>OY757013.1:122670-1322670 GCA_963580285.1 Lucinisca nassula | reverse complement strand
AGTTATTTCACGTTTGTGTTTCTTTCCCTTCGATGTCTCTGATGGGAGCTGTTGTTTAATTGTATCGATTCTTGATCATTGCCTTCACTTCTATTTTGCATTTCCAAAAGCTATTCATATTAGACCATGTATATTTGCAATATCAAAGAGTTAGAATAATAACAATGTGTTTATAAGCAGTGTCCTTAATTTTAAACAACTGCTCCCAATTAATCATTAAATCATGAATTTGGATAATCTTGCATAGTTATATGTTTTGCCATTATCTTAAGATGATCACAATAATCACGGATGATAAAAGTATATAAACAAAAAAGTTACAGCAATATTTGAACTTTGCTTTGCAAAATACTTAATGTGCTATAAATAGAAGTACAGACAATTAACTAAGTTTATCAGTGTATTTGTTTGTTTGCATTTAACCAACTGATAGGCGGCTCCTTTAAGACAAAGCACAAGCCAATGTTATATAAACTTTATTACTAACTGTTAACAAGTTTCCCCATACACAGAAATTGTATTCTTTGCCGCCAAACAGCAATTATGAAGACAGTTTTGATGGTCATGTGTTTTTATGGATTGCTTTATTGTGGTAGGTGTTCTTGTTTTAAATCATGATGTACGGTTAGATGCAAAGATGACCGGGCTTCGATTTCCCTTAGGCTTCATGCCGTTAGGTTACAGCCAAGCATATAGAGACCGATAATGTGCACCTTTACAATCAATATATAAACCCATAGAGCATAGCCTTCCATTTTTTTTGAAATTGTTAAAAAGTGTAGAACCATATCAGACACCACAGACCGCAGCGTCTGATCTTGGTTTAGTCTGTTTGCTATAATTACACACATTTGTGTATTATCTATCTCGAATAAAAGTCAAAACATTTACTTGTATTCTGATATAGTGAAACACCGGCATTCCAAAGACTTGGTGGAGATTGTCCAGCCATCTTTCTTTCTTTTATTTCATTTCTTTCTTTTTTTGCTGCAACCGTCATATTTGCATGTATCACACGTGAGCATTACATGAAATCCATATTCGCAGCAGGAAAGTCTATACAGTAACCATGTAAGTGTGTGTGTGTGTGGGGGGGGGGATTGCTGTCCATTGCTGACCTCCAATAAACATCCCGATCCGAAGGTCGGCCAGTTGTATGGTATTCATCCCTACAAATGATCCCAGTGGATGATGTTTAGACACGACCTCTATCGTTAGTGGCAAGTGTACTCACCACTGAGCTATCGTGCTCCACTTTTATAATGCACCACATTTGTCCCTCTGTCAGCCTGTGTGTCCTTCATTCGAAATAGAAGCGAATACAATGATCAGAATAGAAGTGAAGCCAATGATCAGGAATCGATACAATCAACCCACAGCTCCCATCAGAGACACCAAAGAGAAAGAATCACAAACATGAAACAACAGACCTAATGGAAACATCAATAGCGGAAAGCCAAAAGGACAGTTACTTTCCCAAAAAAAATGGCCAATAGGATATCCAAAATAAAGTAATATAAGCGACACAAACACCCAAAGACAAACCATAACAAAAATAAAACGCGACAGAAAAAAAAAACGCATTGGAACGGTCGGCAGAAACGATTTCCACTGGGGGGCTTAAATCGATTTACGTGGCCACAATCCTCGCCCTTACTTCCGTCGTGATTTAGGCATATAATTTGTTCAGTCCGCATTAAGGCCTCCAAACTCGTCACTGCAACATCTCTGTGAACACAGAGATGAAACAACGGTGAAGACTCGACAGAAAAAAAAACAACTGAAATGCTGGAGCAAAAGAAATCCAACAGTTAGGCTCCGATGAAATCGATACAATTATTAGAGACACCAAAGGGAAAGCAACACAAACATGAAACAACAGACTCAAACGAAACATCAATAGCGGAAAGCCAAAAGGACAGTTACTTTCCCACAAAATGGCCAATTGGCTATTCAAAACAACAAAAATATATATAAGCGATACAAACTCTCAAAGACAAACCATAACAAAAATAAACCGCGACAGACGAACCGCTTTAGAACGGTCAGTGAAACGAATTCCACTGGGGTGGAGTTGGGCTTAAATTGATTTTACGTGGCCACAATCCTCGCCCTTACTTCCGCCCCGATTAAGACAAACAGTTTGTTAAGTCCGCATGAAGGCTCCTGAGTGCAACAGTTTCGTGAACATAAAAAAGCAAACAACCACGGAGATCAAACAACGGTGAGGACTAGACAGCAAGAAACCACTGAAATGCTGGAGCAAAAGAAAACCAACACTTAGATTCCGATGGGCCCGACCATCAGGCACCAACCAACATTACATGAAATTAGATTCTCTCTCTTTCTGAGTAAGCCTTTACGTTGTAACCGTCATAGAATATGAGGCCTGACCCACCAGCGTGCAATTAAAGAGGAATGCAAAGTTGTACCCAAACTTTTTATATCGAAGGATGATTTCACGAAATTGAGTGCTGAAGTCATTGCGGTTATATATTTTTCTGAATTTATATACTAAGTCACCATAAGTTCCGATAGACCATGTTGTAGAAGAGATTTAAGTCCAATATTGAATTTTGAAATTAAATCAGAATGACGTCAATAAAATTTTGAAAAGGCTTTGCGTAGATTATGGTACCGATATCCCTGATTAAGAAGTTTAGCAGTTAACAATTTAGTATGAGTGTTGAAAACAGTTACATGACTACACACTCTGGCAAATCGAATTAATTGCGAAATATAAACGCCATATGATGGCGCACGAGGTAAATATTCCATAAAAGGAAAATTTACAATCTCAAAATCAAAGTAGAAGTAAAACAAAGATCAGGAATCGATACAATTAACTTACTCCACCCATCAAAGACACCAAAGGGAAAGAAACACAAACATTAAGCGACCAGACCATAATGGAAACCTAAACAAAATCGTCATGTTTATCATACATTTTGCAAGAAACAAACCCATCCACAATTGATAAATGTTAATCCGAAAACGAGGCCTCGGTATTAGAAGATTTTTGCTTTATTCAACTGAAGTTCTGGGGGATAAATTTGACTGATCAAACAATCGTAATAGGTATTGTCAATATTAAATAAATCATCCAAATATCTAGAAGTGGAGCTAAAAGCCTCAATGATTTCAGATTGGTTTTCAGCAGAACAGGACATAATGAATTCTCTCTCATAACAAAACAAAAACAGATCAGCCACAAGGGGTGCGCAATTAGTACCCCTCGGAATACCCACAAGCTGTCTTAATAACTTAGTAGTACCAAATCTTATGTAAATATTGTTAAGTAGAAGGGTGAGAGCTTCATACACTTTCTGACATGACCAGAAAGTATAATTTTTATTCTCTTCAGAAGTGAAAAAGCATTTCTTACATTATATGCAAGCCCTATGAAACGTCAATCCAAATTAAATCATTAAGCTTTTCTTTAATAAGATTATGATGAAGTATAGTGTAATGGGTGGGAAAATCATAAGTAGACATACTTGAGTTGACAACTTTGCTTCCCTCTTTAATTGAACGTCGATGGCTCAGGCCTAAGATTCTATGACGGTTCCAGCGTAAAGGCTTACTGAGAACAAGAGAGATCTAATTCAATGTAATGTTAATTGGTGCCTTATGTTCTGTCTCTGGTTGGGCCGATCGGAGACTATCTGCTGGTTTTCTTTTGCTCTAGGATTTCAGTGGTTTCTTGCTGTCGAGTCCTCACCGTTGTTTCATCTTTGTGGTTGTTTGAATTTTTGTTTTCACGAGGAAGTTGCACTGATTAATTAGGAGGCCTTCATGCGGACTGAACAAATTATTTGTCTAGATCGCGACGGAAGTAAGGGCGAGGATTGTGGGCACGTACAATCGATTTAAGCCCCCCCCCCCGCCCCCCCCCCCCCCAACCCAAGTGGAAATCATTTCACTGACCGTTCCAAGGCGGTTCTTTTTCGCGGTTTATTTTTGTTATAGTTTGTCTTTGAGTGTTTGTATCGCTTATATTAATTTGTTCTGAATAGTAAATTGGCCATTTTGTGGGAAAGTAACTGTCCTTTTGGCTTTCCGCCATTGATGTTTCCATTAGGGTTTGTGTTTCTTCTCCTTTGGTGTCTCTGATGGGAGCTGTGGGATAAGTGTATCGATTCCTGGTCATTGCCTTCACTTCTATTTTGAAGCACAAAAACTTCTGGATTTCAATTTATTTAAAATTTAATTAGAATTTTTATCGACCAAAACAGATGTCTACCTGATCTTTCGAAGACTTTGTCGCAATATTTTATCATATGTTTTTGATAGCTGACATAGTCATTGACATGCAAGTGTTGGAGGGAGGTTGCATCCGTGATGTCTTGTTGCGAGTTGGCAGACGGAAGACTGGGTTAGTGATCAGCAGCTAATGCTCTCCATACGTCCTCGGAAGGAGGCCATTGCTATTGCGCATTCACATTTCCTTCAGTTCCAATCACTCTTTCCTTTGGTGGTCTGTGCCCACTCTAGCATTTAAGTCTCCAAGGATAATGAGTTTGACTCTCTGGGGTGTGACAGAAATCACAGAATCCAGATCGTCATAGAACTTGTCTTTGACCTCATCTGGTTTTGCCGTCGTGGGTGCATAGACACTTAGGCGTAAATAATAGCTGTGTTTTTACTATTATGCTGAAAAAAGTTTTGGTTAGTAGGTAAGAGAAGTTTTTTATCATTATTTTATTTTTTCTCCCGAAACAGAGAGTGTGTGTCTGTATTTTATGTGTTGTTGTTTTTGTACATGCTTTTTTTTAATAAAATTGTCATGTCATGTTGAGACTTGCACAATATAATATAATTTATTTTAGATGCCCAAAAACTCAGCTCTTTCGTTTTAAGCCTTTCAACAGTTGCATGTTTCTTACCAGATGAGAGAAGTATCGGCGTCATCAGGCCGTTATCTGTGCCTTTCGTAAATCCTGAAAACTGGCTGGGTTTGATTTGATGGCGAAACCTACTCCTGCTTCACGCCGCCCTCCTTTCTTGCGCCCAGAAGAAAGTGCAGCCTAAACCAACTTTTTAATAGCCCTTCCTGGCACTCAATGAGAGCTGAAGTCTCGACTTTGAAGAGCTGTACTTTTCTGTCAAGGAGAGCTACTCCGTCCTGGTCTGTCTGAGCCAGCACCGTCCGAGTGTCAATTCATGCGCCGATTTATAGCTCACCTTTGCTCAAAGGTCGGCCCGTGACCGGCGTCCGTCGTCTGTCGTGGGTCGTCAATGATTTCTTCAAAATGACATATCCTCCTAAATCACTGAGAGAATTTCAAAATAATTTTAAAGAAATGTTCCTTCGGTGACGATCTACCAAAAATTGCTCAGACCGTACCGCTCGGTTAAACATGATGGTCGCTAGAGCTAAAATATACAAAAAAAAATCACATTTATTCAATATCTCCTCCTTAACCACTGGATTGATTTTGAAATCATTTCACAGGAATTTGTCTTGGATGTTACTCTACTAAAATTGCTCAAACCGTTCCGCTCGATAAATACATGTAAGTTGACCGCCAGATCTGAAAATAGGAAAACATTTTAATGACTTCTTCTCCTTAACCAGTGAATGGATTTGAAATAGTTTCATGGATAACCCTTTATCATAATTGATCAAACCATTATGCTCGGATGATCAAGATGGCCCCAGTAATGATCCCTGGGTAAAATAGAAGTGAAGGCAATGATCAGGAATCGATACAATTAACCCACAGCTCCCATCAGAGTCACAAAGGGAAAGAAACACAAACATGAAACAACAGACCATAATGGAAACATCAATAGCAGAAAGCCAAAAGGACAGTTACTTTCCCGCAATATGGCAACCCACTACCAAATTACTCAATCCGATTCTCTTGGATGAATAAGATGGCCGACGGAGCTAAAAAAACTAAAAACAAAAACAAAAAAAAAAAACTAAAAAAAACCCCAACAAAACAACATTTTTACAACTTGCCTTTAACAACTGGATGGATTTGAATAATTTCACAGAAATGTTCTCTTGGATTGCTAAAACAGTTCTACTCAGATGAACAAGATGGATGCCAGAGCTAAAATAGACCAACGCTTTTAACGACTTATCCTCCTTAACCACGGGATGGATAATGGAATAATTTCATGGGAATGTTTCTTGGGTGACCCTCTACCAATATGCCCAAACCTCTCAGATGTACAAGATGGTCCCAAGAGCTAAAATACAGAATGAGCCAGCGCAAGACAAAACCTACAATAAGACATGTTCGCCCATCGAAGAGTCAGATCAGCCGGCGCATCCATTTAGTCTAATCAGAGACTTTTCTTGCTGCATGAAGTAGCATTGGACCCTTAGCTATCCTTAGCGCAGTCTGATCAGAGTCTTCGTTGGGCGATCATGTCTTATTGTAGGTTTTGTCATGCGCTGGCTCAAATAGAATTGAAGGCAATGTTCAGGAGTTGATAAAATTAACCCACATCTCCCATCACTTACACAAAAGGGAAAGAAGCACAAACATGAAATAAGTAAACCCTTATGAAAACTTAAATAGTGGAAAGCCAAAAGGGCAGTTACTTTCCCTCTAAATGGCCAATTGGCTATCCAAAACAAAAAGAGATTAGCGATACACACATTCCAAGACGAACTATAACAAAGAACCGAAGAACCGCCTTGGAACGGTCAGTGAAAAGTGTTTCATGTAGGGAATGTTCACGCTGAGTATTCGTCTACACAAGATATCAGTGAACAGTATTTCAAGTGTGTATATGGAGGGGGGGGGGGGGGGGGGGGGGCTTAAATAGATTTTACGAGGCCACAATCCTTGCCTTTACTTCCGTCGCGATTTCGACAATAATTTCAGTCCGCAAGAAGGGTGTTTGTGTCGCTTATATTATTTTAGTTGGGATAGCCATTTGGCCATTTTGTGGGAAAGTAACTGTCCATTTGGCTTTCCGCTTTTGATGTTTCCATTAGGGTCTGTTGTTCCATCATGTTTGTGTTTCTTTCCCTTTTGTGTCTCTGATGGGAGCTGATCATTGCTTCCAATTCTATTTTCCTTCTGTCGCGGTTTGTTTTTGTTATGGTTTGTCTTCGAGTGTGTGTATCACTTCTATTTTTATTTATGGATAGCCAATTGGCCATTTTATGGGAAAGTAACTGTTGGCTTTTTGCTATTGATGTTTCCATTAGGGGCTCGTTGTTTCCTGTCTGTGCTTCTTTCCCCTTGGTCTCTCTGATGGGAGCTGTGGTTTAATTGTATCGATTCCTGATCATTGCCTTCACTTTAATTTTCCTAACTCATCTCCAAGAACACAAAAATCAAACAACCACAGAGATGAAACAACGGTGAGGACTTGACAGCAAGAAATAACTGAAATCCTGGAGCAAAAGAAAACCAACAGTTAGACTCCGATGGGCCCGACCATAGACACAGCATCAGGTACCAATCAAGATTACATCAAATTTAATTTTAATTCTAAGTGAGCCTTTACGCTGGAACTGTCACAGTATCTGAGTACTCTATATTTTCTTTGGCTTCCTGAATATTTCTTATTTTAAATTGACGTTTCGGTATCAAAATTTCTTGACTGTTTATCTTAACAAGTTCTGGTACACGCGGTTATTTCATTATTGTAGCCAGGGTAATCTCAGCAACACAAACATTAAAAACCACAACCGCCAACTGATAGAATAAAACTGCAGAATTATGCAAAATGTTTTGAGAAAGGGGTATTCCTTTGCAAGCAAGGAGTACAGCACAGATCTGAAATTATGGCAGGTACAGGATTTTCTGGGCTATACTAGCCAGTTTCGGCCAATTGGGCCTCATCCGTGACCCTAAAATATTTCCTAAATTCCGCAG
The DNA here is from genome assembly GCA_963580285.1 of Lucinisca nassula. Taxonomy (NCBI): domain Eukaryota; kingdom Metazoa; phylum Mollusca; class Bivalvia; order Lucinida; family Lucinidae; genus Lucinisca; species Lucinisca nassula. The sequence continues at coordinate 1,314,823 of OY757013.1, read as the reverse complement.
TGAAATCAGGACCTCAAAGGACTAGAAAATATAACCTACACTATGATGAAAGGCAGGAAGACTTTACGGCCGCCACACATCAGCCCACTCAGATTAAGGGCATAGCAATTTTATTGTCAACAATGGTGGTTGACGATAAAGGTACTACCAAGCAGGCACTCAACGTTGAACTAACGTTGAAACAACGTTGAACACGTTGTTTCAACGTTAGTTCGACGTTGAGTCAATGTTATTCGTCCGCAGGGTAATTGTAGGACAGCGATTATGGTGCTATTGGTGATGTATGTAAAATAGAAGTGGAGGCAATGATCTGGAATCGATACAATTAACCCACACCTCCCATCAGACACACCAAGGGAAAGAAATACACACATGAAATAACTAGACCGAAGAGCACATTAGACAATCTTATGATGAGCTACTTTATGATGAGCTACTTGCTAGACCCTAATGGAAACATAAATAGCGCAAGGCCAATAGAAAAGTTGCTTTCCCCAAAAATGACCAATTGGCTATCAAAAACAAAACAAAAAATATAAGGGACACGCACAGACAAAACGAACAACAACAAAAATAAACCGCGAATGAAGAACCGTCTTGTATTGTATTGTATCAATTCCTGATCTTTGTTTTACTTCTACTTGGAACGGTCAGTGAAAAGTATTTCACGTAGGGAATGCTCACGCTGTGTATTCGCCTGCACAAAATGCCGCTTAAATCGTTTGGGGAGGTGAGTGTTATACATATGATATCCTTCCTTGGTTGTACCGACACGCCTTTTCTTTCCTATAAATAAAAGGTGTTTGGTGCAGGACCAGGAACGATTAGATGTACTCGTATTCATGTAGATGCTGGAGTTTTTACATTACGACATACACCAGTGTAACATGCTTTCATATTCTAAATAGGCCACTTTTCTGATAAAATTAATAATATTTTTCTTTTCAAATCGTAGCGTGGGTTTTAGAAGCTCGTCAGAGCCGCCTCATTAAGGCGGTCCTGGCGGGTACTCACGACCTATGTCTTGGAGTGAAAATAAGCAAAGTAATGTATGTCCTTGTAAACCCCAGTTTTCTCTATTTAAGGTGAGGTTTGGAGGTGTGTTCATTATAAGAACTTAATAGCATTATGATCTGATAATTGTTTTATACACCTTCTCCGCTTTCAGTCTTTAGAGGAATAATATTTCAAAGTCATTTGCCAAATTATTATCAGTTTTATAAATTTTGAATGTAGTAAATTATCCACAGCACTGTCATATATGCCACTATGTACATATTTTGTATCCTCATGGGCATTTGTGGAAATTTAAATAAAAAATAAAATCCTTCTTCTAATCTTTAAATCCCGGCGCAAATTATTTGATCCAAAGTTATATTATTATTGACGAGTTAATAGTGTGTTTGTTTGTTTATATTGGAGTTTAACGACCCAGTCAACACTATTTAGATCATTTTTGAGCCAGTCAGTTTACCTTTCCACACTTTTCCTAGGCAGGCTTATACGTAAGCGATTTACCAGTACAGTGCACATTCTTTTCGCCAGAAACTGACAACTGCCCTTCTTGAATCAGCGGAAGGGAGAGAACGACCGTGGTAAAGATTTCATGATCAATCTCCACGAAAGAATGTGCCGGCCCGGGAGGTATCGAACCTGCATCCTCCTGATCACCATTCAGACGCGCATCCGACGGAGCTACCGAAGCCGGCACGAGTAAATATTTGCCACCAAGTCTATAGAATATATTGATGGTATATTGGACGGCAACCACTCAAAAAGTTTTTGAATTCTAATCAACAGATGTCAACTCTTAGAGGTCAGGAACAACTGTTTTCCTATAAGGTATATGTTTTTTTTTTCAGATTTTCTAAGCAACAAGAAAACAAACATAAAACCGGGAATGTTTTCTACCTTGCCAAAGAATTTCGAAACATGTCGAATGTATGCATTCATCTTACCTTTTTTCCCTTTTCTTTTAAGGCAATACGACGCGATTTATAGATCTACTTAGGAAACATGGTATGGATGAATACAGTATCTCTCGTTTAATAAAAAACGGAATTACCGATACAAAGATTCTCCAAGGTATTAAAGAAGGCGATGTCAAGGAAATCAGCTTGAGCGTAGGACAACGCGCTCTGTTGTGGAATCTTAAACAGAAACTCGAAGCGTCCTCTGGTGAATACGCTAAAACAACGTGGGACAAAACGAATAAAGACTTCCGCCTTGAGAAGATAAATGAAGACGATTTTTGGTGTATATTTCATTGCCTCGGCGGTAGAGAAGCTGTAGCATTAGCAGGGGCCTTAGCCCTGGTCGCCTCTGTGATCTTTGGACCCCCTATAATTGGGTATTTAGTTTTTACTGTAGCTCTGGCAGCTAGCCTCACGGCTTTACATGATGTAAACACAGGGCTAGACGAGATAGTAACCGCTTTATATATAATAAACACAGCTTTAACAGATGCTTGTATAAGCTGGATGAAATTTTTGTTAGCATTGTCTGGAGGATGTACTATCGAGGCAGCGATACAGGAACAATGTGCATATTGTTTTGATTAGTTTGATAGCTATGCATATGACAATATGCAGTTCTGAGATTTCTATACGCCTGTTCGCTTGACATGCGTGCATATGTTACGAAAACAAAACTTCATACTCAGCGTTGTACTGAGCAGATGTCAGGCGAACAACATCGCTGGTATACGAGGGTTGTCCCAGTAACTAATTAAAAAGTGAATATTGCGCAAGCTTCCAATTTGCAATACTATTATATGCACTTAATCTGGATGTTTATTCAATATGTCAGGAAAATACCTAAGTTTATCATATAACGTGCGTCTGAGAGTTTAATAACGCCATGTAATAAATAGAGGATCTTACACGAGTGGTCATTTCATATGATATTTATGAAACGAGCCTTCGGCGAGTTTCATAAATTTCATATGAAATGACCACGGGTGTAAGATTCTGTTTATCATATGACAACTATAAATTGGATTTTATCGCTTTTGAATTTGACAAATTTTCCACAAAAATACATTGTTGACATGGACGTCGTCATGACGTTATTTAATCCCGCCAAAGTGTTATTACACGTGTGGTCATACGATTTTATTTCACGACGTTATCCACTGCTTATCAGCGACGTCATATGATAAATTCGATAATCCAGTAGTGGATTAAATATGCAAATTAGTCAGTTACGCCCCATAACGTTACATGTAGGACGTCCTTGACGACGTCGCGTTTACTAATGGCGTAATATTGACATTTTTGTAAACAAATCGTGTATAACATGTTTCCTGCAAGTGACAGAAAGAGGCGGATTATTGTTGCAAAGAGGGCATAGTGAACTTGTATAATACATAATTAGCAGGTGAAAAACGGCATTTGCGAAAAAGATACATTGGGTAAAATGAGGTAACCCCCCAAAAAATCAGGCCGAAGCTTTCCCCCCTTGTCTCTTATATAGTACCATTTTGTTTTTTGTTTTCACCAAATAAAGTGATTCAATCCCCTATGTTCCGGTGAGTACAGTGAAATTCCGCTATTAAGACCACCTAAAATTAAGACTAAATCTGCTTTAAAAAGCTTATTTAGTAGGCTGCACTTAATTTTTCTTTGTGTTTCCTGCCCATAGTGTCCTCGGGTCAGGGACCACCTTTGGGACTGTTCAAAAGTGGTCTTAAAGACCACTTTTGAACAGTCCCAAAGGTGGTCTTAATATAGGAATTTTACTGTATATAAAACCCTCTGCTGACCTATACTCGTAGTACGTCTATTAGGCGAATCTACTTTTCTTGTACCCCCTTCATACCAAGACAAACTAACTACAATTTCTTGTTATTGCTTTATCCATTGATATAAATTTTTAGAAAATTTAGCTACATTCTTATCAGGCCTTCTTGGTTTAAATCGTTCGTTGGAGCAATTATGCGTTGCAACCATATACATCATTTAAATCAACTGAAAAAAATAAGTCAAGCATGAGAATGCTGTAGTTCGCTTTGATATATTAACCACGTTAACAAGCCCGCATAATACTCTTGTATTTTATGTATTTACCTAATTTGAATGTACATAAATAAAAGCCAGCCTCCGCCCATCGGGGCTCAAAGAAATAAATGGGCTGCATGATGCTTCCACGCAGAGCTGAAATTCGACCACACACGAGTACTGGTAAACTGCTTGGGGGATCTAAGCCTGCCCAGGCAAAGCGGTCCAAGTCCATGCTTATAAACCCTATTGGTTTCATTGGGCGAAAGGGCTTGAGATGTCATTTCATCTCAATGTCGGGTAAAAGTCCCAAAAAATTGGAAAGTAACGTCTCCAAAATGACCTATACTGTGTTAATGGGGGCGTTAAACCTCAAATCACAAACACACAATCACAACATAAATAAAAGTGCATTTGCTGTGTACTATAAATGGGCCCCGTCAAGCGGTTGTGGTACTTATCGCCTATGCGAGCAGCGAAGGTTCAGGCGAGCCTGCGCATCCGCGCAGTCTCGCCAAAACCTTCGCTTCTCGCTCATGCAAGCAGTGAATCAAGAGGAACCTTCAGACAGAAAGCCATATCCCTGGCACCTCTGAATGGCTGGGCATGCGCAGTTAAAATTTGTCATGACGGAATGCTCGAAGACACAAATTCGATTGGCGGGGCTCAAATAATATTAGAACCCAAGCTGTACTTTTCCTGGACATCCATTTCTATATTTTCTTACAAGGGCATATATTGTTTTCCTTATTTTTACTCAAAAGCATGGATTACGGGTGCTCGTTAGAATCGCCTCGCTGTGGCGGTTCTATTCGGCACCAATAATCTGTTTACAGCAGAGATAAAAATAAATATCTCAAGTTTTCATTTCATATCGGCTGCATGATGCTTCCACGCAGAGCTGAATCCGGCCCGCACACTACTACTGGTAAACCGCTTGGAGGATCTAAGCCTGTCCAGGAACCGCGGTGCGAGGCGGACCGTCCATGCTAATAAACCCTATTGGTTTCATTGGGCGACAGGGCTTGAGATGTCATTTCATCTCAATGTCGGGTATAAGTCCCACAAAATGGAAGCAGCGTCTCCAAAATGACCTTTACAGTGTTTACGGGGACGTTCAACCTCAAATCAAACAAACAAAACAAATTTTCATTGAAACCGGTTGTTTATTCAGCCCTCGAAAAATCATAATTTATCACATATTTACTACAAAATACTTCCGTTTTTGAATGTGCGATACGACAGTGGACTTCATGCGGACTGGACAAATTATTTGTCTAAATCACGACGGAAGTAGGGGCGAGTATTGTGGCTGCGCTAAAATCGATTTAAGCCCCACAGTGGAATTCCTTTCACTGACCGTTCTAAGGCGGTTCTTCTGTCGCGGTTAATTTTTGTAATGGTTTGTCTATGATTTGTCTATGAGTGTTTGTATCGTTTATATTATTTTGATTTGGATAACCAATTGGCCCTTTTGTGGGAAAGTAACTGTCCTTTTGGCTTTCCGCTATTGATGTTTCCTTTAGAGTCTGTTGTTTCATGTTTGTGTTTCTGTCCCTTTGGTGTCTCTGATGGGAGCTGTGGGTTAATTGTATCGATTGTATAAACAAAGCCAACCATTGCTTTGGTTTCACATAAAACTATGCTTTGTTTTGTTTTTTAAGAAGAACCATAACTCAATAATGTTTTAAAAGGACAAATGTTTGGAAATATATGATATACAGATTATGATATGATATTTCATTCTCATTTAGAATTTTCTCGGTATAACACATTCGTGTGTTCATACCCGTAGAATGTTTTTTTTTTTTTTTTTTTTTTTTTTAGATGAATTTGTGTTCGTTTGTTTGTATTGGAGTTTAATGGCCCAGCCAACACTATTTTAGGTCATTTTTGAGCCGGTCAGTTTACCTATCCACACTTTTCCTGGACAGGCTTATAAGTTAGCGATTAACCAGTACAGTGCACATTCTTTCGCCAGAAACTGACTCCTGTCCTTCCTGAATCAGCGGAAGGTAGAGAATGACCGTAGAAAAGATTTCATGTTCAATCTCCACGAAAGAATGTTGGCGACCCCGACAGGTATCGAACCCGCGTCCTCCTGATCCCTAGTCAGACGCGCATCCGACTGAGCTACCGAGGTCGGCCTCAGGTGATTCTTTATACTATTCTTAATTCTGCTTCAAATACAGTAAAATTCTTATAGTAAGACCACCTTTGGAACTGTTCAAAAGTGGTCTTAAAGACCACTTTTGAACAGTCCCAAAGGTGGTCCCTGACCAGAGGACATGGTAGGCAAAAAAAAAAAAAAAAAAAGGAAGAAAAAAGAAAACCTAAGTGTAGCCTTCGAAATAAGCTTTTTATAGCAGAATTAGTCCAATTTTAAGTGGTCTTAATAGCGGAATTTTACTGTATATCTTGTTGGTCCTCGTAAGAATCGTCTTTATGAGGCGGTTCTAACGAATACTTTAAATCTTTGTTTTTGTGCAAAAAAGAAACAGAAGAAAATAATGTTTGCCCCTACAATTCCCACTTTTCACTATTTAAGTGCTTTTTAAGGGGTGTTTATTTCACGCATGTTCCACTTATGTTCACTCGCTGCAGAGTATTAGTACAGTCCAACACATTCACCATAACCACAGTAGTAAAGTCACTATTTAAAAGTCACAGTTACCTCTCTTTGATTAAAAGCTAAAAAAAAAAAAAAAAAAATCAAAGAATCAGAGGAACACGCACACACGCACGCACGAAGTATAATCAAAGTACTGAAAGCACTGGTGGGTTGATTGAAGATAGCGGGAATTGGCTTGAACGGGAGACCTTAACCTATTCGTTAATCTCTTTTTACGCAAACAGTAGAGAATCCGATCAGACGCCGTCTTCTGTGCCGTCTGGACTACACTGCTTGTCAAATCAAACACCTGATTCCAGTCTAGATTCTATGAATACTCTCGACAATCATGAGCCGGGGCACATCATTTCCTACAATTTACATGTTCGGCAATCGAAGACTCAGATCAGCCTGCGCATCAGCGCAGTCCGATCGGAGTCTTTATTGTGCGCTTTAAGGGTAGCTAAGGGCCCAATGCTCCTTCATACAGGAAGAGAAGTCTCTGGTCAGACTATATGGCTGCGCAGGCTGATCCGATTCTCCGCTGTGCGCACATATAAATTATAGGAAATGCTGTGGCCTAGTGGTTAAGAGCGCTGACTCTTGATCATTAGGTCTCTCACCGCTGTGGTTCGAGCCTCGCTCGGGTCATATGTGAGACGCCAAGTTCTGCAACGGAGGTGTTTTTTTTTTCGGGTACTCCGGTTTTCGCCCACCTCTGATTAACGATCGGCTCGATATGAGTGAAATAATCTTGAAAGGGCCGTAAAACCAAAACCCCCCCCCCCCCCAAAAAAAAAGGGAAAGATGGACTTATGACGATCAGTAGAAGAACATAGGGGATTCCATTCCGGAGTAAATGAGTATTAAGGGGAAATGGGATCACCTGACAGATTTTTTTCCACAATATTTCAAAGGGAGACAACACTCGGGACTTCCTAATCGCTTTTCTATAAGTCCCGCCCAGCTGAAAAAGGGGTCTACTCTTAAAGGAAATAATTTGCTCCTCAGGAGCAAATTCTTTCCTTTAAGAGTTGACTCCTATCCTGAGGAGCAAATTCTTTCCTTTAAGAGTATACCCTATTGACATGGGAGAAACGAATACTTTTGGAGGAGTTGCCTCCCCTGAAGGTGTATCCTTCCCCTTAAACCCGCGTCCTCAGTATCAAAGCATGTTTGTTTACGAGCCTTTCAAGATTATTACACCAATTTCGAGTCGATCGTTAATCAAAGGTTGGCGAAAACCGAAGAATCCGAAGAGACAAAAAAATCTGATATTTCATTGAGATCTAAGTATCTCTCAAGTAACCCGAGCGAGGCTCGAACCACAACGGTTAGAGGCATCATGATTAAGAATCAGTACTCCTGTCCACTTGTTCACGGAGGCCATTAAATGCGAAGTCAAAAGTTTGGTTCGCATTCGGGACTAGCCATCTCAATCAAAAATGCATTCATTCGACTCACAAACTGAATGACAAACAAAGATGGCAAAAAAAGTTGTCTTCTTTGTGCGAATGTGGGCAAGACAGGCCAGGTCCATTCATCCGGAAAAGGATACTTTCTATAGTTCAACGGAAAGCGCTTGCATCAATACAAAATATAAGTGAAGGCAATAATAATTAACCCACAGCTCCAATCAGAGACACCAAAGGGAAAGACCACAAACATAAAACAACCAGACCCTAATGGAAACATCAATAGCGGAAAGCCAAAAGCTCAGTTACTTTCCCACAAAATGGCCATTTGGCTTTCCAAAGCGATATACACATTCAAAGACGAACTATGAAAAAAAAAAAAAAAACGCGACAGAAGTCAAGCAGCAGTGTCAGTCAATGCGCGGCCAGATCAAAACATCTGGAAACTTTGCATGCCCAACTGGCCCGAATGTGACCAATAATAATAGTATATATATATATATATATATATATATATATATATATATATATATATATATATATATATATATATATATATATATATATATATATATATATATATATATATATATATATATATATATATATATTTAGTATGATGATAGTTATAGCACCAAAGATTTATTCGATATTACCACTGCCCATTCCCATGACCTCAAGGTCAAGGTCACAGTCAAGGTCAAGGTCACAGTCTTAGAAATTTTAATGTCAAAGTTTTTATAGAGCTCATATTTCCCAACCATATGATGGGCCGGATTTTTATTTGGTACGGTGATATATAGGTAAAGGTCTAACGTGATATTCAGCAATACCCCAATCCATTTATGTAACCTCAAGATCAAGGTCACAGACGTCAACATAGTTTACGTGTTTTTATTATTTTAATTTAAAGTTAAGAGCAAATAAAATGGATTTTACTGCCATCATAAAACATGTGATTAGATATTATGACCAATTCTTTGAAAGATCAGGGAGAAATCTGTTTTGGTCTATAAAAAATTCTAATGAAGGTTTACATAAATTGAAATCCAGACGTTTTCGTGCTTCAAGTCTGTCTACTTATGGTTTTTCCACCCTTTACACGACACTTCCTCATAATCTTATAAAAGAAAAGCTTAATGATTTAATTGAATTGACGTTTCATAGGGATGACTCCCTCTATCTTGCACATAATGTAAGAAATGTTTTTTTCACTTCTGAAGAGCATGAAAATTATACTTTATGGTCATGTCAGAAAGTGTGTGAAGCTCTCACCTTTCTACTTAATATTTACATAAGATTTGGTACTCAGTTATTTAGACAAGCTATTGGTTTTCCGATGGGAGAAACTTCAAAATGTCCCTTTCCGTAGAAAACCAATCTGAAATCATTGAAGCCTTTCAATCATTGATTGATTAAATATTGATAATACCTATTTCGATGTTTTGATCAGTCAGAGTGAGTGGGTGTTTGAGTTTTACGTCCAACCAACAGCTAAGGTCATAAGGAGACGGGACCTCGATTTAAAGACTCATCCGAAAGTCTGGAGAAGTCCGGGATCGATCTTGCGATCCCTGGTTTACAAGGCGAGTAGCGTAACCACTACACCACAGAGGCTTCTTTGATCAGTCATATTTACTCCCCAGAACTTCAGTTAAATAAAGCAAAATCTTCTGATACCGAGGCCCCGTTTTTGTATTGAAATTTGGTTACAAATGGCTCTGTCGTCTCTGAGAAAAAATGTTTCAGTTTTCATACCTGAAAGAAATTGGGTCAACGTAAAGGAATGGCCTTGACCTTGAATATTCCTGTTATTTGAACTATTCATTTAGCTAATTGTATCTATCGATTTTGAGACCACAGGTTGCAATATTTTCCAACAATTTAAGTTTTGACATTTTCCCCATATAAAAGTCTATGCGACCAAATTTGACATGGCGTGAAATATGCAAGGTCATCCAAGGGCCATCATTTTAACACACTGTAATCTGTTCATGTCCCCAATGCTACATACCAAGTTTCGTGTCAGTCACATATATGGCCATGCGCCAAACTCTCATTTCCTTGTTCCTAAGAGCTTCCATTTGAAAAATTGTTTAAATGGCTCTGTGGTCTCTGAGGAAAATAAGCCAAAATTTTCATATCTCAATGACATTGTGCTAAGGTCAGGGAATTGCATTGACCTTGAATACTCATGTAGTTTTAATTACTTATTTGGCTTACAGTATTTGTCAATTTTCAGATAACAGGCTGCAACAGTTTCCGAAAATACACTGATTTGACTTTTCCCATATAAAAGTCTATGTGACCAAATTTGACCTCAGCTTAACATTGGGCAGGGTTATAAAGGGGCTATCATTTTAACAAACTATGATGGGCTCGAGTCCCCAATAATACATGCCAAGTTTCATGACAGCCTGCACATTGGTTCTGGCGAAGAAGAATTTTACCTTATATTGGCTTAGCGACCTGTAGGGCCGATAGATATGAATGCCCTGAAAAATTAACGTAACGTCAGCTGCAGGTCAAAAGTAAACGGATACCGACAACATTGTGAGTAGTATAGGGTGTCACTTGAGCGCCTTTTTTATAAAAAAGGCGCTCAAGTGACACCCTATACTACTATTGTGCCAAGACAACGCCGAAGCTTTGACGGTATGTTAAATCTATGTTTAGTATTATTTTTTGTATGAACATGCTTGTAGGTTTTGGAGGGGTTTTCCCCCTTGTATGCCCCAACTCTAAATTCCTTTTTAAAGACTCCGTGGTGTAGTGATTATGCTACTCGCCTTATAAACAGGGATCGCAGGATCGATCCCGGGATTCTCCAGAATTACGGATGAGTCTTCAAACCGAGGTCCTGTCTCCGTGTGACCCTATAGATGTTGGTAAGACGTAAAACTCGGGCACTCGCTCATTCTGGATTCATTTAAGGTTTTTTATAGAACCCTTTTATAGAAAATATTTATGAACGTCGGGTCACTTGTTCGATCCATAGCTTTTGACTACCGGTTGTTAGAAAACGGTGGTCCCATCTCTATATGACATGAGGCGTTGAGGGGACGCAAAATTTAGACTGGTTTAACCGTATCTTTATCATCAGGGTGAACTCCTAGACAAGAGCCTGTCCGATTATCCGTGATGATGAACCCGATGAACTGGTATTGCAAGCATGTTCATGTTAATGTAGGAAGAATTATATTCAGGATTTGGTTGGTTGATTTGAGGTTTAACGTCCCCATCAACACTGTAAAGGTCATTTTGGAGACGTTGCTTCCAATTTTGTGGGACTTTTACCCGACATTGAGATGAAATGACATCTCAAGCCCTGTCGCCCAATGAAACCAATAGGGTTTATTAGCATGGACGGTCCGCCTCGCACCGCGGTTCCTGGACAGGCTTAGATCCTCTAAGCGGTTTACCAGTACTAGTGTGTGGGCCAGATTCAGCTCTGCGTGGAAGCATCATGCAGCCCATATATTTCTCCAAGCCCCTATGGGCGGGGGCCAAATTATATTCAGGAAGAATTAAGAGTTCATTTTCTGTAACGATGCCGTTTCTGTTTAAGAAATCTGTTTGTATCTGTATGCACATGTAAATAACGTGATTTTGATTTGCAAGTACTGCATTACGTATAGGCAAATATGTAGGATAAGTTTGGGTATTTGGTCGTCACACGCTGTAACTGCCTAAGCAGCGTAAATAACGCCAGCAACGTCATCAACGTCACAAAGACGGTTCTAACGTTATGTCTACCAAATACGGAAATGATTAGGAAACCTGTGCGTGGGTTCGAACCGCAGTCAAAACACAATTTATTTATCCCTGATTGTGTCTCCACTATGGTTGTAAAGACGAAAAGTGACTTCCATTGCCGAGAAAATTAATCATAATCCCGGTAAAAACAAACTAAAACAGTAACACATAAACCCCTAAATACAGAGTGTACTGCAGTGCCGGATAGCCTTATATGCGCTATATGATCATCCTTTTTTGGGGATGCCTCTGTGGCGCAGTGGTTTAGGACGTCGGTCACTGCAGCGCTAGGCGACGTTGCCGCATCTGTGCGTGGGTTCAAGCACAATTTATCCCTGATTGCGTCTCCACTATGGTTGTGACTAAAAGACGAAAAGTCGCTTCCATTGCCGAATTAATCATAATCTCGAAAAAAAAAACAAAAAAAAAAAAACAACTAAAATTGAAATGATTATAGTTTAGTATTGGACGGCATCACTGTTCCTGTTTTTAGTTTCTAACTGTTGTTAATGTAATGAATTTGTGAACAGCTATATTTGTGAACCGTGTCGCGGAGAAGGGTATGAGATTGAGGTTTTTTTTGTTATTTTTCCTGCAATCGGCGAGTGACCAGGAAGCGTAAAGGCGTGGTCTGTTCACTTGCCTCTTACCTGTGCTGATGCAGTGAACCCGTATTTGATGAGTATTGTATGCTCAGTTATAATGAGCATTAATTGATTTCTGTAGTGCTCAGTAAGGGAGCATAAATGTTTAGTATTCTTGTTTCAAGATCTGGCTGCTGATATTTTTTGCACAGTCAAGCTGAGTTCTGCTGCGCGGTTATTGTCGCATGCACTGATCAGCATGTTTGTCCGGTCGGCGCATACGTAATAACGGTATATGCATGAACATATTCTGACTTCTCCGGGGCAGGGATCATGATTCATGAACCGTATTTTAGTTGATTATCGTTGTTTCCAGACATTCTATGCTGGGAGGTGGAGCGACCTGCTGTTCCCTGGTGTATACGAGCAGTTATTTACGAAAGACGGGCTAGAGCCTAGTAGAGGCGGGCAAGCATAGATTTCGTCCAGACCACAATTCCTGGGAAAATATTATATACTGGACTGAGATGTAGTTCTCAAGGATCCATGGACTGAAATCGTGTTATGATTTCTGATACAAAGGAAAAAGTGATACGTATTAAGTTCCTGAATTGGAATTGACATTGATAGTTCCTCAATTAGTTCCTCAGTTGGAATAAAGGTGCATCAGCGCGCTGACGTAGTCCACCCGAAGTGGACTTATATTAGGCCGGCATAATTTTTTCCGTTTACCTCGCGTACCTTGTGTTATTTGTTGCTATATAAATTTCACGTCACCGTCCCGAGCAAAAAACATTGTTTTGCCTTCGGGGCTTGCGCCGTGAAATGTTATAGAAGCAAATAAATGTAATGTTCAGTCATAGGGGCTTGAATCATGAAAAAATTGAAAAAAAAAAAAAAAAAAAAAAAAAAAAAAATTTTTTTTTTTTTTTTTTTTTTTTTTTTTTTTTATTGGTCCTATAATAGAATCTCTAATATAGTCCCAAAAAAAAAATTTTTTTTTTTTTTCATTTTTTTTCCTTATTTTTTTCATGATTCAAGCCCCTATGTGTTCAGTGTTGGTATTGTTCTATTAGTTATTGTTAATAATTCATGTCGTGTACGTATATACATCTGTCTTGTGCCTTACCCCGCAGTTGCCCGTTCACCTGTCAGAGATCAGACTCGGTCGTCTTGTCAGCATGTGGGTTTGCGGGACGCCGTAAACCTACATGTAACACCCACGAATAATCTTTCGTTCCCCCACACACTAAATTTTTACATTAATCGACCCAGTGGTTTCAGAGGAGGAGATCTTTGAAAATGGTGGACGGACAAAGGACGACGGGCGGTTGACAGACCATGGCTATTCTAAAAGCTCAAAAATAAGCCTAAAGACTCGGGTGAGCTAGAATGTAACCAACTCTCACAACCACATTGGCTACCTCTGATTAACAACCAGCTCAGAGTTATGTCCGTTTTAAAAATAAATAAATAAATAAATAAATAAAACTCAGTTATTTGAATTATGGCTCTGTTTTACAGATTTATACCCTTATGTAGAATCTCTAGCAATATATGTTATGGGTTGATACCAAAAATATTTCATCGAGTGTGTTGAAAACATCTAAACTGTCACGAGTGCAAAGCACGAGCGAATCTTTGAATGTTTTCAACACACGAGATGAAATACTGTTGGTATCTGCCGAATAAAAGTAAATTTCCTGTTTTATTTTATAATTTATAAGGACACTTACGGTAATTGATCAACCGTATCGTACGTTACAATTTTGATATGGCTATGGCGTCACAACTGTCAGTTTCAAAACAAAAAGATTGACATTTTGAATACAGCATTTTTACAGTTCAAAGAGTGCTTTTCAAGCTATTTTGCAGCAATATTTTAGCGATAACATATGACTTTGGCGAGAAAAGTAGTCTTGGCAGCTTCTGTGAAATTTTAACAGTGTGAAAATATCATTTTTATTCGTTTCAGATATGCATTGATTTCACTGCAAAGTATAAAATAAGAAGGCTATCGTATGAGGACGAAGAAGCAAAATTACATTCGCACCCATATTTTCTCTATGCATTATTTCCCCACCTTCTTATAAATGAAATTCAATCTTGTGTACAACATATCTAAAAAGTATTTAAGTTAAAGCTTTGATTTTTGGACATTCCGATTGAGCCGAAAATTAGATCTCCAATCTTGTACCGGAATTGTGAACCGTTTTCAGTCTGTCAACTAGTTTAGCAATTTGACCTAGGAAACTGATTTTTGGGATAGGGCACTGAAACTAATTGGTGATTTGAAGATATTTGAGGGAGGGAGGGAGGAGCACTGTGAGCATCTGATTTGAGACCGAGAGGCAGCCGACTCGAGCCCTTCGAGCGTAACATCACGATAACAAGTCCGTGAAATGAAGACCCCCCAAAGCCCCATTTTATATAGAGAAAAGTGGGGTTTACGGATGTATGCATTAGCTGCCTTATTTTTGCTCAAAAACATAGTTTATCGGTACTCGTTAGAAGAGGTGATTCTAACGAGCACCCACAATGTATGTAGAAAGTAAAAATAAGAAAGCTGTTATTAGTTTTAACTAATATTTGTCACTTATCAGTTACCCCCTGTATATATTGCATTGTAATGCATTGGCCTGATAAAGATATGCTATCTCAGGACAAGTGAGGTTTATCACGTCAACGTGACATTGCACTTTTATGAATGAACCGGACAACTGGAAAATGACAAAAATGTAATTGTAAATTGGAAAAATGGCAAAACTACTTGAAAAAAAATATCGTAGCAAGCCTCGCGATTCTACAAGCGTTCTTGAAGCCTTGCCTGATAAACTTGATATCAAAAGATACCAACCTGGTATTCTGTATTTCTGACACCGTGCTGGAAGCCATTATTTCACATAGACATGTTTTCTTAATAAATTGTTGTTTCATTGAGCAAGAGACTTTATCCATATTGCTGAGTACTGGTTTCTCTCCAGGAAAAAGAGGGACTCCCCATCACGAAAACACCCCTATATAATTTTGACCCCCTTGAACCCTACTTTTATATAGTGAAACTGGGGTTTACAGGGGTAAACATTATTTTTCTTATTTCTGCTCCAAAATAAAGATTGTGGGTATCGAGTACCCACACTCTATATTTTGAGCAGAAATAAGAAAAATATCAAAATATTTCATCTTAATTCGGCGGAAAAGTTTACAATGTATTTGTATAGGCGTGTTTTCGTAATGAGAAAAGAGGGCCACATGGTAGATTAGTTCTTGTTTACTAAATGAGTTACCCTTTATAAATGAAGTCTATTATTATGATTATTATTATTATTATTATTAAACAAGCAGAGAACACGCAGATCAGACACCGCGTTCTGCATTACGAAAACACGCCTATTCAAATACATTGTAACCTTCATCGAAAAAGATGAAAATTTTAAGATGAAAAATTGTGATATATTTCTTATTTCTGCTCAACAATATATTTTAGAGCAGAAATAAGAAAATAAGGTTTACCCATGTAAACCCCAGTTTAACTGTAAAAAAGTGGGGTTCAAGGAGGTCAAAATTATATAGGCGTGTTTTCGTGTTGGTGCTGTTGATATGAGTCCATTACAAAACACGCCTATACAAATACATTGTAAACTTTACCCCCTAAAAATCGAAATTTTTTAGGTGAAAAATTGTGATATTTTTCTTATCTCTGCTCAAAATATAGATTGTGGGTACTAGTTAGAACCGCCTCGTCGAGGCGGTTCTAATGAGTACCCACAATCTATATTTTAAAGCAGAAATAAGAAAAATAACGTTTATCCCTGAAAACCCCAGTTTTACTACATCAAAGTGGGGTTCAAAGGGGTCAAAATTATATAGGCGTGTTTTCGTGATGTTCGGGATTTTCGCGTATCCGATGCATATAATATAGGTTAATGCCTGGGAAGCCTTTTGATATTTGATACAAACAATAAAAGTTGATTGAAAGTTTATTCTGCACATGTGGCTTTCATACTCTTGTGCAGTTTATTTCATATGAAGTCTATAAAAACTTAGTATTTTCAGAAGAGCGTAAAAGTAAGAAATAGTCTTTCTTTTGAACTTTTAGACAAAACCCCCGTCTACGAGTTGTTCAGCTCGAGCTAATTTACTTTTTGGTGTTTGTAGCTATTATATAGATGAAAATCAATCACTGTAAATTTCAATGGTTCGAACACTGATGAATCTTTTACCATCGTGTACTTCTTTTATTTTATTTATTTTATTTTTTTTTTTTTTGAGTTTGGTTTTATGGCCCTTTCAAGTTTACTTCACGCATATCAGGCAAATCGTAAATCAGAAGTGGGCGAAAACCGGAGTAGCCGGATAAAAACCACCTGACCACCCGTTGCAGAACTTAGCGTCTCACATATGAACCGGGGCAGGCTCGGGCACACGGCGGTGATAAGTGTCAGCGCTCATATCCACTAGGACATCGTTGTTGCGAACTATTATTTTTATTTATTTATATTTCTTTGAGTCCGTGGGAAATTCTTTCCAGAGTTGTAGTTTCAAAATAAGGGATAATTTGCAGGCATTTTTTTTTCTTATTATATCTTGAAAGGGTATATAGTGTTTGTACTCATTAGAGTCGCCTCGATGAGACTATTCTAATTAGTATACACACCATTACCTTATATTTCGAAGCATCAATAAAATATACCTAAAACATTATATTCTGGGACTCAGTTACCCTCAGTGGCTCGAATCACTCATGTCTCGAAAATGTCAGGGTCCCAAAGGTGTTCGAGATATTAAAGTTCAACAGCATTACGATGACACATCCGTGTGATATAGTACATTTTTCAAACCTCAAAAAGGTATTTTTTTCTGATGAAAATTTGTGATATTTTCCTTATTTCTG
This sequence comes from Lucinisca nassula, assembly GCA_963580285.1. Lineage (NCBI taxonomy): Eukaryota > Metazoa > Mollusca > Bivalvia > Lucinida > Lucinidae > Lucinisca > Lucinisca nassula. Next base: position 1,297,565 of record OY757013.1, on the reverse strand, counting down.
CTCCAAACATAGATTGTAGGTGCACGTTAGAAACGCCTCATTGAGGTGGTTTTAACGAGTACCCACAACCTATGTCTTGGAGCAGAAATAAGGAAAATAATGTTTACACCCGAAAACCCTAGTTTTCTCTATATAAACTGGGGTTTAGGGGGGGGGTCTTTATTTCACATACTTGTTCACGTGATGGTAACCCTTCTCTTGCTGAATATTCAGATTAGCCACAACCATTTCTGACTTTGAACCAATCAGATTACTTGATAAAAGTTATTCCTACAAATTCATAAACTGAATGTCAAACAGTGTAGATCCTGATCAGATGGCTTCTTCAGAACCCATCTGATCTGGATCTACACTGTTTCCAAAGATAGGGGTTGTCGTGAACAGCTCGATAAAAGGTAATTATGCGGTTTCTTATCTAATCAGGGGCATTACCAAGCATACAACTGTACATATGTTACCAGCAAAGACTGTGACTAGCCTGGGAATTCACCGTCACGTGAACAAGTCCGTGAAATGGAGACCCCACCCCCTTATCCCACTTTATACAGAGAAAACTGGGGTTCACGGGGGTATACATTATTTTTTTTATTTCTTCTCCAAGACATAGGTTGTGGGTACTCGTTAGAACCGCCTCAATGAGACGGTTCTAACAAGCACCCACAACCTATGTTGGCAGTATAAATAAGAAAAATATCACGGATTTTCATGAGAAAAGTAGCCATTTTGGAGATGTGAAAAATGCACTATGTCGCACGAGTGTGTTATTGTAATAACATACCCTGGGCCCAGTCATTGTTCTTCGCATTAGCACTCTTTAGCACCGACGTAAAAATGAAAAATTTAAGATGAAAAATTGTGATATTTTTCCTATTTCTGCTCTAAATATAGATTGTGGGTACACGCTAGAACCGCCTCATTGAGGCGGTTCTAACGAGTACCCACAATCTATATTTTAGAGCATATTTTTCTAATTTCTGCTAAAAATGTAGATTGTGGGTACACGTTAGAACCGCCTAATTGAGGCGGTTCTAACGAGTACCCACACTCTATATTTTAGAGCAGAAATAAGAAAAATAAGGGTTACCCCCGTTAATTCCTAGTTTTACTATATAAAATTGGGGTTCAAGGGGGTCAAAATTATATAGGCGTATTTTCGTGATGTCAAAACTTGATCTATGAAATTTGTCTCATCAGGTTAAAAAAACCTTGAAATGAATACCCCTCTGAACCCCACTTTATATGGAGAAAACTGGGGTTTATATGGGTATGCACAACCTTTTTATATGCCCGTTTTGAAATACGGTTGTATTATGTTATGGAGTCGGCGTCCGTGCGTCTCTCCGTCCGTCCGTAATTTTTTTCGTTTCCGGATAACTCCTCCTTCAGCTTTTATCCAATCAAGCTGAAATTTGGTAGATAGTAAGACTGATGTGGAGATGTGCGTAAAGTTTCGAGGTTAACCGTCCACCAAATATTAATAGAGTTCTGCCTCTTTGAAAATTTCTGTAAACATTTTCGCTTCCGGATAACTCCTCCTACAGTTTTCATCTGATCAAGCTGGAACTTGGTTGATAGTAAAACTATGATGTGGAGATGTGCGTAAAGTTTCGAGGTTAACCGTCCATCAAATATTTTCAGAGTTATGCCCCTTTGAATATTTCTGTAGACATTCGTTTCCGGCTATTCCTCCTACAATTACCATTCAATCAAGCTGAAACTTGAAATATAGTAAGACCATTATGTGGAACAGCACATTTTGTTAGGGCCAAACACTGGCCATTACTATATTGCTTTTGTCTGTGTGTTTGTCACATTTTTGCCCTACTCTCATGAAACTTCACACACATGCTTACCATCACAAGACCTACATTCTGACAAAGCGCCATAGCTATATTGTTTTGTCCGTGTGATTGTCAGGCCTTAACAAAAACCTCGCCTCGGTCATAACTTCTAAAATATATGCCCTACTCTCATGAAACTCCACGCGTATACTTAACATCGAAAGACATTCATTTTGTCTTAACCAAAAAGCCTAATCTTAGTTATAACTTCAAAAGTAGTTACCTTTCTCTCATGAAACTTCACGTACATACTTACCATGACAAGACCTACACTTTGACAAAGACTTATCCTATACCTTTCTGACAGCTTTATGTGGGACCCATTCTGATGTGGTCAGTGATCCGAGGTAAAATACAGTTATACACCTTTGAAAACTTCTGTAAACATTTTGTTCCAGCTAACTTCGCCTGCAATTTAGATCCAGTCAAGCTGGGACTTGATATATGGTTAGACATATGAAGTTACGGGTCCACCAAATACGTTTTTAGTGGCTAACTTCTCCTGCAGGTCACATTCTATCTAGCTAAAACTTGTTAGTTATGGTCCATCAAATATTTATAGAAGTTTTCGACTCACATTGGATCATATACAGATGTATCATAATGTACTAACAGATGAATTATCTTGGAAAGAGTTCCAAATGACAGGTCATAATTACTTAAGAAAGAAAGAAAGAAAGAAAGAAAGAAAGAAAGAAAGAAAGCCACAAACAATGGAACAAGATAAAAAAATGTCCTATATGATACACAAAAGATTGTCTTTCCTAAACCTGTATAAACCTTATAAACCTTGTCTCCCTTTATGATAAGACGCATTCAGTGACACCAACCTTGGATCCCCTGAGGTCCGCCGGGGCCATGCCCCGCATGCCTGGAACCAATCCACTTCATAAAAAGGCCTAATAGATCTGAAACCGTTCAGATCCCCACCCCTTAACCATACGCATTCAGTGACACAAACCTGGGGTCTCCTGATGTCCATTGAGACCAATTATAGTCTTGTTCCTTATGATAAGGCGCATTCAGTGACACCAACCGGGGGTCCCCCAGGGGTTATGCCTCTGTCCCTCCAGTCCACATAAGCTTCATATCTCCGAAACCACCTAAAACATATATATTGGTGTCCCTTAAGATATGAGGCATTCAGTGACAGCAATTGAAATCACCCGGAGGTACGGCGCCTGGGAAATTGTTTAGACGCCCTTTTATTGACGCCGACCTGGGAATCCCCTGGGGAATGCACCAACCCCTCCAGTTGATAGTCTTAATATCTCAGAAACATTTTTACCACTAAACCATATAAATTATAGTTTCTTATAACAAGACATATTTATAGAGATTGACTGGGGTCCAAGCATAAAGTGTTTGAAATAATGCTGACGAATTTAAATGGCAACACAAACGGAGTCTATATGAATGTTCATCTGAGTCGGGTGTGGTGGGGGATGCTTGGGAGACTTTAATATCTGTAGATTATTATCATATTTTGTTTCATTTATTTATTTATTTATTTATTTATTTATTTATTTATTTTTCCGCTGAGAAGGGCAGTTGTCAGTTTCTGGCGAAAGAATGTACACTGTACTGGTTAACCGCTATCGTATACGTCTGCCCAGCAAAATTGTGGATAGGTAAACAGACCCGATCAAAAATGACCTAAATAGTGTTGACTGGGCCGTTAAACTCCAATACTAACAGACAATTTATTTATTTATTTATTTATTTAAGATTTATTGATTTGTTTGATTGATATTTTGTCATTTATTTAATATTTATCTACTTATGTATTTATTATTTACAGTTAAATGCCTATATTAAGACCACCTTTAGGACTGTATAAGACCACTCTTGAACAGTCCCAAATGTCGTCTCTTACTAGAGGGCGCCGTATTTGGAACACTCAAGGAAAGAATAATATAAAACCTTTGTAATATGCTTTTAAAGCCAGAATTAGTCCAGAATTATTTCAGTGGGCCTTAACAGCGGAATTTCACCCATCCATCATGAAGACAGGCCTATAAAATTTTGACCCCATTAAACCCCACTTTTATATTGTAAAACTGATGTTTACAGGGTATACATTATTTTTCTGGCTTCTTATCAAAAACATAGATTGTGGGTACTCGTTAGAACCGCCTCCACGAGGCGGTTCTAACGAGCACCCACAATCTATGTTTTTAACAGAAATAAGAAAAATACCATACATTTTGTCTGAATGTTTTCATATTTGGTGGTAAAATTTTCAACATTTGAATAGGCCTGTTTTCGTAATAATATACTGTCTTTACCGTCACGGTGTATCTAGCAAACAGTGTTAACCCAGATGAGACACAGCAGAATGCCGTTTCATCAGGGTCTACACAATTTATCACTCATCCAGCTATTCTTAGACGCAACTTCAGGTAGTACATGATACTTGTTAAAAGTTTTAGAACAAGCGTGGTAAGGAGTTAAGGTGTCCGAATACTTAGGCTGAATTCGGTATTTTATTACACTCATCAGACTGAATTCGGTATTTTATTACACTCATCAGGATGATAGAAGGGGGACGGAATATTGATTGTTTAATCGAACCATCAATAAAAGTGAATTACGACAACACACTCGTGCGACACAGTGCATTTTTTTACATCTCCAAAACTGTTTCTTTTCATGATATGTTCAGTATTTATACTGCAAACATAGGTTGTGGGTGCTCGTTAGAACTAACATCTTCAAAAATGGCTTCTTTTCTGTTGAAAATCCGTGATATTTTTTTTATACTGCAAACATAGGCTGTGGGTGCTCGTAAGAACTAACATCTTCAAAAATGGCTTCTTTTCTGTTGAAAATCCGTAATATAGTTTTTCTCTTTTATACTGCAAAAATACTAGGTTGTGGGTGCGCGTTCGAACAGCCTCATTGAGGCGATTCTAACGAGTATCCACAACCTTTGTCTATGAGCAGAAATAAGAACAATGAAAACCCCGTAAAACCCTGTTTTATCTATACAAAGTGGGACATAGGGGTGTTGATTTCACGAACTGAACAAAGATAGTTAAACAAAAAATAAAAAAAAAGGAATTCAAGATCTACAGAAGAAATCTATCAGCTATCTGTAGCCGTGAGAACTCCGATACGCCACTATCAGCTGAAGTAGCAATATAAAACATGTGCAGGCACTAGACCAATATTACTCACGATGGAATAGGCGGTCCGTATAGTCAGAATGGGAGACGAAAATATATCCACTGTTATGAATGGATCTGACTATCCAGAAAATAATTTTGACAGCGAATATTTAAGAATTAAATTCAATGCCGAGTTTTCCAGGAAAGTTCTACCAGTCAGTATTTTATTTGGATTAACTGCTTGCCTTGGTTTTATAGGAAATATCTTCGTTGTTTATATTTACGGATTAAAATATAAACAGTGCAATTTTAAATACTTTCTCTTTGTGCTTGGAGTGATAGGGACACTACAATGTTGTATGATGTTACCCACACAAGTTGGAGAGATGCATTACTGGTTTGTGTTTCCGACTTCGTGGCTCTGTCGAGTATCAGCATACGTCTTCTCATATTCGGTAATATTGTGCTATTTTATTCTTCTGCTCATTTCCATCGACAGATACAGAAAGATATGTCGGCCATACGAGTGGCAGATACAAGCCCACACAGCACGCAAGCTCTGTTTCATTGTTTCTCTGACCTCGCTGATCATTGCCGCGCCACCGGGAATAGTGAGTGGTCACCACAGTTATGCCACTCAGTACCTGGGTACCAACATAACAGTCACCGTCTGTGCTACAGACGATATTTACTCTGACCGGAAATGGGCGTCATACTTTCTTCTCATTTTCGGCGGGGCCCCACTGACTGTCATCATCATAATTACGTGTATTTTATATGGCTTTATTCTTAGACAATTCTATATTGGACCAGTATTTCCATTGAAAAGTATGTATAAAAATGATCGGTTCCTAAGTTGCTCAAGTGCGCAGAGCTCACCACAAGCATTAAAGCGATCCGGAAGCAGGGATGAGTGTATCGAAATGTCAAAAACTGACGGATTAAGCTCCACCGAGACTGATAGCAACGGAAACAATAAAAAATCTGCTATCCATAGAATAACGAATTTTATAAAACTGTGCGGATGTTTACGGAAAGAACCGAGACCGGCAACGCCGATTCGGTCCAGTGGTTCTGGCACGTCGAAGAGAGGAACTAGGTTGAAGTTGATGAGGAAAACGTTGATCGTTTTAATTATCACGGTGACGTGTATTGTGGCGCTAATTCTGACGTTTTCTTTGCATACTATAGCTGAAGATATCAATATTAACGTGTTGACAATTCCTACGCCCCAATTAGTTGCGTTTGTGATAATACATAGAGGAAGTTTTTCAATAATTTGTGCAATATTTCCGGTTGTGTATGGTTTTAGGGATCCAAAATTTCGACAGGCATTTTTACAAATATTCGGAAAACACTCCCAGAAAATGGTTGTGACATCACAGAATCAAAGTGAAGGGGCTGACGATTCCAAATGCTAAGTGTTGTGTGTGTGTGTGTGTGTGTGTGTGTGGTGTGTGTGTGTGTGTGTGTGTGTGTGTGTGTGTGTGTGAATTCGGGTTTAACGTCGCTTTCAACAATTTTTCAGTCATATCACGACGGTGTCTGGTTGCGACAGGGAGCTCAATGCTCACGTTTATAGTGCTGCCTCACTGAAGTATCATGTCCCAGACACATTACATGATACCACACCCAATCGCATTATCCTGACACTGGATCGACCAGTCCTAGCTCTACCCCGTAAATCTGAGTGCCAAACAAGGAGCAGCTAGTACCATTTTTTAACGACTTTGGTATGTCGCGGCCCGGGATCGAACCCGAGACCTCCCGTTCCCCGGAGCGGACACTCTACCAACTGAGCTATCGGGGCCGGTCCAAATGCTAAGTGACTTTCATTCCATAGTTAACTGAACACTTTAACATGCGCATGTCGATAATAATATATTGTCAGTTATTAACGTCAGATGAGCAAGTTGATGCCCAGCAGGCACATGACGTAATTGTGACGTCACATCAACGTCGTTGCGACGTCATGACGTATATGCAACGTCACATCAACGTCGTTGCGACGTCATGGTGTATATGCAACGTCACATCAACGTCGGTGCAACGTCAAAACGTTGCACCGACGTTGATTTGACGTTGCCCTAGCGACGTGTGTCTGCTGGGTGTAATATACAACTGTGTAAACCCCATTTTATCATGTAATGAATACCCCTCTAAACCCAACTTTATATGCAACGTCACATCAACGTCGTTGCGACGTCATGACGTATATGCAACGTCACATCAACGTCGGTGCAACGTCAAGACGTTGCACCGACGTTGATTTGACGTTGCCCTAGCGACAAAGTTTTATCAGAAACGTGTCATTGTTGAGATATGGAAAAATATATAATCAACATTTTAAATATGTCATTAACCGTAATAAACAGTCGGCAGAGTATCCGACTGAACCATAGCCCCCGCCCACCGGGTCTTGAAGGAATAGATGGGCTGCATGATGCTTCACCGACCCACACACGAGTACTGGTAAACCGCTTAGAGGATCTCAGCCTGCCCAGGCAAAGCGGTGCGATTCGGACCGTCCATGCTTATAAACCTTATTGGTTTCATTGGGCGACAGGGCTTGAGAAGTCATTTCATCTCAATGTCGGGTAAAAGACCCACCAAATTGGAAACAACGTCTCCAAAATGACATTTACAGTGTTGACGGGGACGTTAAACTTCAAATCAAACAAACAAAATCCGACTGAACCACAAAGAAGCATAAATGAAATTTTTTCGCAAACATCTTGTCTAAACCCATTGCATTATGATTACACACCCGTGCGACATGGTGCATTTTTCACATCTCCAAAATGACTACTTTTCTTATGAAAATCCGGGATATTTTTCTTATTTATACTGCAAACATAGGTTGTGGGTGTTCTTTTGAACCGCCTCATCTAACGAGTACCGACTACCGATCTCTTGGAGCAGAAAATAGAAAAATAATGTATACCCCATAAAACCCCAGTTTTCTTTATGTAAAGTGGGATTTACGGACGGACTTGTTCAGGTGATGAAAGCTGCATTAAATTACAAAGGTATGATTTGGTTTTCTTCTGATTAATAGGTTTGCTTATTGTATAGTTTAATTCCTATATTAAGACCACCTTTGGGACTGTACAAACGTGGTCTTTAAAGACCACGTTTGAACAGTCCGAAAGGTGGTCCCTGAAAGGTGGTCTGTTCAAAAGTGGTCTTTAAGACGAATTTTGAACAGTCCCAAAGATGGTCCCTCAGCAGAGGACATTGTGTGCAGAAAGTTCGAAGAAAGAATAACTGCATATTTCTAAATAAGCTTTTTAAAGCAGAATAAGTCTTAATTTCAGGGGGTCTTAATAGCGGAATTTTACTGTATTTTTATATACAAACTTATCATCCGTTGAAAATGATGGCATATTTTTACTTAACATTTTATTCATATCCTTTTAGTGACTTTATGGAAAAAATGGTTTGTTTGTTGGTATTGAGGTGGTTCAAACAAATACCCACACTCTATGTCTTGGAGAAGACATTAGAAAAATACCCCCGTAAATCCCAGTTTCTCTATGTAAAATGGAGTTTAGACGGGTGTTCATGTCACGGACTTGCTCACGTCATGAAAATTGCATTATATTACTAAGTTATGATTTGGTTGGTCTTGTTTATTATTAATATTTTTTTTATATATATATAAACCAATTCCTTTAAAATGGTGGCATTATTATTTATATCATTTTTGTGACTTTATGGACAAAAAATGGTTGGTTTGTTGGTATTGGGGTTTTACGTCTCCGCAACCACCATTTAGGTCATTTTGGAGACATTCCTTCCAGTTGTGTGCGACTTTTACCCGACATTGAGGTGAAATGACATCTCAAGCTCTACCACCATGAAATAAGTGAGTGAGTGAATTTTAGTTTTACGTCCCACCAACAGCTAAGGTCATACGGAGACGGGACCTCGGTTTAAAGACTCATCCGAAAGTCTGGAGAAGCCCGGGATCGATCCTGCGACCCCTGGTTTACAAGGCGAGTAGCATAACCACTGCACCACAGAGGCTTCTACACCATGAAATAATGGTATGACATTTACTGCATAATGTTTCTAATTTATTGTTCTCTGTTTTTCTTTGATACAAGTAGACCACTTGACAGGCATTCATGTTTGATAGACTCTCTCTCAACACAAGAGGTTGTAGGTGTGGAAACCTCGTTTTACATATTTTTTATGAGGAAAGCATTATTCTATCAATTTGCAATATTTTACAGGCCTGGCCTTCTCACGAAAATCTTGAACAAGTCTCTTTATCCCCTTGCCCTTTCAGTCCTGTCGACATAAACAAAGACGTACCTGTGCAAACAGTGTAGATCCATGTGAGATGGCTTTTATATAATGAGCCGCCCCATCTGGAACTACGCTGAGGTTTGGGACGGTTGGTTGTGGCTAAAGGGGTCATGTATCTTAACCTATATAAGACAATGGAATCTTCCACCTAACAAGTTTGGAATGGTCTATTTCCAATAATATGGGTGTCAGGTTTGGTTAAGTTTACAAAAATGAGTGTTCTTTAAGTAAACAGTGTAGAACCACGCCGCGTTCTGTGGCTTCTGATCAGGGTCTGCACAGTTTGCCAATGTTGCAAAAAAGCGCCGCTAGGCATATATGGGTTAATATATGAGTAAGACTGTTCCCGTGTCTAAGCGATAATTGAGTCACTATAAATGTTTAAATTTTATATGAAAAACAATATTTCATTGTCAAGAACGTGACAAGCTTATGGGGTTATTATAGCAAAAACATGCGTACAACTGAAACCGGGGGCCAGGTAACCACAAGAGAGTGTTGACGTGTTTAGACAAGACTGACCGCCTTTATGTACCCAAATAATGTCTGTTTGTTTGAATTGAGATTTAACGTCCCAATCAACACTAATTATGTCATTTTGGAGACGTTGCTTCACATTTTGTGGGACTTTAACCCGATATTGAGATGAAATCCAGCCACAAAATGAAACCAAAAGACTTATATGCACTGGACGGCCTGATTCACACCAGTTTGCCTGGGCAGACTTAGTCCTTCTAAGCTGTTTACCAGTACTCATGTGTGGTCAGTTTCACCTCTGCGGGGAAGCATCGTGCAGCCAATCTATTGCTTCAAGCCCCGATAGACGGGGGGGGGGGGGGGGGGGGGGGGGGGGGGGGGGGGAAAGGGCGAAAGTACCCAAATAAATAAATAATCATATGATGTCGCGTCTGCGAATGTAACAACGCCATGTATGAAATTCGGTAATCCACTGGTGGATTAATTAAATATGCAAATCAGTTAAATGCGCCCCATAACGTTACACGTACGACGTCCTTAATTAACGACGTCGCGTTTACTAATGGCGGAATATCGATTAAATAGTGAATAAATGTTATATGATGAAAGAGAATCTTGTAATATTAAATGTAATGGACTCGTTGAGGAAAAATTGATAAAATGCGAGGCATCGCCGAACATTTTATCCCATTACGAAAACATGTCTATACAAATACATTGTAAACTTTATCGCCGAAAAAATGAAAATTTTAGGATGAAAAATTGTAATATTTTTCTTACTTCTGCTCAAAATATAGATTGTGGGTACTTTTTAGAACCGCCTCGATGAGGCGGTTCTAACGAGTACCCACAATCTATATTTCAGAATCAATATTTCAGAGCAGAAATAAGAAAAATAATGTTTACCCCTTTACTATATAAAAGTGTCTTTCAAGGGTGTCAAAATAATAAAGGTGTGTTTTTGTGATGATAGTACATGAACAATCATGTTCGATCCTCTATAAATACATAAATAAAAAAGATGGTGCGACTTTTGAAATAAATTAAAAAATAAATAAAAAAAACAACAAAAAAAAAAACAACAAATAAATAAATAAATAAATCATGATGCGACTTCTGAAATAAATGTGAAATTTAAATAAATTAATGTGACATTTAAATGAATAAATGATTAAATAAAATAATGATGATTTCCCTGCAGGCACAAAACGTTGACTCAACGTTAGTTCAACGTTGAGTGCCTACTGGGTATGACTTTTGAAAAAATAAATAAATTTCAACCAAACCAATTTGTGATCAGATCAGCTGGGAACAAGCTGGGTGGTTTTGAGTCAGCATATAGACCGGTTCCAATTTTAGAGATCATTCATCTATAATGAGCAAGCAATAAACTAACTTCTTTGTCGTGTAACTGACATGCATTTGGCAAGGCGCCGGTGCATGAGTCAGATCATCAATTGCGGTGATTGACGTTAACCTTGGATTCATAGATGACACACAAAGAAGGCCTATCATGACCGTTTGCGCTGATGTTCAGACATCGTGTCCCAGATTTGTTTTTCTTTTCTTCTGTGATTTTTGCCGTGCATATTATTTTTATCTCTTGTTGTTGGTGGTAATTCCATCAGAGACTGTTTTAACAGCTGAAAACATTCCAAGTTCACCGAAGTCCATTTCCATGTTTACAATTTACCTGCAATAATTGATTCTCTTGTCTTCATTATCGGTATAACAGCCATATGCTTTATTGGCTCCAAAACTGATACGTTTTATCTGAGGAAACTTGTTTGAGCCAGCTGGAGAGTCTGATCAGATTCTACGCTACGCATGCGCCGATCAGATTCTACGCTGTGCATGCGAAATATGATCAGTTTCCATGCTGGGCATGCGCAGATCAGAAGTTCGCTGGGTGTGCGCAGTCTGGCCGAACTTCACTGGGCATACACATTCTGATCAGATTCTACGTTGGCATGCACAGTCTCGGATCAGATTCTACACTGGGCATGCGCAGTCTGATAAGATTCTTCACTGGGCATGCGCACTCTGATCACATTCTTCACTGGACATGCGTAGTCTGATCAGATTCTATGCTGGGCATTCAGTCTGATAATATTCTACGCCGGGCATGCGTAGTCTGATCGGATTCTACCCTAGGCATGTACAGTCTGATCAGAGTCAATGCTTCGCATGCGCTGTTTGATCAGATTCGACGCTGGGCACGTGCAGTCTGATCAGCTTCTACGCTTGCAGTGCCCAGTCTGATCATATTTTAAGCTTGACATGCACAGTCTGATTCAATTCTTCTCTGTGCGCAAATGACTGAATACACGTATAAATATACTACTCAAAGTTTGATAGGGATATCTTTTTATATACAAAATTTTGCACTGAAAATTTAAAATTTCTTGACAGAATTTGTACTCGGTATATTGATAAATATCTTAAGCAGAAACTCGTGTGCAGTTCAGTACTCATAAAAGTGCACACTTCCCACACTTCGCAAATGCATTCATGCACCCCCAAAATCTTGCGTAGTACTGCTTTCTAACAGACCAATCAAACTTGTCAGTGTTCCTTTACCAAGCGTAAAAAGGACTTCATTTGATTTGTGAAACACTAAAATGCCTAGGGGACAATTAAGAAACCGTCTGAGCCCGAAGAAATGAATCGTGGCGTCGGATTATTGGCATCTGGCGTCTCTCAAAGCCGTGTTGCTGGCATTCTGAATGTGTCTCAGAGCGAATGTGGAGTCGGCATCTTACCCACGGAAATCCTTCACACAGACACGGCAGAGTCGAGAAAGGGCTACAACTCAACATCAGGGCCGTTTCTTGTTGATTCAGTCTCGACGTCAACGGTTCCTGAACGCTACGCGTTTGCATAACGAGCTTAGGAACGGAGCTGGAGTACGAATATCTACACAAACTGTCAGAAACGGGCTCCACTAGTTCGGACTTAATGCCAGGAGGCGGCCTGCTGTACGTGTTCCTTTGACGAGACAGCAAGTGCTAGACCGGTTGGACTTTACCAGAAGTCAGGTCAGGTGGACGGTTCGTGACTTGACGCCAGTACAGATTCTGTCTAGACTTCACTTATAAACGTCAAGTAGTGCGGCAAATGTCTAAAGAGCGATTCGATGACTTGAACGTGGCAGAGCATGATCGCTATGGAAAGGGGTCAGTCATGGTTTGGGCTGGGATAAGCGTGAACGGTAAAACTGACTTGTACGTCGTTGAAAACGGAACGTTAATGGCAGTGAGGTACTGTTGTGATATTCTTGATGAGTTTGTAAGACCATATGCAGATGCTATCGGCTCGGACTTTATTTTGATGGGCGATAATGCCCGTCCCAACCGTGCCAACTCACCGATTCCTATCTGGAACGTGAGACAATCGTTCGTATGGACTGACCTGCTCTGTCACCGGACTTAAATCCGATTGAGCATGCGCGGGACATGCTACAGAGTGCTGTTTCAGCCCGAGCTGTGCATCCGAGAACTTTACAGGAGCTCAAAGATGCATTGGTTGCTGAATGAAAGCTGATTCCATAAAACCGGATACAGACTCGGATTACGAGCATGCGCAGGCGATGTCGTACTGTAATTGATGCCCGTGGACGCCATACACGTTATTAGGCACGTTTGTCTAAACAAATTGGAAATTTTTGAAAAATCAGTTGCCTAAATCCCTTCGTGTTACGGCAAATTTTGGGGGTGCCAAGACGGTTGCTGTTGTCACGCTTGAATGCAGTACCAGTTGACAAAATTAATCACTAGGTTTTGTAAAGGATACGTTTTCTATCATTATGCATGTATCGAATTTGGATTCAGCTGATTAATTCATCCAAGAATTATTTTGCATTAAAAAAGTGATCCTTACTTATCAAACTTTGAGTAGTATAATTGTATATTGCTCGAAGGCGTCTGGATAACAAGATTGTAGGCGTAATTCTCGGTATAAAAGAAACTAAAAAAATTGCCGTGAAAACTAATCAGCTGTGTGACAAAGTAATAATGATAATTGTTTGTCTGTCATCATTACCTTAATCACATGACATGCTCAGGTTTGTGTGCTCTAGCTCTTGACTGTTTGTTGCGTATATAGAACAACAGAGATTAGATGAAGAACGGCCTGTTGCAGATAGAGCAATACAAGAATCTGAGGCTTATATGGGTGTGAGGGGTGGATGGAAAAATCCGTCCCGAGGGTCACTGTCCTGCATCACGAGGCTTGCCGATCTCGAGGGACGGATTTTTCTATCCGCCCCTCACACCAATTATAGGATTCTTTTTCTTGCACATCTTCCATTTCTTAGCGTGGATTTTTAATGCTGCAGCCACTTCGGTTACCAACGTCCGCCATATTGTGTTAACACTGCAGGAATGTTTAGTGACGTCACGTAACGTGCTGTGACGTCTACCTTAACGACGGCGCATACAAGGTCGTAATCAACCTGTGCATTTATCAAACACGCGATTATATTCGATTCGGGATCGGAACACCAGGGTCAGAACATAAATTCCTATCCCAGGGTAAAATCACGGATTTCCTTGCCTGGTATGTAAGAAAGACAGTTCTGTTGACGAAGCCTTAGCGCCGGTTCTGCGCTGTGCATGTTTCTGCTCCCCTTCGCCGATTCGTTTTCCTTCATACCCACTAGTGCCCCTTCTGATGAGGCCTCGCTACTTTTGCTCAATTCTGTGCAATTTGTTCCCATGACTGTTGGTAGGTTGATGTCCTTTAGGGAGGCTTTGAGGGTGTCCTTGTAGCGCTTCATCTGACTACCATGGGAGCCTTTGCCCATTTTTTTGTTCTCCATCGAGAAATTTCTTTGACAAAAGTTCCCTAGGCATCCTGGTAACATAGCCTGTCCATCTTAACTGTGCTAGTTTCAGAAGAGTATGTACACTCTGCATCCCTGCCGGTCTCAGGACATCTGTACCACTTAATTTTTAGAAGTTTTCTAAGACAGCTTGCATGAAAGTGGTTCAATCTTTTGGCGTACCGTTGACAAACTGTCCACGGTTCACATGCATATAATACTGTTGGCAGAACCACAGCTCTGAAACTTTCAGCTTTGTGTCAAGCCGTATGTTTGTGTTGAGGATTTACGTCCCCGTCAACAGTATTTAGGTAATTTTGGAGACGTTGCTCCCGATTTTATGGGACTTTATCCGTCACTGAGATGAACTGACATTTCGAGCCCTACTGCCTAATTATGAGGGTTTAAGTAGCGGCCCGACTCGCACCACTTAGACATACATAGAGACCTAAGCGTTTTACTGCTATTAAGTTCTGTCAGTTTCACCTCTGCGCGGAAGCACCATTTCTCTAAGTCTCGATGGACGGGTCGCGCGTTGCTGTCGTAGATAGTAAGTTGACAGCCTGGCGACGCTGAGCTTTGCTTTATTTTGCTAGAACCGCCGGTGTGCCAAAGGAACCAGAAACGGCTACAAAATGGTACTGTAACGGCGTCCTAGGGTCAGTACTGAGGCGGGCACCATCATTTCTTGCACACCGGAAAAGGAAATCCATAGTTTTAGCTTGGGACAGAAATTCTGTTCTAACCCTGGTGTTCTTACCCAAAATCGATTTGTTTGTTTGTTTGTTTGATTTGAGGTTTAACGTCCCCGTCTACACTGTAAATGTCATTTTGGAGCCGTTGCTTCCATTTCTGTGGGACTTTAACCCGACATTAAGATAAAATGACATCTCAAGCCCTGCCGCGCTATGAAACCAATAGGGTTTATAAGCATGGACGTGCCGACATTCACCGCTTTGCCTGGGCAGGCTTAGATCCTCTAAGCGGTTTACCAGTACTCGTATGCGGGTGGGTTTCAGCTCTGCGTGGAAGCATCATGCAGCCCATATATTTCTTCAAGCCCCGATGGGCGGGGGCCGTACCCAAAATCGAATATTCTCTCGTACCCAAAATCGAATATTCTCGCGTGTTTCATAAATGTACTGGTTGAATACGACCTCATATGCACCGTCATTAAGGTTGACGTCACAGCACGTTACGTGACGTCAATAAAATCACTTCAGTGTTATCACAATATGGCGGACGACGGCAACCGAAGTGACATCAGTATTGAATTAGACGTAGCTATACCAAATTTAGTGACACAGAGGCCATTCTGATATTTAATCTTCATCAGTGTGTCTCATCTCCAAAGTTCTGAAACCGAAACGGATGATGGACAAGACCCGGCAAACACAGCACATCCACCTCCGAGCACACACCGACCGACGTAGCTCATGAGACAGGTGAACTGGAGGCATCAGGCAAGAGACGCCTACCCTAGGACCTATAGGTGTGCCCCACCGAGCCAACATCAGCAAACATGGCCCACACCCCGCGGAAGTCCCGGACATCAGGAAGGAGATGTCCAAAGTAGCGAGACTTGCAACAATGAAAATATAACAAAAAGTGGAAACAAAATCCGCTAAGATACATCAGCTCAAAACATAGATTATGCCTCAGAGGCAGTTCTAACGAGTACCCTAAATCTATATTTTTGGGCAGAAATAAGAAAAAAATGTGTACATGTCTCACCTGACAAGACATTCTGTTTTAGAAAAATTAGAATTGTATACTGCAAAAATTAAATATATAATATATTTATTTAAATTAAAGTATTAAAAATCCACGCTCAGAAATGGAAGGCGTGCAAGAAAAAGAAACCTACATGGGTGTAAGGGGTGGATAGAAAAATCCGTCCCTCGGGATCACCTAGCGGCATCATTCAGAGCACGTTACGTTACGTCACTTAATATACTGAAGTGCCATCACAATATTGCGGACGTTGCCAACCGAAGTGTTTTGTTTGTTTGATTTGCGGTTTACCAGTACTCGTGTGTGGCCGAATTCAGCTCTGCGTGGAAGCATCATGCTGCCCATTTATTTCTTCAAGACCCAGTGGGCGGGGGCCATCCAACCGAAATGACTACAGTATTAAAAATCCACGCTCAGAAATGGAAGGTACGCAAGAAATAGAATCCTACTTGTGCGTGAGGGGTGGATAGAAAAATCCGCCCCTCGGGATCACTGTCCGGCATCACTCGGCAAGCCGGACAGTGATCCGCGGGACATCCCCTCACACCCATATTAGATTCTTATATTCTTGCACACACGGTAAAGGAAGCCACAGTTTTAGCTAGGGATAGAAATTCTGTTCTAACCCTTGTGCACTTAACCAGGCCCCGCCCATCGGTGCTTGAAGAAATATATGGGCTTCATGATGCTTCCACGCAGAGCTGAAACTGACCCGCACACGAGTACTGGTAAACCGCTTAGAGGATCTAAGCCTGCCCAGGCAAAGCGGTGCGAGTCGGCCCGGCCATGCTTGTAAAACCTATCGGTTTCATTGGGCGGCAGGGATTGAGATGTCATTTCATCTCAATGTCGGTTAAAAGTCCCACAAAATTGGAAGCAACGTCTCCAAAATGACCTTTACAGTGTTGACGGGGACGTTAAACCGCAAATTAAACAAACAAACAACCAAAATCGAATATTCTCGTGTGTTTGATAAATTCACTGGTTGAATACGACCTGTTAAGGTTGAGTCACGACGTCACAGCACGTTACGTGACGTCACTAAAATCACTTCAGTTTTATCACAATATGGCGGACGAGGGCAACCGAAGTGACTGCCCTATTAAAAATAGGAAGGTATGCGAGAAAAAGAATCCTACATGGATGTAAGGGGTTGATAGAAAAATCCGTCCATCGGGATCACCTAGCGTCATCACTCGGCAAACCTCGTGCTGCCGGACAGTGACCCTCGGAGGGACGTATTTTTCCATCCATACCCTCACACCCATATCCCTGTGCTCAAAATGCGTCTGTCATATTTCCAGTACTAACAGTTTTTCAAATGCAAATGTTTGATAGTTTTCTTACTTCTAGTTCAAACATCAATTGTGGATGCTCGTTAGGACATCTATTAGGCGGTTCTAACGAGTATCGACAAATCATGTTTTTTTTTTTTGTTT
Source organism: Lucinisca nassula (assembly GCA_963580285.1). Lineage (NCBI taxonomy): Eukaryota > Metazoa > Mollusca > Bivalvia > Lucinida > Lucinidae > Lucinisca > Lucinisca nassula. The sequence continues at coordinate 1,279,828 of OY757013.1, read as the reverse complement.
TTTTTTTTTTGGTTTTTAGAAAGAAAAAAATAACGCTTAAAATATTGGTAAAAGCAATGATCAGAAATGGATACAATTAACCCACTCCATCCATCAGAGACAACAATTATAAAGGGAAAGAAGCACGAACATGAAATAACTAGACCCTAATGGAAACATCACTAGCGGAAAGACAAACGGACAGTTACTTCAATCAGCTATCCAAAACAAAACCCTATAAATCTAACTATTACCTATGTAAAGCTTGGTTGACAGGCAGGCCCGTACGCAGGAGGGGTGCAAGTGGTGATAACGCATCTACATATTTTGGAAAATTATCGCAAACTCATGCAGTTTTTCACCAGAAAGCAAGTTTACTCCCCCAACTTTGCAGGGCACCAAATAAAGATTTTCTTCAGATTCACACCCCCTTCGATTCCTCCTCCTTTTTCTTCGAAGTCTGCGTGCGGGACTGACATGGGGTGTCATCCCGATGACGTGTTGTGTTACCTGATGGTTCCAGCCTCAGGACGCAGCCGCTGACTTGACGAAGCGTACACCCCGAACCTCGGAAGGTTCATGCAAACATCGAACAGTCTGGGCAGGCTGCGCACAAGCCGTCAGGCTATTGCAGGTTTCGTCATGGGCTGTCAGATTATTATTATTATTATCATCATAGGGGGAGGTGGCTGGTTTAACGGCCCTTCCAAGTTAATTTCACTTATGTTTAGCCGATTGTTCATCGGAGGTGGCGAAAACCGGAGTAGCCGGAGAAAAAAACACCTGACATTGAGTTGCAGAAATTGGCGTTTCACAGGCGGAGGTCAGTTCTTGCTGCTTGTCTACCTGGGCGTTAACATTATAGACGTTGGATTTAACACGGAAGTTTTTTTTTTTTTTTTGATTTGAGGTTAAACGTCCCCGTCAACACTGTAAAGGTCATTTTTGAGACGTTGTTTCCACTTTTGTGAGACTTTTACCCGACATTGAGACGAAATGACAAGCCCTGCCGCCCAATGTAACCAGTAGGGTTTATAAGCAAGGACGGGCCGACTCGCACCGCTTTGCCTGGGCAGGCTTAGATCCTCTAAGCGGTTTACCAGTACTCGTGTGCGGGCCGGTTTCAACTCTACGTGGAAGCATCATGCAGCCTATCTATTTCTTCAAGCCCCGATGGGCGGGAGCGGGAACACGGAAGTACAGCAGTTAGTTATTGACTATTACATCTATGCAATGACAAGGGTAAAGTTTCACAAGAATGAAAAAGCGGCCCATAACTAGTATAAGCTTTCCCTCAAAAAGAGGCCCACGGGCAGAGCTCTGGCACTGAATTGCTATCACATTTGTACAAGCCAATATTTGCTACCATATGTGTACAGGGTAATACAAAATATCCACCTATAAACTTTTGACCACGAGGACCACTGCCTATCCTATAAGCTCCCCGGGAGCCTTCGGCTCTAGGAGCAAAACAAATGTGCCTCGCCGTCTGCAAAGTGTTTGGGTTAACAGTCAATTAGACTTTCTATAAAGTGTAGGCAAGATGTCTGCTTAACTTCTACAACAGTTTTCAAGCATTCCATTTGAGCTGATGTGACAAGCATATTGTGCAGGCTCGGGGTAGTGGTAGGCCTTTTTAAAGATGAAAAAGTACTTTTTTGATAAATATTATAGCACATTTCAAACATACACATGTACTTCAGTAGGCAGGATCCTGGGTGCAGACTGATAATTAGAATATTGCCAAAGCCAATTAATTGTATAAAACACATTTTTGGGGGATTATATAACTCTAGACATTCACATGTAATATGTGCTAGGCGTATACACATGTTTTGGTGTTTTGAAGGGATTTACTACAGCAAAACGACTGGTATATTCTGTTTTTTATTTTATTTTAAAATAACATGATCGTTTACACGCCCCTCTTGTATTGATTACAGTCATTTCACGTTTCCATTCTTTTAGGTCTATGTTAAGGGATTTACCAGAGCGGAAACGTCTGGCGTGTTCCATTGATAAACATCTGTAAAAACAATAAACCGGTCATAATTGGTATTTTATTACAGTACTCCAGCAACCATTTTTCTTAGATCTACTAATGATGTTGATTTGTCACAGTTGGGCCACAACAAGCTAAAAGGGCATTCGAACATGCGCACTGTGTGAAGACTCAAACTAGCGTATTGCCGTAAAAATCCTAAAACTTTGGACACATTGTGGACCTGCTGTAATCCTCCAAAAATTTTAACAAATTTGTCTCTTGAACCAGCAAAGAGTCTAAAACGTGCAGACAGAATGGCAAATATAATGTATACCCTGGTCAGATTGCTCCTTCATCTAATCTTGGTCTACACTGTTTGCTTATGCCTGTCTGTCCTAATACCTTGGATCAGAACGGTATATACGCGTCTCAGACTTGATGATGTCATTTAAGTTAATGGGCATCCTTAAAGTGAACGGGACAATTTCTGGATATATAATAATTAGAGCTCACCGAAAACTCTGATCAGACTGCGAGGTTGCACAGGCTGATCTCAGTCTTCACTAGTGGCACGTGCTAGAATGCCCCTTCGAACCTGGTGTGACGAATTAACCCATTGTACGCGAGAAACCCCGCAAGGGGTACCTTGGCAAACTGTGCAGGCCCAGATATGATGCCGCAGAACGCGGCGCCTGATCAGCGCCTTCACTATTTGCTAACAGAATTTTCCGTCAAAAATAGAATAAAAATGAATAAATAGGCCCGACTTGTCCAACATATACAACAATGGAAGATACACTAGCATTCAATTGGTTAACAATTAACAACTGTTCTAATCAAAGCATTGACTGCAATGGTAGGTCGATTTTCTCTGAGCGTAGTCTCATCATCAAATGTATAAATTGCTTCAAAAAGATCTAAAATAAAAACATGCAATAGTAGGGACAAACAAGTATTACATTATAGAAATCACAAAGTAATGAAATACTCAATGAAATAATTGGTATTTAATCAATGAAATACTCACTGGTAAGGGTAATAGTCAATGAAATAATTGGTACTTAGTGAATGAAATACTCATTAGAAACGGTAGCAGTCAATGAAAAACATGAGCATGAATTAATTTAAAGTGGGCAAATGTGGAATTGATTTGTTTGTCCTACTCTGGGCTGTCACTGCTATGGTTCTGAAACAGGTCATAGATACTCATTATGAAAACAGGTCTATATAATGCTGACCCCCTTGAATCCTTATTTTTCTTATTTCTGCTCTAAAATATAGACTTCGGGTACTCGTTAGAACCGCCTCGATGAGGTGGTTCGAACGAGTATCCACAATCTATATTTTGAGCAGAAATTAGAACAATATCACAATTTTATTTTTTTATCGGCAGTAAAGTTTACAGTGTAAATGTAAAGGCGAGTTTTCGTGATATTTCGTTTACCAGTTCAATATTAACAACAATATTCGTACATCCGAGTCCTTTATTTTCGATGCGTTTTGATTATTAAAAAATTGCACAAAAACTGTAATTTGCACGCGGCTTCATTTTATTTGTTACAGAGACAACGGCAATGAAAATAATGTATTTTTAATAACCCGTATGTGGGACCAGGACTGGGGACGGGACAGGGAAAAGGTCCTACCTGGGTAAATGGTTGGTTTTTCCCTGGCAATACGCTGGTCTTGTCTCTTCAAGAGGCCGGGCTAGACTGAAGAGCGTGGTCTCTTCTGCATGCTTTTCTCACTTCCCGGGTACCATGGAATACCGAAGTGGGTAAAACTCATCACCTTCCGGATCGGCGTTTCTGGGTAGCTCACGACACAACACTCTTCCCCACTTTATCTTGAAGGCCTTGTCACCAGCTGCCAGGTTCATCCTTCAGTGAGACTGATGTCCCACTGTCACCTCGGGCTTGGGCGAGACTAGAAGTCTCACCACCTATTGTCTGGCTTGAAGGAGACGAAGAAGCCTCGCTTGCAAGCTGCTGGGTTGAGTCTAGCTTGTTATTTGACAGCTTGAGCGGACAAAGAAGACACGCTTTCAATTTGCTAATCCATTGGGGTTTTCTGCGTGGGTTCGAATCCCATCCTCGTCGCTAAATAATGTATTTTAATAACCCGTATGTGGGACCAGGACTGGGGACGGGACAGGGAAGAAGTCCTGCCTGGGTAAATGGTTGGTTTTCCCCTGGCAATACGCTGGTCTTGTCGCTTCAAGAGGCCTGGCTAGACTGAAGAGCGTGGTCTCTTCTGCATGCTTTTCTCGCTTCCCGGGTACCATGAAATACCGAATTTGAGAACATTCTTGCTGACTATCAACATGGTTTCCGAAGTCAAAGATCTTGCGAAACTCAACTAGTTCAATTCTTCCATGACATTGTGAGTAATCTGGATGGGGCCATAAATCGTGGCCACAAACAGACTGACTTGATCATCATGGATTTCACCAAGGCCTTTGACAAGGTACCTCACAGAAGGCTATTGTACAAATTGGACTACTATGGGATAAGAGGATCCACACATAATTGGATTAGCTCATGGCTCTCCGGGCGCTCTCAACAAGTTGTACTTGACGGCCAAGCGTCTGATCCAGTCCCTGATCTACCTGGTGTCCCACAAGGTTCGGTCCTTGGACCGGTCCTCTTTTTGATATTCATCAATGATCTCCCTGATAACATCAGGCCATCTGCCCGTTTGTTTGCTGATGATTGTGTCCTGTATAGGGACATATATTCTTCTTCTGACTGTCGCATTTTACAAGATGACCTGGATCGACTTGCACAATGGGAAACAGATTGGCAGATGAAGTTCAATGTAGCCAAATGCGATTCAATGAGGGTGTCACGACACCTTCAGGACAAGCAAATTAAGTATGATTACACACTACACCAGCAAACTTTGGAGCAAGTTCATTCCGCCAAATATCTTGGTATCACCATCACTGACGATCTCGATTGGGGTCAACATATCTCTGAAATAACATCCAAAGCAACTAGGACATTAGGATTCCTTAGACGTAATTTGGCTTTTGCACCTCGGCAGGCAAAGGATGTTGCATATAAAACATTGGTTCGCCCTCAGCTTGAATATGCATCACCCATTTGGCATCCATATTTTAAAACTCAGATTCAGCAGGTGGAGAAGGTGCAGAGGACAGCTGCTCGATGGACCTGCAGACGATGGCGAAATAGAAGCAGCGTCGGTGACATGCTTGATGAGCTAGAGTGGCCATCCCTGGAGACCCGTCGTGAGCAGTCCTCCTTAACCTTCTTCTACAAGATACATTCTGGTACAGTATCAGTTAACAAGGATAGGTACTTGACCCATGCAACAGTGTCAACCCAAACAAGGGCATCAAGAGCAAATAACTCACAGTATCGTAGGTACCAGGCCTATAGTGATGCCCTGAAAAACTCTTTCTTCCCTAGAACTATTCCTCAGTGGAATAGTCTTCCATCTTCTGCGGTGAATGCTAAGACTGCAGAGGAGTTCAAAGCCCGCACAGTATAAGATTGAGACTCAAAGGTATGCGTTTTAGGATACCTCTGTGTTTGGATTGTAAATAGTTTTAAGGACTGATCCAGAGATGATTTTTTTTGTGTGTGTGCTAAATTCTAAATTTAGCCACCAATCCAACTGAGGTAATGGCCAAATATGACCGACTCAGTATGAGAAGATAGATAGATAGGGTAAAACCCATCACCTTCCGGGTCGGCGTTTCTGGGTAGCTCACGACACAACAAAAGTTTAACTTGAAGTTGATTAACAAACAATCCACAGAGAAGTTTTGTTTGTTTGATTTGAGGTTTAACGTCCCCGTCACCGATGAATAGGTCATTTGGAGAGGTTGCTTCCAATTTTGTGGGACTTTTACACGACATTGAGATGAATCTGTCGCCCAATGAAACCAACAGGGTTTATAAGCATGGACGGTCCGACTCGCACCGCTTTGCCCGGGCAGGCCTAGGTCCTCTAAGCGGTTTACCAGTATTCGTGTGCGGCCGGTTTAAGCTATGCGTGTACCGGCCCCGATAGCTCAGTTGGTAGAGTGTCCGCTCCGGGGAACGGGAGGTCACGGGTTCGATCCCGGGCCGCGACATACCAAAGTCGTTAAAAATGGTACTAGCTGCTCCTCGCTTGGCACTCAGATTTACGGGATAGAGCTAGGACTGGTTGACCCAGTGTCAGGATAATATGACTGGGTGTGGTATCATGTAATGTGTCTGGGATATGATACTTCAGTGAGACAGCACTATAAAAGTGAGCATTGAGCTCCCTGTCACAACCAGACACCGTCGTGATATGATTGAAAAATTGTTGAAAGCGACGTTAAACTTGAATTCACACACACACACAGCTATGCGTGGAAGCATCATGCAGCCCATCTATCTCTTCAAGCCCCAATGGGCAGGGGCGATCTTTTATTGCATTTGAATAAAATGAATAAATGCCAATAAACCGTCTTTTTAACTGATTACCGTGAATTTAAAACTGTAATTAGCTTACAAAAGTAAAATAAGTTCTTCCCATAGAAAGTAACATTAAAACCGTTTCCCTACCCAAGCAAAGTGATTTGAGTCCAATGCATATCAGCATTTTGGTTTCGTTGGGCGACGTCTCCAAAATGACCTAAATAGTATTGACGGGAACGTTAAACTTCCATTCAAACAAAACAGTTAAACCGTCATTTCCAACAGGAAATAAAATGTGATGTCACTGCTATGCGCGCACATGCCTGGTCATGGACAGTAATAAACGATTGATCTCTGCCTGGGGAATAGCACTCCACCCCTGTATGAGCGCGAGACGCATGGCTTGACGCGTTGTTGGCGGCTGGGGGCGGTTACGTACGCGCCTATCCAAGACGTTCCACAAATGTTCTATCGAGATCTGGACTATACGGAGGCCAGTGTATCACAGCAACGTTGTTTTACTGAAGAAACGCCATGCTGAGCCTTGCTCCATGCGCCCGAGCGTTATCCTGTTGAAACGTAACGTTGTGCTGTCGTACATATGGAACAACTACCGGTCGTAAAACGACGTCAACGTAACGCTGAGCCGTCAAAGATCCATCAATGAATACCAGGGGCGTTCTGTGACCATACGATATGCCAGCCCAAAGCATCAGCCAACCGCCTCCAAATCGATCACGTTCAACCAAACAATTGTCACGATAACACTCTCCGTCACCCTTATAGACACGTTGACGGCCGTCAGCTCTGTACAACAAGTACCTGGACTCGTCAGAAAACATTATGTTACGCCACTGACGCAAGGGAAACAGGTTTGGCCTTTGTTGTGTGAGCCACGCCATTCTAACCCGACGTCGTCGTGGTGTTAATGGCATACCAACGTACGGACGACGAGGACGTAAGCCAAACTCACGAAGGCGATTCCTGACAGTATATGCACTTATTCGATTGTTGTGCGTTCCTGGTGTCACCTGAGACGTCTCGACGGCTGTACGGAACCGATTACGAGGGTTGGTTAGACTGATGTATCGGTCCTGTCGACGTGTCGTGACCCGTGGACGTCCACTTCTGGGCCTGTCATTTGTCGTTCCCGTTTGACGTAGACGCTGGTACAAGCGAGTTACCGTCGATTTACTCACTTGGAAGTTCCTGGCGATGATAGCCTGAGACGTCCCACGTAGAAGCATTTGGACCGCTACGTTACGTTGATCTTGCGTCAACCGTACCATATTCCGTAGAGACATTTTACCCGACTTTTGAAACCTAAATCCAGGTAACACAATATGCCAATATGATGAGGTTACTGTATACATTTAATGTACTTCACGAGGAAATGTTGAAAACAACGAATTGCCAAGTGGGGCGTTAAGGGGATGCCAATGTACAAAAAGTGGGTGGGGTAATGGTGTGGTGTTCAAAATTTGTTTAATTGAATTTTGCAAAACTGTCAAGTTTTTTGAAAAGTTACTTGGCCCATAATTTATTTCAACTTATTCACATGTTCTATTAGAATTTTTTCAGAAATTCAGGAATTATTGAAAAAAACATACCTCTCTTTATGTGCTTCAATCTATTTGCGTTCATACATATTCTCCATGGTAATATAGCCAAATAAAATTGCATAAATAGGTTCACAGGTTATTCTACTACAATGTGTGAGATTGTCATTGCTCAAAAATATTCCACAGTAGAGTATACAGCAAATTTGTGCCCATACTGTGTATCAAAATAATACAATTTCCAGACATATTTGTTGCTAAAAAGTAGTCTAGAAAAAAGGTATGGTGGACAATAACTGCTGCAGCTACTACAACTGAATCATTGGAAGTTTTAGTTGTCTCCCTTGTTTTCATGTCACTGTTTTGTTTGATTTGAATTTTAACGTCCTCCTCAACACTATATAGGTCATTTTGGAGAAGTTGCTTCCAATTTTGTGTGACTTTTACCCGACATTGAGATTAAATGACACCTGAAGCCCTGTCGCCCAAAGAAACCTTTATAGATAAGAGTAGGTACCTATCTGGAGCTGTTGGAGGATGTAGGAGAACCAGGTCCCATCCCTTTCAGTATCACCGTCCTAATGCTTACATGGATTGTTTTAAGAGACAATTGCAACTTGGAATGGCCTTACAATCGAAGCTGTCTATTTTGAGACAGTTGATGGGTTTCAGGCCAAAATATAATATCATAGGGTTGGGCAGGGGATAGGTATGGATTCCTTCCCCTGATGACTTCTTGTAAATAGTTTTAATCTGCTGGTGGCAGTGTCACAAAGCTCTTTTTTGGGGATGGGGATTGAAAACATTTTTTGTGCCACACCCCAAACCTGTTATCATGGTCAGAATCAACCGAAAACAGTATTGGGAGAAAAAAATAGAAAACCAAAAGGGTTTATAAATAAGCATGGAGGGTCCGACTTGCACAGCTTTTCCTGGGCAGGCTTAGATTCTCTATAAAACCGGTTTACCAGTCCTTGTGTGCTTTCGGATTCAGCTCTGCGTGGAATCATCATGCAGCCCATTTATTTTTTCAAGCCAATATGGGCTGGGGGGGGGAGTGGGGGGCGATGATAACTGTGTAGGCTTTCATCCTGCAAACCTGGTGTGCATGTAATGTACACCTGCGAGTAATGGTCAGATGTGATTAATCGCAGTTTAAGTAGAAAGAAAGGATACACATTCAAAGGAGCCAAATTATTTTTGTCTCCCTTATCAATAAGTGTTTAAATTGAAAAGGAACAATTTTGGTCCTGTGGAGCAAATTCTTTCCTTAGAGAACTATATATCTTTTTCAGGGCCACATATTTTAATTAAAACAACATTGACAGTATGCCACAAAATAATTGCAGAGAGCGCATAACTGCCGTCTTCTATTGACCACCATACATGTTTACATTTGGTCACGAGGTGTAGGTTTACTATCAATAACGTAAATTAGACTAGATGTTGAAAAACAAATAAGTGGCGTTTTTTCGATAATCAAACTCTTGAAACTATTCATTCTTACATAAAAAATCCATAATCTAAGTCTCTTTATAAATGCTTACCTTGATTCACATGTCTACAGTGCAAAATTTGTGAAATTTGTTAAAATGTTTTTTTTTTCAAAGGCTTGTCAATGAAACCGGAAACACCTAAGGACTTCCATATCTGGTGACACGAACGCAAAAATATAGTCCCAAAATATTCATGTTTTTGAAGAATTACCATTTATTCAAGAACAATTTTAAGCAATCTAAGCACAAAAGTCATTTAGATTTATGAAACAACAAAAACTTTGAGGACATATCGGAATTTTTCCGATGTTTTGTCCTAGTTCCGCTTGAGGCGTAGTAATATTTATGTGATAAAGCCATGACTTCCTCATGCTCAACAACAAATGTTTCCAATCAGCTGTTTTGACTAAAAAATGACTATAAATTTGACCTGATGGATGATTAATCGTAAGTTTGTAAAATACTTAAACTTGCACAAAACGATGCAGAAAGGGTTCCTGTTTCACGGCGCATAGTTTTCATGTTACATCGTCGAGCCGATTTGGCGATATGCGTTTCCAAATAAGTGTTGATATTTTGTTTACAAATCCCATGAATGAAAAATGGCGACCAAAGAACTTATGAAAAATATCTCGTGGTGGCACAAATGTTTCTTAGACAGGAGACAATTTTGGTTAGTAATACTCTAAGACATTGTAGTTCACCCTTCCAAGAACAGTACACTGTACATTTTAGGTCCTGAAAAATTAGGTAAATATGACTTTGAGCGCAAATGCTGTCACCCTCATTTTTTGCATCGGCTGTGTAAACCTACAAGCAGTTTGATAATTGCTTATTAGATAATGTTATGTTTTAAGACGTGTTACTTTCCAGTATATTCAAACTTTTTCTCCGACTCCGTGTTTTGGCTGAAAAGAAAAGTCATGTTGAGGGGTACCCCACCCACTTTTTGTACTTCGGTAAACCCTTAAACTGTATACAGATATCGCCCAAATGTTTTCTGCATAGTATGAAAGTAATTCGCAAAATGATTTTTCAGTCAACCTGATGGTTGCATGAAAATCTTTTCGGTTAAAAAGTTGCGTTTCTTTTTCGGTTCAGTATAAATATCGATCCGATCGTTAATCAGAGGTGGGCGAAAACCGGTGTAGCTGAAGAAAAACCATCTGACCTTCCGTTACAGAACTTTGCGTCTCACATATGACCCGAGCCAGGCTCGAACCCACAGGGTTGGGAGACCTAATGAATAAGAGTCAGCGCCCTTAACCACTAGGTCACTGAGGTCCGTTTGAAGGCCAGTGGGGAAGGTGGAAAATGAATGGGAGTGAAGAAACTGTAGAAATGATAACACCCCCTCCCCTCTCTACCATAATCTGCTGCAAGGAAAGCTGGCCTTGCCCAACTGTACGCTAAGCTGTATTACAGTAAATATTCAAATCGTCTAAACATTTTGCAACCCTTTCTTTGAGTTTGATATTAGCACTAAATCATCTGCATAGATAATAACATTTGATAAGTATCCGCCACCTTCAATTTGAAGTCAGGAGCATGGGCATCATTAAATATATCAGGTAAGTCATTCACATAAAGAGTGGACACTAAAGGCTTAAGGACACAACATGCCCCCGCCCATCGGGGCTTGTCAGGTGCTGGCTGATAGACTACTTCAGCCTTTTTGATGCTGTTTGTGAGGTCATAGATATCACAGGAGTCGGATACTTGATCTATACCTTTTTGCATCTTCCCTTCTGTAGAAACACCTTTCGCCATGTCATCAGCAATGAGAAACGCATCTAGCACCTCTGTCTGCACCTTGGATTGGGCTTGCAACCTATTGAGATTGAAAAGCTTCTCATCAAAGCGATACCTAATAGGTAGACCATTGTCACCATCCTGGAAAGCATCTGTGAGCATGGCAGAAAACATCATGCTGAGGAGTGTTGGGGCTAACACACCGCCTTGCTTCACTCCGTTTGTCTCAGGGAATGAATCAGAAAACTCACCATCATTTTGGACCCGTGTCTCACCATTGCTATAAACTTGGCTGGACATCCAAGCTTCACCTTGTTCTTCCAAAGGCGCTCACGACTGACTGTGTCAAATGCTTTGGTGAGGTCAACAAAGGTCAAGTATAGGTCCATGTTCTGTTCCTGGCATTTCTCTGGCAGCTACCTTGCTGTGAAGATCTAAACCCACACTGGTTTTCTGGTAGAAGCTTTGACTGTCCAGTCTGTTAAGTAGGACTCTTGTAAGGACTTTCCAAGCAATTGACAATAAAGATCTGCGTCGGTGATTGTCACAAATCCGAGGGTTCCCTTTCCGTTTGAATAGGTGGATTATTGACGCATTCTTGAATTCTTGAGGGGTGGCTTCTTTTCTCCACTTTCTTTCCAGCCTTTCCAGCAGATGCCAGAAGTTTTATTGCTTTCACTGTTTCAGCAACGGTTGGGAACTTGTCAAGCAGCAGGTTGCATTCAACCTGTGGTAATCTGTTGATAGCTCATTGACAGAGGATGGCAGATTAAGAATACTATCAAAGTGCTCAGCCCATCTTTTCAAGATAGCCTCTTTGTCAGTTAGAAGACTAGTTCCATCTGCACTGAGGAGGCGAGTGTTTCCTAAGCTATGGGGACCATACACTGTCTTTAGTGCATCAAAGAACTTCTTCATATCATTTCTGTCTGCAAAGGACGGGATTTCAACAGCCTTGTTGCGTAGCCAGGAGTCTTGCATGTCTCTGAGTCTTGTTAGAAATGTCTTGCATATATCTGAATAGGCCACCTTGTTAGATACTGAGCTGTTTTCACTGAGGTATGCCCTGTGTTTTGGTGCTTCTCTTCAAGAAGTCCCTGGATTTCGTCGTTTTTCTCATCAAACCAGTCTTGGTGTTTGCGAGATACTGGACCTAGGGAATCCATTGTTGAAGAGTGAACAGTGTACACACACATACATACACATACACCCCTCCCCCCACACACACCACAAATGGGGCAAGGCAAATAGGGATGTCCCAGATCAGACGCCGTACTTTGCGGCGTTGGATCAGGGCGTCCATTGTTTGCAAAAAGGAAACAAATGGCCATTTACCAAAGGCACTTATATAAAAATCTGGATCTAACACGCATGAAATGGACTCTTCCATTACGAAAACACGCCTATAAACATGTAATTTTGACCCCCTTGATCCCCACTTTTATATAGTAAAACTTGGTTTCCGGGGGTATACCTTATTTTTCTTATTTCTGCTCTGAAATATAGATTGTGGGTACTCGTTAGAACCGCCTTGATGAGGCGGTTGTAACGAGTGCCCACAATCTATATTTTGAGCAGAAATAAGAAAAATAACACAATTTTTCATCTTAAAATTTTCATTTTTTCTGCGATAAAGGTGGCAATGTATTTGTTCAGGCGTGTTTGCGTAATGAGTGCATAAAGTTAAAGTGTTATTCACGATAAATAGGTTAACCTTTACCACCCGCTGGACTAATTCAGCAGACGACAAATTGTAAATATTTATCTTATATTACCCAGAAAACAGGGAAAATGAGAGAAAAAAAAATACTTCAAAATGTCTGCTGCGAAAGTATACCCAGCATGCAGAGATTTAAATAAGAAACTGAGAGATATATGAAGATGAATGGTGTTTGATAACAAGGGTGAGTAATTGACGGCGAATGATAAGATAAACACCAATCTCTTAGGAATTATTGAAATAATAATAATAATAATAATAATAATGATAAACTTAATGTTGAATTTGGTTTCAGCTACATTTTATTTGTATCAAAACGTATATAACACGCAAAGAGATTACAAGCAATGGGATTCAGAAGTAAGTCATATGTTTGACTTAAAGTAAATATTGTATTCTTTTGTTCCATTAAGGTGTTACTATACCAAATTTAGTGACACAGAGGCTTTTCTGATATTTAATCTTCATCAGTGTGTCTCAACCCCAACGTTCTGAAACCGAAACGGATGATGGACAAGACCCGGCAAACACAGCACATCCCTCTCCGAGCACACACCGACCGACGTAGCTCGTGAGACAGGTCAACTGGAGGCATCAGGCAAGAGACGCCCACCCGCGGACTTATAGGCGTCCCCCACCGAGCCAACATCAGCAAACATGGCCCAAGCTCCACGGAAGTCCCGGGCATCAGGAAGGGGATGTCCAAAGTAGGGAGACTTGCAAAATTTAGAATATAACAAAAAGGTCCATCCATTTTGTGATTTATCTTTCTATTTATTTATTTTTCTAACATGGAGGGGTTCAGTCGAACCGCAATAGCCTGTATGACTGGTCAAAAATATGGGCTATTACACGGACTAAAGCACTTGATGGTAGAAGCCTCCGTGGTGTAGTGGTTACGCTACTCGCCTTGTAAACCAGGGGTCGCAGGATCGATCCCGGGCTTCTCCAGACTTTCGGATGAGTCTTTAAACCGAGGTCCCGTCTCCGTATGACCTTAGCTGTTGATGGGACGTAAAATTCAAACACTCACTCAGCACTTGATGGCAAGCTTAGTCGCCAAATCCTTTAAATACGGTAATTCTGCTGTCTCCTGAAGTGCACGCTGTTGAATTTAGAAGTTTATGGTGTTATCGACGGCAAAGCCGAAGGGAAATGATATTCATATCTATCCGATCTCAACATCTCTTTATGCTTACGACGATAAAATGCGATATGAAAATAATACAGTAGAACTTCGATGGCTCGAACACCGATGGCTCGTTTACCATGGATGCGTCGAACACATTCTTGAGCCCCTAGCGACATCCTCTACATAATAAATAGTGGGGGATAATTAAGGAGATTTTAGTCTTTTATATTGCAAATGTATGCTGTGTGTACTCATTAGAATCGCCTCGATGAGATGATTCTAATGAGTACATACAGCATACATATTCATTCTAGAACACCGAAAAGATGTCAAAAAGTATCTCGTTATGCCTCCTGACAGTAACCTCAGTCGCTCGAACTACCTCTGTCTCGAACAGATCTTCAGGTCCCAAAGGTGTTCGAGCCATTGAAGTTCGACTGTATTTCGATTATAGCTTGATACATTTGTCTGTATTTCATGGCCGAAATGATCCTGTTCTTGAGTTCTTAAGAATCACTTTCATAATACCAGATATCCGTATCGTATGTAGAATAAATTAGGGAGGTTTTGTTTTTTTTTTTTCGATTTAATCTCGAAAAAGTATATGATGTGTGCACACATTGGAATCGCCTGAATGAGGCGATTCTAATGTATACACACACCGTTGCTAAATGACATAGCTGATAGAAGAGAAATTCAATTATCTTAATCATATCTTGAGCCCTGGTGCTATGTTTTATCTGCCTTGGTGCTATGATTTACCCTCGGTATTTGAAACTATCGCTATATTCGAGCTATTGAAGTTTGACTGTTTTGAGATGTTTGTGTGTATTGGAGTTTAACGGCCCAGTTAACAATATTGCACGACCCGCAGAAAAAGCGACCGACTGAAGTCGGTTGATTTCTAAGAGTGCCCTAAAATCACCGTGTCATTCTGTCATTCGGTCAATCGGTCATTCTGTCAGTCTGTCTGTCCGTCCGTAACCCGTTTGTGAAAATTGGTGATAGTGACTTAACCGCTTGGAATATTTAAACAATTCTTGGCACACTGATAGATATCAATGAGATCTAACCAATGAACTTGCGAAATATTACATTCCATTTAGTATTGCCTCGCCGAGGCGAAAAATGTGAAAATTTTCGAACTGCTTCTCCTCGGAAACCATTGGGCCGATTGAAGTCAAATTTCATATGGAGCCTCTATGGGATGGGGGAAACCAAAATTTGCTCATGGGGTTAGGTCACTTGATTTATGGGATGGGGGAAACCAAAATTTGCCCATGGGGTTAGGTCACTTGACCAAAATGGCCGCTAAGCCATATATGGTCTGTCTGTCTGTCCGTCCATAACCCGTTTGTGAAAATTGGTGATAGTGACTTAACCGCTTGGAATATTTAAACAATTTTTGGCATGCTGATAGATATAAATGAGATCTAACCAATGAACTTGAGAAATATTACATTCCATTTAGTATAGCCTCGCCGAGGCGAAAAATGTGAAAATTTTCGAACTGCTTCTCCTCGGAAATCGTTTGGCCGATTGAAGTCAAATTTCATATGGAGCCTCTATGGGATTGGGGAAACCAAAATTTGCTCATGGGGTCCAGGTCACATGACCAAAATGGCCGCCAAGCCATATATGGTAAAAACCCTTCAAAAATAGTCTTCTCAAGAACCATTGGGCAGATTTCCACGAAACTTGATAAATAGCATCTGGGACGTAGGCCCAACATAAATTGCTAAAATGGTGACTCTGGGTTGACCTTCACCTTCTTTGTGCCTAGGTCAAACTTTGACATATATGCTTTTGTTGGAATATTTAAACAATTTTTGGCATACTGATAGATACCAATGAGATCTAACCAATGAACTTGCGAAATATTACATTCCATTTAGTATAGCCTCGCCGAGGCGAAAAATGTGAAAATTTTCGAACTGCTTCTCCTCGGAAACCGTTGGGCCGATTGAAGCCAAATTTCATATGGAGACTCTATGGGATGGGGGAAACCAAAATTTGCTCATGGGGTCCAGGTAACATGACCAAAGTGGCAGCCAAGCCATATATGGTAAAAACCCTTCAAAAATAGTCTTCTCCAGAATCACTGGGCAGATTTTCAAGAAACTTGATAAATAGCATCTGGGACGTAGGCCCATCATAAATTGCTAAAATGTTGACCCTGGGTTGACCTTGACCTTCTTTGTGCCTAGGTCAAACTTTGACACATATGCTTTTGTATTGGAAAAGTGAGAATGCATTTTATCCTGCAAACGATTCAGAATACAGTACTAAAGTATAAGTTATATTTTTGCTCCTTACGATAAGGCGCATTTATTTGGGGAACCGTTTTAGGTCCAGGTCACATGACCAATATGGCCGCCATGCCAATATATGGTAACACTCATAAAGCTAAAAGCATACGGCGGGTCGTGCACTTCAGCTGAAGCACTGGTTTTATGTCATTTTTGAGCCAGTCAGTTTACCTATCCACACTTTCCCTGGACAGGCTTATACGTAAACGGTTAACCAGTACAGCGCACGTTCTTTCGCAAATTGCCCTTCTTGAATCAGCGGAAGGGATTTCATGATCAATCTCCACGAAAGAATGTTGTCGACAGGTATCGAACCCGTGACGTTTGACTGTCCAAAACGAAACTTTTAGCGGCGTTTTTGACAGATTTTGTTGACGTGGAAATCGAAAGAGGTAAACGTTTTATATGGTTTAAAAAGCACTCTAATTTTGACTGATTGAACTGAGGTTTTTACGTCCCCATCAAAACTATTTAGGTCCTTTTGGAGATGTTGCTTCCAATTTTGTGGGACCTTTTCCCGACATTGAGATGAAATGACATCTCAAGCCCTGCCACCCAAGAAACTAATAAAGTTTATATGCATTGGACGGTCCGACTCTCACCACTTTGCCTGGGCAGTCTCAGACCTTATAAGCGATTTCAGCTCTGCGTGAAAGCACCATGCAGCCCAATATATTTCTTCAAGCCCCGATCGGCGGCGGGGGTTGAGCGGTGGGGGGGGAGGGGGGTGAGGTAGTGGGTCGTAGGGGTTCTACAGGGAAATCTTAATGTCGAGTTTGAAGAGTTGAAGTGAAGGAGAAGGTATTATAGTACATCCCCATTCACCATCGTATGATATATACTGTATATAAATTTAATACCTGGATATTTTAATACCTGTTCTAGTTTTATGTGTTTGTCATTAAAGTTATTTCACGTTTAATTTTTATCCCCCGACCGAATATGTTCGGGGGATATAGCGATCAGCCTGGCGTCCGTACGTCTGTCCGTCCGTCCGGTCGTCCGTCCGTCCGTCCGTAGACGCAACCTTGTGATGGCCATAACTCCAATACCCTATAAGTTTCATTGATGCTTCTTGGCAAGGCTGAGTAGGCGTGTCATGCGCAAGAACTAGAACTCTGGCTTCCATAGTTTTTTAGTTATCTCCCCTTTTAATAAAATAGAATGACTACCTTGTGATGGCCATAACTTCAATACCCTTTGAGATATATTGATGGTACCTGGCACAATTGCTCACAAGGCTGAGACGGCGTGTCATGCGCAAGAACCACAACTCTGGCTGCCATGGTTTTTAGTGGTCTCCCCTTCCAATAAAAATAGAGTGACTATCTTGTGATGGCCATAACTCCAATAACCTTTGAGATATATTGATGGTACCTGTCACAGTTGTCCACAAGGCTGAGACGGCGTGTCATGCTCAAGAATCACAAGGATTTCTCCCCTTCCAATAAAATATCACTACCTTGTGATGGCGATATCTCCAATACTCTTTGAGATATATTGATGGTACTTGGTACATGTTTTTTTAATTATCTCCCCTGGCAATATAACTTTGTGATGGCCATAACTCCAATACCCTTTGAGATAGATTGCTGGTACTTGGCACAATTGTGGACAAGGTGGAGACGGCGTGTCATGCCTAAGAACCAACACTCTGGGTGCTAGGGTAATTGAGTTATCTCCCCTTCCAATATAATCGTATGACCACCTTGTGATCAAACTCCAATACCCTTTGAGATATATTGAAGGAACTTAGCACAATTGAATACAAGGCATTGAAGGCATGTCATGTGCAAGAATCACAACTCTTGGTGCTATGGTATTTGAGTTATCTCCCCTTTCAATATAACAGTACGACCACATTGTGATCACCATATCTCGAATACTCTTTGAGACATATTGATGGTGCTTGGTACAGGTATACATGAGGTTAAAGGCATTTATTCTTGATTATTGAGGACTATCATTTCATTACACAATATTATGTAGCCCTCAGTGCTGACTGAAGAAACTCCTCTGTCTGCAACTGGTAGGGGCCTCCTTGGAGAAAATCAATAATTGACTAACTGTTCACTAGAGTGTACCATATTGATTTTCCCCTTTAGTGCCTCAGTCAGGAGATGCAACAGCAGCTACTAATCACCCTATTCAAGGCCGCCTTTGATCTGCTCTATACAGTATATCACATGGGGCAATAAAACAATTATGAACACACGGTGTGTCCTACTGTCTCAGAATAAATGCCTTTAAGCAGGCGTGTGAGGCACAAGAAACACAATTCTGAGTGCGTTGGTTTAAGAGTTATCACCCCTGACAGTATAATCTTGTGATGGCTATAACTCCAATACCTTTGAGATATATTGCTGGTACTTGCCACAGTTGTACACGTATATACAAGGATGAAAAGGCAGTTCATGTGCAAGCACCACAACTCCGTATACTTGTACTTTGTGTATTGGAAATTTTGGGTCTTCATCATGTTGAGAAGCGAACCTTTGTATCATTGGGCAAAGATAGTCTCAATAAACATTACATATACAAAAATATACTATGGGCTTACCAGTGTGTTTTAATTCTGTTGCACTTTCTATTTGTGAACAGTCTTCTGAAGGCCATATTGGTTTTTGGTCGGGGGATTTGCCATCTCCTGTGATGGCTATTTTTTTGTTACATCTTTATACTATTTTTTGTCGAAAAAGCTTGTTTGCCAACAATGTAGACCCCGATCAGACGCCGCATCATTAGGTGGCTCGACCTACCTGTGTTTTTTCTATTTACCAAAGCTGTTCGAGCTGTTATTGTTTGTTTGATTTGAGGTTTAATGTCCCCGTCAACACTGTATAGATCATTTGGAGACGTTGCTTCCAATTTTGCTGGACTTTTAACCCGACATTGAGATGAAATGACATGTTCGAGCTGTATTAGTTTGACAATTCTCAGTTAATACTGTATATATTCGGAGAAAAAAAAATAAAGTTGATTTGAGTTGATTTGATTTGAAGATCGATTGAACTAACTAACTATCTTTTCCGGAACCGACTTCCATTCTGTTTGACATGGGTTAATTATTAAAGCATGTGTGTCTCACCACTGTGGTTCGAGCTTCGCTCGGGTCACATGTGAGACGCCAAGTTCTGCAACGGAAGGTCAGGTGGTTTTTCTCCGGGTACTCCGGTTTTCACCCGACTCTGATTATCGATCGGCTCGATATGAGTGAAATAATCTTGAAAGGGCCGTAAAACCAACCCCCCCCCCCCAAAAAAAAAAAATAAATAAAAAAAAATTAAAGCATGTCAAACAGAAAAATGGAAGTCGGATTCGCGGTTCCGCACAAAACACCAAGATGATGGCCAGGGTACCCGTAAACAGACCCGAACTCTCTTTGTGGAAATCCTTGTCAACAGCGAGAGGGGCAACAAGGGAAACACCTGTGATTGTAAAAAAGGCGACTTGACCACTTGAAGACTAGTGAAGAAACAAACAGCACTGACCGATAGATTCGAGGTTTGTTCTGCCGTTTTTGAGCCCTCAAAACAGACAGTCATTACCAGTATCTAAAGTGGACATTTACCGATTGTGTTTTATGTTACACTGGACTTTGCCGTGTTGATAGTAAAATGTCATTTATTCAAGAAAGGATCTGCCTCTGGAAAACCCGTTTGAACTGTTTTATGTTACCATTTGTGATACTGATATTTTATGTTGGTGAACTTGCTTAAATACAGAAAAATACAAATTAAACAACTGTTCTTTATGTAAAAGTCCCACAAAATTGGAAGCAATGTCTCCAAAATGAACTATACAGTGTTGATGGGGACGTTTAACCTCAAATCAAACAAACAAAACCAAACTTTACTACTGAATTTTGTGTTTAAAATAGCTGGATAAGTGGCAAACAGTGCAGACCCAGATTAGACAATATGGGTCTACACTAATTGGTTAGGCCTGTCCGTCCTAATATATACAGTAGTGTATAACATATGGTAAGGGTCGAAATAGAAGTAGAGACAATGATCAGGAATCGATACAATCAATCCATAACTCCCATCAGAGACACCAAAGGGAAGGAAACACAAACATGAAACAACAGACCTAATAGAAACACTAACAGCGGAAAGCCAAAAGGACAGTGACTTTCCCACAAAATGGCCAATAGGCTATCCAAAATAAATTAACACAAGCGACACAAACACCTAAAGGCAAACCATAAAATAAATCGCGACAGAAGAACCGCCTTGGAACGGTCAGCGGAAACGAATTCCACTGGGGGGCTTAAATCGATGTTACGTGGCCACAGTCCTCGCCCTTATTTCCATCGCGATTTAGATAAATAATTTGTTCAGTCCGCATGAAGGCCTCCTAACTCATCAGTGCAACATCTCCGTGAACACAAATAATCAAACAACCACAGAGATGAAACAACGGTGAGGACTCGACAACAAGAAACCACTGAAATGCTGGAGCAAAAGAAAGCCAACAGTTAGACTCCGATGGGCCCGACCAGAGATAGAGCATCAGGCATCAGCCAACATCACCTTGAATTAGATCTCTCTAATTCTCAATAAGCCTTTACACTGGAACCGTCATAGAATCTAAGGCCTGACCCACCGGCGTGCAATTAAAGAGGGAAACAAAGTTGTCAACCGTGATTGGATTAACTACCATGCATGCAGTCTGTCGTATAACATTTCTGATGTACCCAATCTTTTTATATCGAAGAATGATTTTGCGAAATTGGGTGCTGATGTCATTGCGGTTATAAATTTTTCTGAATTTGTATACTAAGTCGCCATAAAATTCGGGTTCCGATAGACCTTGTTGCAGAAGAGATTTAAGTCCAATGTTGAATTTTGAAATTAAATCAGAATGACGTCTATAAAATTTTGAAAAGGCTTTGCGTAGTTTGCGTAGTTTATGGTACTGATAACCCTGATTCAGAAGTTTAGCCGTTTACAATTTTTACAAGTTCACGCTCTGGCAAATCGAATTAATTGCGAAATATAAACGCCATAGGATGGCGCACGAGGAACATCACCATCCAAAAAAGGAAAATTTTCAATCTCAAAATCAAAATCATCGCGTTTATCATAAATTTTGCACGAAGCACCTATCTACAATTGATAGATGTAAATCCAAAAACGGGGCCCCGGTATCAGAAGCATTTGCTTTATTTAACTGAAGTTCTGGGGGGTAAATCTGACTGATCAAACCATCGAAATATGTAATATCAATATTTAATAAATCATCCAAGTATCTAGAAGTGGAGCTAAAAGCTTCAATGATTTCAGACTTGTTTTCAGCAGAAAGGGACATCATGAAGTCTCGCTCATAACAAATCAAAAACAAATCAGCCACGAGTGGTGCGCAATTAGTACCCATCGGAATACCCACAACTTATCTAAATAACTTAGTACCAAATCTTATGTTCTGACATGACCATAAAGTATAATTTTTTATGCTTTTCAGAAGTGAAAAAAGCATTTCTTACATTACAAGCAAGATAGACGGAGTCTTCCCTATGAAATGTCCATTCAATTAAATCATTAAGTTTTTCTTTTTTAAGATTATGAGGAAGTGTAGTGTAAAGGGTAGAAAAATCATAAGTTGACAGACTTGAAGCACGAAACCGCCTGGATTTCAATTTATTTAAAACTTCATTAGAATTTTTATAGACCAAAAAAGATTTCTACCCGATCTTTCGAAGACTTTGTCGTAATATTTTATCACATGCTTTTTGATTGCAGTCAAACATGAAGTTAATAATTTGGAGAGTTCAGTGGTGGTACAAGAGCTTGAATTTGCAATAAACCGTGCTTTGTATGTTTTCTTATGAAGTTTAGGTAACCAATATAATGTAGGAAGCTTGTTTTGGCGTTCTGTAACACAGACAGCAAACTTGGTGGCTGAATGACAAATGTGGTCATCAACTAAAGCCCTCTCTACAGCTAAAGGCTGAAGTTCATAAGCCTTAGTATCACAAAGTTCTTTTTGAAGAGTGTTAACAGAAAGGTAAAATTTTGAAAAAATTTTCAGTGATTGCTAATCGACTATCGATCACAATGACGGGTCTAATATTCGATTATCATTTCAGCTTTGATTAGCCCGCCCTACGCGGCGAGCGTCCCACCAGCAGAAAACACAGGAACGCATCAGAAGCTTTTATTTATTTTTTTTTTCAGAAGTTCTTTTCTTGTCCAGAAAATGTGTCCCTTCAGCAAATGTTTGATTTTTCTTCTTATTTTTTATTCTTATTGAGGTACTGCTCGGTTTTACCTTGGCATTTAGTTGGACTGGGTCATCTGACGTGTGTGTTAAGTTCCATCCCGATTTTTACCTTGACATTTAGTTGGACTGGGTCATCTGACGTGTGTGTTAAGTTCCATCCCGATTTTTACCTTGGCATTTAGTTGGACTGGGTCACCTGACGTGTTTGTTACGTTCAATCCCGATTTTTACCTTCGCATTTAGTTGGACTGGGTCACCTGACGTGTGTGTTACGTTCCATCCCGATTTTTACCTTCGCATTTTGTTGGACTGGGTCACCTGACGTGTGTGTTATGTTCCATCCCGATTTTTACCTTCGCATTTAGTTGGACTGGGTCACCTTACGTGTGTGTTATGTTCCATCCCGATTTTTACCTTGACATTTAGTTGGACTGGGTCACCTGACGTGTGTGTTACGTTCCATCCCGATTTTTACCTTCGCATTTAGTTGGACTGGGTCACCTGACGTTTGTGTTATGTTCCATCCCGATTTTTACCTTCGCATTTAGTTGGACTGGGTCACCTGACGTGTGTGTTACGTTCCATCCCGATTTTTACCAGGTATTTAGTTGGACTGGGTCACCTGACATGGGTATAATGTTCCATCATCTCTAGAATCAATCGATTTTTCTTCTCATTGAGGTACTGCTCGGTTTTACCTTGGCATTTAGTTGGACTGGGTCACCTGAAGTGTGTGTTATGTTCCATCCCGAGTTTTACCTTCGCATTTAGTTGGACTGGGTCACCTTAAGTGTGTGTTACGTTCCATCCCGATTTTTACCTTGGCATTTAGTTGGACTGGGTCACCTGACGTGTGTTACGTTCAATCCCGAATTTTACCTTGGCATTTAGTTGGACTGGGTCAACTGACGTGTATGTTAAGTGCCATCCCGATTTTTACCTTGGCATTTAGTTGGACTGGGTCGTCTGGCGTGTATGTTAAGTTCCATCCTGATTTTTACCTTGGCATTTAGTTGGACTGGGTCACCTGACATGTGTGTTAAGTGCCATCCCGATTTTTACCTTGACATTTAGTTGGACTGGGTCACCTGACGTTGAGTTAAGTTCCATCCCGATTTTTACCTTGGCATTTAGTTGGACTGGGACACTTGACGTGTGTGTTAAGTTCCATCCCGTTCTAAGAACATCTCTACTATGTGTATGATAGAATCAAGATATCACTTTCAACAAACTGAATTTCATATAACGTGATATGTTACACTGACGCAGTTGTTGTTCTCGCAGAGGTAATTTGCGAGCACTTGGACTGCGTGAACCCTTCACTATTTCGTTCAATGACGCAGGTGCCAATAACAAAATCTGTCAGGATTATAAAGCAAAGAAACTTACGGTTAAACCCATATATACCAAATTAGACTCTTCCATCTAATAGCATTGGACCGGTCCATTTACAATTTATGGGGAATGGATAGATCTGACAGATTTGTCTGCAATTTTCAAAGGGAGACAATTTTCGGAACTTTCTTCTCGATTTTCTGACGGAAAAAGGGATCAACTCCTAAAGGAAAGAAGTCTTTCCTATAAGAGTTGACCCGGCCCTCTTGACAAGGAAGACAAAAAAAAATGCACGAGTTGCCTCCCCTGAAAGCGTATCCGTTCCCTTTAAAACCACATTTAAAATGTTTCAAGTAGTCTTTCCATCACGAAAACACACCTACATAATTTTTACCCCCTTGAACTCCACTTTTATATAGTAAAACTGGGGTTTACAGGGGTAAACCTCACTTTTCTTATTTCAGGAAAAATATCATAATCTTTCATCCTATTTTTTTTTTTCCACCGAAAAATTTACAACGTATGTGTATAGGCGTGTTTTCATAATGCTTTCTTTTTCCCCCTTTGTCTTCTACGTCAAGCGTCCTCATGTAGTAGAAAACCTTTAGTTACCGTCCCAAATGGCATCTGATATATGGATTATTTTGAACTTGCCTCAGCTCTGCCAATCAAAGTTCGATTCCGGGCTATCCTAGACTTCCGGATGAGACTTTAAACCAAGGTCCCGTCTCCGTATGACCGTTGACTGTTGGTGCGACGTAAAACTCGAACACCCTCACTCTGTCAATGAACCCCCCCCCCCCAAAAAAAAAAAAACACAAAAAAAACAACACATTGAATATAACAGTCAGAGACCAAACAGATCGCAGCATTAACCCAATTATGAGAAGCCCCCGTGGTGTGGTGGCTATGCTACTCGCCTCATACTCCAGGGGTCATAAGTTCGATACCGGGCTTCTCCAGACTTTCGGATGAGTCTTTAAACCGAGGTCCCGTTTCCTTATGACCTTACTCGGCGTCTGATCTGGGTCTACAATGTTTGCCAAATACCCAAAACTGGGATGCTTGGCATACATGGGCTTTCGTTAATGTGCTTTATTGTCTCAATAATGAGCCGCGTCATAAGAAACTATTTCATAACCTAGGTTGTCTGCAATGATTTAGATCAATCTGTGTATTCGCACTAGCGCAGCGCATTTGCGCAGTCTGGTAAGAGCCCCTTAAACCCCTCCCTCCACCGCCCGCCCCTAGACACGAGGGTAAAAACCGACAGTTATTTACACACGCTGATATCAAGCCCCCCAACCCCCCCCCCAACCCCCCCCCACCACCACCACCACCCACACATCCACCGCCTCCGCGCCCATCGGGGCTTGCAGAAATAGATGCTTCCACGCAATGCTGAGAGCTGAAAGTGACCGCACATGAGTACTGGTAAACCACTTAGAGGGTCTAAGCTTGCCCAGGTAAAGTGTGCGAGTCGGACCGTCCCTGCCATAGACCCTTTTGGTTTGTTTGCGACAGGTCTTGAGATGTCATTTCATCTTAATGTCGGATAAAAGTCCCACAAACTTGGAAAAATAAAAACGTCTCCAAAATGACCTAGTACTGACGGGGACGTAAAATCTAAATTCAAACAAAGAAACGCTGATGTCGAAAACCCCTAGACATGCTTTCTCGTGGCGCGGCCCATTTTCTTCTCTTTTTTTTTATGAAAAGGTACCCGTTAATGCCATTTAAGCCTAGCGTCCCATTTCTGATAATTGGCACCCTTTAAGTAACTTTTCCCACAACGAAGCAAAAATATGGCCACCAGCTGTTAGTATTTTAGGTTTAATTGTCTTCTGGAAGTCGCATTTATAACATCACGTGAACACGTCCGTGAAATGAAGACCCCCTATACCCCACTTTATATAGCGAGAACAGGGGTTTACGGGGGTATACATTATTTTTCTAATTTTTGCTCCAAGACATAGGGTGTGGGTACTCGTTAGAACCGCCTCATCATCGTCGTGGTCGTCCGTCTTCATCCTCGTCGTCGTCATTTTTGAACAAATAATGCAATTTATATAAACTTACCTTTAACTGCTCCTATAAATGCAAATGGATCGTTTTATAGTCATATGTCTGCCCAGCAAGCACACGTCGCTAGGGCAACGTCAAATCAACGTCGGTGCAACGTCACGACGTTGCACCGACGTTGATATGTCGTTGCACAAACGGCATGACGTCATGACGTTGCATCGACGTTGAAGTGACGTCACAATTGCGTCATGTGCCTGCTGGGCTGATACCTGATTGATGGATTAGTCTTCGCTCAATCGCCCGTATCGCTTCTTCGAAACTCGTGCAACAAAAATATATAGACGTAAATGTTTTATTTAGAATGTATTTTACCAAGGACACACTGTGCAGGCTCAAATCGGACGTCTAATCATGGTCTTCAGTGTTTGAAACATAATTCAACCATTCTCCTAAATAAAAATCAACCAACCTGGCATGTCTAAGCTTCAAAATGGTCTCCTGCTATTTGTTAGGAGGAAGTTACAAGGTTAAGCGAATTTCCATTAGTCCTCCCGGTGATAAAGTTCGTGGCATTGTTGTGTAAATATGCCAGAGATAACAATAACAAGAAATATCTTTAAAAAAGATAAGCGGCGTAGATTTAATTGGAAGGTTGTTTAGAAACCAGTGCTTCAGCTGAAGTGCACGACCCGCCGGATGCTTTTAGCTTGATGAGTGTTACCATATATGGGTATGGCGGCCATTTTGGTCATGTGACCTGGACCTAAAACGGTTCCCCCAATAAATGCGCCTTATCGTAAGGAGCAAAAATATATCTAATACTTTAGTACTGTATTCTGAATCGTTTGCAGGATAAAATGAATTCTCACTTTTCCAATACAAAAGCATATGTGTCAAAGTTTGACCTAGGCACAAAGAAGGTCAAGGTCAACCCAGGGTCACCATTTTAGCAATTTATGATGGGCGTACGTCCCAGATGTTATTTATCAAGTTTCGTGGAAATCTGCCAAGTGGTTCTGGAGAAGACTATTTTGAAGGGTTTTTACCATATATGGCTTGGCGGTCATTTTGGTCATGTGACCTGGACCCCATGAGCAAATTTTGGTTTCCTCCATCCCATAGAGGCTCCATATGAAATTTGACCTTAATCGGCCCAACGGTTTCCGAGGAGAAGCAGTTCGAAAATTTTCACATTTTTCGCCTCGGCGAGGCTATACTAAATGGAATGTAATATTTCGCAAGTTCATTGGTTAGACCTCATTGATACTATCAGTATGCCAAAAATTGTTTAAATATTCCAAGCCACCAATTTTCACAAACGGGTTACGGACGGACAGACAGACAGACCATATATGGCTTGGCGGCCATTTGGGTCATGTGACCTGGACCCCATGAGCAAATTTTGGTTTCCCCCATCCCATAGAGGCTCCATATGAAATTTGACTTCAATCGGCCCAACGGTTTTCGAGGAGAAGTAGTTCGAAAATTTTCAGATTTTTTCGCCTCGGCGAGCCTATACTAAATGGAATATAATATTTCGTAAGTTCATTGGTTAGATCTCATTGATATCTATCAGTATGCCAAAAATTGTTTAAATATTCCAAGCGGTTAAGTCACTATCACCAATTTTCACAAACGGGTTACGGACGGACAGACAGACTGACAGAATGACACGGTGATTTTAGGGCACTCTTAGAAAATCAACCGATTTCAGTCGGTCGCTTTTTCTGCGGGTCGTGCAATATGAGCTACAATAGTGACAGCAACAATTGTCTAGCTATGAACTGGTTTACTGTATTCAAACAATTCAGATGTCACGCGAGGAAAAATAGCTTTGCAGAGGGCGGTGTCCCGCCTGTTTGAGCTAAGGTCAATGTAAAAGGTCAAGGTTAAAAACATGACCTCATTTCAAGAGCATATGATCTCAAGTATATGCACAACAAATAAGAAAACGTTATCATTTACTGTTTTTGAACACAAATTCTAGGGTTAACATTTCGGGTTGTCGCTATGGTGAACGTAAACGCATAGGCGGACGAACAAACGGACGAGCAGACAAACGGACGGAAACTTGATCTTATGTGCACCTAATTAAAACTCAAATTACACTTATTCCTTTTCAGAATTTATATAACATTGATGATATTCGAAAATGTCCATTTTGTGTTAAAATGGAGGACATAAAGTATGCTGAAGACAAATGATACACTGCAACTTTTATTTAGCATATATTGTAAATTAAACATCTGTCAATTTGTAATGCGATTATTACATGTTTTGTCATGCTATATCTCTTTATTGGTTTCATTGGGCAACAGGGCTTGGGTGTCATTTCATCTCAATGTCGGGTAAAAGTCCCACAAACTTGGAAGCAACGTCTCCAAAATGACCTACACAGTGTTGATGGGGACGTTAAACCTCAAATCAAACAAACAATTCCTTTCGCAGAAAATTCCTCCTTTCGCGAAAGGAACCTTCCTTTCGCGAAATGATTCCTTTCGCTATATAGACCAACCACGTGAAATTAGGTCAAAATAGCTATTCACCGCAGCAGTTACAGAATTCACTAGAAACACAATTATACATATGACGTATTGTCATCAAAGGACAAGACGGTGCGGTGCGCAAGCCGAAACTGTATATATTTTTCATTCATGTCTCACATAAAAAACGAAACTTCGGTTAAAACTTCAGTAAACTGTCGTACTTTTGAGTAGATTTATTTATGCAAATCATTGACCAATGAAATGGTCATCTCCTTGGACATGTGGTTTTATTGACCAATGGAATAACGAAAAATGTAGGACAAAAGCAAAACCATAACGGCTACGCCGTAAAAAAACAAGAACATTTGATTGAACAGACATATTTCAGGAACAGAAAAAAGCATAACAACTTTACCATTTGTCGAGCATCGTAACTGTGACGTGACGTATAAAGACACCGGTTTATCTCACGTTACATTTAAGAAATGAATTTTATTTTTCTGCTGTTCATGAAAGTATAAACGGAGCAGGTCGCGTGCAAAGTAAATAAACCCCGAAGGGGTTCATGTATACTTTGCTAGCGACCCGCTGTCGTTCATACTTTCATGAAAAGCAGAAAAAATTAAAGTTAATTTTTTTTTATATTTACATTCTTTGTCCCTCTTCACTGGGCGAAAATAAATGCTTATAGGGCAAACTTTTAAAGCTGAAAAACATTTACACGCTGGCGGAATAGCGTTGACGTCACAAACGCTTATAGAGAACCATTGTTTAGACTGACGTCACTTGACGTCATTGAAAATTACGCGACTCGATGCGTTTATTGAAGTATGAACTACATTGTTTTCTATGGGTTTACATTAGACTTTACACTGGAAATGTAAATATATAACATCATCACGTTACGCTACGCCAGAGAACTTTATGACGTCTTTCATGAAAACGACATGAATTTTGTCGAACAACTTGTCAGCTTTTCGATTCAAACGATAAAGGTAATCGCACCCTCGTGACCGTTTCATGTGAAAGTTTTCATACTCGCCAAGCGCTCGTTTCATATAAAATGTTAACTTGTGATATATAGATAACAAGAATATGCACCGCTACTACAACAGCCAAAAATGCGGATTTATTCATTACGATAACACGCTTGTGCGATATAGTGCACTCTTTTATATCTTCAAAATGGCTACTTTTCCGCTCAAACTCCGTGATAGTTTTCTTATTTTTACTTCAAGCATAGGTTGTGGGTGCTCGTTAGAACCGCCTCATTGAGGCGGTTCTAACGAGTACCCACAACCTATGTCTTGGAGCAGAAAAAAGAAAAACATTGCATACCCTCGTAAACCCCAGTTTTTCCTATATAAATTGGGTTTTTTTTTGGGGGGGGGGGGGTGTCATTTCACGGACTTGTTCACGTGATGAAAATGACACAAAATATTAACACACAGCAGATAAATATGTAAAGCTTGGAATCACTGTTGAACCCAATTTGGAAACATCTTTGAGGACTGATCTAGCCCCGAGGTTATAAAACATCCGGTTTTCGCCCACCTCTGATGAACGATCGGCTCGATATGAGTGAAATAATCTTGAAAGGGCCGTAACACGAAAAAAAAAATAAAATAAAAAAAAAATAAATAAAAAATAAAATAAATAAATAAGTAAATAAAAAATAAATAAAAATAAAAAATTCAACAAACAACTAGTTTGTCCTCAATAGGAGGTATATTGTCAGACTCTTTAATTTGCACACATAAAGATAACACACCCGTGTGACATAGTGCATTCTTCCATTTCGCCAAATCGGCTATTTTTGCAGATAAGATTTGTGATATGAGGACTGTTCAAATATGGATGCAACTAAGCACATAAAAATGATTCCGTGTTAGATTTCGATGAAAAATTTATTTTGTCCCCTCAAAGTATTCCCCTTTAACAGATATACAAACTTTCAGTCTTCCAATCATTGAATGCATTTTGGTAGTCTTTTCGAGGTATACTATGAAGGCACTGGAATATTGCAGAACCGAGGTGTTTGCGCTGTACAAATTTTCGACCAGAAAGGTATTTTTTCAGCCGCGGGAATAAAAATAAAGTCACACGGAGCAAGGTCAAGGGAATACGGGGGGTGAGGGAGTTCAACAACCTTTTCCTGCTTCAGATAGTCTTGCACAATGAACGCATTGTGCGATGACGCATTGTCGTGTAGCAATCTGACATTGGCCAAACCAGTTGCGGGTCTTCGTTCTTTGAAATATTTCTTTAATTTTCGAAGAACTTTATTCTTGTAAAACTTCGCATTTACAGAATTCCTTTAGGCACAGCAACCTGAATAGCAGGGCCCTGATTTGAAAAGAATATGGCATACATTACCTTCTTGACGCTCATGGTCCGCTTTGCAATGCATGGTCTTTTGCAATACTTTGTTGCCCATATTTTGTTCTGAATCTTTCGTTTTGGCTCAAAAAAGTGAACCCATGTCTCTTCATCTGTGACGACATTAGCGAAAGTGCATTGTAATTTGGAAACTTTTTAAGCAACTTCTTGGCCCACTGAACGCGTGTCTTTTTCTGCTCATCTGTCAACAGATGGGGGAATCCATCTAGCACAGATCTTTCTCATTTTCAAATCCCGTTTCAGAATTGTATGAGCTGCCCCTAATGAGATGCCAACCATACTAGCTATTTGCCTAGTGGTGTATCGTGCATCGGTAGCAACTATTTCTTTCACTCTAGCAACCATCTTGGCAGATGTTGCTCTTTTCGGCCGACGATCATGTGGTGCATCTTCTGTTGAGCCTAGCCCACAGCTGAATTTCTTACACCAACGAAAAACTGTCGGAAAAGACATTTCATTATGCCCATAAACCGAACATATTTCATCAAAAATGTCTTTGTACGGTATTCCAAGAATACAACGAATCTTAATACAGGACCGTATTTCAACGGCGTACTCTGACCTTCTTCCAACCATGTTTTGTATTAGTATACAAGAGTAGACAGTGTTTATCGAACGATATACATGGCTAAAGTTTATGGATTTTAACAG
Source organism: Lucinisca nassula (assembly GCA_963580285.1). NCBI lineage: Eukaryota > Metazoa > Mollusca > Bivalvia > Lucinida > Lucinidae > Lucinisca > Lucinisca nassula. The sequence continues at coordinate 1,248,360 of OY757013.1, read as the reverse complement.
GTTTGGTATCAATGTATAGGTAAAATGTTTTTCTTCGCTGTGATATTTATTTCCAGTTGATTTTCGCATTAGTGCATGAGAAAAACGTTCTACTTGCATTCATATTTGAACAGTCCTCGTATTTCCTTTTTCATTATACATGTACTTCGAACATAGGTTGAGGGTGCTCGTTAGAACCGCCTCATTGAGGCGGTTCTTACGAGTACCTTCAACCTATGTTCTAACGAGTACCTAAAACCTATGTCTGCCCCCGCCCACTGGGGCTTAAAGAAATAAATGGGCTGCATGATGCTTCCACGCAGAGCTGAATCCGACTGCACAAAAGTACTGGTAAACCCGACCAGGCAAAGCGGTGCGAGTCGGTGCTTATAAACCCTACTGGTTTCATTGTGCGACAAGGCTTGAGATGTCATTTCATCTCAATGTCGGGTAAAGGTCCCACAAAAGTGGATGCAACGTCTCCAAAATCACCTATATAGTGTTGACATGGACGTCAAGCACCATCAAACAACCTATGTCTTAGAGTAGAAATATATATACCCATGGCAAACCCCAGTTTTCTCCATATAACGTGGGGTTTAGAGGGTGCTCATTACACGGACTTGTTAACCTAATGAACGTGTTGAAAGCCAACGTCACATTCATTTGTTAACTGATTGACAAAAATTTTAATTGAGATCAGTCAGTACAAGAAATATTTTGTATCTATAGATTACCGATACTTAAACTCGTTTGATTTGCCATAAATACAAAATTAACCGATGTGCATTAGATAAATTTAATAGAAATTCATATCACTTCATCATCTTCTGTCTTTTAATATGTACCTTGCAGCATGCAGAACCCAGTTACCCGACAAGTACAGAAAGGTCGGAGAAGTCCAAAATCAGACAGTCTATTTTTATGTTTATTACATAGTCTGTTTTTGACAATACTGTTTTATCATTTTATTTTGTATAGCCGTTTGAACATTTTGTGGGAAAGTAACTGTCTTTTTGGTTTTCCGCTTGTGAAGTTTTAATTATAGTGAAGTTGTTCTATGTTGACTTTCCCTTTGGTTTCTTAGATGGGAGTAATGATTCCTGATCAATTCTATTCTATTACATATCAAAGTGGAAAGGACTAAGGTATGTGCGTGCGTGCGTGTGTTTTACATGCGTCTGACCAACAGCTTAGGTCATATGGAGACGGGACCTCGGTTTAAAGACTCATCCGAAAAAGAAGTGAATGCACTGATCAGGAATCGATACAATTAACCCACAGCTCCCATCAGAGATACCGAAGGGAAAGAAAACAAACATGAATTAACTAGACCCTGGTGGAAACATCAATAGCGGAAAGCCAAAAGGACAGTCACTTTCATTGGTTACCCCCCCCCCCCCCAAAAAAAAAAAAAAAAAAAAATAGTATAAGCGATAGACACACTCAAAGACAAACCGTAACAAAAATACACCGCGACAGAAGAACCGATTTGGAACGGTCAGTGAAACGTTCCACCACTGGGGGGGGGGGGGGGGTAACCAATGAAAAAATGGGCCACCAGAGGTAAAAAAAGAAAAACGTCAACAATATGCTTTCCATGCAAACTCTTCCTTTATTCTTGGTCCAATTTAATTCAAACTTCACAGTAATTTTGCGTAGGTGGCTCCCTACCAAACTAACCAAATTCGTACCATTCCGATGAACAAGATGGCCACCAGAGCTAAAAGAGAAAAATATTTAAACGACAACTCCTCCTATATGTTTGGGTCAGTATTATTTAAGCTTCATAGGACTGTTTCATTGGTGACCCTCTATTAAAATAGCTGAAATATTTCTGCTCCAATGAGCAAAATGATTGCCAGAGCTAATAATAGAGACGTCAGCATTTTTTAAACATGAACACCTCCTAAACCCTTGGTCCAATTGCACGACACGCAGAAAAAGCGACCGACTGAAGTCGGTTGATTTCTAAGAGTGCCCTAAAATCACCGTGTCATTCTGTCATTCGGTCATTCTGTCAGTCTGTCAGTCTGTCTGTCCGTCCGTAACCCGTTTGTGAAAATTGGTGATAGTGACTTAAACGCTTGGAATATTGAAACAATTTTTGGCACACTGATAGATATCAATGAGATCTAACCAATGAACTTGCGAAATATTACATTCCATTTAGGTTAGCCTCTCCGAGGCGAAAAATGTGAAAATTTTCGAACTGCTTCTCCTCGGAAACCGTTGGGCCGATTGAAATCAAATTTCATATGTAGCCTCTATGGGATGGGGGAAACCAAAATTTGCTCATGGGGTCCAGGTCACATGACCAAAATGGCCGCCAAGCCATATATGGTCTGTCTGTCTGTCCGTCCGTAATCCGTTTGTGAAAATTGGTGATAGTGACTTAACCGCTTGGAATATTTAAACAATTTTGGCATACTGATAGATATCAATGAGATCTAACCAATGAGCTTGCGAAATATTATATTCCATTTAGTATAGCCTCGCCGAGGCTAAAAATGTGAAATTTTTCGAACTGCTTCTTCTCGGAAACCGTTGGGCCGATTGAAGTCAAATTTCATATGGAGCCTTTATGGGATGGGGGAAACCAAAAGTTGCTCATGGGGTCCAGGTCACATGACCAAAATGGCCGCCAAGCCATATATGGTAAAAACCCTTCAAAAATAGTCTTCTCCAGAACCACTGGGCAGATTTCCACGAAACGTGATAAAAAGCATCTGGGACGTAGGCCCATCATAAATTGCTAAAATGGTGACCCTGGGTTGACCTTGACCTTCTTTGTGCCTAGGTGAAACTTTGACAGAGGCGAAAAATGTGAAAAATTTCGAACTGCTTCTCCTCGGAAACCGTTGGGCCGATTGAAGTCAAATTTCATATGGTGCCCCTATGGGATGGGGGAAACCAAAAGTTGCTCATGGGGTCCAGGTCACATGACCAAAATGGCCGCCAAGCCATATATGGTAAAAACCCTTCAAAAATAGTCTTCTCCAGAACCACTGGGCAGATTTCCACGAAACTTGATAAATAGCATCTGGGACGTAGGCCCATCATAAATTGCTAAAATAGTGACCCTGGGTTGACCTTGACCTTCTTTGTGCCTAGGTCAAACTTTGACACATATGCTTTTGTTGGAATATTTAAACAATTTTTGGGATACTGATAGATATCAATGAGATCTAACCAAATGAACTTGCGAAATATTACATTCCATTTAGTATAGCCTCGCCGAGGCGAAAAATGTGAAAATTTTCGAACTGCTTCTCCTCGGAAACCGTTTGGCCGGTTGAAGTCAAATTTCATATGGAGCCTCTATGGGATGGGGGAAACCAAAATTTGCTCATGGGGTCCAGGTCAAATAGCCACAATGGCCGCCAAGCCATATATGGTAAAACCCTTTAAATATAGTCTTCTCCAGAACCACTGGGCAGATTTCCACGAAAGTTGATAAATAGCATCTGGGACGTAGGCCCATCATAAATTGCTAAAATGGTGACCCTGGGTTGACCTTGACCTTCTTTGTGCCTAGGTCAAACTTTGACACATATGCTTTTGTATTGGAAAAGTGAGAATGCATTTTATCCTGCAAACGATTCAGAATACAGTACTAAAGTATAAGATATATTTTTGCTCCTTACGATAAGGCGCATTTATTGGGGGAACCGTTTTAGGTCCAGGTCACATGACCAAAATGGCCGCCGTACCCATATATGGTAACACTCATAAAGCTAAAAGCATCCGGCGGGTCGTGCACTTCAGCTGAAGCACTGGTTAGATTCTAATTTCACGGGAATTTGGCTCCCTACCAAAATAGTTAAAATTGTTCTTCTCAAATAAACAAGAGGGACACCAGAGCTAAAATAAAACGTCCGCCTCTACTCCTAGGCCAATGTCATTCAAACGTCAAAGGATTGTTGCTTTGGTGACCCTTTTCCAAAAATGCTTAAATGCATGTAGTTCCGATCTGATGAACAAAGTGAAATGACGGTGTTTTTTTTTTTCTACGAAACAACATCTTCTCCATTCGATGCAATCATTATTTTAATTCAGATTCAGGCTCATTGAGGGGCTTTAAACGTTTGTGCCGATGTATATTATATGCATTGAAAAGTCTGACTAGCTGTAGCACTCACACAATTTCTGTTCCGTCGAATTCATTAAGTATTTTAATAACGATCATTACTTGTACTGGGATATATTGTTGCATTCTGTGTTCTATTTACTATAAACTGAAAATGCGAATGGAGCAGGCTCAAGTTACCGACAAGGCGCGACTTCGGCTGGAACCAAGGTAGCTAGTTACAATCGAACATCCAAGGTAGCTACCAAAGTGACGTTATCGGCCTACCATAGCTCAACTCACCTCTGAGATAGAGTTGTTAAGGTACTGACGAGTATCCAAGATGGCAGCTGTGGCTGAAACGCAAGACCTGCGAATGTGCAAGTCACATATGTCTCAAAATGAAAATCATGATTCTTTTTATGTTTTGGGAGGCTGCAAAATGCTTTTGTCGATCAATATATGATGATTTTGTTTCAACGAAGGCACTGAGATCTATGTAGCGTCATGTTTTCATGACAATCTACTAGAGTAGCAACTTTATTTTGCGAAAGGATTTGGTTATTTAGTTGCCAGGAATTTTTTTGTATTGTATACGAGAATTATCAATTGCACTTTTTTTTTCGACGACGTAAAATCTAACCTCTTTACTAACATATGAGATAAAAAGTTTGAGATAACAAGGGTAATAGGAATATCTATTTCCCGGCAAAATATAAAGGGATAAAACACCTTTGCGACATAGTGCATTTTTCATAACTCCAAAAATGGCTACTTTTCTGATGAAAATCCGTTATTGCTTTCCTCATTCATACAGCAAACATAGGCCTTGGGTAATCGTTAGAACCGCCTCATTGAGGCAGTTCTAACGAGTAACCACAACCTATGTCTTGGAGCAGAATTGTGTTTGTGAAACACTATGCCCCCAACCATATGCTTGTCCCTCAATGGGACAGTAAACAGTACCTCATGATCATTTGCATTAAAATAAACCTGTCAAATATTAACAGATTTTAAACAAAAGTTACTCAGGTCATCTATGCCTTAGTAACAAATAGACTGCCAAATTTCATGAGCCTTGCTCAAGTGGTTCTCCAGTTATTTTCTTCACAAGGTTTCCCTATAGCCAAAATGTATACGTCCAAAAAGAGACATAACTCCAATAAATATTTTCAGAATTTCGTCAAAAGTTAATCAGGTCATCTACACATTAGACCCAACTCTGTATACCAAATATCATGAGCCTAGCTCAAGCGGTTCTCCAGATATTTGTTCACAAGGTTTCCATATAGCCACAATGCATAAAAGTACAACCAGATATTTTAGTTCACAAGGTTTCCCTATAGCCATGATGTGTTAAGTCCGAAAAGGAGCATAACTTTGTTATTTGTAGTCGGAATTTCGTCAAAAGTTAATCAGGTCATCTACACCTTAGACTCAAACTGCATACCAAATATCATGAGCCAAGCTCGAGTGGTTATCCAGATATGTTGTTCACAAGGTTTCCCCATAGCCACAAAGCATAAGTCCGAAAAGGGGCATAACTCCGTTAAATGTTTTCGGAATTTCGTCAAAAATTAATCAGGTCATCTACGCCTTAGACTCAAACTGTATACCAAATATCATGAGCCAAGCTCGAGTGGTTATCCAGATATTTTGTTCACAAGGTTTCCCCATAGCCACAAAGCATAAGTCCGAAAAGGGGCATAACTCCGTTAAATGTTTTCGGAATTTCATCAAAAATTAATCAGGTTATCTACGCCTTAGACCCAAATAGTCTACTAAATATCATGAGCCTAGTTCAAGCGGTTCTCCAGATATTGTGCTCACAAGGTTTCCCCATAGCCACAATGTGTAAGTCCGAAAAAGAGCGTAACTCCATTAAATATTTTCGGAATTTCTTCAAAAGTTAATCAGGTCATCTATACCTTAGACCCAAACTGTCGCCTTAATATCATCAGGCTAGCTGAAGCAGTTCACCAGATATTTTGCTCACAAGCTTTCCCCATTGCCACAATGCATAAGTCCGAAAAGGGGCGTTACTCCATTAAATATTTTCGGAATTTCATCAAACTTTGAGTTAATCAGGTCATATACACATTAGACCAAAACCCTCTACAAAATATCATGAGCCTAGCTCAAGCGGTTCTTCAGATAATTTGTTCACAAGGTTTCCCCATAGCCGCAATGCTTAAGTCCGAAAAAGGGCGTTACCCCGTTAAATATGTTCGGAATATCGTCAAAAATTGATCAGGTCATCTTCACCTTAGACCCAAACTGTTAACTAAATATCATGAGCCCAGCTCAAGTGGTTCTCCAGATATCTTGCTCACAAGGTTTCCCCAAAGCCACAATGCATTAGTCCGAAAAGGGGAGTAACTCTGAAAAGACAAGTCCGGCGAAAAAAAATAAAATAAATAAAATACGTGTCCGCTTATTTTTATGCACATTCCATATATGGAATTTCGAGATCCTAGCTCAAACCATTCTTGAGTTTCCTACAGGGTGAAAGCGTAACGGACAGACGGACAGACAGACGGACAGATGGACAAGACAGAACCAATGTGCTCCATCAACTTCTTCGAAGTTGAGGCATAATAATGTATACCCCCGTAAACCCAAGTTTTCTCTATTTTAACTGGGGTTTGAGGTGTGGTGTCCATATCACGAAAATGTAAAAATGCTGGGTAATATCATCTGGCATGCTTAAAAGTGGTTTGCTTAATAATCGGTCAACGTTTGAAAAGATTAAAGATAATTTAGCAGAGTCCTAAGCCTATCCCAAACATCAAACGGGCGGATGGACAAAGTCACCTTATAAACAAGAAAATCACCAGCGACGCGCCGAGTAAGAAGCTCTTTCCCCAACAAATGGCGACTCAGTGACCTTGACAGTGACCTTAATAGTGACCTTTACAGTGACCTTTACGGGACATACAGAACTTTTAAAATGAAAACATTCATTACGAAAACACGCCTATACAAATACATTGTCAACTTTATCGCTGAAAAAAAAACACACAAATATTTTAATATAAAAATGTGATATTTTTTCTTATTTCTGATCAAAATATATATTGTGGGTATACGCTAGAACCGCCTCGTCGAGGCGGTTCTAACGAGTACCCACAATCTATATTTTAGAGAAGAAATAATAAAAATAAGGTTTAGCCCTGTAAACCCCAGTTTTGCTATAAAAAAGTGGGGTTGAAGGGGGTCGAAATTATACAGGAGTGTTTTCGTGATGTTAGCCGGGGCACGGATGCCCCACCTGAAAATATGTTTATGCTGACTGCAAAATATGACCTTTACCTTACAGGTACGGACCTTGGTCTTGTATGCAACCAATTGCCTCAAGATGGTTAATATTTCTGCCAAGTAATTTCCAAATCCATCCGTGAATATTAAAGGGATACAGCAGACACAAGAAGAAAAAGACAATTTACTTTACATTTGACCTCCACGTATGACCTTGGCCTTGGAGATACCAACCTTGGTCTCTCGTACGACATCTCGTCTCACGATGGGTAACATTTCTGCCAAGTACTTTCACTATCCATCCAAAAGTAAGAAAATTATTAACCGTGTTTAAGTTTTTGACGTTTTTTGAACCTTTTACCTCTGACTACGACCTTGACCTTGGAGATACGGACCCGGGTTTTGCGCGAAGCAGATCGTCTCTTGATGATTATCATTTCTGCCAAGTAATTTCAAAATTCACTCAGAAATAAGAAAGTTATTGACCTCTATGTACAACTGATCTTGGGTGTACGGACATGGATTTTGCGCGCGTCATATTGTCTCATGATGGTTAACATTTTTCCAAGTCATTTCAAAATCCATCAAGAAATAAGAAAGTTATTCGCCGTGTTGAAGTTTCGGACCCATTTTTCTTTTTTACCTTTGGCCTCTTAGTACCACCCAGACCTTGGAGCTTCGGACCTGTGTTTTGCGCGGGGTACACTGTCTCATGATGGGTGACATTCTGCATTCAACATTCCAATTAAGGCGTAACTATACCAAATTTAGTGACACAGAGGCCTTTCTGATATTTAATCTTCATCAGTGTGTCTCAACCCAAAGTTATGAAACCGAAACGGATGGTTGACAAGACCCGGCAAACACAGCACATCCCCGTCTGAGCACACACCGACCGGCGTAGCTGATGAGAGAGGTCAACTGGAGGCATCGGGCAAGAGACGCCTACCTTACTGTAGCAGTAGGCGCAAGAACGCAGTGTAACGCATGGTCAGGAACGCAGGGTAACACAGGATAGGAACGCAGGATAACGCAAAAGTCCAAGAGTATTCTACTGGTGATTTATATCAAATCAACGTCAAACTGAAAGTAGAAAAATGTAAATGTTCTACACTGTTTGCTTAAGGGCTATATTGTCAGTTGCAGTACACAAATACGAGCAGGTGAAATGTCCGAATTCATGCACAAACGCAGAGAGTGGCAATTTCGAAATTCAATATTTCAGCTCGCGCAATGTATTTATATATTCGCAGAAAGAATCAAACAAATCACCTCTTTGGGCTTCAATAACACCCGCAATAATGCGAAGAAGTCGCAGATAGACGCATATTAAACTCAAATCTTCTTCGTCATGATTTTGGCTCGCAAATTTGACGAATATTCTACGTAAAAAAGGGCAGACAATCGAAGTCGGGTTTGCTAGTAACACGAGTCCCGTGCATAGATCTGCCGAACCGCACATAAAAAGGCATCACTCTACCAATGCCGTTACATGGCTCCCCAAATTAGTTATAAGTACTAATTTCTTAACAATTTTAAGCAAACAATGCGAAACAAGTACATTCCAGCTGCATGAACAGAAAATATCCTGGTCACGGTGCCAAAATACAAATATAACACAACCATTTAGAAAGCACCAAATGGAAGTTGTAGATATTAAGTACTGGAAACACAGAACTGGGTTTAAGACTTAATTTAAATTTTCATATTGAAAATCTAATGGCTCCTTGTTGGGAATTACCCGGTCTCTTGCAACAATATTAACTTGTGAATGGGCCTTTCGAGATACGTTAAACTGCCATTACGTTTGCCTCGGCTATCTAAGTCACCGTCTGCCATCGCAATTTTGACCTTTCGGACAAGGCCATCGCTGTCAAGGTATGCTTCGCAAACACGAGCTAATTGCCAACGATTCCGTGGTTGGTTATCATCCTTCAAGATAACTATATCACCGACTGTCAAGTTCCGCTTTGGTGATTGCCATTTATTTCACGCCTGCAAATTCTGAAGAAATTCAGATCTCCAGCGGATCCAAAATTCATTTACGAGGTATTGCGTGCGCCGCCAACGCTTGCGCGAGTATAGACTAGAACTCTGAAAGTTACCTGGAGGGGGCAAAATCACCTTTGTTTTCATAGTAAGTAACTGATTTGGAGTTAGAGGGCTAACAGACATTGGATCATTGAGATTGTCAACTGACAAAGGTCTGCTATTTACGATTGCCGCGGATTCATGAAGAAATGTTCTGAGACTTTCATCATCTAACTGTTGGCCATGTTTGAGTAATAAAGAGGACATCACATTTCGAACTGAACGTATTTGCCGTTCCCATACCCCTCCCATATGGCTGGCAGGTGGGACATTCATCTTAAACTCAAGTATGTCACAGTCGCAGTTTTCTTGCAACAAATACCTTCTGATTCTGTCATTGTCAAGTTCGTTCAATGCATTTTTTAGTTCATTTTCTGCACCAACAAAGTTGGTGCCTCTGTCCGATCTCAACTGTCTGATAGGTCCACGGATAGCTATAAACCTGCGCAAACAGTTGATGAATGAGTCAGTATCCAATGAATAGCTTGTCTTAACATGGACCGCCCTACATAATAAACATGTGAATAAAACTCCATAACGCTTCAGTTCCTTGCGGCCTTCCTTAATGTAAAAGGGACCAAAAAAGTCCACTGCACAAAACGTGAAAGGGGGTGCAGGTTCCAACCTATCAGATGGCAAGTTTGACATCTTTTGATCTTGGAGGACACCCCGCAGTCTGCGACAAACCACGCATTTCAAAATGAGATTAGAAACTACAGCACTGCAACCGATAATCCAGAAGCCATTGTTTCTGATCTCATTAACAGTAATACCACGTCCTTGGTGAAACATTTTGGCATGAAAATGATGGGCTATAAGACTTGTGTTGACACCTTTTAGGCAACACAACTGGATATTTGATTTTGTCTGGCATTTTTGCATGCTGGATGCGACCACCGATGCGCAAAAGACCTTTGGAATCCAAGAAGGGATCCAAACGGTGCAAATCTGACTTACCCTTCAAGTTCATTTTTCGTGAAGACTGGGTTCTTCTGTCTGAAGAAACCCCTAAGACTTCATTAGCTTTAAGCGTGCTAATTTTACTCTTAAAACTGTGAGCCTGCACATGCCTTATACTCTCAATTTCAGCTTCATCCAGTTCACTGGCGGTCAGTGGATCAAAACCAGACATTGGCAAACACTTTGTTTCCTCTTTACGGAGCTCTTTGGAAACAATCTGATGAAGTTTAGCTTTGTATCTAAGACATAAAGCAACAACCTTTTTGGCTCGATACCAGCTAGAAAAATATGAAAGGCGTTCAAGCATTGAGGGAAAATTGTTTGAATTTTCAACATCACAAGAAAAGCTCTGAGCTGTCTTTTGTTTAAGTTCAGGGTCATCGTGAATGACTTGAAAGGTCTGAGGTTCACGGTATGGTGCATATTGTTGCCAGAGGAATTCTGGGCCACTGAACCATGTAGAACTGCTCACCAATTCATTTGCGTGCAGTCCACGAGAGGCAATATCAGCCGGGTTCTCTCTGGAGTTAACATAGTGCCACTGATCTGTGCTTGTATGTTCCTTGATTTGTTGCACCCGATTTGCAACATACACGTGAAACCGCTTGGCTTCATAGAAATATATCCCAAAACTACTTTGCTATCTGTCCAATAGACATGGGATATACTTTGATAATCAAGCTCTTGTTGCAACATGGATGCAACTCTTACTGATAAAACTGCTGCTGACAATTCCAATCTTGGAACTGTAACAGGTTTTACCGGCACAACCCTGACCTTGCCCATTACAAAGGCACAAGCGATTTGATTTTCACTATTCCACATGCGAATGTATGAACACTGGCCATACCCGAATGAGCTCGCATCTGAAAAGTGACGCAGCTCAGTTTTAACTGATTCACCAAATCCATCTGGTTTAATACATCTAGGTATCTGGAGGGAATCTAGGTATTTCAAGCTTGCACACCAGCTTTCCCAACGTTTACGCAGTGATTCTGGTAACGGATCATCCCATTCAGCTCCATCTGCACACATCTGTTGCAGAATTTGTTTCCCAGCCAACACCACTGGGGCAATGAAGCCAAGAGGATCATACAAGCAGCTTACGGGTGAGAGTATTCCTCGACGAGTCAAAGGACGGTCTCTCAAAGCTATGCGGAATTTGAAAGAATCCGACTCGATGCACCATACGATCCCTAAAGCTCGTTCCATGGGCAATTTATCTGATACAAGATCAATATTTTCCAAGTCTTTAGCTCTGTCATCAGGAGCTCAATGACTTCCCTTGCATTTGAAACAAACTTGCACAACCTAACCCCACCTTTTCGGCACATTGCAGTACTATTGTCGATCAAGTTACGGGTTTCAGGTATATTTAGAAGGGACTTAAGGCTGTCGTCTACATAAAAGTCCCGCCGCAAGAAGTCGGCTGCTTTACTTCCAAACTCGGACTCATTATCCTTCGCAATTCTCTTGAGTGCAAAATTTGCATAGCCCGGTGAGGAGGTAGCACCAAAAAGATGCACTGTCATATGATATTCCACCGGTTCTTGAGTATAATCCTCTGAGTCCCACCACAAGAATCTGAGGTAACTTCAATGTTCTGGACTCACTCGAAACTGATAGAACATCTGTTCTATATCGCACATTAGTGCTATAGGTTCTTGTCTGAACCTGCACATCACACCTACCAGCTTATTTGTCAAATCTGGTCCTTGCAATAGATGTGAATTTAGGCAAGTACCTTCAAAAGTGGCACTACAATCGAATACCACCCTTATTTTTTCTGGCTTTCGAGGGTGATACACCCCGTGGTGTGGTATATACCACACAGCATTTTTAACACGGCTGTCAACTGATTCAATAACCCTTTCTGCATGCCCATTGTCAACAAGATTTTGCATTAAACTGAAATAATCTGAACGGAACTTTGCATCCTTTTCAAACCGTCTAGTTAATGATTTCAGTCGACTAAGAGCAATGGATTTATTATTGGGCACGGAGGGACTTCCGTCCCTAAATGGGAGTGGCAACTCATAGTGGCCATTCTTAAATTTAATGCCTTCCTCAAGAATCGATAAATTTTTTTTATCTTCTTGGGAATATGCTGAATTCAACATCGGGTCGACCAAATCTTGCTCCATTAATTTCAGTATGTCACTGGAAATTATCTCCTTCACTTTGGTTCGCAGTGAAAACTGTACATGATTATGTGAATCTTGTACGGGGTTAGAAACCTCCCGTGTGATTACTCTATGACTAACACCAATGGGGTCATCTACTGAATTGCAGGGATCCACAACCCCAACAATACCCCACCCCAAATCAGTCCTTTGGCCAAATGGACCATCTCCAACAGAAACAATCACCTCACGAGGAATTAGACACTGAGGGCAATTGTAGCCAATTAGCAAACCTATCTGACAAGGATTTAGGTCCAATAATTGGTCTGCAATATTTTCCAAGTGAGGCCACATACCAGCCATGTTTGGTGTTGGAATATGTGATCGATTTGCTGGCATGATGTTACGGGTGTATGCATCTGGAAGAGAAATTCGCAATGTGTTGTTGAAGCCACGCACCGTAAGTCCTTTTACCTTTTGACTATCATCGACACGATTCTCAGCATACATTGTTGAAAGAGAGAGTTTCACATCAACACCTGACAGACCTAAAGCTGTGCAAGTGTCCTGAAGGACAAACGTCGTATCCGACTGTGTATCGAGTAACGCATAAGTGAGTACCTCATTCCCTGGACTATCACAGTGGGATATATATACCGGTACAATCATAGAACACTTACTTCCTTCCCCTGTGCCGCCAAGGAAGGCTACACCACTTTGAGTGCTTTGATCAACACTGGGAGGTACATTGGTCATATTGGTACCGTTAGATCCATTACGTTGAGTGTCTGAACTTCCTACTTGGCCTTGACGAGGTTTGACGTCACCATGTAAAGAAGTTGGGTGAAATCTGAAACACACCGTACACTTCTGTCTCTGTCTGCAGCGCTTAGAAATATGCCCTGTTTGAAAGCACCCAAAGGAGAGATCCTTTTGTCTAAGGAACGCCTTGCGGTCGGGCAATGACTTGCTGAGAAAAGATTTACACGTATCAAGGTCATGCTTTCCGCTGCAAAGTACACATGTACCTTTGACCTTTGTTTCAGAGGCAGCAGACACAGGAGTTTCAACAGTATCAGACAGCAATGTACAACCCCCATGTGGCCGCTTACCGTCTTGAAATTGGTGCGCTTTATATCCTTTCTCGGAATCTGCAGAAGAAGTGCATTTGAGTGACTGTGGAGATGTAATGGGATCGCAAGCAATTTTGGCCTCTTTGCCAATGAACTCCACAAAGTCCTTAAATGGAGGAAATTCAGCTTTCTGCTCCTTACGTTGAGCTACATACCTGTTCCATCTACTGACTAACCAGTCAGGTAGCTTTGTTAGCATCTTTCGGTTTTCCTGACTGTCGCTTAAAATGCTGAGACTAGAAATTGCCTGCTGTGCAGACAAACACTGCTTTAAGAAGTCAGAATATTTCAGTAACCCCTGGGCGTCTTTAACATTTATTTTTGGCCAAGAGTCCAATTTACTGCGAAAGGCGTTTGCTAATATGAATGGTTCACCGTATCTCTCATCCAAAAGTGATCTAGCGTTGTCATATGCATTGTCCGTAGATAGGAGAAAATAATTTTCTACTACCTGTCTAACTGAACCACTAAGATACCTTTTCAGGTAATAAATTCTCTCCCCGGGAGGAATATTTCTTTTATCTATCAATGTGTTAAATGCTGCTTTCCAAGCGGGATACTGAATTGGATCTCCAGAGAAGACATTTGGCTCAGGTGGGGGCAACCTACTCAGATTTACCTGCTCTGCAAGAGATTTAGCCAATTCCAGTAAGCCTTGCTCTGCAATATTGCTTTGGGAGACATTTGCGTGTGAGCATTTGTTGTCAGAAACAAAGTTTTCATTGCTAGTTTTACATACGGGCTGTAGATTTTGTAAAGCAGTAGGAAAACTATCTTTATACATCCATGTTGTTTGAGTGGGTTCCTGTGGACAAAAGATAGCCGCGGTTGGGTTTAAAAGTGATTCAGAGGTGGTGATTGGATGTGTCTGAGAACTAACTGTGGTAAATGTGGAAACTGCTGTATTAATAACAATATCAGAGGTGCCTGACACACTGAAATGATTTGTTACAGCTGTATCCGTATGTGCGGTTGTGGGGAACAAATTTGCATCAGACTCAGAAATGTTAGTTTCTAGGTTAAAGTGACCTTGATTTTGTATGTATTCACTAACCAAATCTTTTTTATCTATTTCTGGAATGGATAGCTGCGACTTTGTATCACCTTTATCACCAGAAAATGATTCTTTAAGTGCTGTCATTTCTGCCCCTGCCATTTCAATCTTTTTTATTGTTTGGAGTTTTTTTTAACTCAGCTTTAAATTTTGACTCAATGTCTATAAATTTTAATTCAGTTTTCAGGGCCGCATGTCTAGTTGCCGCATCCGAAATTCTTGAGATATTTGATTTTCTAGACCGTTGACTTGATGCACTACGCGATACTTTACTAGACAATGACGCGTTTTCATCCTTTGTATTTTCTAAATCTTGAATACGCGAAGCAATATTTTGCATGAGCTCTTGATGTTGTAACTCTATTTCTTCAAATTTAGCAGCTTCAGCTATACACGTTTCTTGCATACCCTGCAAATTATCAAAAACCAGGCATAAATCATCAAAACATCTTTGAACAGAATCCCTATGACCTCTGATGAGGTCAACATCTGGACTGTCAGATAAAATTCGCAACACGCAGTTAATTTGACGGCGCCAAGCTGAAGCAGACGATTTAAATTTTTGTTCATTCAACGAAATTTGATATGCAAGACCCTTTTGTGTTTGTGTTCTTTGCCTCACCCCCAAATCTGTGTCTACAGTCGCATCAGGATTAATATTTGCCTCACGTTCAGTTACAGACATTCTGAAATAAATAATAGTAAATGTCTGCTATCTGTTATTTGATAATTGAAAAATTTACCTTTACCACCAGGAGGAAATGCTGCTCATGCAACCGTTTATCAAAGCACAAACAAAAAGAAACAAGTAGTCTGTAACACTTACACAATTTGCGTGGCTGGGCCTTCCCTTCCTACGCAACGACAAATTCAAAGTTTATTCAATTTCAGGCATGGCTGGGCATTCCCTGCCTATACTACAATTTCAAAGTTTATTCAAGCGTGGCTGGGCATTCCCTGCCTACGCTAAGTTCTTTCAAAACAGTGAAATCACAAACAATCTCTCGCATCTTACGATAAATTGATGCAAACCACGATTTAGATAAGTAAGTACATGGATAAACTCCATCTTGGTACAAACCAAAGTTCCAAGAATAACGCGCTTTCTTCCCAGGCCACTTTCGACTCCTTCGTAAGTCCTCGTTAAGCTTTGGCGAATAGGTGCCAATACTTTGATTCAGTCTATCAATAAATTCATTGATGCTGTTAATCTGTTGTGTTAAGAATATATCATCCTGTTTGAATTGTTCAGGTTGTGGGTGACCCTTACCAGCATTCCACCTTTCAATAGAATAGTAAGGGATCTGTAAGAATGTTAATTTTACATTCGCACATACAGAACTGCAGATTTCATTGATTCCATTTAAATTGTTACGAATTCTTTGTAACACAACATCCTGATCATGATGTAAATAAATATATCTACGTTCTTTCACAGTAACGTCGCATGTTCCAATGAAAACATACAGGCGGATACATTTGTATTTACGAAGCCATTTACGTAAATTCCTGTGAATCCATGTGAAGGCATTTGAAGAATTTGCTCCACCTTTGTAGACCCATACAATGTTACTATCTTGGGAAACTGCTTTCAAATATCTCCCTTTGCTGTCGCTCACAAAGACTGGGACATAAGAAAACTTCTCATTTGACAACTGTCCCCTTTGCACATTTTTGTCGAGTCTGCGATTACTCATAGCACATTCGGTTGATATCTCCTAAAGTACTCCTGAAGAGTTTGACTGTAGCAGTAGGCGCAAGAACGCAGTGTAAC
This sequence comes from Lucinisca nassula, assembly GCA_963580285.1. Taxonomy (NCBI): domain Eukaryota; kingdom Metazoa; phylum Mollusca; class Bivalvia; order Lucinida; family Lucinidae; genus Lucinisca; species Lucinisca nassula. The sequence continues at coordinate 1,231,919 of OY757013.1, read as the reverse complement.
GCATGGTCAGGAACGCAGGGTAACACAGGACAGGAACGCAGGATAACGCAAAAGTCCAAGAGTATTATACTGGTGATTTATATCAAATCAACGTCAAACTGAAAGAAGAAAAATGTAAATGTTCTACACTGTTTGCTTAAGGGTTATATTGTCAGTTGCAGTACACAAAGTACACAAATACGAGCAGGTGAAATGTCCGAATTCATGCACAAACGCAGAAAGTGGCAATTTCGAAATTCAATATTTCAGCTCGCGCAATGTATTTATATATTCGCAGAAAGAATCAAACAAATCACCTCTTTGGGCTTCAATAACACCCGCAATAATGCGAAGAAGTCGCAGATAGACGCATATTAAACTCAAATCTTCTTCGTCATGATTTTGGCTCGCAAATTTGACGAATAGTCTACGTAAAAAAAGGGCAGACAATCGAAGTCGGGTTTGCTAGTAACACGAGTCCCGTGCATAGATCTGCCGAACCGCACATAAAAAGGCATCACTCTACCAATGCCGTTACACTTACAACTTCTAGGCGTTCCCAACCGAGCCAACATCAGCAAACATGGCCTACACTCCACGGAAGTCCCGGGCATCAGGAAGGAGATGTCCAAAGTAGCGAAACTTGCAAGCTTTAAAATATAACAAAAATTGGCAATCAAATCCGCTAAGATACATGCCTCACCTAACAAGTCAGTCTTAGTTTTAGAAAATATAGAATTTTATACTGCAAAAATTAAAAATATTATATAGTTATTTTAATCATTACCTGAGTACTGACGTCAACACTGCAGTATCAACCTCAGCACTCAGAAACTGATACTGAGCTAATGATACCCTTGGGGACGAACGAATCATCAATTAGAAGAGATACCGACCTAGTGGTTGCAACTATGGCGTAACTATACCAAATTTAGTTGGCCCCCGCCCATTTGGGGCTTGAAGAAATAAATGAGCTGCATGATGCTTCCGCGCAGAGCTGAAATCTACCGCACACGAGTACTGGTAAATCTCTTAGAGGATCTAAGCCTTCCCAGGTAAAGCAGTGCGAGTTGGACCGCCATGCTTATAAACCCTATTGGTTTCATTGGGCGACAGGGCTTGAGATGTCATTTCATCTCAATGTCGGGTAAGAGTCCCACAAAATTGGAAGCAACGTCTCCAAAATGACCTATACAGTGTTGACGGGGACGTTAATTCTCAAATCAAACAAACACCACCAAATTTATTGACACAGAGGCCTTTCTGCTATTTAATTTTCATCAGTGTGTCTCAACCCCAGAGTTCTGAAACCGAATTGGATGACGGACAAGATCCGGCAAACACAGCACATCCCCCTCCGAGCACACACCGTCCGACGTAGCTCCAACAGAGTCGTGGAAATAAAACTGCACAGAACAGAGCACAGTGGCGAGATCTCATCAGGGGAGGGCCAGTGAATATGAGGCAAAAAGGATCAGTGAAGCTGAGCACAAACGCGCGCAGCGCATAGCTAGAGCTAAGGCATCACCAACAGAGCTGTCTTCCCCTAGCCTCTGTTACAGACAGTGCAGAGCTAGATTCGGTTTGGAAAGTAACATTGAGCCATTTCGTAAGAAATTGCCAGGAGTGAAACGGTTTTTGCTGCACCTTCGAAAATCCATTCAAATGCTTCAGCGACAGATTCTTGGCAAGTACCGACTGTGTACCGTGAAAATACGTATCAAATTATAATTCGAGGGATAGGAAACTTTTTCTGACACATTACTCTGACGCAATGAACATCGATTAAAATGTCAGAATTGACGACAGCCAAACCGTGTCCAGTTTCAGGTACACTCGGGTAAAATAAAATCTCTTTTTGACGCTTCGGTAAAATCAATTTTAACAAATACATAAAACTGATTAGATAAATAAAACAGGTCATCTTTATGTGTTCGTCAGATTATTCAAATGCATTCCTTACTTAAGTCTTATCTGGGAACATGTTGGTCCAGAGTTTTTTGTTTTCGCAAACCACGATGCACAACCGTTAATTATGCCCTACCGGAGTCTTTTGCTCCCATCACGAAAACACGCCTATATAATTTAGACCCCCTTGAACCCCACTTTTATATAGTAAAACTGGGGTTTCGGGGGTGTACCTTATTTTTCTTATTTCTGCTCTAAAATATAGATTATGGGTACTCGTTAGAACCGGCTCATCGAGGCGGTTCTAGCGAGTGCCCACAATCTATATTTTGAACAGAAATAAGAAAAATATCACAATTCTTCATCATAAAATTTTCATTTTTTCGGCGATAAAGGTGGTAATGTATTTGTATAGGCGTGTTTGCATCTCGGGTATTACAGTTATTTTATCGACTCCCCACATTGTTTCATCTCCGTAATCGTGTTTGATTTTTGTGTCCACGGAGATAAAGCGACATTCTTAAATAGCTAGGATGGCCGTCCCTAGAGTTCCGTCCTGAGCTGTCCTCTTTAACCTTCTTCTATATGATACTGTCTGGTTTAGGCTAAAAATAGCTGTGTTTTTACTAACATGCTGAAAAAAGGTTTCGGTCGGTAGGTATGAGAATTTTTTTTTATTATTTTATTTTTCTCCCGAAAAAAAAAAAAAAAAAAAAAAACAGGGTCGGGTCTGTATTTTTTTACTAATTTTTGTTTTTGTAAATAATAAAAAAGAGTTCAAAAGCAGCGTGTAAATGCTTAACGGATTGACGACGACTAATAATAATAAAATAATAATAATCGAACTTATTTATAGAGGGTAACACATTTTGTACTAGAACTAATCTTCCACGAGGCCCTCTTTTCCTGGGTAGGAATTAGTACTAAGCAATGTGGATAAAGTTTCTTGCTCAAGGAAACAACCCTTGGCGCTTGCGAGGATCGAACCGGGTATCTCTCGATCTCAAATCCGACGCTTTACCACTTCACCACAGCGCTCCACTTGTGCATACATTTTTTTAAGTAAAATTGTAATGTCGGGACTTGCACAGTATATCATAATTCATTTTAGATGCTCAAAAATGTCAGCTCTGTATTTTGGAGGGTACTAAATGCAACCCCCCCCCCCCCCCCCCCGCGAAAAAAAAAAAAAACAATAAAAAAATGTATTTAAAACGCGAAATTACTGCGGGAAAAGGCAAAGACGACACTAGGTAGGGTCGGAAATTGAAAATGGTAGGGTCGGTGTTTTAATTTTTATTTTGTTCTTTTATTGATAAAAATAGCAGGGTCGGTCGAGTTGGTCTGAAGCATGGTCGGTCGGGTAAGCGGAAACACGGCTATTTTCCCATCCATCCATCCATCCATCCATCCATCCATCCAGCCATCCATCCAGCCATCCATCCATCCATCCATCCATCCATCCATCCATCCATCCATCCAGCCATCCATCCATCCATCCAGCCATCCATCCATCCAGCCAGCCATCAATCCATCCATCCATCCATCCATCCATCCATCCATCCATCCATCCATCCAGCCAGCCATCCATCCATCCATCCATCCATCCATCCAGCCAGCCATCCATCCATCCATCCATCCATCCATCCATCCATCCATCCATCCATCCATCCATCCATCCATCCATCCATCTAGCCAGCCAGCCAGCCAGCCAGCCAGCCAGCCATCCATCCATCCATCCATCCAGCCAGCCAGCCAGCCAGCCAGCCAGCCAGCCAGCCAGCCATCCATCCATCCATCCATCCATCCATCCATCCATCCATCCATCCATCCATCCATCAATCCCGTCATCCATCCAGCCATCCATTCATCAATGCATCCATAAAATATATATGCCCGCCACAAAAATATAAAGTAAATACTGCATGGCTTAATTCATCTGACATAATAAGTAGAAATCTTACACATCACGCGAACAAGTCATGAATACCCCCCTTACACCCCCACCCCACTTTATATAGAGAAAACTGGGGTTTACGGGGGTATACATTATTTTTCTCATTTTTGCTCCAAGACATAGGTTGTGGGTACTCGTTAGAACCGCCTCATTGAGGCGGTTCTAACGAGCACCCATGACCATTGTTTGCAGTATTTATAAGAAAAATAACACGGATTTTCATCAGAAAAAAATAGTAATTTTTGAGATGTGAAAAGTACACTAAGTCGCACGGGTGTTTTATCGTAATAGATAATATAGAGACCAAATGTCATTCAATGAGTGTCTCACGCAGATTACGTTTGACTACTCACTACCCCAGCACAGACTGGAGCCGGTATCTTGGTATCACCATCACTGACGATCTTAGTTTGGGTCAGCGCATAATAGCCTAAGCAACCAGGCCATTAGGGTTTATAAGACGTAATGTTTCTTTGAAACTGCAGCCGAGTCTTTATATTTGAACATTTTCAATACGTTTTGATGGCTCATGTTTGTTTGGGTGGAGGTTTTACGTCCCCGTCAACACTATTAAGGTCATTTTGGAGACGTTGCTTAGATAAAATGTGACATCTCAAACCCTACCACCCAAAGCATCCACTAGGGTTTAAGGTTTAAAGAGCGGTCCGACTGGCATCACTTATCCTGAGCAGGCTTAGACCTAGGCTAAGCCGTTTACCACTACTCCAGTTCGGTCGGCTTCAACTCTCCGCGGAAGCACCGTGTTCTCCAGGCCTCGATGGGCGGAGTTTCACTTTACAACAATACCCGCTTTTTCACACAAAAAAAAAAATAATAATAAAATAAAATGAAAATTTTCAGATACAAACATTCGGATATTTTTCTTATCTCTGATCAAAACATAGATTGCGGGAACTCCTGAGAACCGCCTCGGCGAGGCGGTTCTGTCGAGTACCTGCAACATATGTTTTTGAGAAGAAATAATAACTATAACGTATATCCAAGACTGGCTGGTTGACAGGCCTACAAGAAGACCTATGGGACCAGCGAAGGTACAGGTCAGCCTGTGCATTCACACAGTCTGATCAGAACGGCCAGTTATACTATGGGCCCCGTCAAGCGATTTTGGTACTTATCGCTTATGCGAGCAGCGAAGGTTCAGGCTTCAGACAGAAAGCCATTTCCCGGCCCCTCTGAATGGCTGGGCATGCGCAGTTAAAATTTGTCATGACGGAATGCTCGAAGACACAAATTCGCTTGGCGGGGCTCATTTGTCTAAACCACGACAGAATCGAGGGCGAGGATTATGGCCATGTAAAATCGATTTAAGCCTCCAGTGAAATTCTTTCTACTGACCGTACCAAAGCGGTTCTTCTGTCGAGGTTTATTTTTCTTGTAGTTCGTCTTTGCTTATACTCCATTACGGAAACACGCCTATATAAATACATTGCCACCTTTATCGCCAAAAAAAAAATAAAATTTTAAGAAGAAAAATTGTGATATGTTTCTTATTTCTGCTCAAAATATAGATTGTGGGTACTCGTTAGAACCGCCACATCGAGGCGGTTCTAACGAGTACCCAAAATCTATATTTTAACACAAAAATAAGAAAATAAGGTGTACCCCTGTAAACCCCAGTTTTACTATATAAAAGTGGGGTTCAAGGAGGTCAAAATTATATAGGTGTGTTTTCGTGATGTCTTTTCATTTTTGATAGCCATTTGCAGTAACTATCCTTTTGATTTTCCATTGCCTCCAGACATTAGAGTGCAGTCGAAATTACTGTATCTTTCAGAACGCTCCGGGACGAGAGGGGTATATCGGTCCTGATGTACACCTTCATGCGAAAGCATTTTAGAAATTTGGCAAACTATGACTTGTTCTAGGGATAGCCCCCCTTGAGCTGCCGACCGTAGGCGGTCAATCCCATCTCAGCTAGGAGAGTAAATGATGCAAAATCAACGTCGTCCCGACGTTAGCCCGGCCACTGTTTGGTGACTTCTCATCCAAATTACTGTTTAAGTGGAATGGGAACACCTGGCAGATCTTTTCCGCCATTTCTCAAAGGGAGACAACTTTCGGGACTTCCTGTTCGCATTTCTGTAAGCCCTGTCCCATTGAAAAAGGGGTCTACTCCGAGCTTGTCTGTCCAACAAAGACTGAGATCTGCGAATGCGCAGTCTGATAAGAGTCATAACTATAACGTCACATCAACGTCAGTGCAACGTCATGACATTTGCACCGACGCCGATTTGACGTTGCCCTTGCAACATGTGCCTGCTGGATCGCTCATGTATACATAACAAAGGGCACGTAACGTAATTCCTCTTGGAAGAAGCTCCACTGATATCGGATCTCCTTTTGGATTATCAGTGATATATATGCTGATATTCGGTGTAATAGGTTTTATCTGACTTTCACGCATTTGAACTCTGATAATAGTCATAAATCTCTGCTACCCTTTCTCAGATGACGTATGACTTTTTTACGTTATCATGTTTAGTACAGTCGAACTGCAATAGATCAAATACATTAAAAACATACTTTCATTTTATAGGAAATTATTCCCAACTTGCCTCCTGACATGGTGTTTTGAATGACCCTCAGCCGATTTCCGGAAACCCAAAAAGGGATACCTTGGCAAACAGTGCTGGCCCAGATGAGACGCCTCAGGGTCTACACTATTTGCAGGAAGTTCAGCCATTTTCCAAATCACTTTTGAAGATATCACAAACTGTCTACCCTAAATTTAGAAATGGACGCCGGCTATATATAAGGAGGGAGATTCCATTTGGTACAAAAATGGTTAACTGCCCCTGTCCCGATGAAATTTTCAGTGACCCAAACACGTTCGAGCCATTCCATTATTCAAATATATTGATTTTTCTTACAACCAAATATGATTTTTTTTTTTTCAGACGAAAAATCTTGATATTGAATTTTCTTATTTCAGCCAAATAACATGGGGTTACTCGTTAGACCCGCCTCGGTGCGGCGGTTCTAACGAGTTTTTGATCAGAAATAAGAAAAAATAATGTACACTCCTCTATATCCCAAATTCATTGTATAACAAATGAGGTTTAAAGGGGATCAAACTTAGATAGACGTGTTTGCGTGATGCACCATAGAAACCAGTGCGCAGGTAGCCTTGAAAGACGTCATCCAACAAAAAAAAAAAAAAAAAAAACGTCTCTGACACATAATCTTTTTCTAAATCTGATCAAGTTGTACACTGTTTGTGCATTGAAGGAAAACATTGTATCATTTGGTTGTCAGAAATGGCTGGCTAAATTATTTATCAGCAGGATAAGTGTTAAAGTAGGCTGCGCTGTGTGGTTGCATGGTGCTCCATCAGGAAAACACGCCTATATAATTCTGACCTCCTTGAACCCCACTTTTATATAGTAAAACTGGGGTTTACAGGGGTAAACCTTATTTTTCTTATTTCTTCTCTAAATTATAGATTGTGGGTATACTCGTTAGAACCGCCTCGATCTATATTTTGAGCAGAAATAAGAAAAATATCACAATTTTTCAACTGAAAATTTTCATTTTTTCGGCGATAAAGGTTACATTGTATTTTTATAGGCGTGTTTTTCGTAATGCGTTCAGTTTTCGAAGGTTAATAATGACTCTTGTTACAAGTTCATCCTCAGTTCTGTGAGACTTTTCTTCCTCTCTGACGTCGTATTATAGCTGAGCCCTCTACCATGTTTGTTTGTTGGATTTCTGGCCGTTTAACGTCCCCGTCAACACTGAATAGGTCATTTTGGAGACAGTGCTTCCTTTACCTGGCATTGAGATGAAATGACATCTCAAGCTCTGCCGCCCAAAGAAACCAATAGGGTTTAATTTTTAAGCATGGACTCGCACTGCTTTCTTTAGACAGGCTTAGATCCTCTAAGCTGTTTACCAGTACTCGTGTGCGTAGGTTTCAGCTCTGCGTGGAAGCACCATGCAGCCCACCTATTTCTTCTAGCCCCGATGGGCGGAGGCCATCCTCAACCATGTTTCATGTTGTTTGACTGTGTATGTACTTGTCGTTACTCTCTGTTGAGCTTGGAAGCCTTTATGTGGATACATCAAGAAAACACGGCTATGTACATGTAATCAAAGTTTGACCCTTTTAAACCCCACTTTTATATAGGAGCCCCGCCAAGCGAATTTGTGTCTTCGAGCATTCCGTCATGACAAATTTTAACTGCGCATGCCCAGCCATTCAGAGGGGCCGGGATGAAGGTTCCTCTTGATTCATTGCTTGTAAGAGCGAGCAGCGAAGGTTCTGGCGAGACTGCGCGGATGCGCAGGCTCGTCTGAACATTCGCTGCTCGCATAGGCGATAAGTATCAAAATCGCTTGACGGGGCCCAAATTTAATAATTTGTTCAGTCCGCACTCATCAGTGCAACATCTCCGAGAACATGAACCGCAAACGATTACAGAGATGAAACAACGGCGGACAATCGACAGCATGAAACCAACTGAAACGCTGAAGCAAAAGAAAACCAACTGTAAGACTCCTGTGGTTCCGACCAGCGATACAGAGGAATTTTGAAACCCTCGCATTTATGTTATGAGTCGAAAAACAAACAGACGAACAACCCAGTAGTTTTCTATTGCTCCAGCATGCTGTCGAGTCCTCATCGTTGTTTCATCTCTTATCTGTAGCTGATTGATTTTTGTGTTCACGGATATGTTGCATAGATGTGTTATAGGAGGCCTACATGCGGACTGAATAAATTATTTGTCCCAATCGCGACGAAAGTAAGGTCACGTAAAGTCGATTTAAACCCCACAGTGGAATTCGTTTCACTGACCGTTACAAGGCGGTTCTTCTGTCGTGGTTTATTTTTGTTATTGCTTGTCTTTCAGAGTGTGTGTCGCTTTATATATATATATTGCTTTGGATAACCAATTGGCCGTTTTGTGGGAAAGTTACTGTCCTTTTGGCTTTCCGCTGGTGATATTTCCATTAGGGTCTAGTTGTTTCATGTTTCTGTTTCTTTCCCTTGGTGTCTCTGATGGGAGCCGTGGGTTGATTGTATCGATTCCTGGTATCATTGCCTTCACTTATATTTTACAAGTCTTTTAATTCTGACTGGGTAAATCATGAAAATGAACATAAAGTTTTGTTGTCTGTTATACAGATACCCAGTATTTGATTTATTACGTTTAGTGTTACACTTGTGAGCTGTAAAATTCATACTGCGAAGATGAAAGCAACCAGTCAGTTTCATCGACTGAAAGTTATTAAATAAATAGTTATAAAACACGAATATAACTGAACCGGGGCACAGCAAGTCCATACAATTTACATGTGCGCCCAACGAAGACTCAGATCAGCCTAGGCATCCGCGCAGTCTGATCAGAGTTTTCATTGTACGCTCTAAGGATAGCTAAGGGCCCAATGCTCCTTAATGCAGTGAGGGAAATTTGCGGTCTGACGTTATGGATGCGCAGGCTGATCTGATTCTTTGCTGGGCGCACATGTAAATTGTAGGAAGCTCTGTTCCTCGGCTCAAGTTCCATACTCCTTACACATTATTCCAGTTCTTTAGGAGAGGATTACGTGTTTTTGAAACAGCCCGACATTGGCCGACCGGGAAGCAGTAGGTTTATAAAGAAGTCGTGGTTTCGGTACAGCATATATGCCAAATAGGGACATTGATTGATTTTGTAGGGTTTTAACGACATGTCAACCGTTTTGGGTCGTTTTATGTCGCCTCCCAGAGAAAGGGAGAAAAGTGAAAGACTGTAGAGGAGATGAAAAGACGGACAGAAGAGGAAAATGAACGGAAGTGTGGAAACTTTAGTAAAAATTAACACCCCACCCGCCACTACATTACCTGCTCCAAGAACAGAAGTCCTTGCCAAGCTGTGAGCCAGTTGGACGCTCAAGTGTCGCAAGATACACGACACATTGGTCTTATCCAACCGCCCCGGAAAACAATGAGCAGAACTGATGCTATACACCTTAAAACAATTTCCTCATGCGGGCCAGTTATTCTTGCTGTTACTGTTCTTGTCTAAGAATCTTCATTGGTCGAGAGAGGGCGCTGAAAAATCACAAACCATCACGTGAACAAGTCCGTGAAATGGAGACCCCTTAAACCCCGCTTTATATAGAGAAAAACTTGGGTTTACGGGGGTAGTTATTATTTTTCTTATTTCTGCTCCAAGACATAGGTTGTGAGTACTAAATGAGGCGGTTCTAACAAGCACACACAACCTATGTTATGAGCATTTATAAAAAAAATATCAAGGGTTTTCATCAGAAAAGTAGCTATTATGGAGATGTGAAAAATGCACTATGTCGCACGGGTGTGTTATCGTAATGTGAAGAGCTGAAACCTTCAGTAGTTGTTATCTTATGATTATGGGTAGACGCCCGTGTCTCCCTACATATGCAGCTTCTGGTGTATTTATTGGATTTGTGTTTTGGTCACAAACTTGTTGGGTGTAGTCACACTGATGATGACTTAATATCAGAAAGGCCTCTCTGACACTAAGTTTGGTATATGAGTAGATTTCCAATTTTGATTTGCTCATATTTAAGCCTGATTTCATTTTTTTAATAGGATGCGAAGTCATTTAGTGAATTACATGTATGTAGGGTTCCGGTGTCTTTTCCTGCTCAAATAATAGCAGCATAAACATTACGATAACACATCCGTTCGACATAGTGCACTTTAACATCTCCAAAGTGGCTACTTATTCTGGTGAAAATCCGTGATATTTTTCCTTATTTATACTGCAAACATAGGTTGTGTGTGCTCGTTAGAACCGCGGTTCTAACGAGTACCCACAACCTATGTCTTGGAGTAAAAACAAGAAATATAATGTTTACACCCGTAAACCCCAGTTTTCTCTATACAAAGTGGGGTGTAAGGGGGTGTTTATTTCACGGACTTGTTCACGTGATGAGAAAACCCTAGGAAGGTAACTGTAGTCCAAATAGTAGACCAGAGCGTTCAGATACCACACAGTTAGTACGAGGTGGGTGGGGTCATGTTTTTGCCTTGCAAACCGCCACGACAAAAGGATGCGAGTGTTTGAGTTTTACGTCTCACCAACAGCTACGGTCATACGGAGACCTCAGTTTAAAGACTGATCCGAAAGTCTGGAGTAGCCCGGGATCGATCCTGCGACCCCTGGTTTACAAGGCGAGTAGTATAACCACTGCACCACGGAGGTTTCGCAACGACGACAAAAGGAAGTAATTTACATGACGTTTTAAATTACGGTCAAAATTTGCCTTAACCTATTATCTGCATTTGAGCAGCAGTGTGTGTGTGTGAATTCTGGTTTAACGTCGCTTTCAACAATTTTTCAGTCATATCACGACGGTGCCTGGTTGCGACAGGGAGCTCAATGCTTACTTTTATAGTGCTGCCTCACTGAAGTATCATGTCCCAGACACATTACATGATACCACACCCAGTCACAATATCCTGACACTGGGTCGACCAGTCCTAGCTCTACCCCGTAAATCTGAGTGCCAAGCGAGGAGCAGCTAGTACCATTTTTAACGACTTTGGGCAGCAGTAACTTATATACAAGATCTTACAAGAGTGATCAGTTCATATGAAATTTATGAAACGAGCCTTACGCGAGTTTCATAAATTTCATATGAAATGACCATGAGTGTAAGATTATGTTTATCACATAACGATTTTAGATCGCATTTAACGCCGAAGAATTTCAAAAAGAAAACAGGGTTGTCAATGACGGCGTCATGACATTACGCGCCAGTAACCATGTGGTCATGATTTTTATTACATGACGTTATCCACTAAATAGCAGTGACGTTACATGATAAACACACATTTGGGCCTCGCCAAGCGAATTTGTGTCTTCGAGCATTCCGTCATGACAAAATTTAACTGCGCATGCCCAGCCATTCAGAGGGGCCAGGGATATGGCTTTCTGTCTGAAGGTTCCTCTTGATTCACTGCTTGTATGAGCGAGCAGCGAAGGTTCTGGCGAGACTGCGCGGATGCGCAGGCTCGCCTGAACCTTCGCTGCTCGCATAGGCGTTAAGTACCAAATTCGCTTGACGGGGCCCATTTGTAAATAAATGTCAAATTTTATGAGATTGTAAGCTTTCTATTTTAATGAAATTAAAGCTTGCTTTTAATAAAAGTTTTAACTGGGTAATGGAAGGTCTTTATTCCTCTATTTTCATGTGGGTATTAAGACTGAGTTTCCATACTGATATTTTATTAAGAGATGTTGTTTTTACGTTGCTTGATACAGACACGTGTAATTACTGTCATCTATAACGCCGTAGGCTGCTTTTTTGAATTGGTAATGTATTAACCCTTTTTGTACCTAATGGAATATTCCTCCTTATATATAGCAGGAGTTCATTTCAAATTTAGGGCTGTCAGGTTTTGTTTATCCTTTTATTTTTTTTTTTTTTTGGAAAATGGCTAAACTTTTTGCAAACAGTGGAGGCCCTGAACAGACACCGCGTTCTGCGGCGTCTGATCTGTGGCTGCACTGTTTGCCAGTGTACCCGTTTTGGAGGTTCTGGTACTAAATGGGTTAATAAAACCCAATACTTCCTGATTGATGACACTCTGTTGCTGCATTTAATAATCTGAAAATTATATAAACCGAACATCCATTACAAAAACACGCTATTACAAATACAGTGTAAATTTTAACCGTCGGAAAAACTCACATTAAAGATGAAAAACTGTTATTCTTTTCTTATTTCTGCAGAAATGAAAATAAAAGTTTATCCCTGTAAACCCCGTTTTCTAATTTACATAGGTGGGGTTCAAGTAGGTGTGCTTTCATGATGTGTTTCTCATATATATCGCCAACTTATAGGACAAAAGAACTGACTTCTACCTGAAGCTACCTGAAGATTGCTTCTGCTAGTCTGTGTCTGCACTGGGTAAAAATGAAGCTGCATTTAATAATCTGAAAATTATTTGAGCCGCTAGCATTTTCCAGTATAATTATATCCTTCTTATGCGCTAGTGTCGCCATATGATACGAGTAGGATAAAACAAGTGACTTCTTGCGTGAAGCCACCTCAAGGCTACTTCTAAATCCCAGCTGGTCTGCGTCTTAGCTGGACAAAATGCCATAAATACCCTTTTCCCATGAGAAGATATATTTTCAAATGCAAGTTTGTCGTCGCATCACGTGACCAAGTCCGTGAAACAAAGACCCCCCCCCCCCACTAAACCCCACTTTTTTACAGAGAAAACTTGGGTTTACGAGGGTAAACAATACTTTCCTTATTTCTGCTCCAAGACATAGGTTGTGGGTACTCGTTAGAACCGCCTCATTGAGGCGGTTCTAACGAGCACCCAAAACCTGTCTTTGGAGTATTAATAAGAAAAATATCACAAATTTTCTTCAGAAAAATTGCATTTTTTGAGGTTGGAAAAATGTACTATATGGCACGGATGTGTTATCGTAATGGTACAGAAAACAAATTTTTTGACCGTTTGTCCATTACGATAATACATGATCATTCATATCCTGATCTGGCATTTTAAGTTTGTTTGTTTAATTTGAGGTTTAACATCCCCGTCAACATTGTAAAGGTCATTTAGAGACGTTGCTTCCAAATGTGTGGGACTTTTACCCGACATTGAGATGAAATGACTTCTCAAGCCCTGTCACCCAATCAAACCAATAGGGTTTATAAGCATGGATGGTCCGACTCGCACAGCTTTGCCTGGGCATGCTTAGATACTCTAAGCAGTATTCGTGTGCGGGTCAGTTTCAGCTCTGCGTGGAAGCATCATGCAGCCCATCTATTTCTTTGAGCCCCTTTGGGCGGGGGCGGACTAGCATTTTAAGAGCGAAAAAAAGGGACAAAACAGATATTTTTTAATTTATTCTAGTCAGATCACAAGATTGTTTGTGCTCATTAGAACCGGTTCTTACGAGTACCCACAGGCTACTTTTAAGCAGAAATAAGGAAAATTATATACATTGTATACCCATGTAAACGCATTTTTTCTCTATATAAAATGGGGTTTAGAGGAGCATTCTTTACACGGACTTGTTTACTTGATTGTATGTCAAAGTACTATCTGGCCTTTACGAAGGTATATATCCATTTGCTAAAATGGCGTTTTTCTTGTCTTTATATCTAGCAAGTTCTGATAAAAGGGATTTATATTTTATCTATGTGCCGGCTGCGGTAGCTCAGTCGGATGCGCGTCTGACTGCTGTTCAGGAGGACGCGGATTCGATACCTGTCGGGGTCGGCAACATTCTTTCATGGATATTGATCATGAAATCTTTTCTGCGGTCATTCTCTCCTTTCCGCTGATTAAAGAAGGGCAGTTGTTAATTTCTGGCGACAGAATGTGCACTGTACTGGTTAACTGCTTACGTATAAGCCTGCTCAGGAAAAGGGGGGAAGGTACACTGGCCGGCTCAAAATGGCCTACAATAGTGTTGACTGGGCCGTTAAACTCCAATGCAAACAAAACGAACTCTGTGTTCTCATTAAGACCGCCTAAATGAGGCAGACCTAACGGGTACCCAGAATGTTTTGCTCTGAGCAAAAATAAGGAAAATAATAAATTCCCCAGTAAACCCCACTTTTCACTATATAAAGTGGGGTTACAGGAATGTTTATTGCACGGACTTGTTAAATCATATATGACAATGCGATCTTCCACCTTATATGTTTGAGTGGTCCATTTTCATAGGGGTGTCAGGTTTATTTTGTTTAGAATAAGTTGAACAAAAATGTATTTCTTTGAGCAAACAGTATAGACCCCGTCTGATCTGGTCTACACTGTTTGCCAACGTCCGCCCCCCCCCCCCCGAAAAAAAGGGACGCCAAGTAAATGTAGGTTAAGATGATCAGTCCACATCACGTGAAATGAAGACCCCCCGATACGCCACTTTATATAGAGAAAACTGGGTTTTACGGGGATGTACATTATTTTTCTTATTTTTGCTCCAAGACATAGGCTGTGGGTACCCGTTAGAACCGCCTCAATGAGGTGGTTCTAACGAGCACCCACAACCTATGATTGCAGTATTTATAAGAAAAATATCACGGATTTCCATCAGAAAAATGGCCATTTTGGAGATGTGAAAAAATGCTCTATGGCGTACGGGGGTGTTATCGTAATGAATTATTTTACCATTCTTAGGTAAGGAAATGCTTGAGATTTGTGGAACAGATATTATTTGGGGTTCATTTCATTATGAAACATGTTCAGCTTGGCTATAAACTTCACGAAAACAGTAACATTGCGACTTTTGAAAATTTTAATTTTTCGGCATTTACA
The DNA here is from genome assembly GCA_963580285.1 of Lucinisca nassula. Lineage (NCBI taxonomy): Eukaryota > Metazoa > Mollusca > Bivalvia > Lucinida > Lucinidae > Lucinisca > Lucinisca nassula. Next base: position 1,216,797 of record OY757013.1, on the reverse strand, counting down.
CTAGATCAGATCAACCTAAATGGTTACAGACTTACTTAAACGATTTGCTGTAATGCATATTATGGCCAGCTGCTATTAACAAGTAAAATGCAAGTTATCTTATAGTAATTCACCGTTATTTTTCATAGAATTTATGTTAATATTTACGATGTATTTAATCTGGGTGTAGGGGAACGGTTTCTTTAATAAAACAGAAACTAGCACTGTGACCCCTAGTCTTCTTTTAATTTTCTTTTTAAACATATACAGACTCTTAAACAAATGGGTCTGTATATGTTTAGCATCATGTACTGGCTGACTACTTTTGAAATAAAAAACATATGTCACCATGCTGAATCTTAAGTAAACTGAACAAAAAGGAAATCACTCCAAATTGTTTTCCCAGAAATATCAGAAAACAACCATATTAATAAATAGCATGTCAAAATGACTTTGGCTTTCCCCTGTTGGTGTTTCCGTTGGGGTCTGTTGCTTCATGTTTGTGTTTCTTTCCCTTTGGTGTCTCTGATGGGAGCTGTGGGTTAATTGTATCGATTCCACCACTTCTATCTTAAACAGTTTTCAATGCAGGAAGTATTTCGTAGCATATGCCCTTAAGGCAATGATCAGTATTTGATACAATTAGCGCACACCTCTCTTCCGAAGTAAACACGAACATAATTAACATCACAATAATAACAACGTCACAGGCGGAGATAATGACCAATCGGCTATCCAAAATAATACAATGAAAAGACGAACTATAACAATAATAAACCGATATTTACCACAGACATTTCATCATGACAGTCAAAAATACCACTTCAATTTAACAACAAAAATGAGGAAAGCGTAGCCATACTTTAAGGTAAGTAATTCTTGATAAGATACTTAAATGAAGTTATTATGAACTCACCCGAGTGTCGAAGCTCGGGGGGGGGGGGGGGGGGGGGGGGGAGGGTCAAAATCGACCTATTATATAATCTTTCGTTTAATTACATGTTTTCATATTCATTCTATAGCAGCAAAATTAAAAACAAAAGTTCTAATATACCTTCGTTTGTTTGTATTGGAGTTTAACGACCCAGTTAACAATGTTTTAGGTCATATTTGAGCTGGTCAGTTTACCTATCCCCATTTTTTTCTGGGGAGGGTTTACGTAAGCGGTTAACCAATACAGTGCACATTCTTTCGCCAGAAACTGACAACTGCCCTTCTTGAATCAGCGGAGGATAGAATGACCGTAGCAAAGATTTCATGGTCAATCTCCACGAAAGAATAAAATATTTCTTCGTATACATTCATAAATATTTTAGTACTTCAGACATGGATATAAAAGTTTGTTTTTTTTTCCTTTAGATGATTTTGATTCTAATTATCATTGGTGAAAAGTAGGTTTTGCTTGTGTTTGTACCTCTGCAGGGTGTTTTATCTTCGGCATTTCAACTTTAACGGATTTACAATAACAGTTTTATTTATCATATCTATGTTTCATTATTTTAACCCTTGTCCTGCTGAGCCCGGATATGCCTTATCTTTGAAACACTGTAGATCCAGATCAGATGGCTTCTGAAGAAGCCATCTGATCAGGATCTTCATTGTTTGCCATCCAGTTTATGAATTTACTGCAGTCATTTGCATCAAGGTATCTGATTGGCTGATAATCAGTAGTGGGTGTGACATATTTAAATATTCAGCAGGACAAGGGGTAAATGTTTCTAAGCCAAATCAAATGGAAACACATCTTCAGTATTTCTACAAATAAAATGTCGTGTTACTGGTAATATGTAAACATTATGATAACACTTCCGTGCGACATAGTGCTTTTTTTAATCTCCAAAATGGCTACTTTTCTGATGAAAATCTGTGATATTTTTTATATTTATACTGCAAACATAGGTTGTGGGTGCTCTTTAGAACTGCCTCATTGAGGCGGTTCTAACGAGTGCCCACAACCTTTGTCTTGGAGCACAAATAAGAAAAATAATGCATACCCCCTAAACCCCAGTTTTCTCTATATAAAATGGGGTTTAGAGGGGTGTTCATTTCACGGACTTGTTCATGTGATGGAACTCGAGCGTCTGTGATGCAGTTCAACCAGCACCACGTGAACAAGCCTGTGAAATGAGCACACCCACAAACCTCGCATTATATAGAGAAAACATGGGTTTCCAGGGGTAAACATTATTTTTGCTCAAAGACATAGGGTGTTGGTACTCGTTAGAATCGCCTCGTTAACGAGTACCGTCAACTTATATTTAAAGTAGAAATTAGAATAAAACCAGTGTTTTTTCTTATTTAAAAAAAAAAAAGAAGAACATTCTTTTAATTATAAAAGAAAACACTATTTCGCACGTCGGCCCCGCCTATTGGGGCTTAAAGAAATAGATGGGCTGCATGATGCTCCACGCAGAGCTGAAACAGTCCGTAGAGGATCTAAGTCTGCCCAGGCAAAGCGATGGGAGTCGGACCGTTCATGCTTATAAACCCACTTGGTTTCATTTTGGCGACAGGGCTTGACATGTCATCTCATCTCAATGTCAGGAAAAAAGTCCCACAAAATTGGAAGCAACGTATCCAAACTGACCTATACAGTATAGACAGGGACGTTAAACCTCAAATCAAACAAACAAAAACAAGCTATTTCGCACGTATGTGTAATCCAGAGTATTCTCTTGGCGAAAGTATACTTCCCTGCTAGCATTCTACATAAATCTACAGCGGGCCGTTAGCGGCCCGTCAGCTACCCTGACGGGCCGCTAACGGCCCGCTGTAGATTTATGTAGAATGCTTACTGGGTTGTGCCTGCCCTTACGCTCTGCATGTTGGGTACATTTCAGCAGATGACATTTATAAATATCTTTTTTTTTTATTTCTGTGAAATTTGAACAGCATTTGACATCTCATGTAAATGAGATGATAGTAGACAATTTCCATGAGATGTCAAGTCCTGTATTCAAAGAAAAATAAGGAAAAAATATAACAGTTTGACGTCTGCTGAATTAGCCCAAAGCGTGCCGTGGTGAAGGTAAAATGATTGTAATGATCGCAGATGGCCTCCACTGTATTTAAATCTCAAGGCTAGCTTAGAAAGGCTTCCCAGGTCATTATAAAGTCAACAGATATAAAAAATATAGTGGGCAAAGTCAGCCGGTACAACAGCACAGGCATTGTGGGAGGATTAAAAGGGCAAAAGTGTAACACACCTCCTACAAAATTCCGTTAAAATGAGCAAGATTACATATAGAGGTGCAATCCGGCATGTACGGCCAGCAGGTATTCATTAGGTTGACAAGTTCATACAAGTTAACAAGTTCATGCAATGAGCACCGCTGTAAAGCCCGGCTTATGTGGAGAAACATTATTTTCCTTGTGATGATTGTGGGTATGTAGCAGTGATAGGTATAAAATACACTTGTACTACCTTGCGGAGGTCCCCGCCTATCGGGGCTTGAAGAAATAGATGGGCTGCATGATGCTTCCACCAACAGCTGAAACCGACCCGCACACAAGTACTGGTAAATCGTTTAGAGGATTTAAGCCTGCCCAGGCAATGCGGTGCGAGTCGGCCCGTCCATCCTTATAAACCTTATTGGTTTCATTGGGCGGCAGGGCTTGAGATGTCATTTCATCTCAATATTGGGTAAAAGCCCCACAAAATTGGAAGACACGTCTCCAAAATGACCTTTACAGTGTTGACGGCGACGTTAAACCTCAAATCACACAAACAAAACTACCTTGCGGTACAAAATATAGTGAGTGTTTGAGTTTTACGTCTCACCACAGCTAAGGTCATATGGAGACGGGACCTCGGTTTAAAGACTCATCCGACCCAGCAGGCACACGTCGCAAGGGTAACGTCAAATCAACGTCGGTGCAACGTCATGACGTTGCACCGACGTTGATATGACGTTGCAATAACGTCATGACGTTGTACCGACGTCGATATGACGTCATAATTACGTCATGTGCCTGCTGGGGAAAGTCTGAGGTACAAAATAGAAGTGAAGGCAATGAATGACAAGCCGGTTTTTTATAGTGACGCGGTAGAGTGTTGGCCTTTCACTCCAGCGACCGGTATCGACACCCGGCTGGATAAAAGTGATTTGCATTTGTATTTTTTTTTTCATTTGTTACATTTGGCACGTTAGAAGCACCTCATAGAGGCGGTTTTAATGATCATTTACAATCTATGTCAAACCACAAGTAAGAAAACTATCGTGCTTGTTCACATTATGATAACACATCCGTGTGATATAGTGCATTTTTATACCTTAGAAAATGTATATTTATTGTGAAAATTTGTGAATTTTTTCTTATTTATACTCAAAACATAGGTTTTGGGTGCTCGTTAGAGGCGGTAATAACGACTACCCACAACCTATGTCTTGGAGCAGAAATAAGGAAAATGATATTTACCCCAATAAACACTAGCTTGTTCTATATAAAGTGGTGTTTAGGGGAGCTTTACTTCACGGACTTGCTCACGTGATGTATAGATATGAAAGACGCCATTTTAGTGTTCTCGTATAATCATGATGATAACACCCATACAATCGTATTAACATCGTTGGATGCTGCTCGACCCACAAACGATTCTAGCGAACAGCGCATGCTTCGACAAACGAAGACTCTGATTAGCACATTCTCCCCTTCTTCGACCGTGGTTTGGTTCTGAATAATCTTTTCTGAATACTTTGTCTTTCAACCTTTAACCTGCTGAATATTCAATTAAGCCACACCCATTTCTGACTTTGAACCAATCAGATTACTTGATGTAATTTATTCCTATAAATTCAAAAACTGAATGTCAAACAGTGTAGATCCAGATCAGATGGCTTCTTCAGAAGCCATCTGATCTGGATCTACACTGTTTGCAAAGATAGGGCTTGTCGCCTACAGCAGGGTAAAGGTTAAGGTAGCATTTTTTTGCACTTAATACTGGGAGGTGCCGGGTTTTATCACTTTGGGACCGAGCTTTTAGTTGCGTTCTAAATACCAGACTTGCTTCAATTGGATATATATCCCATGTTATATGTCAATGTGAGAAAATGATAGGTATAGGGAACTAAAATGATGCATGTTTTATAAATATATCTACAAGCTCAAAGAAATTGTTGCTGATTTTATATGGTCACCCCTCCTTTAAAAATGTTGGTTTTTATTTACTCCGTTCTAGTAGGTCAACAAACATGGTTGACTGTAACTTGAAAAGGAGCAGACCCATATGTGGATTTTTTCTCATTAACTTGTTGGGCCAGGATGGCTCTATAAACAAGACTCTAGTAAGGTTTGAAAAGTTTTGAATGTATAGTTTTTGTGGGAGCAAGTAAAAGGTTACTATTGTCGCCTATGGAAAACATTAAGTGGAAAGCTCCCTATATATAGGTTCTGTCAAAAAGTCAGAATTGCCTAAATAGTTACACGAAGGGTGAAGGGCCATCATGGCATCACGAAAACACGCCTTTATAATTTGACCCTAATTAGAAACCACTTTGCACTGATAACTCCAAAATTGTGATTGGCAAACAGTAAAGAACCAGTGCTTCAGCTGAAGTGCACGACCCGCCGGATGCTTTTTGCTTTATGAGTGTTACCATATATGGGTATGGCGGCCATTTTGGTCATGTGACCTGGACCTAAAACGGTTCCCCAAATAAATGCGTCTTATCGTAAGGAGCAAAAATATATCTTATACTTAAGTACTGTATTCTGAATCGTTTGCAGGATAAAATGCATTCTCACTGTTCCAATACAAAAGCATATTTGTCAGAGTTGACCTAGGCACAAAGAAGGTCAACCCAGGGTCACCATTTTAGCAATTGATGATGGGCCTACGTCCCAGATGCTATTTATCAAGTTTCGTGGAAAGCTGCCCAGTGGTTCTGGAGAAGACTATTTTTGAAGGGTTTTTACCATATATGGCTTGGCGGCCATTTTGGTCATGTGACCTGGACCCCATGAGCAAATTTTGGTTTCCCCCATCCCATAGAGGCTCCATATAAAATTTGACTTCAATCGACCCAACGGTTTCCGAGGAGAAGCAGTTCGAAAATTTTCACATTTTTCGCCTCGGCGAGGCTATACTAAATGGAACGTAATGTTTCTCAAATTCATTGATTAGATCTCATTGATATCTATCAGTATGCCAAAAATTGTTTAAATATTCCAAGCGGTTAAGTCACTATCACCAATTTTCACAAACGGGTTACGGACGGACAGACAGACAGACCATATATGGCTTGGCGGCCATTTTGGTCATGTGACCTGGACCCCATGAGCAAATTTTGGTTTCCCCCATCCCATAGAGGCTCCATATGAAATTTAACTTCAATCGGCCCAACGGTTTCCGAGGAGAAGCAGTTCGAAAATTTTCACATTTTTCGCCTCGGCGAGGCTATACTAAATGGAATGTAATATTTCGCAAGTTCATTGGTTAGATCTCATTGATATCTATCAGTATGCCAAAAATTGTTTAAATATTCCAAGTGGTTAAGTCACTATCACCAATTTTCACAAACGGGTTACGGACGGACAGACAGAATGACAGACTGACAGACTGACAGAATGACACGGTGATTTTAGGGCACTTAGAAAATCAACCGACTTCAGTCGGTCGCTTTTTCAGCGGGTCGTGCAATCTGATCAGATGCCGTAAAATGCGGTATCTGATCAGGACCTACATTGTTTGCAAAATGTCAGCCATTTTCTCAAAAAGTTTGAAGAAAACATAACCTGACTTCCCTCAAGGAGGAAGATTCCATTTGGTACAAAAAGGGTGTTAAAACATCTCCATTATTCTAATGCAACTTAATTTTGTTTTGTTTAAAATAAATGTTCTTTTTTCCAAAAGGGCAAGCGCAATAAGATGTGAAACAATTATCTATATATTCTCTCTACTGACCGGCTCAAAAATGACCAGTGTTGACTGGGCCGTTAAACTCCAATTCAAACAAACACAATCTTCTTATACTGAGTTAGGTGGGGGCTAAATTTAGAATTTAACTTATAAAAACGGGGTCACTGGCAGAGTCCTTAAAACTATTTACAATCTGTACTAAAACGCGTACCTCTGATTTCAAATCTATACTGTACGGGCTTTGAACTCCTCTGCGGTCTTGGTATATACCGCAGACTAGGGAAGACTACTCCACTGATGAATAGTTCTGGGGAAAAAAGACAAGTGTATTATAAGACTAGAATAGTCCTATGCGGATTGTGGTATGTTGTGTGGTTTCACCTTTACAAATTATATAAACAGTAAAACTCCCATATTAAGACAACCTGTGGGACTGTTCAAAAGTGGTCTTTAAGACCACTTTTGAACATTCTCAAAGGTGGTTTCCTACAAGAACACACTGGATGTGGTAAAAACAAAAAAAAATGTATCTTACCTCTTCTAAATAAGATTTGAAAAGCAAAATTTGTCTTAATATTAGGTGGTCTTAATAACGGAATTCTACTGTACATTAAACAAATTTTAAGAAGAAGCCCCAAGTGGAATCTACATTTCTTTGAAATGATATAATATAAAAAACATACAAAACACGCATTGTTTACATAGGGTTTACAGGTAGACAGGTCGACAGGGTTGAACAGTCGACAAGGTTTGACAAGTCGACATGGAGATAGAGTTGACAGGTCGACAGGGTTGAAAGTTCGACAGTTAAACAGGATCGGCTGGATTGACAAGTTGACATGGTTTTTAGGTTTGCAGTCGACAGGGTTGACAAGACGACAGGTTGATATGGTCGACAACGTTGACAGGTCGACAGGGTTATGCATACGGTTAGGGCTAGACAACTCCGTCTACCTGTCGACAGGATTAGGGATATTGTTACGACAGGGTTAGGATTAGGGTTAGACAACCCTGTCTACCTGTCAACCTTGTTGACCATGTCGACCTGTTTACCTCGTTGACCTTGTTGGCCTTGTCGTCCTGTCAACCTATCAACCATATCGATCCCGTCAAGCAGTCGACGTGTCAACCCTGTCGACCTGTCTACCCTGTCCACCATGTCGACTTGTAAACCGTTTGAACATAAACATTATTTTGAGTATGAATACTTTTGCGTATTGAAACACATCTGGATACGGACCTTTTTTCTCCTATACTACACTTGAGCCACGTTTGGACCTATCAATATACGTCATAGGTAATCCTATAAATGCCAAAATCGGGATTTCTTTATAGCTCCCCTGAGTAAAGCTTTTTTTCTTGTAACTTCTGGATAATATCACTTCATTTAATTCCATTAAGCTTTAGGAAAACAGTCTATATTATATCAATCAGTGAAGACCATAATCATGAACAGACGCCTCCATTCGACGCGTCTGATCATGAGTCTAAATCATTTACTTATGTCCCTATTAAGGGACGATGGGCTAATATGTGTTAACACTTTGGGTCGTTTCTCTCCTATATACACACAAAACGACTCACTTTTCACTTCTAAAGAGCATAAGAATTATACGCTTTGGTCATGTCAGAAAGTGTGTGATGTCCCAACCTTTCTACTTGACATTCGGTACTAAGTTATTTAGACAAATTGTGGGTATTCCGATGGGTACTAATCTACACCTCTTGTGGCTGATCTGTTCTTGTATTGTTATGAAAGAGACTTCATTTTGTCGCTTTCCATTGATAACCAATCTGAAATTATTGAAGCTTTTAGCTCCACTTCTAGATATTTAGATGATTTATTAAATATTGATAATACCTATTTTGATGGTTTGATCAGTCAGATTTACCCCCTAGAACTTCAGTTAAAAAAAGCAAATTCTTCTGATACCGAGGCCCCGTTTTTGGATTTACATCTATCTATTGTAGATGGATTTGTTTCGTGCAAAATTTATGATAAACGCGATGACTTTGATTTTGAGATTGTAAATTTTCCTTTTTTGGATGGTGATGTTCCTCGTGCGCCATCCTATGGCGTTTATATTTCGCAATTAATTCGATTTGCTAGAGTGTGTAGTCATGTAACTGACTTCAACACTCGTAATAAATTATTAACGGCTAAACTCCTTAATCAGGGTTATCGGTACCATAAACTACGCAAAGCCTTTTCAAAATTTTATAGACGCCATTCTGATTTAATTTCAAAATTCAATATTGGACTTAAATCTCTTCTGCAGCAAGGTCTATCGGAACCCGAATTTTATGGTGACTTAGTATATAAATTCAGAAAATATATAACCGCAATGACTTCAGCACCCAATTTCGTAAAATCATTCTTCGATATAAAAAGATTGGGTACAACATGGATATTATACGACAGACTGCATGCATGGTAGTTAACCCAACCAAGGTTGGCAACTTTGCTTCCCTCTTTAATTGCACGCCGGTGGGTCAGGCCACAGATTCTATGACGGCTCCAACGTAAAGGCTTATTGAGAATTAGAGAGATCTAATTCAAGGTAATGTTGGTTGGTGCCTGATGCTCTGTCTCTGGTCGGGCCCATCGGAGTCTAACTGTTGGTTTTCTTTTGCTCCAGCATTTCAGTGGTTTCTTGCTGTCGAGTCCTCACCGTTGTCTCACCTCTGTGGTTCTTTGATTTTTGTGTTCACGGAGATGTTGCACTGATGAGTGAGGAGGCCTTCATGCGGACTGAACAAATTATTTGTCTAAATCGCGACGGAAGTAAGGGCGAGGTATGTGGCCACGTAAAATCGATTTAAGCCCCCCAGTGGAAATCTTCCACTGACCGTTCCAAGGCGCTCTTCTGTGGCGATTTATTTATGTTGTTGTTTGTTACTTACTGTGTGTATCACTTGTGTCTTTTAATTTTGGATGGCCATATGGCCATTTTGTGGGAAAGTAACTGTCCTTATGGCCTTCCTTTGTTTAGGTTTCCATTATGGTCTGGTCGCTTAATGTTTGTATTTCTTTCCCTTTGGTGTCTTTTATGGGTGGAGTAAGTTAATTGTATCAATTCCTGATCTTTGTTTAACTTCTACCTTTCAATAAAAACATACTCACACCGCAAATAGGAGAAACATACAGGCGCCCGCCCATCGGGGCTTGGAGAAATGGGCTGCTTGATGCTTCTACGCAGAGCTGACACACGAGTACTGGTAAACCGCTTAGAGGAGCTAAGCTTGCCCAGGCAAAGCGGTGCGAGTGTCGGACCGTCCCTGCTTTTAAACCCTATAGGTTTCATTGGGCCGCAGGGCTTGAGATGTCATTTCATCACAATGTCTGGTAAAGGTCCAACAAAATTGGAAGCAGCGTCTCCAAAATGACCTTTACAGTGTTGACGGGGACGATAAACCTCAAATCAAACAAACAAACACTAAATATCATATGAAGTACATGTAGGTCTTCTGCAGAAACCCCAAAGCACATACCACCAGCTGCAGTTAACCAAGGCTAACTCAGCAGACGACAATACCTGATATTTTGTTATTTTTCCCAGAAAACAGGACTTGACATCTCATTACGCAAACATGCCTATACAAATACATTGTCACCTTTATCGCCGAAAAAATGAAAATTTTAAGATGAAAAATTGTGATATTTTTCTTTTTTCTGCTCAAAATATAGATTGTGGGCACTCGTTAGAACCGCCTCATCGAGGCGGTTCTAACGAGTACCCACAATCTATATTTAAGAGCAGAAATACGTCAATAAGGTATACCAATGGAAACCCCAGTTTTACTATATAAAAGTTGGGTTCAAGGGGGTCAAAATTATATAGGCGTGTTATGCTAGGAGACAATTTGCATGAGGTATCAAATTCTGTTTTCTGGGAAAATTAGAAAAAAATATTTAAAAATGTCGTCTGCGTCGAAAAAATACCTAGCATGAAATACATCTGTGAATACGAGAATAGATGCATTAGGAAACAAATAACACGTTGCAGATAGGAAATTGAAGTCTCGGCTTCAAGACAACTGGAGACAGTGAGATGAATGAAATATAATTAAACATGATATTGCCATTAAATGAAACTACCAGATGAAACGGTCAGACATTTTGATAACATTTTCAATGTTATAAAGCACTGCTCGGACTCATTACTTTATAGAAATGTCAAAAAAATTTTATTTCAAATTTCAAAGTTTTCTACCAATCAACGTACCGAATTTACCTAAAATCTGAAACCAAGCAGTTACATAAAAAGCCTGCGTATTTTGTACAGATCCAAATCAAAATGGAGCAATCTGATCAGGATCTTAACTGTTTGTTTCTTCGAGCAACACCCTTTGCAGCCCCATTATAAAATGAATAATTCATTAATATAGAAGAGTTATAAATTGTGTCCGAATTTTAAGAGTAAATACTGTAATACAAGGAAAGAGACAGGCTTTTAAGGGAAATGGGAACACCTGGCAGATTCTTTCGCCATTTTTCAAAGGGCGACAACACTCGGGACTTCCTGTACGCTTTTCTATTAGCCCTGTCCCACTGAAAAAGGGGTCTACTCTAAAAGGAAAGAATTTGCTCCTGAGGAGCAAATTCTTTCTTTTAAGAGTTGACCCCTATTGACATTGAAGACAAAATAATTTTGCAGGAGTTGCCTCCCCTGAAGGTGTTCCCATTTTCCTTACGAGCGACTTGCATGTTGGCAGACGATGTTTTTATGCTTTTCCCTGGCGGCCAATAAAACATCTGATTTGTACCTAAATTAATTATGTCGGTATCATGCGTTTGTCTAAAGTCAACCTAAGAGCTTTACGTTTGAGACAGCACAAAATGGTGATAGTTGGCATACACGTCAAGCGCAGACCCGAATCAAGTTGTCCTATTAATATGGACACCTTGAGGACTTAATGTAATTCTTCCACACAAATCAATGTACTGAGAGTACTGGTTGGTCGATTGTCTCTGAGTGTAGATTGGGACTTTGGGCCTGAACGTGGACTTAAGACTGTTTCCTTTAACCCCTAAATTCCTGAACTGTAAACATACAGTGTAGATCGAGTTCAGACGCCGCGTTCTCTGGGTCTACACTGTTTGTCAAGCCCAACCCATGCTTCCAGTCCAGATTTTACAGATAACCCACAAACGCTGGTCTCACTGCGATAAGATTCTATAAATAAGTCACATTGGTTTCCTTCAAATCAACAATAGTCACGTGGACTCCAGCACTAATAGAGGTTTTGTCCTTATAATTTTGGGTCGATTGATAAACAATCGACCAAAAAATCATGACTCTACAAGGCGTCTAGAATATGGAAACCGTTTGACAAACAGTGTAGACCCTGATCGGACTGATCCTTCAAGAGCAGCCTGATCTGGGTCGGGACATATAGGCTTAGGCTTGTCTGTCCCAACACTTTGGATTATTACGGTTTCTGCCAGAATCTCCGAATATCGCGTAAGCAATCTACAAATCTTCGCTTATCCTTGCAGCAAACAAGGCGAGGATGCTAATTAAGCTTTATGAGTGCGGAGGCTGATTCTGTCTTCTCATTGTGTTAAAAAGTCCTTTTTTTCGTTTTTTCTTATGTCAACACTAGTCAGGTCAATTCTGAGACGTTGTTTCCGATTTGTGGGACTGTTACCTGACATTAAGATGAAATGGCATGTCAAGCACTACCGCTAGAAAAAAAATAAAAATAAAATAATAAAACAACAACAACAACAACAACAAACAAAACAAAACAGAAAACGCTACGGTCTAAGGGACGATCCAACTCGCACTACTTTTCCTTGGCAGGCTTAGACTTATTAAATATGAGCCCCGCCAAGCGATTTTAGTACTTATCGCCTATGCGCATCCGCGCAGTCTCGCCAGAACCTTCGCTGCTCGCTCATACAAGCAGTGAATCAAGAGGAACCTTCAGACAGAAAGCCATATCCCTGGCCCCTCTGAATGGTTGGGCATGCGCAGTTAAAATTTGTCATGACGAAATGCTCGAAGACACAAATTCGCTTGGCGGGGCTTATATGTCTACCCACCTCCCATCCATGGCACCAAAGGGACAGGAACACGAACATAAACATCAGTGCAACATGAATCAAAGCACTGAGAGCACTGGTGGGTCGATTGTCTCCGAGTGTAGATTTGGAACGAGAACTTACACTTTGACACTTAATCCTTAAATTCCTGTGCTGTAAGCAAACCATGTAGACCCTGATCAGACGCTGTGTTTTTTTTTTGTGGCTCACCCTTAAATTCCTGTACTGTAAGCAAACAGTGTAGACCCTGATCAGACGCCGCATTCTGCGGCGTCTGATCTGGGTCTACACTGTTTGCCAAGCCCAAGCCATGATTCCAGCCCAGATTTTACAGATAACCCTTTTACGCAACACGCTACTCTGCTATTTTCTATAAATAAGTTACATTGATATCGACAGTCATGTGGACAACAGCACGAATTCAGTTTCTGTCCTTTATAACATTGGGTCGATTGTAAACAAATCGACCCAATAAAACGAATACAGATATGAAACAACGAAGAGGATTCGACAGCGTGAAATAACTGAAATGCTTGAACAAACGAAAACCAAGAGTTGAATTCCGGTGGGCCCAACCAGAGACAGAGTATCACGCACCAACCGACATTACCAAAGAATGCAAAAGTGTTTAAGAGAGTCTTTAGGATAGGGCAGTCATTACAGTCGGATGCCCGTCATTTGATGTTTCCATTAGGGTCTAGTTATTTTATGCTTGTGTTTCTTTCTCTCTGGTGTCTTTGATGGGAGGTGTAGGTTAGTTGTATCGATCTTCACTTCTATTTTTGAAGCGTAGCACCAGTGAAATGAGAAGTGATTTCGGCACTCACCAGTGAGAACATACATAGATTAATAGATTATTACGCCGTGCGGTATCTTCTTATAGACTGCTTCACAGACCGCCTATTTCAAACGGAATAGATGAATATTTTTAATATAAAACTGTACGGGACCCGGGAAGGGACATAATTCTTTTTTTTAATATGTTGTGCGAACAAGATAATATGTTGTGCAGACAAGATATTATCTTGTGCGGGCAACATAATTTATGTTGTGCGGACAACATATTATCTTGTGCTGACAAGATATTATCTTGTTTGCACAATATATTATATTGTGCGGACAAGATATTAAGTTTTGCGAACAAAATAATATCTTGTGCGGACAAGATATTATCTTGTGCGCACAAGATATTATCTTGTCCGCACAAGATCCATGTTGTGCGGACAAGATATTATCTTGTGCGGACAAGATAATATCTTGTTCCCTCAACTTAATATATTGTACGCACAAGATAATATGTTGTGCGAACAAGATATTATGTTGTCAATATCTTGTGCGAACAAGATAATATCTTGTCCGCACAAGATAATATCTTGTCCGCACAAGATAATAAGTTGTCCGAACAAGATAATATCTTGTCCGCTCAAAATATTATCTTGTTCGCAAAACATAATAAAAATAAAAAAATCATGTCCCTTCCCGGGTTCCGTAAAACTGTGTAGCAGTCTAAACGTTTTATAGTTTAGTTCATAGAACCCAGTTTACAGCCCATTTTGTTCCGTAAAATCCCAAACCTGGGAACTGGCAAACAGGAAAAACCCAAATCAGATACCACAGAACGCGGAGTCTCATTTTGACCTACACTGCATACTTACAAAAGGTTCAGTCATTTTTGCCAAATATTTCATGGAAGCCACAACCTGACATCCCTGATTTTAATATGAACTCATTCCATACTGATATACGGTTGAGGATTCCATTTGTTTAAAATGGGTTAAAAGTACGCAGTGTGGGTAGATAATGTAATTCTTTGTTTCATTTACCAAAATAAGACAGTTGTAATCATTCAGTCAATGAGTTTGGACAGGTGCACGTCAAAATTTAAGGAGCAAGGCTTATACGGTAAGCAGTAAATTTTGCAGTTTAGACAAAGATAAGACGCCACTTGTTGTAGCGTCTGATCTGGGTCTGCTATGTTTGTCCCCTAAAAGGGCTGCTAGACATATACTCAGAGTATGGGTTAATGGGGGGGGGGTGGGTGGATGTTACTTTGTTTAAAGCGACTTGTATGCGTCCTAGGCATGTGACCATAAATGAAGCAAAATATCAGCTCAGACGCAAGTTCGATACCTGCCGGGTTCGGCAACATTCTTTTCAGGAGATCGATCGTGAAATCTGTTCCACTGTGATTCCATCCGTTTCGCTGATCCAAGAAGGGCGGTTGTTGGTTTCCGGTAAAAGACTGTGCACCGTGCTGTATTGACAAAAACCTAACCAAAGAAATTGCCTTAATGCCAGATCATTTCATAAACGGCCTCGTCGAGGCAATTTATTTTATATAATGATAACGGAGTATAATGTCTTAACCTCTTCAAATATTCATATGGATTGATATTGACAATAACTAACCCAAGAAACTGTCGTATGCAAGATCACTTCATAAATGGCCTCGCCGATGCAATATATATTTAGAAAAATGTTAACCGAGTATAATGTTCAAACCTCTCTGAATATTTCGATCAATTTTGGCATTCGGATTGATATTGACAATACCTAACCCATGAGGCTGTTTTATGCAATATTACTTTATGAGGCAAAATAATATAAAAAAATGAAAACGGAGTATAACATCTAAACCCGGCTTTGATCATTTTCGGCATACAGATTGATATCGACAATACATAACCCGCAAAATTGCCTTATGCCAAATTACTTTACAAACGGCCTCGCCTAGGCAAACTGTTTGAAAAATTATTTCGAAGTGTAACTTCTAATCCACTTGGAATATTTTGACAACTGTTAGCATGCAGATAGATCATGTATATATCTAACCAACGAGATTCCTGGATGCCCAATTCCTTGATTTTAGCCTCGGCAAGGTAAGAAATTAACACACTGACACGGTCGTATAACTTTCAACCGACGGGTATATTTTTATATTGTTTTGCATGCAGTTGTAAATTGACAAGATCAAGCTAATGATATTGTCTAATGCCAGATAGCTTTATAAA
Source organism: Lucinisca nassula (assembly GCA_963580285.1). Taxonomy (NCBI): domain Eukaryota; kingdom Metazoa; phylum Mollusca; class Bivalvia; order Lucinida; family Lucinidae; genus Lucinisca; species Lucinisca nassula. The sequence continues at coordinate 1,200,899 of OY757013.1, read as the reverse complement.
CAGCCTCATCGAGGCAATTTTTAAAGACTGATTACGGATGTATAACTTATAAACTGCTGGGAAAATTATGATAATTTTTCATATGAAGATAAACATCATCAAGACGTAACCAAAGAGAATGTCTAATGCAAGATATATAACCTCCCCAAGGTAATTTTTCAAAAACTGATTACATGAAATAACTTTAAAGCCGCCAAACAATTGCGCAAGCCGCAGTTCTTGCACGAATTATAGCTCAGCAGAAATCTTCAAGTAACCTGTAGAACTGCATGGTTGCTATATTGCTCAAAAACATTGATTGTGGGTACTTGATAAAACTGCCTCGCCAAGGCGGTTCAATCAGGTCCCCGCAATAATTTGAGCAGAGATAAGGAAATATCACAATTTTGTATCTTAACATTTCCTTTTTTTTGCCGAAAACATGACAATGTATGTGTACAAGCGTGTTTTCGTGATGGTTGTTGCGGGGTCTACACCTTAGCGTGAGTTAATTTCAATATATGTCTTGTTGCTTTAACACGACTTCAGGCCCAGAATAGCTTCAAACAGCTATGTTCATTGGATCTTTATGCGCCTGATTTAAAATACCAATCAGATGCTAAATTCGCCTAACGCTATCAAATTATCAAAGCAACGCTCCATCAGCACTCTCAGTGCTTTGATAATAATTTTCAGATTATTAAGTGCAGCATCAGTGTGTCGCCAATCAGGAAGCATTGGGTTTTATAAATACATCACAAATTCCACAAGTGAGATGAAATTAATTAATTCCATAATTAATTACATGTGGCTGCGGCAAACTACGCCCAACAACACCTCATAATAGAATATCGGTGTGAAAACGTAAAACATTGAAGAGAGCTAGAACGATAGGTGATAACTCGGGTTGCCGCCTGTGATCTGGGCCCAGTTGTTCAAAGCATCGTTAGCTTAACGAGCTCGTTAGTGGTTATATTGTTAACTGTTCTGGCAAGTTTAATATTTCAAATTTTGGTATTTTTGCTGAAAAAATGTGAGCAGCTTTTGCATCTGCAAAAGCTGCTCACATATTTTTCAGCAAAAATATTAGCATATTTGCCATGATAAATGACCAAAGTTTTAACGATACGTTAACTTACGACGTCGTTAGTTTTGAACAACTGGCCCCTGGTTACTTGTAGAATAGAAGTGATGAAAATGATCAGGAATCGATAAAGAAGCGTTAGTCCGTCTCTCCCTTTGATGTTTGGGATAAGTTTGGGTACTGATTCGATCAGTTTCCAAAGTATATTTACTAATTTAATTATCTTAATACTACAACTAAAACTCTACATATTTTGCATACGATGGCAAGCGATTGATTTTCTGATAGGACAGGCGAACTTTGAGAAACAAATATTTGCAATGATTCCCACATGCTCCTTGTATGCCCTTATTTTTAGAATCCAGAAGAAATATATAAAACGGTACTTTTTAAGTTTCATAAAGTATATTAAAGGAGACAATTTACACGGGATGTCAAATTCTGTTTCCTGGGAGAAATGAGAAACACATCCTGGAAATCGAACAGGCTACCTCTCGATCTCAAATCCGATGCTTTACCACTGCACTACAGTGCTACATTCTATGTTGTCCATAATTCCATTAATCCCCCAGTGATATTCGTTTCACTGACCGTTCCAGTGCGGTTCTTCTGTCGCGGTTTAATTTTGTTATGGTTTGCCTTTGAGTGTGTGTATCGCTTGTATTTTTTTTTCTTTTTGGATAGCCGATTGGCCATTTTGTGGGAAAGTAACTGTCCTTTTGGCTTTCCGCTATTGCTGTTTCCAGTAGGGTCTAGTTGTTTCATATTTGTGTTTCTTTTCCGATTGGAGCTGTGAGTTAATTGTATCGAGTCCTGATCATTGCCTTCACTTTTTTCTTAAATTGATTACCGGTATTACTTATATTTACAGAATTTCCAATCCATCAAAAGACGTAAACACCATGTTTAAAGTCTAAAGTGGAAGAAGAAAACAATTTCACGCAGTTTTTCAACCAACAGCGCAACAGCGTCGTTGGTGCCATAACGTCGCCATTGTCCAATCGCATTGAAATATTTTCATTTCCAGTGTAAAGTCTGATGTGAAGTAGAAGTAAAACAAAGATCAGGAATCGATACAATTAACTTACTCCACCCATCAAAGACACCAAAGGGAAAGAAACACAAACATGAAGCGACCAGACCATAATGGAAACTTAAACAAAGGATGGCCATAAAGACAGTAAACCTATAGAAAACATTTGCGTTCATACTTCCATGAACGCATCGAATCACATGATTTTCAGTAACGTTAAGCGACGTCATTCTAAACCATTTTATACCGCAATCAGGCATTCTAGTAACCTAATAAAGGGGGTCGAATAACTGCACGCTATAATCGGTAGTGACCTATAATACCTTCTACTGACCTACAATACGTCTATTGACCGTTAATAGACCGGACCTACTTTTCAGATCACTAATTTACAAGTGTAAACAATAACATGCAACCTTTTATACATGGGAAAACAACGAAACTGCAAGATAAAATCTTTGCAATATTTAATTAAACAGATTTTCTGACATGTCAGCTAAATTCTTACCTTCTCGGCCTTTCCTGGTTTGAATGGCCCGTTGGAATAACTGCGCACTGCTACAGCATTTGAGTCTCAACCTAAAAAAAAATGTCTAAAGTTAAAATGAACTACTTATTTGCAGATTTTCTCACAGAATGTAAAGCGCTGAGAAACTTTTATTCCAGCGTCCATGTTGTTTCCTGCATCTTTGTGTCGTGGTGACGTCCGAAACTTTGCACTCGCTGACGTCACGTTATACTACGTGTGCGCGCCATGGCACTGAATGTCGTTTAACATGCCACACTGTCTGCTGTCTTTTTTTTTTTGCTTAAATTTGCTAAATTATTGCAAAACCCCTTGATTTTTGAATTGCGGTATAAACTAAATACATGATTAGTGTCTTTAATGATAAAATATAATCGGTTCGCCGCGACAATTTTATAGGGGCTCGCTAAAGCTCGCCCCTTTAAAATTGTCTGAGGCTCACCGATTATATTTTATTATTAAAGACATTAACCATGTATTTACTATGTTCTTTGCGGGCGTTGATGACGTCAACGCTGCTCCGCTCTTTGTAGAAAAACAGCGTGTAAATGTTTGTCAGGTTTAAAAGATTGCCCTACAAGCATGTAAATATAAAAATCAACTTATTTTTTTTCTGCTTTTCATGACAGTGGGTTGCTAGTAAAGTTAACATAAACCCCTTCGGCTTCATTTACTTTGCACGTGACCCGATGCGTTTATATGTCAATGAACTGCAGAAAAATAAATTTCATTTCTCAAGAGAACCGTTGTTTATTTCGACGTAACTGCCGTCTCCTGAGTCAGTGTATACACTGGAGTATGAACAACATTGCTTTCCAGTAGTTAACTTGTTTGTTTGTTTGTTTGATTTGAAGTTTAACGTCCCCGTCAACACTGTATATGTCATTTTGGAGACGTTGCTTCCAATATTGTGGGCTTTTTACCCGACATGGAGATGAAATTTCAAGCCCTATCGCCCAATGAAACCAATAGGATTTATAATCGTGGACGGACCGACTCCCAACGCTTTGCCTGGGAAGGCTTTAATTGCACGCCGGTAGGTCAGGCCTCAGATTCTATGACGGTTCCAACGTGAAGGCTTATGTTGGTTGGTACCTGATGCTCTGTCTTTGGTCGGGCCCATCGGAGTCTGCCGTTGGTTTTCTTTTGCTCCAGCATTTCAGTGGTATCTTGCTGTCGAGTCCTCACCGTTGTTTTATCTCTGTGGTTGTTTGGTTTTTGTGTTCACGGATATGTTGCACTGATGAGTTAGGAGGCCTTAATGCGGACTGAACAAGTAGTTTAGGTCGTAGTACAAAAGCGTTAATCCAAAATCATTTATCCATATACAAATGGCAAAAATTAATGTTCAGACCAACAGACATGGACTCCAGAAGAGAGTAATCAGGCGTCCCAGAATAGTAAGTTATTTGTCTTAATCGCGACGGAAGTAAGGGCTTGGATTGTGGCCACGCAAAATCGATTTAAGCACCCCCCCCCAGTCTAATTCGTTTCCGCTGATCGTTCCAATGCTGTTCTTCTGTCGCGGTTGATTCTTGTTATGGATCAGAATTGTTACTGGTGACACGCCAAATGACATTCATACACCAGGAACACTCATACACCAGGAATAGTCAGGTTATGGTTTGTCTTTGGGTGTTTGTTGTGTGGCTTATATTATTTTATTTTGGACAGCCAATTGTCCATTTTGTGGGAGAGTAACTGTCCTTTTGGCTTTCCGCTATTGATGTTTCCATTGTTGTCTGTTGTTTTATGTTTGTCTTTCTTTCCCTTTGGTGTCTCTGATGGGAGCCGTTGATTTTATTGTATCGATTGCTGATCACTGCCTCCACTTCTACTTTACTTAGATCCTCTAAGCGGTTTACCAGTACTCGTGTGCGGTCGGTTTCACCACTGGAAAGTTCTGAAGTACTTTTTCTTGTTAACAAGATGTTTACAAATAGAAATTAATCTGTGACTCAGGGTTTCGAGAATCTTCTATAAGAAGATTAACAAGATATTTATAGCACTATTAGGTCAGTGGGGTGAAAGTGGGAATCAGAAAAATAAATTCTTATGCAATACACTATTTCGATGGTTTTGATCGGTCAAATTTACCGAACAGAACTTCATTTAAATAACACAAATTCTTCTGAATCCGAAGCCCCACTTTTGGGTTTGCATGGGTTTGTTTCGTGCAAAATTTATGATAAACGCGATTATTTTGATTTTAAGTTTGTTATTTTTCCTTTCTTGGATGGCGACATCCTGTGGCATTTATATATCCCAATTAATTTGGTGTACCAGTGTATCTTTTCATTAAACTGACTTCAATATTCGTATTAGATTATTAACTGCTCAGCGTTATCGGTATCCTAAACTTTGCAAAATAGAAGTGAATGCAACGATCAGGAATCGATACAATTCACCATATTTGCATTATCTGCTGGTTCCTAGTCTGAATGTTATCAGTGTTGGAAAAACAGGTAACAAGATCCCCCTAACCTTGAAAGGTCAGGGTGGGTCTGGTTACCTGTTTTTCCAATATTGACACTGTGCAAGCTGGGAGCCAGCAAATAATGCAACTATGGTGAATTAACCCAAAGCTTCCATCAGAGACATCAAAGGGAAAGAAACACGAATATAAAATAACTAGACCCTAATGGAAACATCAATAGCGGATAGCCAAAAGGACAGTTACTTTCCCACAAAATGGCCACTGGCTATCCAAAACAAAACAAAACTAGATCAGCAGTCGATGGCATACCATCGCAAATACCCGCTTTTTCTATGAATAACACTAATGACTATGTATTAGCTAGCCAAAACTACATGTAAGTTACAAATAAATCTGCAAAGAACATTCTAACTGATAAGCAAAGTTTCAGAAGTGTAACTCTTATAGTTTAGAAGAAATGGCAAAGTCATATTTTTTACCTTTGACCTTGGGGTTATGTTGAGGTCCACCTAAAGTATCACAATTTATTCTATATTCCAACAGCCATCCAATAACCACCAAGTTTCAGAAGTGTAACTCCAATAGTTTAGAAGATATGGCAAAGTCATACTTTTTGACCCTTGACCTTGGGGTCGAGGTCACACCAAAAGTAGCCCAACATATTCTATATTCCAAGAACCATCCAATCAGCAAAGTTTCAGAATAGTTAAGGAGATATGGCAAATCATAATTTTTGACCTTTGACCTTGGGGTCATGTTGAGGTCAAGGTCACAACAAAAGTATCCAAATTTATTCTATATTCCAAGGGACATCCAATAACCAAAGTTTCAGAAGTGTAACTCTAATAGTTTAGATGATATGGCAAAATCATACCTTTTGACCTTTGACCTTGGAGTCAAGGTTACACCAAAAGTAACCTGACATATTCTATATTCCAAGGGCCATCCAATAAGCATAGTCTCAGTAGTGTAACTCCAATAGTTTAGGAGATATGGCAAATCATATTTTTTTACCTTTGACCTTGGGGTCATGTTGAGGTCAAGGTCACAAAAAGTTGCCCACTGCCATCTTTATTCCATGTTCAATCCACATGCAAAGTTTCAAAAGTGTAACTTCAGTGGTTGCAGAGGAGATCCATTTACAAGAAACGTGACGGACGGACAGACGGACTGACGCCGGACTCAACTGTGGTACGAAAACAATATACCCGATTTTTCTTCGAAAAAGCGGGTATAAAATATATAAGCGCTACACACTCTCATCAAAGACAAACCATAACAATACGAGTAATTAACCGCGACCTTTTCTCAGTTTTATAAACGTCATTTCGATTGAGTTTCACAAATCAATTTTGGACTTAAATCTCTTCTGCAGCAAGCCCTATCGGAAGCTGAATTTTATGGTAACTTAGTAAGTACATGTATATAAATTCAGAAAAATATATATGCTTGCAATGATTTCAGTACCAAATTTCATAAAATATTCCACGACATAAAAAGATGTGAAAGATAGACTGCATGTATGGTAGTTAACCTGTTAATGGGGCCTCATGCTCTGTCTCTTCTCGAGCCCACCGTAGTCCAATTATTGGTTTACTTGTGCTCCAGCATTTCAGTTATTCCATGCTGTCGAGTCCTCATCGTTGTTAAATATCTGTATTAGTTTGATCTATGTTCTTGGAGATTTTGCAATCTGTAATTCGGACTGAACAACTTATTTGGCTGAACTACGACAGAACCTAGGGTTAGGATTGTGGCCATGTAAAATCGGTTTAATCCCTGCCCCCCCCCCACACACACACACATCTTACCGTTCAAAGGCGGATCTTCTGTCGTGGTTTATTATTGTTATAGTTCGTCTTTTGCGAGGGGGGTGGGGGTGCTTTGCTTAATAACTATATTTTGGATTGACGTTTGACCATTGGGTGGGACAGTAACTGTCGTTTTGGCTTTCCGCCTGTGACGTTTTTTATGTTCCCAACTTCTTCGAAGTTGGGGGGGGGGGGGGCATATTGCTTTTGTCATGTTGGTCCGTCCTTCCGTCTGTCCCGCTTTTTACTGCATAGCATAACTTTTGAACCGTGCAAGCTAGGTTTTTGAAATTTCATATATGGATTCCGTATGAAAAATAATTGACCCTTGCTTTCATTGTCATCAGGATTATGCCCCTTTCTGGAGATATGGCCCTTTGCAAAAATGCTGTGAAATAGATGACCCGTGTTCTATTTTCTCATCAGGATTTATGCCCCTTTCTGGAGTTATGCCCCTTTGCAAAAATGTTATGAAATCTTGTCAGGTTGTGGGTTCTCATTAGAACCGGCTCATTGTGGCGGTTCTAACGTGAGCCCACAACTTATGTCTTGAACCAAAAATAAGAAATATTATGGACACCCCTGTAAGTCTTAGATTTCTCTATTTAGATGGTGTTCATTTCACGGACTTGTTAATGAGATGGGTCACTCATTGCTTTCCCTTCTATCTTTTGAAGTTGTTATTATTATTATTACTAGTAGTAGTAGTAGTATCAATTAATATTATTTGGTTAACAAATTAAAGCTAAATTCCGTCATTAAGATCGATTAAAATTAGCACAAAGTCTGCTTTGAACAGAATATTAAGAAGATCCCAATTACTTTTCTCGTGTTTTCTACACCCACCATCCTTTAGTAAGACGCCACCTGTGGGATTATTTGAAAGCGAACTTAAACACCATTTTTGAACAGTTCCAAAGGTGCTCTTAATATAGGATATAGGAAGTTTACTGTAAAGACACGTTTTCAGTCTATAAAACATGCATGTGTATGCAGCTTCTAAAAGAAGTTTGCCAAATAGTTCCAAAATTTTCAGGGTCACAGGACTCTAAGTACGCGATTTAGATAATAGTCGGTTTATTTATTGCTCTATGTCTGGCTTTCTTAGCTACCAAACTCGTTTCCGAAGCCATGATATCCATTAGTAAAATGTCAATAGATCAGAAAATGATTGATTAAAATTTCTGAAATTTTAATCAATCATTTTCTGATCTATTGACATTTTGATATCTTAAATCCATAAATTACATCATAACCAGAATATATACGATTGGTCTCTAACACTGTTACGATAACGTCTTTAATAATATTTGACATCATATTTGAACCTGAATATGTACAGTATAATTCCTATATTAAGCCCACCTTTGGGACAGTTCAAAAGTGGTCTTTAAGACCACTTTTGAACAGTTCCAAAAGGGTGGTTTCTTACTTGAAGACACCGTCCGGTTTCTGGACAGGCTGAGATCCTGTAAGCGGTTTACCAGTACTAGTGTGTGGACGGTTTCATCTCTGCGTGGAAGCATCATGTAGCCCTTATATATTTTCAAGCCCCGATGGGCGGGGGCTGTTCCGTCCGACAGCTGCTGTTGGAGAAGTGATATGATATGTAGAAATTATGTTGCGAGAAGTTTACCATCATTAACTGTGCAGTTTACAAAAACGAGTATACCCTACAAAATCCAGTTTTTGTGTATAAAATGGGGTTTACAGGGATATTAATTACATGGACTTGTTTACGTGACGCTATCTGGACACCAGGTGCTGGCTTCTGGTTGGTAGGAATGATAAAATCGTTTCATTTTCGTTGTACTGTTAGTTCGTATTAAAGCAACTCGAAATAGACATGATTCGATAAAACCATGCTGCGACCACACGCTCGGGTAATCAAAAACTAATTACTGCTGTTTGGCAGACAACTATATAATATACTAAGCCGAAGAAGAAGGTTACACAATGGTAGTATCCATCAAGTATGGGCAAGTATGTGAAATGAACTCCCGTGAAGGTAATGATCAGGAATCGATACAATTAACCCACAACTCCCATCAGAGACACCAAAGGGAAATTAACACAAACATGAACTGACTAGAACCTAATGGAAACATCAATAGCGGAAAGCCAAAAGGACAGTTACTTTCCCACAAAATAGCCAATTGACTATCCGAAACAAAAACAAACAAACAATACAAGCGATACTCACACTCAAAGACAAACCTTAAGAAAAACCAACCGCGACAGAAGAACCGCCTTGGAACAGTCAGTGAAACGAATTCCATTGGGGCGGTGGGAGGGGAGGGGGCTTAAATCGATGTTACGCGGCCGCAATCCTCGCGTTTACTACCGTCGCGAGTTAGACAAATAATTTTATATAGAGAAAACGGAGGTTTTATATAGATGAAACAGAGGTTTCTTCGATGTACAAGATTGGGTACAACATAGATGTTATACGACAGACTGCAGTCACTGTAGTTAACCAAATCACGGGTTGTCCTTGTTTTTGTTTGGTTTGAAGTTTAAAGGCCCATTCAACATTATTTTAGGTCATTTTTGAGCCGATCAGTTTACCTATCCACACGTTTCCTAGGCAGGCTTATACGTAGACGGTTAACCAGTATAGTGCACATTCTTTCGACAGAAAATGACCACTGCCCTTCTTGAATCACCTGAAGGGAGAGAATGGCCGTAGAAACTGAAATTTCATTATCAATCTCCACGAAAGAATGTCCCCGACCCCGGCAGGTATCGAACCCTCGTCCTCCTGATCATCAGTCAGACGCGCATACGACTGAGCTACTGACGCCGGCAAATCACGGTTGTAAACTTTGCTTCCATCTTTAATTGCACACCGGTGGGTCAGGCCTCAGACTCTATGACGGTTCCAGCGTTAAAACTTGCTGAGAATTAGAGAGAATTCGATTTTAGGGAAATGTTGGTTGGTGCCTGATGCTCTGACTCTGGTCTGGTCGAGTTTAACTGTATGTCTTCTTTCGCTCCAGCATTTCAGTGGTTTCTTGATGTCGAGTCCTCACCGTGGTTTCATCTCTCTGGTTGTTTGATTTTTTGTGTTCTCGGAGATGTTGCACTGATGAGTTAGGAGGCCTTCAGGCGGACTGAACAAATTATTTGTCTCAATCGCGACGGAAGTAAGGGCGAGGATTGCGGCAGCGTAAAATCAAGTAAACCCCTCCCCTAAGTGGAATTCATTTCACTGACTGTTCCAAGGCGGTTCTTCTATTGCGGTTTATTTTAGTTATGGTTTGTTTTTGAGTGTGTGTATCGGTTATACTTCTGTTATACGGATAGCAATTGGCCATTTTGTTGGAAAGTTACTGTCCTTTTGGCTTTCCGATATTGGTGTTTCCATCAGGGTCTTGTTAATTCATGTTTGTGCTTTCTTTCCCTTTGGTGTCTCTGGTCGGAGCTGTGAGTTTATTGTATCGATTCCTCATATATCACTGCTATTTTACGGGGATATATTTTTTCTTATTTCTTCTCAAAGACTTATGTTGCGGGTACTCGTTAGGACCACCTCATCGGTTCTAACGAGCACACACAAGCTCTGTTTGCAGTATAAATAAGAAAAAATAGCAAGAATTTTCATTGGTAAAGTAGCCATGTTGGAGATGTGGATAGATGCACTTTGTCGCACGGGTGTGTTATCGAACTGCTTGTATGTATCGATGTTCTGAATTCCGTAAGCTGTATCACGAAGCAACGTTTGACACTATGTGTTGAATGTAACACATAGTGTCACATTCAACACATAGTGTCAAACGTTGCTTCGTGTGTTGAATGTAACACATCTCTCAAAGCATACACATGTGCGTTACAAAAAAAATGCAATCTTCGACGCTAACGCAGATCCTCTAGGTAGACAGATGCTATAGTTTTAAATCAAATGTGTGAATGTCAATATTTAGTTAACATAAATTTGCAAACGCAAAATTAGCGAAGCTAAATCCGTGAATTCTTCTTAATAATATTTCACCACTTTCTCGATTTACAGCACCAATGCATTTCGCATATTTTTGGTTGTTTAGCACAAATCCAACATCTAAATTCTACCCTGTCTGTCCACTGTTTGATGTAAAGAAATATTCATGTTGATGAGAAAAAAAATCGACGTTAAAAATATGACTTCATTATTCTGGCGTGGCAAGCAAACACGGTTGATAACTTTGCTTCCCCCTGTAATTGCGCGCGGGTCAGGCCCAAGACTCTATTACGGTTCCCACGTAAAGCAAACTGGCCATTTTTGGGAAAGTAACTGTCCTTTGGCTTTCCGCTGTTGGTCTTTCAACTAGGGTGTATTTAATTCTTGTTTGTGTTTCTTACCCTTTGGAGTCTTTGATGGGAGCTGTGGGTTCATTGTATCGATTCCTGATCATTGCCTTCACTTCCATTTTACTCGGTTATAATGGTTGGTACCTGATCGGTATATCGGAGTCTAGCCTTTGGTTTCTTTTTTCTCCAGCATTTCAGTTATTTCATGCTGTCGAGTCGTCACAGTTGTTTTGTCTCTGTAATTGTTCGACGTTTATGGTCTCAGAGATGTTGCACTGATGAGTTAGAAAGCCAATTTTGAATGAATAAATTATTTGTTTAAACCACGACAGAAGTGAGGAACATATTTAGTTTCTTTCTAATGGGACGTGCTGGGTAATCATCACGTGAACATATACGTGAAATGAAGACCCCCTAAACCCCACTTCATATGGAGAAAACTGGGTTTTACGGGGGTTTACATTATTTTGGCTCCAGCATTTCAGTGTTTCTCTCCGTTATTTCATCCCTGTAGTTGTTTGATTTTTTGTGTTCACGGAGATGTTGCACTGATGAGTTAGGAGGCCTTCATGCGGACTGAACAAATTATTTGTCTAAATCGCGACGGAAGTAAGGGCGAGGATTGTGGCTACGCAAAATCGATTTAAGCCCCCCCCCCCCCCACACCCACACACACACCCCCCACCCCCCCACCCCCCCCCCAGTGGAAATCGTTTTACTGACCGTTCCAAGGCGGTTCTTCTGTTGCGGTTTATTTTTGTTATGGTTTGTCTTTGTGTGTTTTCTTTATCGCTTATAATATTTTGTTTTGAATAACCAATTGGCCATTTTGTGGGAACGTAACTGTCCTTTTGGCTTTCCGCTGTTGATATTTCCATTAAGGTCTGTTGTTTCCTGTCTGTGTTTCTTTTCCTTTGGTGTCTCTGATGGGAGCTGTGTGTTAATTCTATCGATTCCTGATAATTGCTTTCACTTCTGTTTTAATTGCTTTCACTTATATTCTATTTAGACTCGTGTAAACAGTTGCATTCGGTGTTGATAGGCACTGTAAATCATTCTGTACGAATTGAAATATTGGGCATTAGAATTTGTTTAGAGCTGGAGCAATTTATTCAGTGAAATTCTATAAATTTGTTGTACTCAAATTCTGTGTTATTTGAAACATAATTTCATCTGTATGTGCCGAACCCTATATTTTTTCTCGTGTAGATTTATAAATTTAGAACATGAACTATTGTTATATAGGTCATGGTACTTTTAGAATAAGTCGTGGTACTTTAAGAATATCTGATCAGTTCTGTACATTAATATGTAATTACATTAGGGTAATGGTAGAAAAATGCTTTTAACGAGAAAAACACCAAATCAAATAAAATGTTGAACGAATTATGTACGAAATAAATCGAATTTACAAATGTATTTCATTTTCTGTATTTACCAAACACACCATCGTTGTGATTATAGCCTTTGATACGTTGTCCTCTGGAAGACCGAAATATTAAAAGTAATGATTGTTATTGTTTTTTTTTTTTTTTTTTTTTTTTCACAAACAGCTTAATTCATAATATAACGCAGCAAAAGGCAGATTTTGGAGAATGAATTTTATCATATGACGTCGCGTCTGAGAGTGTAATAACGCCATGTAATATTTTCGATAATCCACTAGTGGATTAAATATGCAAATTAGCTACATACGTCCCGTAACGTTACATGTACGACGTCCTTAACGACGTCGCGTATACTATTGTCGGAATATTGATATTTTTGTAAACAATCGTGAATAAAATACGTTTTAAATGTCATATGATAAATAGAATCTTGCATTCGTGCTCATGTATTATTGAATTTAATAAACTCGTCAAGGAAAAGGGATAAAATGCTATAGGCAAAGCCTAGCATTTTATCCCTTTTCCTCAACTCGTTTAATAAATTCAATAATACATGAACACTCATGTAAGATCCTCTATAAAGAATCACAAAATTCTATAGTAAAAAACGTAGAAATATATTGCCGACTTAAGAGTTGTGACGTGTGGCGACCGTAGAAAGTCTCCCCTTACATTACCATAGTGCAGATTATATTTTCATCGCTGAGTTCATGTAAAATCATTTTGAAAATAGAGTTCTGCTTAAGCCGGTGCTAGAGGGTGGGGCCAGTGTGATATATTTAAGTGCTGGTCATTAACAGACTCAATTAATGGGAGTCTGCTATTTTCGTTTATTTGGTGATTTCTTTGCTTCCAAAGGATATAACTATTCAGATCTTATTATCTTCTTTGCAGCTGGTGTTGGGCCGTGTGGCCTCGTAAAAGTCTGCCCGTACATCATCATTGTTTAGATTATATTTTCTGGTCCTTTGTGATCACCGAGTTTTGCTTAAGCCGGTGCTAGTGGGCGTGGCCAGTGTTGCACATTTCAGTACTTGTCATGAACAGACTCAATAAATGCGAGTCTGCTATTTCGTTTATTTTGTGTATTCTTTGCTTCCAAAGGATCTAACCTATCAGAACTTGTTTTTCTCCTTTTCAGATAACTTTGTTTATCTTCACTACACTGGTGTTGTGCCGTGGGCGGCCGTAAAAAGTCTCCCCGTACATTATCATAGTGTAGATTATATTTTCTGGTCCTTTGGGATCACTGAGTTCATTTAGAGTCAGTTTTAAAATAGAGTTCTGCTTAAGCCGCTACTAGAGGGCGTGGCCGGTGTTGCACATTTCAGTACTTGTCATGAACAGACTCAATAAAACCGAGTCTGTTATTTTCTTTTATTTTGGTGTATTCTTTGCTTCCAAAGGATCAATCTATTCAGAATTTAACTAATATATACATTCAGAAAAATATATGATTGCAAAGATTTCAGTACCCGATTTCGTACAAATCATTCTTCATGATTAGTTTACACAATCACGGTTGGTAACTTTGCTTCCCTCTTTAATTGCACACCGGCGGGTCAGGCCTCAGATTCTATGACGGCTCCAGCACAAAGACTTATTTAAATTTTTGGTAATGTAAGTTGGTACCTAATTCTCTGTCTCTGATCGGGCCCACTGGAGTCTAACTGTTGTTTTTCTTTTGCTCTAGTATTTAAGTTATTTCATGCTGTCGAGTCCTCGTCGTTGTTTCATCTTTGTAGTCTTTTGATTATTATGTTCTCGGAGATGAAGACTGATGAGTTTAAAAGCCTGCATGCGGCTTTAACAAAGTATTTGTCGAAACTGCGACAGAACCAAGAGTGAGGACTGTGGCCACGTGAAAACGATTTTAGCCCCCCCCCCCAACCCGCAGTGAAATACTTTTACTGACCGCTTCAAGGCAATACTCCTGTCGTGGTTTATTGTTGTTATTGTGCGTCCTTGCAAAGTTTGCATTTATGTTTTGCCGACACCGTTTTTGTTTTGGATAACCGTTAGGCCATTTTGTAGTAAATTAATTAAAATAGACGTAAAGGCAATGATCAGGAATCGATACAATTAACCCACACCTCCGATCAGAGACACCAAAGGGAAAGAAACACAAACATGAACTAACTAGACTGTAATGGAAACACCAACAGCGGTAAGCTAAAAAGACTTTCCCACATAATGACCAATTGGATATCCAAAAGAAAAGGATATAAGGATTACACACATTCAAAGACGAACTATAACACAAGTGAACCGCGACAGAAGAACCGCCCTGGAGCGGTCAGTGAAAAGTATTTCACGGGGGGTGGGGGGGGGGGGCTTTAATCGTTTTTACGCGGCCGCAATCCTCGCCCTAAACCCTAGGTAAAAAGTAAAAAAAAAGTTTTTTACTGACATTTCCAAGACCGTTCTTCTGATGTGGTTCATTATTGCAATAGTTTATTTTGTCTGTATTTTTTGCTTATACCTTTTAATTATTTTTATTATGGATAGCCGTTTGGCCACTTTGTGGGAATGTAACTGTCTTTATGGCTTGCCGCTTGTGACGTTTTGTTTATTTCCCTGTTGTGTCTTGGATGGAAGGTTGGAGTTCATTGTATCGGTTAACAAGTCCGTGTTATGAACACCCTTATAAACCACATATTGTATAGAGAAACCGGGGTAAACAGGAGTTTACATTATTTTTGTTACTTCTGTTCCATGACATTGATTGTTGGTACTCGTTTTTACGAGCACCTTCAATCTATGTTTTGAGTAAAAATGAGGAAAATATAAGAAATCTGCATCATAAAATGACCGTTTTGGAGGTATGAAAGAATTTTTATGTCATACGGTGCTCATTACGGTAACACATCCGTGCGACCGACATGGTGTATTTTCACATCTCCAAAATAGCTTCTTTTGTGATGAAAAACCGTGATGCTTTTTCTTATTTTTACTGCAATCATAGGTTGTGGCTACTCGTTAGAACCGCCTCATTGAGGCGGTTCTAACGAGTAACCACAACCTATGTCGTAGAACAGAAATAAATAAAATAATGTATAATCAAATAAACCCCGGTTTTCTCTATAAAAATGGGGTTTGTTGGGTGTTCGTTTTTACGAACTTGTTCACGTGATGGTTGTTATCGTAATGCCACGGACAGGCAAAGAAGATTAAACAAGACGCCGCTTTGGGTTCAACTTGAATTGAATTGTTCTTTTTTAATGAAAAAATAAAATACAATAGGCTTTCAATGTGTTTTTCGGTCAGTCCACAGCAGAAAACATACATGTATGACCTCCATTCTGATAAAAATCATTATCTTGCATTTCCTGGCAGCTAAAATGCGAGACAGATGGCGCTAGAAATTATAGTTCCTGTTAATGAGAGCAGTTATTTTTCCCACATATGGCGACTACAATCTTCCAACCACCCGATAACTTCAAACAAATATGTTCTATTAAAGGGTCATCCTTTTGAAGCAATGAATACATACCGTTGAACTGAAAAGTATGAGTGAGTGTTTGAGTTTTACGCCCACTTACAGCTAAGGTCAACGGAGACGGGACCTCGGTTTAAAGACTCATGGAGTCTGAAGAAGCCTGAAAAGTATGAGTGTACAAAATAGAAGTGAATGCAACGATCACGAATCAATACCGTTGCCTCGCATCTCCCATCTAAGACACTAAATGGAAAAACACACGAACATAAAATAAGTTCTCTATAATGGAAACGCCACAGGCGGAAAGCCTTACTTTCCTACAAAATTGCCATCCGGGCATTCAATATAAAAGATATTAGCATTGCATACACGCAAGGACGAACTATAACAATAATAAACCACGGCAGATGAACCGCATTTGAATGTTTTACTGTGCCGGACAGGCTAGTTTCGGCCAGTGTTGCCTAATCAGTGGCCCTCACATACATGTATTTGTTAAAACTCAGGAATGGCTGCCACCATGGAGCTTATCCTCTTGCCGCCACACATTACGTAAAAGTATGGAAATAGACCCCAAGGGCCGTGAAGTTAAATCTGTTCTAGAAAAAGATTACATTTCCGAGAGAGAGAGAGAGGGAGAGAGAGAGAGAGAGAGAGAGAGAGAGAGAGAGAGAGAGAGAGAATTCACCGTCCATTCAGTTGAAGTATGTAGGTGGTATTGTACTTATACTAAATAGTTAAACAAAAAGTATACAATAAAGACCGGGATCAAACGCCGCATAAAATAAACACAGATCATATTTCGATTACTCAGAACTCTGTAGGAAGGGTCATGGTCAGTATTTATCAGATTTACAGCTCTTTATAATGAGCACCGCGGTAAATTCCTTTTTTCTGTAAAGAAAAGTGGGTTTCACAGGGGTTTACATTATTTTCATTATTTTTTGCTTGGAAACATAAATTGTTGGTTGACGTTAGAACCGCCTCAATGAGGCGGTTCTAACGGCACCAACAATTTATCTGTAACTCATATATGAAAAATAAAATCTAAAAATTTCTACTTCTAGAGAAAAAATGTCATTCCAGCACATGGGTCCCTGCAGGCACATGACGTAATTATGACGTCACACCAACGTCGGTACAACGTCATGACGTTTATGCAACGTCACATCAACGTCGGTGCAACGTCGTGACGTTGCACCGACGTTGATTTGACGTTGCCCCTGTGACGTGTGCCTGCTGGGGTATGTTAACCCTTCTCTTGCTGAATATTCAATTTAGCCACACCCATTTCTGACTCTGAACCAATCAGATTACTTGATGTAATTTATTCTTACAACATGATCCATAAATTGAATGTCAAACAGTGTAGATCCTGATCAGATGGCTTCTTCAGAAGCCATCTGATCTGGATCTACACTGTTTCCAAAGATAGGGGTTGTCGTGAACAGCAAGATAAGGGTTAAAGCAAAGACGCGGATGTTGGTGTATTGCTGTTCTGTGGAAATTCCCGGAGAATTCGGCGGGGCGACCACTATCCTGTAACATGTACACGCTGGATATGGATCTAGTTAAGTCGATGCTAGACATAAATGAATTGAACCAGGTAAGTATAGTGAATTTACCCACATATTGTTTTAATTACGTTTTATTCTAAGCCGCGGCCCCAGCCCATCGGGGCTTGAAGAAATATATGGACTGCATGATGCTTCCACGCAGAGCTGAATGCGAACCACACACGAGTACTGGTAAACCGCTTAGAGGATCGAAGCCTGCTCAGGCAAAGCGGTGTGAGTGTCGGACCGTCCATGCCTATAAACCCTATTGGATTCATTGGGCGATAGGGCTGGAGATGTCATTTCATCTCAATGTCGGTTAAAAGTCCCACAAAATTGGAAGCAACGTCTCCAAAATGGCCTTTACAGTGTTGACGGGAACGTTAAACCTCAAATCAAACCAACAAACAAATATTCCAAGCCAAATTATGAAAATAGCCCCAATAGTAAGATAAAATAAAGATTTCGGGAAAATTAAATTGCGTTTTATCAGTGACAAATATAACTACCTTTCTAGCAATAATTTAATATTAATGTCTTGTTTCTTAGATAATCACAGTTGGTGGCCTCTAGTTTTCTTATTTAATTAAGCTGTTAAGTGCCGCAAAATTTAAAAAGGGAGATTTTAAATAGTTCGGTTTGGAAACGGTACAGATAACGGGATCTGTACAGACACGAATATACGTCAGAATTGCGATACATAATATTTTTTTATATAGTGTCTGAATTTAGCATTTTAATATTCCTCACAAGAGTAGAAAGAATCAAAGTACTGACAACATTGATGACATTACGAAAATTTGCCAACCTAAATATATTGACAATTTTATCTATAAAAAAAATGAAAAGGTTTCGATAGAAAATTCTTTTTTTTTTTCCATATTACTGCACAAAACATAGATTGTGGATAGTCGTTAGAGCCTCCTCCACAAGATGGTTCTAACGAGCATAAACGATCTTTTTTTAGAGCAGAGCAAACAATCTGTTCCCCTGTATACAGCAGAACTTCGATGGCTCGAACACCGATGGCTCGTTTGCCATGGCTGAGTCGAACCCGTTCTTGAGCCCTATAGGGAAGTCCCGTACATAAGAAATGGTGCGAGATAATTTAGATTTTCGTCTTCTTTTCATTACAGAACACCGAAAATATGTCAAAAAGTACTCCGTTACGCCTCCTGACAGTAATCCTCAGTGGCTCGAACTACCCCTGTCTCGAACAGATTTTCGAGGTCCCAAAGGTGTTCGAGCCATTGAAGTTCTACTGTATTGAAAAAGGAAACGACCAGGAACAATAAGAATTTGAAACAAGGAGTGACGCAATTAAACAAAACAGACCACTGATAAACCGAGTCAGCAGCTTATTAGGGAAAGAATCAGAGCCGCCAATATAAAATAGGAAGGAATCACAGCAAAAGCACCGACCTGAAACGTTCAGTAATAATTATTGGTTGGCTTAAGCATACCTTACGGGATCCAAAACCTCCCCAATACTCTCAAGTCAAAGTTTTATTATTCTCTGGTATACAAAGTACACAGCAAGAGAGTCGTATGAAAGTACATAACCTAGCTGTAACTAAACATCTACAGTGTAAACAATTTCAATTGACGATAGTACTGTATCAACCATTTTAGATTGTTGACCAAAATTCCTGATCAGGATGGAGGTTTTCAAGCTTTCTCCATCCCTATTATAACTTATTTATCAGTTTATTTGTGAATATGATATTCATTGGGAGATCGACTACCCATATAAGTAAATTGATATACACATCCTAATGTATCGTACAGCGGTTTGTGATCAAATATAAATGTCAGGTATAGCTATTGGTAATTTATCGCCACTTTGAAGAATATTAGAACCTAGCAGCCAAACAATGTTAAACACTTTATACAGATATGCATTTAACTTGCCTGCGTAAACACACACATACACATATCCACACGAATATACACATATACGCGTACATATACACATGCACACACATACACATACATATACATACACATTACACATATGCATACATATGTACACATATATACACATACACCCACACATATACATTATATATACATATATACATGTACACACATATACATATATACACATACATACACATATACACATATATACACATACATACATATACATACACATATACACATATACATACATATATGCATACACACACATGCACATGCATATATACACATACACGCATACACATACATACACACATACATATACATACGCGTACTTACATGTAACCATGATTGCATGTTCATGTATATGTCTGAGTTTTTCTGTTTTTTTTTTATTAAACATGATAGTATAAGCTGTTTCTTTAACCGTTTATACTACCTTACCGAAACGAAATTGAAGGCAGTAGTTAAGGCTATAAGAACAACATTTCCAATATATTAGCCGTTTCTACCACCTTACCGAAACGAAATGAAAGGAAGTAGTTAAGGCTATAAAAAAACAATATTTCCTTTATAACTATGTCACATAGCGTGTTAAATAAACAGTTAGTTATATATTCATCTATACCAAAACGCATTCATATATTATTAATATCTATATCATATTTATCAATACTTTTTATGTCCTTAGGCGAACAGTGAGAACCAAGTTCGAATAATCTGTCCGACCTCGGTCCCAGCCGTTTTCATTATAACCATGAGACATTGTCATATGCACCGTCAAACCGCAAATGCACAGATCAGCCAGTGTTTTTTTGCAAGCTGATCTGGGCATTCCCGGTTCAACTCAGTGCAACATTATTAATGTTTAGTTTCCGCTTTAATTCATTTCAAGAATGGATTACCTTGGATGGGTCTGTCGCAATCCGACAAAAACCAACACATTGACTAGAAAGAATATCTACAATCCAGCTAAGATAATTAGCTGTATAACCATAAAAACAACAATACATCAAATTAGGAGCTTCTAACGCTTCTTAACTTTTAGTTACTGTTTTCATAATAATATCTATAAACATACATATTTTTTTAAGTTTCTTAGGCTTTGTTGTACTCATTAGTTGCTCAAATTTGAGAATATTTGGATGTCTATAATAGTATGAGTGTATATATTTTGACCTGTATTCTTGAAAATATTTACATACTAGAACAAAATGAAACTCATCCCCTATATCATCGGTACAATATGTACATAATCTTTCTTGTAAGGGTATGCTTTTCCATCTTCCTACTTCTACTGGTAAACGATGGTTTCTTGTTCGAAATGCTAAAAAGCGTTGACAGTAATAGGACGGTAATAGAGATAAGTACAGGCTTTGCTCAAATTTTGTTTTAAAAAGTCTGTATACGTTACTAGATGATGAAATTTCAATTAATGCAAACCAATCTTGGATAAACACATCTTTTATTTTTTGACCACATGCTTTTGTGAACCATTTGGAATTTATAAAACTCTGTGAATACCAGATGCCTCCAAATCCAAGTGAGCAGATAAGTGTTTTTAAGCTATCTATCCATTGAGATTTAAGTACCTTATCGTTATGTAGTGCATATATTATTTCATAAATAAAATGCGATAACTTGTAAATTTCATCTTGTTCGGTCTGTATAAGTTTAGCCCAAAAAGTTATCATTCTTGTTTGAATATCCATAGTTAATGGCATGACTCCAAGTTCGCCATATATCATAGCAGATGGTGTTGAATTTTTTAAATTAAAAATATATTTGTAGAATCGTAATTGTACTCGTTCTAGTATATCAAGATTACCGTATCCCCATATTTCACAACCATAGAGTAATACAGGTTTTACAATTTTATTAAAAACATCTATTTGTATATCAAAAGGTAAATTTAAACATTTTATTTTTCGTAACAGAGAAAACATAGCTTTACTTGCTTGTTCTGCAATATGTTTCTTTGCAGTTAAGAAAGAACCACTTTGCCCCAATAAAATACCAAGATATTTATACTCTTTAACAATTTCTATTTCTTTGTATTTCAATGTAAATTGCAAGTCACTACTTTTCCTTCCCTGACCAAATATCATTATTTTAGTTTTTTCAGCATTAACAGTGAGTTTCTATTCGGTACAATAATTTTCAAATACATTTAGTGCATGTTGCATATCTAATTCGTTATCACTAAAAATAACCGTATCATCTGCATATAAGAGTAGAAATATTTTTAGGAAAATCATGATTTCATCGTTATTTACATTACATGTTATTCCAGCTACACTGTTTTGACGTAAGTAGGTCTCTAAATCATTTAAGAAGATACAGAATAAAAATGGTGACAGATTTTCACCTTGTCTAACACCTACATTACAGCTGAAATAATTAGATACTCCTTCTGAGGTTGTAATTTTTGACTTTATGTCTTCGTATAATTTGTATATAATATTAAAACATTTTCCATTGATTTTACTTCGTAGTAATTTATTCCAAAGCTCACTTTCACTGTGGTTCAAACATGTATTTGTTCTGTCCGCGCGAAGGTTTTCTAACTCATCAGTGAATCAACTCATCAGTTTTACAATATAAAAGTGGTATTTAAGTGGGGGATATAAGGTGTGTGTGTGTGGGATGGGGGGTCAAAATTATATAGACGTGGTTTCGCGCTTGGTTGAGTCTCTCCGCGTATAGGCTGGGAAAATGGACTGAGATATAGACTGAGATATAGACTGTTTCGATTAACCTTTAAAGTCCTGTACCTTTTGCAAACAGTGTAAGGCCAGATCCAACCCCAAAACACCCCTTTATAATTTTGATGCCTTTAAACCACAATTTTATATAGTAAAATTGAATTTATAAGGGTAAACAATATTTTTCATATTTCTGCTCAAAACAAAGATTGCGGATACTTGTTACAATTGGCTCGCCGAGGCGGTTCTAACGAGCGCCCCAATCTATGTTTTGAGCAGAAATATCAGGAATTGTTAAGGAGTAATCCATCCAATAAGTTCATTACGAGAAGCGATGTCTGACGTATCATTAAAAAAAATGTGCATGGCGATAAATTCAACTCGTTTGTGAAAAAAAGGAAAATTTGATAAACATTATGATCAATCAAGGTCGAAGAACACCTAGTAGGGATAATTGAAAAGAGAAACGATCAGGAACTGATACAATCCGATCCCAAAATCCTCCCCACAATATCACTAAGGAAAGAAGTCGAAACATGGAGTGACGACATTAAATACAAGTTGGCTTCCTTCAAAAAAGGAATCCAATACGTGGGCTGGCAATTTTTCTAAACTTTGGGTTTTGGATTATTTTTAAAACACATAAGATAATCAATTCACCAGCAATTAATTTGCAGAAAAAATATATAAATAAAAAAAAATATTGAAACTATTTGTTGTCTAAAGAATTTTAATTGTCTGCAATTAAAAGAAAAGCAAAGTAGAAGTAAAACAAAGATCAGGAATTGATACAATTAACTTACTCCATCCATAAAAGACACCAAAGGGAAAGAAATACAAACATTAAGCGACCAGACCATAATGGAAACCTAAACAAAGCTTTTTAGAATAGCTTATTGGTACTCTTATTAAGCAATAATAATCACATTGTTACAATATCAATACTAGAATACTAAAATCATGAAACAAAATCTTCGGATTTGAGACGTCTGTATGTATATATATATACAGATGTCTCAAATCCGAAGCCTGATTTTGTTTCATGTTTTACCAAACGCGTAGAACGGCGTCTCGGGTTAGAAGTCTTAGTTACATGTTTTTACCTAAAGTTTTACACACAGTTACATGTTTTATTTACCCAATGAAGAAGACGGCTAAACAGACTTCTATTTTAAAAACGGACGATTGTAGTGGATGGCTGATCACGTGATTTGTCCGAGCGCTACTGTAGGTCAATGAATAAACATCACAGAATTGTAAAGCTGTCTGATGGATTCTCTTCGTTCATTTAAAGAAAATTACTCTGCAACACCGACAGGGATAAGAAACCAAATACCTACACGAATCTGCTTTCACCTAATATGTAAAGCATTGCAATAAATGCAGCTTATAATAAAGGAATGAAATTTTACCGCATTCTGCTTTTTTTTCTTAAAAACAAAAAGTTTATTCCTTGACATTCCCATCACGTTACAAAGTCAAAGTAATATACACCCCTGCAAACATTACTTTATTGATAGAATAGAAAATGTGGAGTGTGCAAGGGGTGTTTTTCCTCAAAACATTACGATACTACACCCATGCGACACAGTGCATTCTTTCACATCTCCAAAATGGCTACTTTTCTGATGAAAATCCTTGATATTTTTTTCTTATTTATACTGCAAACATGGGTTGTGGGCACTCGTTAGGACAACCTCTGCTAGGCGATTCTTACCCCCAACATATGTCTTTGAGCAGAAATAAGAAAATAATGTGTGCCCCAATTACTCAGTTTTCTCTTTATAAAGTGGGGTTGAGGGAGTGTTTATTTCACGGACTTTTCATTTTTGTTATAGTGCGTAAATTTCACTAACACCCTTGCAGTGAGCATTGCTGTTAAGTAGAAGAGAAGGCAATGATTTATATAATAAAAAGTGGGGATTGCAGAGATAAAGATTAGTATTGTAACTCTGCTAAAAAGACAGTTTAGAATGGCTTCACTGAGGCGGTTCTAGCGAACCTCCAAGGATCGAGAATAAGGAAAAGAAGACGAATTCTAAAACATGCCACTCTTATATTTTTTTATCGCATTTGTATGTTAATTTAACATAGTTTTAAATCTATATTAGAAATGTAAAGATTCAACACCTGTTTTGGGGTCGATTGTTTTACAATCGACCCAAAGTTACTAAAAGGCAAATCCAAAAATAATGCTGTTGCCCACGTGACAATCACTGATTTGGGGAAACTAATATTATCATTATAAATATAAAACGTCGCGCTGTTTTTGTCGATGTTACATGTAAGTCAGAGCTATCTATAGAGTCTGGTCAGGAATCGTGTGCTAGGCTTCTCAAACACCGAATACCCAGATCAGAATGTGGCGCGGAATGTGGCGTCTGCTCAACCGGCTGCTCAGGACTACACTGTTTGCTTAAATACTGGCATTTAAGGGTCAAACGAAATAGGTCAGGCCAATGCTAGGCTGCTTACGTCATGAAAGGAAAACAAAAACAGTATCTCAATATAGACTTTCGGAAAATACTATTAATAAAACTGTTAGAAAGAAATGGACGTTTGCACAAATGTATGCTAAGCCGACCCAAAAAAAAAAAAAAAAAAAAAAAAAAAAGACAATATAACGTTAATTTTCGCACTTCTGCTTATAACATATCTTAGAACCTAGGTTTATTTTAGAGCAAAACTTTTAAAGATGGTGTCGTTATTAGACATACAGCATAGACCCAGATTGGATAGACAGTACATCGCGTCTGATCAGGGTCAGCACTGTTCGCCATACATACAGCAACATTTGCATTTTAGAACATGATTCAGGTCCGTACACAGACCCTATAAAACGTGGGGAGGGCGCGAATTCCGGGTAATTTGCAGAATGTGAAATACTGCATGAATTTGAGATAATTTTCCAAATTAGGAGGGGTGGGCGGGGTTGTCACTCCTGCGTACGGGCCTGCATTAACAGGTAGAATGAAGAAATTACTTTGTTTAAAAACATTGCACTGAAATCACTGTTATTCAGTAGCTGGGATGCAGTGATGGGACTGAGCGAGAAAAAGCGAGAGAGGAGAAACTATGACAGTGTGGATCCTGATCAGCAGAAGCATTCGATGGATCTACACTGTTTGCAAAGGAGAAGTTGGATAAAATGTTATATTACATGCATAACAGAGAAATAGACATAATCTTGGTATTTTCCTGTTTGCTGAGAAGAAATATTTCCTCTTATCCGGAGAAATATATCTCTTTAGCTGGAACTACTTTATGTACAAGATACAAGATACCGCTTTTTGCAGTGAAACCGTTATATTCAAACGCGGGAAAGTTTCAGTCACGTCGACGTCATTCGTGACGTCATTGCAATGGTGTCTTGGAAGATATCAACAGACGCTCAGAATGCGTGACGTTTGAGTCAGATGCAACTCTTAAACAAAAGAAAACATGGTCATGACCATTGAATAGGCTGTACGTTTTGTTTTATTTAATCTCACATTTTACTCGTTTTATCACTGAAACACTGTGTGTCTTCTATTTATGTTCAAAACCGTAGAAAGCGCTTTCAAAATGGCGGCCATCCAGTTTTTCTTCCACCCAGCTTCTGTAACACTACGCTGATTGAACCGTTAATATGAGCTGTAAATAGGCAACGGAATGGAAATTCAGACCCAAAAATCAAGATCCATTCGGTCCTTTCAGTCTATAGAAGCGCATGAAATATAGAAATGATTCATTTCTCCTATTTGAAATGTGTGATTAATAAACATCGGAGGTAAAAAAACATCCATTTTTTTATCCGATTGTTTTACCTCCCTCGGTATTACAAATAGGAGATATAGATGTACCTGTAATAACTTTTCCAGCACATATCAGTGCATATGAGGCTAAGCATTATCAATGAACTATTATGAATCTGTTAAGATGATTGGATATAAGCGTATACAGAAGGGAAATAAACACATTAACAACTGATAAGTTAATAATTTGGAAGAACTTAAAGGAAAATGCTTCCAGTACAACACCAAGAACGCCATTTATTTTATTTTTTTTTTTTTCACTGAATTCTTTTCTTATAACGAAGCGATTTAACGAGTACCCACAATCTACGTTATAAAGCAGTGCTTCTGTTGGTTGTTTTTGTCCGCGTGACTATCGCTGGCTATTAACAAAACCCAGGCAGCAGTGTTCAGTCTTCTCCCTGTGTCATCAGAGTGCTGTGTAAAACGTTAAATCTAGACTGGGCTCATGTGTAAGGGGTATTGACTTATCAATCGACACAAAGAAAATCTGGACTGGGCTCGTGCACGAGGTATTCGCTAATACAGAAACTTCACGCCTGCTGTTTATTGTTGCTGACAATTAACACAATCCAGGGACTGGTTGTTTATAGCACCTAAGAGGTCAGAGCGCAGTGTAAAAAGTAAATTCTGGGCTGTGCTCGTGCAGGGGGGCTTTGGTAAATAGTGTATACCTGATCAGATGTCACATAACGCGGTGTCTGATCAGGTCTACTCCTAATCTGCTTGCTTTAAATACTGGAATTTAATGGTTCAACGAACAGATCAATTCTCAGTTCAGGATATATTTTCCCAACCTACACTCAGAGACAATCGACCCACAGGTACTCACAGTGCTTTAACTCAATATTTCCCCAACTAAGCTGTTACTGTTACGCAAACAATTCTGCAAATCAACCCAATAAATCTCAACAATTATGTAGACAGAACTCTACATGGAAATGTGCCTAGCTATATAAAAGTGGTTAGTTCAGTCCTAATTAGTTTCTCTGTGTGTTCTTACGTTAGAAAGTCTTGCAAACTAATGTGATTTTTCAGGGCCATAAAAGAGCTGAAACCCACCCGCACACGAGTACTGGTAAACAGTTTAGAGAAACTAAGCCTGTCCAGGCAAAGCGGTGCGAGTCGGCCCATCCATGCTAATAAACTATATTGGTTTCATAGGAGATGCAGGTAAAAGTCCCACAACTTGGAAGCAACGTCTCCAAAATGACCTTTATAGTGTTGACGGGAACGCTAAACCTTAAATATTCCTTCTTTTCAGACCAAACATAGATTTAGATAATATGGATACTCGTTAGAATCGCCTCGACGAGGCAGTTTTAACAAATACATATCGATCTCATCAATGCTATTGCAGTAGTAAGGAAGATGCATTCACCCTTGCGAAACCTTGCAATTCTGAAAAGCCCCATAAATAAATTCAACGTATGATCTGATCTAATATTTTTAGGTTATTAACCCTAAAACGTGTTGGGAAATGACTACCCCAATTTGCCTAGCGTTTCATAAAAGGCACAAAGAAATATTGAACTAATTTTGCGAAAAGTAGATGACAGAAATCAGCCTGCGCACATGCACAGTCCGGTCAGGGTTTTTGCTGCTTTTGCCAAAAATACATGCAGCGAGCAGACGACAATTCTTCCGACTGACAGTGAAGCGCTTGGCATTAATGGGTTATTTACAGTTCAATGTTTATAAACACATTCAAAAGAAGATAAATTCCATTAATTTCAGAAAATTTCTGTAAGTATTAAGGTAAAAATGCTTGCTTAATGTACTCACCTTATTGTTCTTATCAATATTACCTTATAAGATGAACATACATTACATTTTAAATAGTTTTAAAAGAAATTAATGCATAAAAACTCTAATGAGCTTGAGCTCTAATTTCGTCTGCTGGTAAATTTTAATCCACAGTACTGGGGAATGAAAGCGAGGCTGAAATAAGATATTTTACAGAACGTTTTAAAGATAGATTGTAGACTGATTTACTCAGCTGGTCTCCTAGCGGAGATAACGGCGAGGGAACCAATCTATTGATCCACCTGAAGCAAACTCTTGATTGCGTGGCTGAGAAGCGTCTTGCAAACCTTGATGCTGTACTATAGACATTTTCCAATCTCGTCCATATTCTTACCTGCTATTAGGCCCACGCAAAAACAGACAACAGGTAAACTGAGTCAGCAGCTCTTTCCCAAACAGGTTGTTGCACAGAATATCCAAACATAACTAAAAAGGATCAGCATACACAATGGGGAAAAGAAGCAAGCTCACCAACATGTTAAGCATTAAACTGGAAGGACAAACGAAACTTAAAAAGAACAACTTAAATGGGCGAACAATCGAGACCATCAACATAACAGCATATATAATTTGGGAAAGAATCAGAACCACCAAAATAACAACAACCATAATTAGGGCAATAATCAGAACCACAAATATGAAACAGATAGGAACCACAGCAAAAGCACCGACATGGAACAGTCAATACAAATTACTGGTGAGCTTAAGTATACTTTATGGGATCCCAACTCACCCTCACTTTCACTGTGATTGAAACATGTATTTGTTCAGCCCGTGTGAAGGTTTTCTAACTCATTAGTGATGATCAACTCCGTTAACAAAGAAATCACAATTAAAACATAGAAGTGAATTCAATGATCAGGAATCGATAAAATTAACCCACAACTCCCATCAGAGAAACCAAAGGGAAAGAAACGCAAACATGTAATAACTAGACCCTTATGGAAGCATCAATAGCGGAAAGCCAAAATAACGCTTACTTTCCATCAAAATGGCCAATTAGCTATCCAAAACAAAAAGATATAAGCGATACACACATTCAAAGACAAATTATAACAAAAATAAACCGCGACAGAAAAACTGCCTTGGAAGGGTAGGTTAAACAGAAGAACCGCCTTGAAACTGTCAGTGAAGGGTATTTCACTGGTGGGTTGGGAAAGGGGGGGGGGGGCTTAAATCAATTTTACAAGGTCGCAATCCTCGCCCTTCCGTCGCGATTTAGACAAATAATTTGTTCAGTCCACATGAAGGATTCTTAATTCATCAATGCAACATCTCCGAGAACACAAACATCAAACCAACCATAGAGATGAAACAACGATGATGAGAACTCGACAGCAAGTAAAGTAGAAGTAAAACAAAGATCTCGATACACCAAAGGGAAAGAAAAATAAACTTTAAGCGACCAGACCATAATGGAAACCTAAACAAAGGGAGGCCATAAGGACAGTTACTTTCCCACAAAATGGCCATACGGCCATCCAAAATAAAAAGACACAAGTGATGCACACGGTAAGTAACAAACAACAACATATATAAACCGCCACAAAAGAACCGCCTTGGAACGGTCAGTTGAAAGATTTCCACCGAGGGGCTTAAATCGATTTTACGTGGCCACAATCCTCGCGCTTACTTCCGTCGCGATTTAGACAAATAATTTGTTCAGTCCGCATGAAGGCCTCCAAACTCATCAGTGCAACATCTCCGTGAACACAAAAAATGAAAGAACCACAGAGGTGAGACAACGGTGAGGACTCGACAGCAAGAAACCACTGAAATGCTGGAGCAAAAGAAAACCAACAGTTAGACTCCGATGGACTTCGATGGGCCCGACCAGAGACAGAGCATCAGGCACCAACCAACATTACCTTGAATTAGATCTCTCTAATTCTCAATAAGCCTTTACGTTGGAGCCGTCATAGAATCTGAGGCCTTACCCACCGGCGTGCAATTAAAGAGGGACGCAAAGTTGCCAACCGTGATTGGGTTAACTACCATGCATGCAGTCTGTCGTATAATATCCATGTTGTACCCAATCTTTTTATATCGAAGAATGATTTTACGAAATGGGGTGCTGAAGTCATTGTGGTCATATATTTTTCTGAATTTATATACTAAGTCACCATAAAATTGCAGAAGAGATTTAAGTCCAATATTGAAATTAAATCAGAATGGCGTCTATATATACCATCGAAATAGGTATTATCAATATTTAATAAATCATCTAAATATCCAGAAGGGGAGCTAAAAGCTTCAATAATTTCAGATTGGTTATCAATGGAAAGCGACAACATGAAGTCTCTTTCATAACAATACAAGAACAGATCAGCCACAAGAGGTGCGCAATTCGTACCCATCGGAATACCCACAATTTGTCTAAATAACTTAGTACCGAATCTAATATAAATATTGTCAAGTAGAAAGGTGAGGGCATCACACACTTTCTGACATGACCAAAGTGTATAATTCTTATGCTCTTTAGAAGTGAAAAATGCATTACTGACATTACATGCAAGATAGAGAGAATCTTCTCTGTGAAAAGCCCATTCAATTAAATCATTAAGCTTTTCTTTTATAAGATTATGAGGAAGTGTAGTGTAATGAGTGGAAAAATGGTAAGTAGACAGACTTGAAGCACGAAAATGTCTGGATTTCAATTTAAACACTGAAATGCTGGAGCAAAAAAAAACCAACGTTAGTTAAAGCCCAAGTTGACACAAGGATGAGGACCCGACAGTAAAACGCGTTGAGACATCCGATGCTGCACAAAACGCCAAAGGAACGAAAACCAGCAGTTGAATCCCGTTGAACCAAGCAACAGACAGATAAAAGGGAAAGTGCTTTACAAAGCCGGCGACCACTATCATAAATCCATTTCATTACGATAACACACCCGTGCATTTTTTCACTCTCCATAGTGGTTACTTTTCTGATGGAAATCCGAGATATTGTTCTTATTTATACTGCAAACATAGGTTATTGGTGCTCGTTAGAACCAATGCGGTTCTATCGAGTACCCACAACCTATGTCTTGGAACAGAAATAAGAAATATATTATTACCCCCGTAAACCCCAGTTTTCTCTATATGAATTGGGTTTAGCGGGTGTTCATTTCACGGACTTGTTCACGTGATGGATTTTGGTTTATGGAAATCACTAAAATCAATCGTAAAAACATTCAATGATGCGAGATGGTTTCGAAATTCCCACTAAACCCTTGAAGCTTAACCCTTATCTTGCTAAATATTCATTTAAGACACACCCATTTCTGTCTATCAACCAATCAAATTCCTTGATGTAATTTATTGCTACAAATTTATAAACTATATCCCAACAGTGTAGGTCCTAATCTGATGGCTGATCTGGATCTACACTGTTTGCAAAGATAGGGGTTGACGTGAACAGCAAGATAAGGGTTAAAATTAAAGTGTGGGACATGTCAGGTTACAATAAAAGATATATCATGCTTATGTTATTTGTTGTAAGCGCAACAACTGACTCTATTATTTTGTTTCAGAAAGCAACGAAGATTCTAAACATATTCCGGGTTGTGCGACGGCCGGCTGAATTTGGTCTACAATTTTTTTTCTGATTTCGGAGGCTCTAGTCACGTATGAATGAATAATGTAAAACAGCAGAAACAGAAAATGCCTAATTATGGAACTTCACTGAAAGTTGTAAATATTTCTGCAATGATTGGATTTTATTTTCCTCGGAGAGCAATAATATAGAAATAGCCAAGGAGAAAACCCCATAAAAGCCTAAAATCCTTGAAAGGGTCGATGATAAAAAGTGTAGATCCAGACCAGCTGCAGCAAAACATTCGCTTTTTAAACGAGATTCGTTTGTGTAACAAAAGGTAAATTGACCAGAAACGTCTAAACTTTTAAACAGGCCTGTCCATTTTTTCATGTTTGGGATTCTATATGTCAGAAATGGGTGGATATAATCTATTGATTAGAAACAAGAAGAATGGCATAAAGTTACACAATAACAACGCTACAGATTTCTTATTCTAGTCTACGCAGCTTTTAATTTAACTCCCATACTTGAATACCTTGGGACTATTGTTTAGGGCTTACTTTGCCATCAGTTGACATATTGTTTAAATATTTAAACTCTTCTGATATACTATAATCGATTTTGTTGCAAAATTACCATTTGCGCTCTCTGAACACAAATGTCTGATTCGCTTGTTGATTTCTTAATATTGCCTATATTTTTGTCGTATCTGTCGTATTTCCTTTTTCTTTGTTTCTCTTCCACTGTTTTGTTGGCTTCCGCCGTTTAACCGCTTCTGTTGTGTGCTCGTGCGTACACTTGGAATCTCCAGTCGTGTGGATTTTCTTCATCGTGCTCAATATATTACAGGCGCATACATGTTTCTAAGGCGTTTGGTATTCTAAAATAATGGAGCCCCTTCTTTATCCCTCCTATCTCTGCTGACCGTTTTAAGGCGGCAGTTCAGATTTTGTTCTTACATTGCTGGTGTGTTATATTTCTGCATAACTGAGTTTCGAACTTTATTGTGTGGGTTTGCTAGCATTCTTATCACTCAGTTTGAGGAAGAGAGGGCTGATTATTTTTCCTGTTAAGGGGAATGGGAGCACCTTCAGGGTAGGCAACTCCTGCAAAAGTATTTATGTCGCCCACGTCAACAGATGTCAACTCTTAAGGGAAAGAATCGAATCCCTTCCTTTAAGACTAAGAGTAGACCCCTTTTCTGTGGAACCGAGCCTGTAGAAAAGCAACCAGTAAACAGGAAGACCAGAAAGTTGACTCCCTTTGGAAAATGTCGGATAAAAAGTGCTAGGTGTTCCCATTCCCCTTAAGATCTTGTTGTTTTGCTTGTTCTATATGAGCTTCTCTTCTCTTCCTCCTGGTGCCAAGACCTTACGAAAACATACCTATACAAACACATTGTAAGTTTTGCGGCCAAAATAAGAAAATTTTAAGATGAAAAATTGTGATGTTTTTCTTGTTTCTGCTCGAATTATAGTTTGTGGGTACTCGTTAGAACCGCCTCATCGAGGCGGTTCTAACGAGTACCCACAATCTATACTGGACAGCCGAAATAACAAAAACAAGGTTTACCCCTGGAAACCCCAATTTACTTTAATAAAAGTCGGGTTCAGGGATGTGGTGTGTGTGTATGTGTGTGGGTAGGTGGGGGGATGGGGGGTCAAAATTATGTAGGCATTTTTTGTGATGAGTGGGCTACCTGTAGGTAAATGACTTTCACTGGATTTTTCCATTACGATAACACTTTCTTTCTTTTCTTTGATTTGAAGTTTAACGTCCCCGGCAGCACTGTTAAGGTCATTTTGAAGACGTCGCTTCCAATTTTGTGGGACTTTTACCCGACCTTGAGATGAAATGACATCTCAAGCCCTGCCGCCCAATGAAACCAATAGGGTTTATTGGTATGGACGGACCGACTCGCACCGCTTTGCCTGGGCAGGCTTAGATCCTCTAAGCGGTATACCAGTACTCATGTGCGGGTCGGTTCCAGGTCTGCGTGGAAGCATCATGCAGCCCATCTATTTCTTCAAGCCCAAATGGGCGGGGGCATTCATTGCGATAACACATCCGTGGACATAGAGCACCATTTCAATTCTCCCAAACGGTAATATTTTTTAATTAAAATTTTCTGATATTTTTCTTATTTTAACTAACGTAGGTGGTTGGTGCTCGTTGGAACCGCCTCATTGAACAGAAATAAGAAAATAATAGTCACCTCCGTAAACCCCAGTTTTCTCAATATTAAGTGGGGTTTAGAGGGGTGTTCATTACACGGACTTGTAAACATGATGCTGTTATATTTTCGAGCTGTGCTCAGGCTTATCTTTTAAAATTATATGATATATAGCAAACAACCCACACAAGTGTGGTAAAGAAAATTGTTTTGTATTAACCCATTCAGTAACAGAAACCCCAAAACGGGTACCCTGGCAAACAGTGCAGGCCCAGATCAGCCGCCGCATGACGCGGCGTCTGATCAGGACCTACACTGTTTGCTAAAAGTCCAGCCATGTTCCAAGCAAATTTTGATGAAAACACAACCTGACACCCCTAAATTTTGAAATGATCTCCTGTTATATATAAAGAGGAAGATTCCATTTGGTACGAAAAGGGTTAAGAACATCTTACACTCTTCTCCCGTATAATGTCTAGTAAATCTGTCAAACCAACCTGTTTTTGTTTTCCGACAATGATTTGTGTTAACGTACTTGGTTTAACATATTCATTTATTTTCAGGTTAAGACAGTACACGTACAATTACATGAACGAGCGAAGCGCCTGTTTGAATCATCCACTGAAAGTAACGAGTGTTAAATAGAAGTGGAGGCAATGATCAGGAATCGATACAATCAACCAACAGCTCCCATCAGAGACACCAAAGGGAAAGAAACACAAACATGAAGCAACAGACCCCAATGGAAACATCAACAGCGGAAAGCCAATAAGACAGTTACTTTCCCACAAAATGGCCAAACGGCTATCCAAAATAAAATAATATAAGCGACACAAACACCCTACGGCAAACCATGACCAAAATAAACCGCGACAGAAGAACCTTTTTGTACCAAATGGAATCTTCCTTCTTATATATAGCAGTAGTCCATGTCAAACTTTACAGGTGTCAGGTTGTGTTTTCATCAACATTTATTTGGAAAATGACTGAAGTTTAGCAAACAGCGGAGGCCCTGATCAGACGCCGCGTTCTGCGCGTCTGATCTGGGCCTGCACTGTTTGCCAGGGTACCCGTTTCAGTGGGGTTTCTGGTACTAAATGGGTTAAAATACTTGGCTGTGATTGAGGCATTGTCACTTATCACAGTGCTTCTTCACTCAGCATGCACATTGTACATGACCGCCCCCGCCATTCGGGGCTTCGAGAAATAGATTGGGCTGCAAGATGCTTCCATGCAGAGCTGAAGCTGACTACACGTGTGTACTGGTAACCGCTTAATGGACTAATCCTGTCCACACAAAATAGTGTGAGTCAGATAAGCCTTCTGATTTCTTTAGACGGCTGGCATTGAGATGTCATTTCATCTCAATGTCAGGTAAAGGTCCTATAAAATTGGAAGGAACGTCTCCAAAAGGACCTAGATAGTGTTGTGGGGGACGTTAAAACTGTAGAAGACATTGATACGGAATTTTCACTTTGTAAATATCCATTCGCACTAAGAAAATAGTCCATCTTAAAATCAGCCAGGTTAATGTTTAATGATCTGTTAAAAGGTAATACTTTGGAAGCACACAACTGAAAACTTTAGACTGTACAAGTTCTTTATTTTTCTGGGCCAGACTAGCTTTTTTCGGCGTCCGGCCTCATCAGTGACCGTCAGTAATTTTCCCTATTCCGCCGTGGAATCAATGATCCAAAGACTAGCAAATATAACCCACACCGAAGGACAGGGATGATTTTTTACGGCTGACACACATTCCCTCAACACGAGCTGTGGTGAAGTTATGAGCTATATGTTCTATAAAAAGGAAATCATTAAGAAGCAAGAACTGAAAACTGTGAGTGTATTTTAAATGCAAAATTATTTTGGTTGTATGTGCTCGTTAGAACCTCACTTAGGCGGTTCTAACGCGTACCCACAACCTAAGTCAGCACCCACAACCTATGTCTTGGAGCAGAAATAAGAAAAGTAATGTATTCCTTAGTAAACCCCCGTTTTTTTCTATATAAAATTGGGTTTAGAGGAGTATTCTTTTCACGGAGCTATTAAAATTATGGATAGAGCCGGTTGCTTTGTTTATTCTTTATATGTAATGTGTTTGCGCTATTGACTGTGATAATTTTTATTTGATTTTTTCCAAACTTCATTTTCGCTATTTCACCACGAAAACAAACACACGTATATTTTTATCATCCCTTAACCCATTAAGTACCAGAAGCCCCTAAACAGGTACCCTGACAAACAGTGCAGACCCAGATCAGACGCCACAGAACGCGGCGTTTGATCAGGGTCTCCACTGTTTGCTAAAAGTTAAGCCAGTTTCCTAATTAATATTTAAGAAAACACAACCTGACACCCCTAAATTTTGAAATGGAGGAAGATTCCATTTGATACAAAAAGAGTTAAACACCACTTTTATAAAGTTATATATAAACTGTGGTTATATTTTCTGTATTTTGGGATCAGTGATTCCACTGCGGAACTTTAAAAAATATGAGGGTCACCGGGCTGATAAAACCTAATTGGCCGAAAATAGATAGCCTGGTCGACTCGACAGTTTTCAGTTCCGTTTTGTCGTCCTTGTTTCAATAGGATAACGCGCCTATACAAATACATTGTAATCTTTATCTCCGAAAACAATGAAACATTTAAGATGAAAAATTGTGATATTTTTTCTTATTTCTGCTTTAAATTATAGATTGTGGGTACTCGTTAGAACCGCCTCGATTCTAAGGAGTATCCACAGACTTTATTTTGAGCAGAAATAAGAAAAATATCAATCGAGGCGGTTCTAACGAGTACCCACAATCTATATTTTAAAGCAGAAATAAGAAAAATAATGTATACCCCTGTAAACCCCAGTTTTACTATATAAAAGTTGGGTTCGAGGGGGGGGGGGGGGTCAAAATTATATAGGCATGTTTTCGTGATGTTCTGAGGGTCACTGATGAAGCCGAATTGGCCGAAAATAGCTAGCCTGGTCCAGAAAAAAGTCCACTCGACGGATTTCAGTTCTGTTTTGTCGTTCTTGTTTCAATAGGATAACCTTTCCTCACAGCTCAATATATTTGAATATGCGTGTTCCTGGCGGGCCAACGTTGGGCCGGCAGCGATACAACGTGGCAATGTCGTATCGCTGCCGGCCCAATTTTGGCACGGTTTTTCATTCTAGCTGGGATTTCGCTATGTAAGTTAGTTAATAATATTCTATTTATAATGCCATTTTACACCTTTTAGTCTGCTTGTCTAAGATTCTCCACAGGTTTATAGACATCTTGATCAGTCTCTCAAGTCTAAACATATCACGAAATCTAACAAACTATATTGGATGTGCGAAACAATACACTCGTGTTAATTGATGAAATCTATGGTGCCATGTCGTCTATAGGAAACAGTATTCACATTCATATTCACAGTTTTATCAATTTTGCATAAATATTGAAAATAATTGTAACATTTCGATATTTTCAGTAAAATGTCTCACTTCATTTGAGCTTTCTCTTCTTAGAAAGAATTGGTACCTCCTTTCAGAGACTATCCATCTTCAACGGATATTATTACAAGTAAAGAAAACAGGACGTCTCAACCCCCCCCCCCCCCCCCCCCCCCACGCAACAATAACAGAAACATCACGATAACAAGTCCTTCAACTGACTAGAAAATACAGAAATAGATGCCCGGAAAAAAGCACAACATTACGCAAACACGCCTATACAAATACCTTGCCACCTTTATCGTCGAAAAAATGAAAATTTTATGACGAAAAAGTGTGATAGTTTTCTTATTTCTGCTCAAAATATAGATTGTGGACACTCGTTAGAACCGCCTCATCGAGGCGGTTCTAACGAGTACCCACAATCTATATTTTAGAGCAGAAATAAGAAAAATAAGATATGCCCCCGGAAACCCCAGTTTTATATAAAAGTGGGGTTCCAGGGGGTCAAAATTATATAGGCGTGTTACGTGATGATAAAACATTACAGCCTAACAATGACACCAAAAAATGGGGGGACCAGCACAGCAACCATCTCCCCTTCCCCACTAGAAATGACCAAGATTAACCTCACGTTATATAGAAAAATCAAGGCGCGTAAAGGTAATTAAATCGCCTCCTGATCATTGCCTTCACTTCTATTTTGCAAGGTGATATATTTTTGTCCTTATATGTGATCAAATGAGGAAGTTCTATCAATTATCCACAATATATAAGTGAGTGAGTGTTTGAGTTTTATGTCTCACCGACAGCTAAGGTCAAATGGAGACGGGGCCTCGGTTTAAAGACTCATCCGAAAGTCTGGAGAAGCCCGGGATCAGCATAAGTAGCATAACCACTACATCACGGAGGCTTCTAATCCACACATTTGCAGCCGAAATAAGAAAACATTTAAAGGGGAACGGATACACCTTTATGGGAAACCATTCCTGCAAAAGTATTTTGTCTCCCATGCCACCATGCCAATAGGGGTCAACTATTGAAACAAAAAAAAAAAGAATTTGCTCCTTCAGTGTGCCAAGGCTAGTAGAAATACTAACAGGAAATCCCGAAAATTGTATCCATTTGTGAAATGGCGGAGAAATCTGCCAGATGTTCCCATTCCCCTTAAATTATCATCAGTAAGATATCATCATTGTTGGAGCCATAAAAGAATAGGAAATGTCACACGGGTATGTTATAAGTTCGCTTGGAATACAGTTTCGGGTCAATTTATGCCGTGATCTGTTAAAAGTCGTCCGTCCTTCAGTCTGTCGCAGTCCGACGCCTTGTTCGTTGTCCGTCTGCCCTTTCTTACCTAAATGTCGCCTACAGTAGCGTACTTTGGATCAAGCTGTTCATTGGGGCAGTATGGGTATTTAGAATTATTGAAATCGGCCCGTTCCGATGTCCAAGACAACAGACAACAATCTAATGAAGGTCACCCGGTTGACATGTATCAAATTATGATCACTCCGTTGCGTGTATCAAATTATAACCAGTCTTATCCAGTATCGATGTCTGACCGTCTTGAGCCTCTTTGTATGTCAGTTTGATTCTGTCCCTCATATTTTTAACGATGCCATTCCTTCTTTAAAATCTTACATAAAAGTCCGCTTGGACTGTTGTATGTAGCAGTGGTATAATACCACAGCCAATGCAGTCCCTTATACTGATTCCTTGTGCGATTGATTCAGGAGCGCAGTTGGAGTAATGCATGAATGTAGTATGCAGCACTTTAACATTTTCCTAGGCATAACATAGTCAAATATCTTGACAAAACATGATAAAGACATACGGGTAAGTAGAAAAAATCGTGCAGGAATGGGAACACACTGAACTGTCCGTTGCCCTAACAAATCTGCCGCTAAATCGATGATCAGTTTAATGTCGTCATGCCAAGTTTTGACTTCTTTCCCTAGTGATGTTATGGGGATAATTTGGGATCTGATTGCATCAGTTCCTGATCGTTTCCCTTTTCATTTTTGATATCGTTCAGATTCTATGTCTAGGATTCATGAAATCTGATTATCTTATTGATGGCGACCTCAAACTAGAGACCATGTCTAGGATCGCTGATACGATTGAGATAACTACTGTTCAACACATCACGAAAACACGCCTATATAATTTTGACCCCCCGTGAACCCCAA
Organism: Lucinisca nassula; assembly: GCA_963580285.1. NCBI lineage: Eukaryota > Metazoa > Mollusca > Bivalvia > Lucinida > Lucinidae > Lucinisca > Lucinisca nassula. The sequence continues at coordinate 1,161,814 of OY757013.1, read as the reverse complement.
TTGTATATAGTAAAACTGGGGTTTACAGGGGTAAACCTTATTTTTCTTATTTCTGCTCTAAAATGTAGATTGTGGGTACACGTTAGAACCGCCTCGGTTCCAACGAGTACCGACAATCTGGATTTTGAGCAGAAATAAAAAATATCACAATTTATTTTTTTTCGATAAAGTTTACAATATATTTCTATAGGTGTGGTTTCGTAATGTGAAGCTAATGTGTAAAAATAACATCAGGTTAACGCATGTCTGTAAAATTAAGACCCCTCTAAACCCGCTTAATATAGAGAAATGGGGGGGGGGGTTATGGAGCCTAAATGCTGTTTCGTTTTGCCCCAGCATTTCAGTTATTTCATGCTGCCGAGTCCTCACCGTTGTTTTATATCTGTAATTGTTTGAATTTTATGTTCTGGGAAATGTTGTACTGATTAGTTAGGAAGCTTTCATGCGTACTGAACAAATTATTTGTCTTAAGAACGACAAAGTAAGGCCGTGGCTTGCGGCCGCGAAACATTGATTTAAGACCCCCTCCCCCAATGAAATACGTTTCACTAACCGTTCCAAGGCGGTTCTTTAGCGCTTTGTGCTAACGTAATAATTTGTTTGTTTGTTTTGAGGTTTAACGTCCTCGTCAACACTTTCCATGCCATTTAGGAGACGTTGTTTCAAGTGTTTTGGGAATTTTACCCGACACTGAGTTAAAATGACACCTCAATCCCTGTCACCAAATGAAACCAACAGGGTTTATATGCATGGACGATTCGACTGGGTCGGACACACCGGAGTCTAAATGTTGGTTTTCTTTTATTCCAGCATTTAGTGGTTTCTTGCTGTCGAGACCTCACCGTTGTTTGATTTTTGTGTTCTCGGGGCCCTCCCCGTCCCAAGAAAATGAATCTAAAACATTTATTCGTTTATTTTAACTATAGCAATGGCAAAACCCGAAAGTTGGCTAAGATTTTTATTTCACCTTTCTCCCGAAGTCCATCCGTCCTAAGAACATAATTATTATTCATCAAAATTATCGCACTGATATGTATTTATTTATTTTATTTATTTACCTTGTAGGCAAACATCTCAGACATTATTAAAGCTAGAGGGTTTAAACTTTGTAAATAAAATGGTATTAGTGATTAGATGACCTGATTTGCTTTTGAATAAATTCTGAAAAATTCATGAGTTATGGGTTTTGAAAATTTTTGGATGGTAACCTTGTCAGAAAAATAGCTCAAAAAATTTTTGAACTAGTGTCTCAAGTATAAATGGATGGATCAAATCAATGGCGTTTGCATTGGTCAGGCCATAGAATAGGTGTTAGATTTCATTCTTCTGTGTTTCAACGATAGATAGAAAAAGGCAAAATCGTTGTATTTATACAGGTTTGTATTAAAGAAACAGAAACATATACCATTTTATTTTCTTAGGACAAATGCGATAGAAAGGCGAAATAAACGTTAGGGTCAGGGAGTTGCGGGCATAGTGTTTCATGAACAGAAGCACTAGTCATGTGTGCCACTAAGTATTGTTATAGGACTGGCGTGTTATGTTCACTGATTCTGGCTTTTCTTGGGTAATGTTTGTGATTTTGTTTTAAATTCTGTGTTAAAGTCCTAAGACAATAACCCGCTAAAATTGTTTTACTGCTGACCAGGCGTTCGCTCCAACTGATTTCGGTTGTGTTCTCTGATTTTCTCTTTCCCTTCGTACAGTTAAATTCTTGAAGTAAGACCACCTTTGCGACTGTTCACGATCTCATTTGTCGGAAAGGAGCACATAATTATAGAATGACAAAATAATGATATTACTTTAATTGTTATAATATCTATTGAATATGTTCTATAAAAGGGTTATCCTTTGGAAGCAAGGAATACACCACAGAAGTGAAAAATATGGAGTGTACATGTTTTCTGGGCCAGACTAGCTAGTTTCGGCCAATTAGGCCTCATCAGTGACCCTCAGATATTTTCAAAATTCCACAATGGAATCAATGATCCCAAAGGACAAGAAAATATAATCTACACTATGATGTAGGGCAGGGAGACGTTTTACCGCCGCCACACATTCCCACACACTAGCTGTAGTGAAGTTAAATATGTTCTATAAAAGGGTTATCCTTTGGAAGCAAGGAATACACCACAGAAGTGAAAAATATGGAGTGTACATGTTTTCTGGGCCAGACTAGCTAGTTTCGGCCAATTAGGCCTCATCAGTGACCCTCAGATATTTTCAAAATTCCACAATGGAATCAATGATCCCAAAGGACAAGAAAATATAATGATGAAGACAGATTATTTTATTGTAATGATTTTAACAAAATATGATAAAAAAAAAACGTTACTCTTTGGTTGTTACCCATCCATGTGCTAACCGCCCACTTTGATTTTTAAGATAAAATGGCATTAAGCAAGTTAATAATTATTGTGTTTGAATACTGATAATCTATAAGAGTGCGTTACTTCTTCTTTTGGCTTCAGTTCACTTGTGTTCTATACAAGAAAAGGTAAAGTGTCGGACCCGGGATAACATCCGTTATGCGACAAGATGGGGATGCAAGACCATAGGGTAAATATGTTCGAGAAGCCGCACCTGTAGTAGAGTCACACCTAAAACCGGAGTGTAACCCAGTCTGGGTGGTAGCGGGTTCCTCTGTGAGTGGCTATCGCGAAATAATCTCTTTTATCCGACCAGATAGAGATGCATGAACATGGGGTGAACCTGCTTTAAAAGTGAGTTTCGCCTCGCTGTGGCCGAGCCTAAAGCGTAGTGCTGGCTGAGGTTTGACCCAATGTGAGTTGTGAGTACCCTTTATCTCTTTGGCTTTTGCGGGTAGCATCCCGGGATAACCTGCATTTTGTGGCCAGGCGGGAATAACTTTTCAATAAGGCAGTAGAATCGGTGAAACCGTTCGAGAAGCCAAATCTGGAGATAGAGCCTCCGTTATGCAGCCAAACGGAGATATCTTGCAACAGATCTTTTTAATGTTTATTAAGACTTTGGTGTCCTCGCGAGCAGTTCCAGTGTAGATCCTGGCTAGCTCACATTAAATAAAGTCTACTTACTTATTTACTTAGTAATATTGAGCGACATGAAAGAGATGAGTCATATCATCGATATACTGAATAAAACAACTATTCATGAGTCAGGATTGAGGACATTTTCTTTGCTTTCTTTACTTTTACTAATGTGACAGTTTTGCGCAGAATATAAACGAAAAACCATAGACCACATATGCCATATAATCGTGATAAAAACGATTTTCTGCGATTTTAGAGGAATAAAGTGCATAAGTAATCCCGAAGACTTTTATCGAAGCACGATTTTGTTTTTGCATAACGGTCTAGTTGTGACATTAGAAGCCAGTGACTGGCGGGCAGCTATTTTACAGCATTAAGATAAAGGATGGATTTGCAGGGAAGAATACGAATATTAGTTTCTGTTTTCTTTCGTCTGTTTAATTTTGGCTTAAAACAAAATAGAAGTTGAGGCAATGATCAGGAATCGATACAATTAATCCACAGCTCCCATCAGAGATACCAAAGGGAAAGAAACACAAAGTTTGAACATGAAACAACAGACCCAAATGGAAACCTCAACAGCGGAAATCAAAAGGACAGTTACTTTCCCACAAAATGGCCAAAAGTCTATCCAAAATAAAATAATATAAGCGACACAAACACCCAAAGATAAACGCTAACGAAAATAAACCGCGACAAAAGAACAGCCTTTGAACGGTCAGTGAACACGAATTCCACTGGGGGGTGGGGGGGTGCTTAAATCGATTTTGCGTGGCCACAGTCCTCGCCCTTACTTCCGTCGCGATTTAGAAAAATAATTTGTTCAGTTCGCATGAAGGCCTCCTAACTCATCAGTGCATCAGGGAAATGCCAATTACTATGGGAGTGCGGGGTTTATTAAAACAATCATTGCTTGTTATGAATTTCATGCGTGCTAGTTACTTCAGCACCCAATTTCGTAAAATCATCTTTCGATATAAAACGATTTGGTACAACATAAATGTTAGACTGCATGCATGGTAGTTAACCCAATCACGGTTGACAACTTTGCTTCTCTCATCAATTGCAAACTAGAAGTGTCGGCAGTGATCAGGAATCGATACTATTAACCCAAAGCTCCCATCAGAGACACCAAAGGAAAAGAAACACAAACAGAAAACAACCGACCCTAATGGAAAAATCAATAGCGGAAAGTCAAAAGGACTGTTACTTTCCCACAAAACGACTTGAATTGCACGCCGGTCGGTCCGGCCTCAGATTCTATGACGGTTCCATCGTGAAGGCTTATTTTCCATGGCCCAGAAAACATGTACACTTCATATTTTCCATGGCCCAGAAAACATGTACACTCCATATTTTCCAGTTCTGTAGTGTATTCTTTGCTTCCAAAGGATAACCCTTTCTAGAACATATTTACTGTGAATTAGAGAGAATCTAATTCTATGAAATGTTGGTTGGTGCCTGATGCTCTGTCTCTGGTCGGGCCCATCGGAGTCTAGCTGTTGGTTTTCTTTTGCTCCAGCATTTCAGTGGTTTCTTGCTGTCGAGTCATTGCCGTTGTTTCGTCTCTGCGGTTGTTTGATTCTCTGTGTTCACGGAAATGTTGCACTGATGAGTTAGGAGGCTTTCATGTGGACTGAAATAATTATTTGTCTAAATCACGACGGAAGTAAGGGCGAGGAATGTGGCCTTGTAAAATCGATATAAGCCACCCAGTGGAATTCGTTTCACTCATCGTGCCAAGTTCTTCTGTCGCGGTTTATCGCTTTCGTTTTTTTATCGCTTATATTATTGTGTTGGCCATTTTGTGGAAAAGTAACTGTCCTTTTGACTTTCCGCTATTGATGTTTCCATTAGGGTTTGTTGTTCCATGTTTGTGTTTCTTTCCCTTTGGTGTCTATGATGGGGTTGTGGGTTAATGGTATCGATCCCTCATCATTGCCTCTTCACTTCTTTTTTACTCACTTTACTAGTTAGAACCGGCTGAAGTTTAACACAGCAATTGCTAAATTGCACAAAACTGTAAAAGTAAATAAGCTATATATGAGTATCAGAAACGATATAGAAGTCGAGTTTGACTTCGTAAAGTCTAGTGATTTTGTTATTTGATTATTTTGACAAAATACAGTTTAAACGTATTGAACATTCGCTCGTGATGGACTCTGTGACTGGCTGTCACACGTTATGAGAAAATAAATCTGAAAATTCGTCTGCAGATGTCAGTCTGCGATTCATGGCAGTCTCATTAGCGCCTTGACATTTCCTACTTAAGGGGAATGGGAACACCTGGAAGATTTTTCCGCCATTTTTCTAAGGGAGATAACTTTCGGGACTTCCTGTACGCTTTTCTATAAATTCTGTCCCACGGAAAAAGGGGTCAACTCTTAAAGGAAAGAATTTGCTCCTTAGGAGCAAATTCTTTCCTTTAAGAGTTGACCCCTATTGACATGGGAGACGAAAATACTTTTGCAGGAGTTACCTCCCCTGAAGGTATTCCCATTCCACTTAAGGGGAATGGATACATCTGGAAGATTTTCCGCCATGTTTTAAAAACGAGACAACTTTTGGAACTTCCTGTTTGCATTTCTGTATGCTCTGTCCCATGAAAAACGGGTCCGCTCATAAAGGAAAACAATTGCTCCTAGGGAACAAATTCTTTCCTTTAAGGAGAGTGGGAATACCTTCAGAGGAGGAAACTCATGCAAAATTATTTTTTGTATCTCTTGTCAATAGGGATCAACTGTTAGACGAATTTGCTCCTGAGGAAAAAATTCTTTCCTTTAAGAGTAGATCCGTTTTTCCGTGGGACAGTGCTGACAGAAAAGCGTACATGAAGTCCCGAAAGTTGTCTCCCTTGAAAACTGGCGGACAATTCTGCCAGGTGTTCTCATTCCCTTTAAGTTTTGCTCCTATTGACATGGGAGAAAAAAAGACGTCATTCCGACTTAATTTCAGAATTCAATGTTGGTCTTTAATCTCTTTTGCCACAAGATCTATCGGAACCCGAATTTTATGGTGACTTAGTATATAAATTCAGAAAAAATATATACATGACTTCAGCACCCAATTTCGCGAAATCATTCTTCGATATAAAAAGATTGAGTGCAACATGAATGTTATACGACAGGCTGCATGCATTGTAGTTAACCCAATCACGGTTGATAACTTTGCTTCTCTCTTTAATTGCAAACTAGAAGTGAATACAATGAGCAGGAATCGATACAATTAACCCATAGGTCCCATCAGAGACACAAAGGGACAGAAAGGCAAATAGGAAACAACAGACCCTAATGGAAACATCAATAGCGGAAAGCCAAAAGGGTAGTAACTTTCCCACAAAATGGCCAATTGGCTATCCAAAACAAAATAATATCGCGGCACAAACACACAAAAAAACAACATAACAAAAATAAACCGCGACAGAAGAACCCCGCATATTTTCTGATTTTGTTCTTCATTGTAAGCTACTCATCCTCTTGGTGCCATTTGTAGGTTGCAATCTTTCATACAGTAAAATTCCTATATTAAGGCAACCTTTGTGGCTGTTCAAAAGTGGTCTATAAGACCACTTTTGAACAGTTCCAAAGGTGGTCCCTGACCAAAGGACATTGTGTTCAGAAAACACGAAGACAAAATAACTGCATCCTACTAGCAGAGTTAGTCTTGATTTTAGGTGGTCTTAATAGCGGAATTTTACTGTAGTGGGGATTTCCAGGACATCTGCTTTTATTTTTTTTCAATAACGTCAGCAAGTATGAATACACATGTTTCGTTGCGAAACCAAATATGCCAGTTATGGTTGCGTATTATAGTTTATTTATTTATTTATTTATTTATTTATTTATTTATTTATTTATTTATCATTAATTGAGTCTGTTGCACCTTGATCACCTGTTGTGAGGAAGATGGAGCTGGTTGTTGTCCGGTTTGTGATTATTAGTCGTCACGAACACACGTCTATATAATTTGATCCCCTTGAACCCCACTTGTATGTGGTAAAACTGGGGTTTACAGGGGTAAATCTTATTTGTCTTATTTCTGCTCTAAAATGTATATTGCGGGTACTCGTTAGAACCGCCTCGACGAGGCGGTTCTAACGAGTACGCACAATCTATATTTTGAGGCGGTTCTAACGAGTACCCACAATCTATATTTTGAGCAGAAATTAGAAAAACTATCAAAATTTTTCATCTTACAATTTTTGTGTTGTCCGCGGTAAAATTTACAACGTGTTTGTATAGGCGTGTTTTCGTATTGTTTTTCTTTTGTTTTCCTCACTGTTAGTTACTCTTCCTCTTGATGACTGTAGTCTTTTAGTTTGGTTTTTCCTGGGCACCTATTTCTATTGTTTTATTTCTCTTTTCATGAAAAAAAAGCTTTCTATACAATGGAGCTGACGCATTAAATTGTCTACAGACACAGATATTTGACAACATAATTACAACACGGCCATAAATACAGCACTTTTCACCTTTTAACATTTTATCACCGTCTGAGAAGAAAGACAAGTGCAACACTGATTTTTTAGGTCTAACCAAATGCCCTAAGAGTGAAAATAATTATTGTTTTTGGGGATATCAGTGATTTCATTCAAATCATTTGTCTGGAATACCTAGACAAAGTTTCACAGACTCAGAAGAGTGACACGTAATTATTTAAAGTAGACACAAACGAAAAACTTCGATAACATTATGATTTCGGTAAGAAAATTCCATTGAATCATATCACTGATTCAGAATGAGTCCGGCATTTAGGCCTAACAACACAGCTGTGTTTCCACTAACCCGACTGACCCAGATTATTTCTAACGACCCTGCAATTGTTATTGCTATTTAGAAAATAAATAAATAAAAAATAAAAATATATATTACATGCATTATAGAGAAATACCATGATTTCTACCAGACATAAACTTGGTATTTTCCTTTTTGCTAAGAAGAAATATTTCCTCTTAGCCGGGGAAATAAATCCCTTCAGCTGGAACTACTTTATGTACAAGATACGAGATACCGCTTTGCAGTGAAATTGTTCTATTTAAACGCGGGAAAGTTTCAATCACGGGGACGTTATTCATGACGTCATTGTAATGGCGTCTAAGAAATATCAACAGACGTTCAGAATGCGTGACGTTTGAGTCGGATGCAACGCTGAAACAAAAGAAAACATGGATATGACCATTGATTAGGATGTAAGTTTTGCTTTATTTAATCTAACGTTTTACTTGTTTTATCACTGAAACACTTTGTTTCTTCTATTTTTGTTCAAACTGTAGAAAGCGCTTTCAAAATGGCGCCCATGCAGTTGTTCTTCCACCCAGATTCTGTAACACTTCGCTGATTGAACCGTTTACATGAGCTGTAAACAGTCAACTGAACGGGCATTCAGATCCAAAATTCAAGATCCAAACTCTCCTAAAAGTCTATGGAAGTGCATGTAATATACAGATTATACATTTCTCCTATTTGAAATATGGGATTTATAAACCTCGGGAGGTAAAACAATCCGTTAAAGAAACTGGTGCTTCGCACTCGTTTCTTTATCGGATTGTTTTACCTCCCTCGGTTTATAAATCCCATATTTCAACTAGGAGAATGAATAATCTATATATATTAATATTTTCTAGCACTTACAATGAAAATTTATAAAACTCTCAAACTAGCAAAATTAATTATTGAAACCCTGTTCTTTTCCTTGATACTTTAACCTCATTATTTGAATGTTTGAATATAATAGAGTTAGAATGTATCCTTTTAAACTGTTCTTGCTTTTTTTTTCAATTAAATAAAAAAAAGGCCAAAAACAACTTTTAGCGACCTACGGTCCATACACATTTTTCTGCATGTTAGCGGAAACCAGCTATTTTTCGGCCTTATTTCAGAGGCTGGTGTGTTTGAAAACAACGCGGACTGAACAAAAAAGTCTGGTTTATACTACATAAGAACTAAAGGCGGAGGTATTGGCCGCGTAGAAACAATTTTAGTCATAGTAATGTTTTACCCATATTCCAAGCAGTTGATTATGTTGTGAGTTTTTATTGCCATTGTTTGAACCATCATACCCCTAGCCGCTTGGCTGTTTTTGGCTTCCTACTTTTAATGAGTTTATTATGGAACGTTGGTTTATGATTGTGCTCCACGCCCTTTGGTGCCTCGTATGAAATTTTGAAGGTAATTGTATAGATTCCTGATCATTGTCTTCAGTTCTTATTTTCTATGCTCAACAGGGGTGATATGGTGATATATGCACAAAGAGGTTGACAAAAACATCTAATTTAAACCACGGCAGAAATAAAGGCGAGGGTAGTGGCCGCATCAAAACGATTTTAGTTATAGCAATGTTCTACCGAAGTTATTTTGAAAGTAATTGTATAGATTCCTGATCATTGTCTTCAGTTCTTATTTTCTAAGCTCAACAGGGGTGATATGGTGATACATGCACAAAGAGGTTGACAAAAACATCTAATTTAAACCACGGCAAAAATAAAGGCGAGGGTAGTGGCCGCGTTAAAACGATTTTAGTTATAGCAATATTCTACCGAAGTTCTAAGGCGGTGCTACTGTTATGATTTATCCCAGCAGGCACATGTCGTAATTTTGAAGTCACATTACCGTAAGTACAATGTCATGATGTGTATGCAACATCACATCAACGTCGGTGCAACGTCTTGACGTTGCACCGACGTTGATTGGACGTTACGATAACGACGTGTGCCTGCTGGGATAAATGCCGTTGTTTGGACACGTATACAATGTGTGACTGTAAAGGTTTATCTACGTGCTTACTGCCCACATCTTTCATTTTTCAGCTTCTTGAAATCCGGCTGAAACCGCCTTGTTTAGAAACCATATATATGTCAACTGACTGATGTATTTAGCCTCAACTTCCAGTTAAACATGTCCTCTGTCAAAGCCACGGCTATTTGTATGGCTTTATTGGCATGCTAACACAGGGTTCTGTCATTATAAACAAGTAATGATTCTCCAGCTTCTAAAAAGTCTTTAATCTCATATTGGCGTTGGCTTTGTATGAAACCTACTACATGTGCTCTGCTCGACAACAGAAATTAGAACTGAGCAAGCGACCGAATAGTTTTAACTTGGGATATATAATACTCAAGGGAAAACACGTTTATAGACTACATTGCGTACATATATTTTCTGTCTTCAGATAGCATACTTATTGGCGTTACCCTGGAGAATTCATTCAAGACAACAATTAGGTGATCCAGAATCAGATAACAGACAGTTGGCACAAATTAATTACATTGACAAAACAGAAAGAAAATGGTACTCCGGGAAACACAATAAACGCAAAACAACATAGGTACCAAATCCTCAAAGTCAATTACGGTTCTAATCACTGAGGCAAACCATTTTACAGGTTCCGTTTGACAGTAGTCCTAGATGGTGTCATTATATTTACATTCTCGGGAAACGAAAAGAAACAAGGAAACAAACAAAATATATAGTTAACTTATAGGAAAAAATGTTGTTCGTACCTCGGTGAATATCATGTTCATTAAGTGACATCAATATAAACCATAATTCACTCCAATACTGGACGATGGTTACATTATTACCTCGACGCTGCTCTTCCAATTTGAATAAGAAAATTACATGCGATATGTTTATTGCTTCATTTTAGCATTATGGACAGATTTGTTTTGTATTGAGACAGTTCTAACGGGCTCCCACAATATAAATTTTGGCTAGCAATAAGAAAAATATCAGTTTTGAGTTTACCTGAAAAAGGCTAGATTTTGAGACACTCGTTATAAATTACGATAACACGTTCTTGTTCCGAACATGACGCCGTTCCTGTCTCAAAATCTAGCCTTTTGAATGGGTAACTTGCAACGTTTCTGGATGGAGACCATCTCTGAATGTTTAGCCATGTTTTGCAATGCAGGTCGCGAAACTGATGACTTTTTTCAAGCTATGCTTAATCTACCAGGTAGAAAACGAAGTAGGACATCATTTAAATCCCTTTCCAGACAACAGTATAACGAATATATATCCCGTTGTATTTAAAAATGTAGATCACTTGGTATCACGTTTGTTTTCCTGAGAAACCAAAGCAATAGCATACTTCGGTTCGCTCCTGTCCTCTTTAAAACGGTACTGTTTTCTTTGTTTTGTAGCATTTTGAGACAAAATACATTTCGTGAATTACATGTAACTTAATTAAGTACACCTCTGTTTCCTCAGCATGCTTTGATAATGAAGACACTGTACTATTGAATGGCCTTGGTAGCAAGTATGAAACACATTTATGATTAGGAAGTGTCTTAATTACCAATAGATCATGATCTTCTATAAAATACCTGTACACACTCATAACAATTCCAGAGAAGACATCATGCAGAGCAGACATAATTCACCTCCTTTGAAGTTACATAGAATTTGCATACATCCATTTATGATACCCCCGTTGCAGGATTAAGTAGTTTATCGACCCCTTTCCAGACAGACACGAACCTCTTCCAATTTTGTAAAAGTCCCACAAAATTGGAAGCAACGTCTCCAAAATGACCTTTACAGTGTTGACGGGGACGTTAAACCTCAAATCAAACATAAAAATCTTCCAATTTTGATTTCTATGAAACACACCAATTCAAGAAAGATACTGAAAACAGGACCCCTTTTGACAGCACTCCCATACCCACATTTACTCCCTGTCCTCGGGCCTAATGTATTTTTGTCGTCAGACTATTGCCAGATTGAAAGGGATATCTTTGCATCGAAGTGTATTTGTACTTTTGCATTTGTACTTTTGCGAAATGTCATTATAGTGTAAAGATACCGGAATGAATTGTGTTTGTGACGTTTAATCGTGTTTGTGACGTTTTCTCTCCATCACTTTAACCTCCGTATAATATACTTGCTGTAAGGAAAATGCATTTTTTCCTTAGCGTCTTGAGTGGGAGGTATGAGGTAATGGCATCGATTCCTGATCATCTATTTTCACTTCGTTTTCCAGAGCAAGGTATATAAAGTGCAAAAGTGCAAAAAATTGTTTGTTAGCAAACCCAATGCATGAATAGCAACCATTTTCAATTAATTCAAAACTTTGCCAAGCCACATAATTCATATTTTTTTTCACGACGGAAATGATTTTCAGACTATAAAAATAAAACATACAAAAATTCAAGTGATGTTCGGGAAATATGGTTGAAAATTAGTCTAGATTCAAAACATGTTGTTGTTTTTCAAACCATTTTAAGGAAAAATGATCCTCTTTATGTCTTTAGACCGAGCTTGACACTAAGAATATTTAATATGTTTGGAAAATTACTCTTTTAATATCATTTCCTCCCAGAAGGCACTTTCATCAAATTTCCAATTATCTTATGTTGCCAGAGCCTCGAATTTTGAATTCTAACAGTAAAAAAAACTAACCACTGTGGTATCCTTGATAGTGACATGTTTTCCAAAGTTGATTCTGCAAACCCATCAAGAAAACACACCTATATAATTTTGACCCCCTTGAACCCCACTTTTATATAGTAAAACTGGAAACTGCAGGGTAAACCTTATTACTCTCATTTCTGCTCTATAATATAGATTGTGGGTACTCGTTAGAACCACCTCGATGAGGCGGTTCTAACGTGCACCGAAAATCTATATTTTGAGCAGAAATAAGAAAAGTACATGTATAACAATTTTTCATCTTAAAATTTGCGTTTTTTCGGCGGTAAAATTTACAATGTATTTGAATAGGCGTATTTTCGTAATGCACTACTATGAGTAAGTTGAGAATGTGTGCGCTATGATATGAGGTGAAATATGGGATCCGGGTCCTGGTGTACATTTATTTACTAAGTCAGCGGCTTGTTCTCGTCGGTGAAATCTAGAGCTTTATAAATGGCATATAATTACTTTACGCTGAATTTCATTAATTAACTAAATTCTTTTGTATGTTGTCATCATTACGTTTCTTTTATTGTTTACCAAGGGCCACAATATAGAAAGGAACAAAATTACATGAATATAACCATGAAATATATATATATATATAAAAAAAGAAATATATACATGTATAAACGTGATCTATTTTTATTTCCCTATAATTTTAGATTAACGGCACTGCCAAGAATATTTAATTTATATCGAGAACAAAACGCCTGGTCATCCGTTAGCAAAACATGCCTTTTTTGATATTAAATACCACAATTTTTCATCTTGAAATTTTCGGTGGTAAAATTTACAATGTATATCCATACTAATTTTAACAGGACACAGATTGGTTATGTATTGTAACTCAAACCGGGAGGTGTGAAACTGTTATTACACACTATCAAAACAGGTAAACGACGCTATCTCGACTACGGTCTAAGGGAATTAACTGATGTCAATCAAATATGGGATATCGGTAATATGAGTGACAGTTCCTGTAGTACGAGAATTCCTGGTAATGTCTTCTTCTCGTCGGTGAAATCTTTGATCACCTACTGGCTCAGATCCCGATGCCATGATCAAAGCACTGTTGTTGACTGTGTAGACTGGAAAAAGAACCCTCGACGAGGATTTAGACAGTTTCGTTTCACCCATAAATTTTTGTAGGAAAGTAAACCGTGTAGATCCTTATCAAACCCAGTGTTCTGCAGCGTCTGCTTTCGGTCTACATTGTTTGCCAAAATCAACACATGATTCGAGTCCAGTACATGCAGATAACAGTCTTATGTAACACTGATTTTACATCGATAAAAATAACGCGTCTATTTTCTATAAATAACATTTACCTGGATTTTCTACAAATCAAAGATGGTCACACGAACATCAACAATGAAAAGCTTCTGTGCTTGGTAACTTTTAATCTTACAAAAATAGAATTGACGGCAATGAGATCTGGGTCCAGTTGTCCAAAGCATCGTTGTCTTAACGAGCGCGTTAGCAGTCAAAACATCAACTCTTCGTGTAAGCAAAAAATCTAAAACATTGGTATTTTTGCTGAATAAATATGAGCAGCTTTTGTATATGCAAAAGCTGCTCACAGTTTTTCAACAAAAACATTTATATCAATGCCATATTTAATGACGTATTTTTGACAATTAGTAAACTAACGACATAGTTAGTTTTTAACAACTGGTCCCTGGACTAACAATTTCTATATCTGTCTATATCCATACTACATCACCCCCTCGCGAGGATTACGCGCAGGTGCGCGTCAGTGCAGTGTTAGTTGAACAGTCATAAAAATAAAAAGTTTCCGTAAGATTATAGGGTAAAAATGTTAAAAGTCAGATAAAAGCTGACGGTATGAGATAAAAGATGGGTAGCAGACCGTGCGTACTGGGCTTTTAAAAAGCTCAAAAGTGGGCGGTAATGCAATTTTGGGTGGCAACCTATTCCAGTGGGTAGAACAAGTACTTGTAATAGTATACTCTTGATAAACCAGTGTATGTGAATTCTTATGGGAGATACGGGTTGGGTGCTCAACGTATGGTGGAAGGTCAATGGCCACTAGCCTATGAATGATTCTGTAGAACGAGCAGAGCCTAGAATTATTTCTTCTCTGTTCCAGAGACCGCCAATTATTTCACTCATATCGAGCCGATCGTTAATCAGAGGTGGGCGAAAACCGGGGTACCCGGAGAAAAACCACCTGACCTTCCGTTCAGGTACTCCGGTTTTCGCCCACCTCTGATGAACGATCGGCTCAATATGAGTGAAATAATCTTGAAAGAGCCGTAAATCCAAAACCAAAAAAAAAAAAAAAAAAAAAAAAAAATACAACAAAAACAAAAGTGTGTGGACTCCAGCCGGAGCAGGGATATTCTACTAGGTGGTGGGGTGTATGCTTGGGATTATGTCCTGCTACTGCGTTTGATGAACCCAAAGGAACGGCTTGCAAGAGTAATTATCTTCTGGACGTGGTTATTGAATGACAGGTTGTCACTGATTTCCACACCCAGATATTTGAAGCTTCTAACCGATTAAAAATTTGCTATGTACTAGATATTTGCAAATGGAAAGCCAAAGGGCAGTTTTTCGCCTACAAACTGTCAGAAATTGTAATGCAGTTGCGTTGTGTGCATCCTTTGTATAAACCACGACAGGGTGTAAGAGCGAGGATTGTGGTCACTTAAAACAGATTTAATCCCCTATAGTGAAAAAAAAAAAAAAAAAAATATTGACCATTCCCAGCCGGTTCTTCTGCGGTGGTTTATTGAATGTTGATGTGTAAATTAAAAGAGAAACGATCAGAAACTGATACATTCGGATCCCAAATTCTTCCCACAATATCACCATGGAAAAAATTCGAAACATGGAGTGACGACAGTAAACAAAATGGACCATAACAGGTAAAACTGAGTCAGAGGCTCTAATTTCTATGTCAACGCAATTCTAGATCCGTTACTGGACCAACCCACCGTTTCGGATTCTTCATTCGCTTAATCAAAGTAGTCCTTGGGACCCAACATTTCAGTTATGGGGTGAGCGTGGACGGTGGGAAAAGTTCGAAATACTTGATTCCATAATTATTTTAACATGCTTATTAAGGTTTACAAATAAATTTGCGCTGAAGGACGAGTTCTGAAAAGAAAAGAAAAACTATTTTCCTACGCGCTTTCTATTGGTTAATTACTTATATTCCTGTTGATCCTTTCATCCCTTAGTTTATGAACAACACTCTTCTAGCTTTGATATTGGGTGCAACTATTCTTATAGAGAGAATTCTGTCCAGTCGCCAAGTGGACAAGTCCGTGAAATGAACACCCCCTTAAATCCCACTTTATAAAGAGAAAACTGGGATCCACGGGGGTATACATTATTTGTCCTATTTCTGCTCCAAGACATAAGTTGTGGGTACTCGTTAGAACCGCCTCAATGAGGCGGTTCTAGATAACGAGCACCCACAACCTATGTTTACAGTATAAATGAGAAAAATATTACGAATTTTCATCAGAAAAGTAGCCATTTTGGAGAAATGAAAATTGCACTATGTCGCACGGGTGTGTTATCGTAATGTAATTGACGTAATGGCAAACAGTTAACATCTACCTGTAGATTCTGGTGAGACTTTTCGTACCGTGTTTTTTCATCTTGATCTACAAGGTTTACATCGGCACCTGCATCGGTCTACATGATTGGAGGGGTTAAATAACGTTTGTACGAATTCCATGGATGGGCTAGCCTCGTTTTTATTCAATAAAATTTGGATATAGACCTATTACTTTTCGACATCGAATATAGTATGCCAGCTGCTTTGTGGAGAGGTCATATTATAGAATATATGCAATCACGTTTATTCTATTAACTGTGCGTTTTAAATTAAATTCCGAAGTAAATATGTTGTATAAAAGGGTTATCCTTTTGTAGCAAGGAATACACCATTGAACTGGAAAATATGAAGTGTACATGTTTTCTGGGCCAGACTAGCTAGTTTCTGGCAATAAGGCCTCATCAGTGACCCTCAAATATTTTCAAAATTCCACAATGGAATCAATGATCCCAGACACCAGCTGTAGTGCCCTTTATATATGTTCTATAAAAGTGTTTTCCTTTAGAAGCAAGAAATACCCTACGGAACTGGAAAATATGAAGTGTACATGTTTTTTGGGCCAGACTAGCTAGTTTCTGCCAATTAGGCCTCATCAGTGACCCTCAAATATTTTCAAAATTTCACGAGGGAATCAATGATCCCAAAGGACAAGAAAATATGAACTACACTATGATGTAGGGCAGGGAGACTTTAAGTAGTAAAGACACTAATCAGATGTCGCATTTTGTTTACGAATGGTCCATTAATGGGACGATTGGCATTTATGCGTAAACCGAGTGCCATGTTTAATTACCGAACTAGTTGAAATAATTGGCTTTTCATATCCATTCCGTAGACTGACCTCATTCATTGTTACCGTTTTTATTTTTATATAAAAATCTTTCATCATCAAAGGGGTTTTCTCTGATTTGGCTGGTCAGTTACGAGTTTCATGTAAGAAATGCGTTTTTTACTTCTGAAGAGCATACAAACTATACTTTATGGTCATGCCAGAAGGTGTGTGAAGCTCTCGCCTTTCTACTTGACAATATTTACATAAGATTTGGTGCGAAGTTATTTAGACAAGCTGTGGGTATTCCGATGGGTACTAATTGTGCACCGCTTGTGGCTGATCTGTTTTTGGTTTTTATGAGAGAGACTTCATTATGTCCCTTTCTGCTGATAATCAGTCTGAAATCATTGAAGCTTTAAGCTCCACTTCTAAATATTTGGATGTTTTATACCTTTTTCGATGGTTTGATCAGTCAAATTTATCCCCCCCCCCCCACAGAACTTCAGTTAAATAAAGCTAATTCTTCTGAAACCGAGGCCCCGTTTTGGATTTACATCTATCTATTGTGTATGGGTTTGTTTCTTGTAAAAGTTATGATAAACGCGATGATTTTGATTTTTTAGATTGTAAACTTTCCTTTTCTTTTTTGGATGGTGATGTTCCACGTGCGCCATCCTATGGCGTTTATATTTCACAATTAATTCGATTTGCCAGATTGTGTAGTCATGTAACTGACTTCAACACTCGTAATAAATTGTTAACGGCTAAACTTCTTAATCAGGGTTATCGGTACCATAAACTATGCAAAGCATTTTCAAAATTTTATAGACGTCATTCTGATTTAACTTTAAAATTCAATACTGGACTTAAATCTCTTCTGCAACTATGTCTATCGGAACCCGAATTTTATGGTGACTTAGTATATAAATTTAGACAAAATTATAATCGCAATGACTTCAGCACCCAATTTCGTATAATCATTCTTCGATATAAAAAGATTTGGTACAACATAATGTTATACGACAGACTGCATGCATGGTAGTTAACCAAATCACGGTTGACAACTTTGCTTCCCTCTTTAATTGCACGCCGGTGGGCCACGCCTCAGATTCTATGACGGTTCCAACGAAAAGGCTTATGATTGGTTGGTACCTGATGCTCTGTCTCTGGTGGGGCCCATTGGAGTGTAACTGTTGGTTTTCTTTTGCTCCAGCATTTCTGATATTTCTTTCTGTCGAGTCTTCACCATTGTTTAGTCTATGTGGTTAGTTGATTTTTGTGTTCACGGAGATGTTGCACTGCTGCGTTAGGAGGCCTTCATGCGGACTTAACAATTTTTTGGTCTCAATCGCGACGGAAGTAAGGGCGAGGATTCTGGCCATGTAAAATCGATTTAATCCCCCAAGTGGAATTCGTTTCCGCTGACCGTTCCAAGTCGGTTCTTCTGTCTCGGTTATTTTTGTTATGGTTTGTCTTTGGGTGTTTGTGTCGCTTATATTATTTTATTTTGGATAGCGTTTTGGCCATTTTGTGGGAAAGTAACTGTCCTCTTGGCTTTCCGCAGTTGGCGTTTCAGTTGGGGTCTTTTGCTTCATGTTTGTGGTGTATCTGATGGGAGCTGTGGGTTAATTGTACCGATTCCTGATCATTGCCTCTACTTTTATTTTTTTATATCTGGCAGGTAAGGGAGTTAATATGTTCAAAGAAATCGCCAAGGAGAAGTACGTTTTCTTTTAACTTCAGCTTATAGGCGTTGAGCCAGGCTCATGCCTTTGGTGTGAAGAACAGTCAGTCAAAGTTCGCAAAACGTGGCGTCTGATCAAGGTATTCAGCTTAGCTTAAAATGCAGAAATAAAAGGGTTAACGTTCTCTCTCTCTTTCTCTCTCTCTCTCTCTCTCTCTCTCTCTCTCTCTCTCTCTCTCTCTCTCTCATTTTCGTCTGACTTGCCCTGGTGGGGTTATTCTCCTTTTTATACCCCTGTACTATCGGAAGTACATAGAAGACACGTTGGTATCTCAGAGGTTGATTTGGTCCTGATTGACCGTTAGACGTTTAAACAGAAGGTTCTAAGCTAATCTTGAAATTTACGACATTAGCACGAAAAATGGACAGACAGGTTAATGTTTTATTTATTTAACTATTTATTTTGATTTTTCTTTGGGGGATTTGGAATGGCTTCTTTTACGGCTTTTCCATTTTACCCTCTGGGACCTTATCAAGAAAATATCTGGAGAACTGCTTTAGCTGACACTGTTGTGTAATTATGCCCCATAAATAAACTTGTTCCAGTACTTTCAGTACTTTGATTATTGTTAAAATTAGTCTTCGCATGTATGTATTGCTAATATATCTTTATTTTTGAAAACCATTTGGCCATTTTGTGGGACAGTCACTGTCCTTTGGCTTTCCGCCTGTGGCGTTTTATGTTGAGTGAAGTTGCTTTATGTTGGTATTTCTTTTCCTGTGAGGTGTGAGGTAAATGTATCGATTGGCATGGATTGATCATTGCTTCCCATTTCGAAAACACGCCTTTACAAATACAGTGTAAATTTTACCGCCGAAAAATAAAAAAAAAATGAATGAAAAATGCGACATTTTTCTTACTTCTCTCAAAACATAGATTGTGTAAGTACATACAGGGACATACACACACATTCCGTTACCTACCATACATACATACATGCATGCATGGTTTCTACGTCACTTCATCTCTCAGTGGAGCCCATTGCTCCTATCCGTCTGTACATATTAAATTATAAATTTACATATTTTCTGCACGATATGTATATGGAGTCGGAAGGGGAGGAGGCGCCGACAAAAAACAGAGCAAAGATCAAGTAATAAGTATCCAATGTAAGCCGGAAAAGTGTCCTAGTTTCCCCATTTATGCCCAGCTTCCCTTTTGTGAGGATGTTGGCAAACAGTGTAGACTTGGATCAGACGCCATAGAACGCGGCATCTGATCTGGATATAGCATGTGTGCTGTAAGAACTTTGTACAACTTACATTAAGCAAAACCAACCTGAAATCCCTATAATTGAAAATGAACCACTCCAAACTTGGTAGGTGGAAGATTCCATTGTCACATATGGGTTAAGCATAAACTGTACATGTTCTATTACTGATAAGGTCTTTTGTCAAACCAGCGTTGTCAATGTTAACGTGAATTCGTAGGCTGATCTCAAACTTCACTGTTCACTGATCCACGAGAAGAGGTATTTTAGCCTATAAACCCTTTGAGTGTCTGAAATGGACTCTCCATCTTTGCCCAGCATGCACATTACGTAATTATGACGTCATAGCAACGTCGGTGCAACGCCATGATTTTTATGCAACTTTATATCTATGTCGATGCAACTTAGTGACTGCACCTAATGACTAAGTGAAATTGTACCTTGGAAATTGGGTACTCTTGGTCATAAGGCCTCTCACCGCTACGGCTCGAGCCGGGCTTGGGTCACATACGAGACACCAAGTTCTGCAATGGAAGGTCAGGTGTTTTTTACGGGTACTCCTGTTTTAGCACATTTATGATTAATGATCGGGTCAATATTAGTGAAATAATCTTGAAGGACCGTTAAATCCAAACCCTTAACAATCTTAAATTTACAAATTTACACATGGGGTGGGGGCATAGTGTAAATCATTAGCATGCTGCTCGTTATAAAAATCTCATCTGTATCCACAAGACTGTTTGTCTGGTTATTTCATCACGAAAACACACCTATATAATTTTACCCCCTCGAACCCAACTTTTATACAGTTAAAATGGGGTTTACAGGGTTAACCCTTATTTTTGTCGCGCCTGCTATTAGCATGGCGCGATATATATATAGGCGCCCGGTTTTCCATCCTTTCGTCCGTTTGTCCGTTCGTCCGTTCGTTCGTCCGTCCGTCCGTTTGTCGAGGCGTCAACATTTTCGACCACCCTAGCGTTCACCCTGCGGTTCAAGTTTATTTCTCAAGAACTGTAAGAGCTTCATTAATGATACTTGGTACAAACTTGTATCTGGGGATGACAACTTACATGCAAGCATCCATATTTGACCTTGACCTACATTTCATGGTTCACTGACTTTGTAAAATATTGCGACCACCCTAGCGTTCACCCTGAGGTTCAAGTTTATTTCTCAAGAACTATAAGAGCTTCATTAATGATACATGGTACAAACTTGTATCTGGGGATGACAACTTACATGCAAGCATCCATATTTGACCTTGACCTACATTTCATGGTTCACTGACTTTGTAAAATATCGCGACCACCCTAGCGTTCACCCTGAGGTTCAAGTTTATTTCTCAAGAACTATAAGACCTTCATTATTGATACTTGCTACAAACTTGTATCTGGGTATGGTAACTTATATGCAAGGATCCATACTTGACCTTGACCTATATTTTATGGTTCACTGACTTTGTAAAATATTGCGACCACCCTAGCGTTCACCCTAATAGTCAAGTTTATTTCTCAAGAACTATAGGAGCTACATTAATGATACTTGGTACAAGCTTGCATTTAAGAGTGGATACTTTTGTGCAAGCATCTATGTTTGACCTTGACCTACATATCATGGTTGGGTGACTTTGCGCCCCCACAGGCGCGACATAGCCTTCGGCGGAATTCTTGTTTCTTATTTCTGCTCTAAAATATAGATTGTAACGTTGGGTACTCGTAAGGACCTAGATTGGGCGGTTCTAACGAGTACCAATAATCTATATATTGAGCAGAAATAAGAAAAATATCACGACTTCTCCTCTTATTTTTTTTTAATTTTTCGGCGATAAAAATTTCAATGTATTTGTATAGGTGTGTTTTCGTAATTTGTGCAAATATGCTTGGTTTAAAGAGTGTAGGTAACTGATCGCGTGAGTATTTTATCTTAGTATCCAAGATATGTGTGAATGACGTCATAAGGTAATTATTACTTATGAATGCAATTTAGCCTTGTTGAGTATCTACCAATTGTTAAGTATCTACTAATGAATACAAATACATTTCTTGGTATTTATTTAATTAGCAGGTTCGTCCTTGTAATGGATTCTAATCAATATAGACCAAAGAATGATTTCTTTTATACCTACTTACTCAAAAATGGCTGGAACATTCTCAAGAAGGCAGTCCTTACGAGTACCGACAAGCTGCAGGGAAACTTCAGTGGTTTGAACACGTTTGAAACCATGACAAGTTGTTCGAGACAGCCCAGCAGGCACTCAACGTTGAACTAACGTTGAAACAACGTTGAAAACGTTGTTTCAACGTTAGTTCAACGTTGAGCCAACATTTTGTGCCTGCAGGGAGGCTAGTTCGAGCCACTGAAGGTAGTTCAAAGCTCCAGCTCAGGTGGCATAAAAGTTATGGTTTAGTTATATGTTTGAATTTTCGATAAGCAGGGTTCCCAGCGCCAGGTAAGGCAGCATATTGCTTCTATAAATTGTATTTTGTGTTTACTTATTAGAATCGCCAAATCGATGCGAATCGATGCGAATCTAATGAGTACACACAATATATACTTTAATTATAAAGTATCTTCCTATCATCTATCAGAAAGGACTGATTGGACGCTTTACTGTGTGTCAGACGCCGTCGTTTACATTTCTCTTCGAGCTGCCTAGATATGGAGCCTGTCTTCTACTGCGCTTCGCGTCAAAAAAAAAAAATAAATAAATAAATAAAAGATAACCGACCAATAGTAAAAAAAAATTGACGTTGGTAATGTACTCTCCTGATTTGAACTGGTAAAATCACATCAAAAATAAAACGAAACAAAACAAAAACAAAACAACAACAACAAAACAAAACACCACACATGTCACACATGTTCATCGCACACACTTGTCAACCGTACAGTTGGTAGTGGTTCTAATTTATAAATGGACACTCGAAATATACGTATAATCGGCGTTCGCTTAAAGCTGAAATGTGAAGCAGTCTATAAAGACGTAGGTTTGCATGACAACCCTGTATGGGAAGCGAAATCTTTTCCGAGATTCTTCAAAGCAATTCTAAAACTGTTCAAGGTGTCAACTAGCAACAACACAATGCAGGGTTTTCTGTAAATACACTAAAAATGTAAATAGAGGATCTAACATGAGTGTTCATGTATTATTGAATTTATTAAACGAGTTGAGGAAAAGGTATAAAATGCGAGGCTTTGTCGAGCATTTTATCCCTTTTCCTCAACGAGTTTAATAAATTCAATAATACATGAGCACGAATGCAAGATTCTATCTATCATATGACATTTTAAAACGTATTTTATTCACGATTGTTTACAAAAATGTCAATATTCCGCCATTAATAAACGCGGCGCCGTTAAGGACGTCGTGCATGTAACGTTACGGAACTGGCGTATCAAGCTAATTTGCATATTTAATCCACTAGTCGATTATCGAAAATAATACATGGCGTTATTACACTCTCAGACGCGACGTCATATGATAAATATGACTAAATAAATACAACCGATCGGGTGAACAGTGTGTTAGCAACGTCGTTCTAATGTCAATGCATTGCTATTGATATGACGTTGCTGAAACGTCTCATGCCCGATGGGATGATACGTATTGTAGTGTTGTTTAGTTTCTGGATAAGATAGCATCTGTTTGTTTAGATTAATTATTTTCTTCGGAACAGATTACGAGTAGTCAGCTACTGTGGCAAACTGACCCAACTATAAGTTCTCTGATTATTGTCGAAAAATCTACAACTGTTATAAAACTACTAAGCTGAGGATATAAAAGATGCATGCCAGCTGTCATTCACAGAACATTAGAAATAAATTCTCCACAGCTAACAACACCTGTAATTATGCATAACTTGAAACCAATATGCAAAACCTGCATTTATAAGCGTTTGCACTTCCAAACAGTTAATAAAATGTGTACCTTGTTCAACGTGGTTGTCCTTTCACACAAGGTTAGCACAGTTCTAACTTTTTGTAGCACGCGACTACCAGTGCGCTTGTCCTTTTGAGCAGTGGTGTCAAAGAGCATTATTATAGGGAGACACGATGTTTTGTCGCCATGTACGTGCCATGCTGTCGACCTGTCGGAATTCTGGAAAAGCAAGCTCACGAATATTAATGAGATATAATTAATACGTTTTTAGCCGCGGGTCTATAGTGACATACAGGAAGAATGAGCAAAACATACAGGTTGTGATAATTCTTATGGTCATTTCAGGAAAACTGTTGCGAATTACACATCACGTGAACGAGTCAAAATGGACACCCTCTTACACCCCATTTTGTATAGAGAAAACTGGGGTTTACGGGGGTAAACATTATTTTTCTTATTTCTGCTCCAAGACATAGGTTGTGGGTACTCGTTAGAACCGACCTATGTTCGCAGTACAAATACGAAACATATGGCGGATTTTCCTCCGAAAAGTAGCCATTTTGGAGATGTGAAAAATGCACTATGTCGCACGGATGTATTATCGTAAAGAAATACAAAAAAATAACACCACCACCAACAACAAACAAACACACACACACACACACACACACACACACACACACACACACACACAATGAAATGGTTAAAGCATGGATGGAATGAGCTGGACTTCGTACATTTTGACGCTTCCCCCCCCCCCCTTTTTTGTTGTTTGTTGTTGTTGTATTTCTTTACGATAGTGTAATGGCCTCCATGCGGACCAATTTGTTATTATTATTGTGTTTGCATCTGCACTGGAACTGAGGGCACGGGTTGAAATTTCATAAACTCCAGAGTTGAAGGCCCCCTACTATTTTTACAACTGACCGCCCCAAGGCGGTCGTTCTTTTGCAGTGTCTTATTTGTTACGAGTGTGACTGGCTTTGTGCCGTTGGTTCATGTTTCGTCTGTTTTTGAGTGTGCCTACATGTCACTCACTTTCTTTGACTGCGTTATTTGATTGTGGCCTTTCCTGAGTGACCTTTTCATACTAACATTGAACTTCCAAACATTCAATCAAATCCCCTCTTTGAAATACGAGCATTGTTCAACATGGATATGTACCTTTAGCCGACCTGTAGGAAAATGGAGAACTATTGCGATTCCTTCCCCGGCCACGGCGTCTACATAGAGAATACCAGGTTCGTGTCTTTTGATATCAAGTTTATCAGGCAAGGCTTCGAGAACGCTTGTAGAATCGCGAGGCTTGCCGAGCGATTCTACATGGGTTCTCGAAGCCGAGCCTGATAAACTTGATATCAAATGACCGTAATCTGGTATTATATTTATCAGTTTATCCCCTTATTCACCCTTTCAGTGCGCAATTTACGATCAGTTATCAATTATCCTCAATGCGTCTCAACATCGCGACCATCAATAATCGGTCCATATATTTAGTATAGTTTGACCATAATGTTTCCTATGGTATTTTTTTTTTTTTTCATTTTTTTCAGTAGTTCTAAGATTTCTACCATTTTTCCGGGAGTCCGATTCATTCATAAAAGTGCAATGTCACGTAGACGTGATAAAGCTCACTTGTCCTGAGATAGCATATCTTTATCAGGCCAATGTGTTACAATGTAATATATATAGGGGGTAACTGATAAAAGCGTTTTCCGTTTCACCTGAACATATGTATAAAAGAGACAATTTCCCCAGATCCAATCACGGATTCAGTTTATGCGTAGTTAATAATATTCATTTTATGAGTTTTTCATTAAAAAGTTGCCTGCGAGTAGCATATGGTTAAGGTCAAGGATTCAGAATTTTGTCAAAATATGGCCAAGCTATGTCGACTCCCAGCCTGGACTAGTCAGTTTGTAATGTGTTTACCCGGGATGCTATTCCTTTGGCGCATCCCAGCAGGCACTCATCGTTGAACTAACGTTGAAACAACGTTGAAAACGTTGTTTCAACGTTAGTTCAACGTTGAGTCAACGTTTTGTGCCTGCAGGGATTCTACTTAATCTCTAAAATAGTGCAGCTCGTCCACCAGTTAATGACTGTGATCTGTAATTTCGATTTCCGAGCTTAAGATTCACATCCGACAAGTTCATTAGCCTCATCAACACATTCCAGTGAAACCTGAAACAAGTAATTAGTCTGTGGAGACGAACACAATAAATACTGTTGGGGCATGGTCAAAATAACATGCCAGCCCCAGTCAAAATAAACAGAGCGTATGAGAAACAAGGGTTACCTACCTATACGTTGTAAGCACTGGCTCACCTCAAAGAGGATGACGACGATGATAATGATGTGTTGTTGTTAATTTTTATGATGAAGATGTTTCTGCTGCTGCTGCTGCTGCTGCTGATGATGATGATGATGGTGGTGGTGGTGGTGGTGGTTACGACCTTCCATTGCAGCCCTTTGCGTCTCATACGTGTACAAAGCGAGGCCCGAATATACAACGGAGATAAACCCCAATGACCCCCTTAATGCCATCAGTTTAACGATTGTCGACGTACCATTACAGATTTAACGGGAGTTTTGTACAGAAAACTGCACAATACAGTAAACATTGAAGAGGTTGAACGCGACGACTTGTCTTTCTTTTCGGGAGTGCGTATTTGATGACAGAGTGAAACTGCATTCGCCTTTCCTTATTCGAGATATCCAAAAGTTAACACACGCACGCACGCACGCACACACACACACACACACACACACACACACACACACACACACACACACACACACACACACACAAATTCGGAACGCGGCATCTGATCAGGACCTGAACTGTTTACCCGCTGTTTAATCATTTTCTAAATGATTCTCTGAAAGTAATTCATTTTCAGTTTGATGCACATAAACTTGCAATATTTTAAGGGGATGATTCCATTCAAAACAAAATGGGCTAACCCATTTTGTACCGGAAACCCCTAAACGGGATACTGGTAAACAGTGCAGATCCACATCAGATGCCTCGTTCTACACGTTTTTGCAAAAGCTCAGCCATTTTCCCAGATAAACTTTTAAAGAATACACAACCTATCCCCCCTGCATTCTGAAATGGATCCTTTCTATATGTCAAACGGAACATTCCATTTGGTAAAAAATGGGTTAATACGTAGCACTGGAGGAGGTTTGGCACAGCCTGTATTTGATGACAGAGTGAAACTGCATTCAGCATCTAAAAGTGTCTGAACGCCAAGAATAAAGTGGCCGAAACATTGCAAAGTAGTGAACTTCAACGTATGCGACTATAATAATGACGCAGATCACTGAGCCCGGGTTAAGTCTGCACATGTCGCATTGAGTTCTGAGCCATCTACAGAACAGACAACTGAAAACACCCAATAGATTGCTAGCTCTGTAAGCTGGTCTGAATCTTTCACGAGCTCATGTGCTAACTTACACACACACCTTTGCTTTGTATCGGCTTAAACAGTTTTATTTTCGTGCAGATGCATAGTGTGCATGCCGACTGTCAGGTTTATTTGAAAGAAACACAAAGAAATTGTCAAAAAATAACTTTTATTACCAATGCAGTCCAGAAATTCCGTGGAATTTCTTTTGAAATTGTTTCAGACCCAGATAAGCACAGTATATCAAAACTCGCTCACATGCTTAAGAAGGAACATGATTCGATATTCGCCATTGCACAGGGAATTGAATAAAAGTCGGTTACAGTAATTCAAAACGATCTCCGGAGTTGAAGCCTTCAGTCATTCTTTTGCCAAGACGGTCTTTTTTTTTTTTTTTTTTTTTTTTGCAGTATCTTATTTGTTAATTGGCTTTGCCGTTGTTTGATGTTTCGTCTGTTTTTATTAGTTTCGATTGTTTGATTTGAGGTTTAACGTCCCCGTCCACACTGTAAAGGTCATTTTGTAGACGTTGCTTCCAATTTTGTGGGACTTTACCTGACATTGAGATGAAATGACTTCTCAAGCCCTGTCGCCCAATGAAACCAATAGGGTTTATTAGCATGGACGGTCCGCCTCGCACCGCGGTTCCTGGACAGGCTTAGATCCTCTAAGCGGATTACCAGTACTAGTGTGCGGGCCTGATTCAGCTCTGCGTTGAAGTATCATGCAGCACATATATTTCTTCAAGCCCCATATGGGCGGGGGACCGCTGTTTTTATGAGAACCTCCATGTCACTTAGTTTATTCAGGTAACTTATGGCTGCTTTCCTTGATTGTGGCCTTTCCTGAGTTACCTTTTCTTACTAGTTAACCCTTAAATGCTTTTATTATAGATTATTGAGGACTATTAATTCATTACATAATATTATGTAGCCCCCAGAGCTGACTGAAGAGAAGTCCTCTGTGTTTAACAGGTAAGGGGCCTCCTTGGGGAAATCAATAATTTACTAACTGTTGACTGGTGTACAATATTGATTTTCGCCATAAGTGCCTCTGTCAGGGGATACAACAAGAGCTACTAATCAGCCCCCTTTGATCCGCTATAGTCAGTATATCACGGGGGGGGGGGGAATAAAACAATTTTAAACACACCTCGCGCCTACTGTTTCAAGAATAAATGCCTTTAAATGCCTTTTAGATGCTGTGAAAACTGCATTTGAAGTTGTCGTCTGTTTATGTCCTCTGCTGCATCTTCTTTTTAACGTTCAAAACATATTTTTGCATACAGGAGGAGAAGCAGTGTGATCTGGGTCCACACTATTTGTAAAAATGGCTTTTAACACATTTATGCTGGAAACCCCTAAAGGGGAACCTTGACAAACAGTGCAGACCCAGATCGTCTGATTAGGCCCTTCACTATTTGCTGACCGAATTTTCCGTCAAAATAGAATAAGAACGAAAAAATATGCCTCACTGCCCTTATATGACAAATGGACTTGTCCAACATATAGCAATGGAAGAGTCCACCAGCACACAAAGGGTCAAAGTAACCTGGAAGAATATTGTTGAGACTGGCATTTAATGGGTTAAGAAAAAAAAACAATAAAAAGAACACGTGGGGTCCAAAAGTTGTATAAAGTGGTGTATTCAGGGTTGTTCATTACATGAGCCCCGCCAAGCGAATTTGTGTCTTCGAGCATTCCGTCATGACAATTTTTAACTGCGCATGCCCAGCCATTCAGAGGGGCCAGGGATATGGCTTTCTGTCTGAAGGTTCCTCTTGATTCACAGCTTGTTTGAGCGAGCAGCGAAGGTTCTGGCGAGACTGCGCGGATGCGCAGGCTCGCCTGAACCTTCGCTGCTCGCATAAACGATAAGTACCAAAATCGCTTGACGGGGCCCACATGTACTTGTTAGCCTTATGAATGCGTTAATGGTTGGGGGCTGCGATGGGGTGGGGAAGTGAAGCCCGAGTCAAACCAACAGAACTCAAATGACACATTTTAAAATGCTCTGTACTCTTACCAATTAATAAAAATGTCACGGATGTCATCTACAGTCATATTGACAGCTAGCAAACAGTGGGCGATTCATTGACTTTTCTATTGAAAGGAACAAGATCCGACATCCTGATTGCCTGTCTCACTGGGTGGGAGCGTACAGTACACTTAACCCGGATGTTCCGATCTGTATAGTGGACAGATCCTTGTCTGTTGTTATGACCTTGACGGTGTTTGTGCGTTGTCTGTCTTCTATATTTGTATATTTATTTTTTGGACATAAACATTTGGTGTGTTTTATTTATTTTGTTTTCCATACTGACCATCTTTGGGTACGGCAAAATGTTGTTTTCTATGCTCTAAATCTATTTTTCAGCTGCAAATCACTAGTGTTTGTAAGAATCACACCTCACCTGTGACCAGAAAATCGACCGATTGAGAGCTTTGATCGAAAGAAAAATATCTTTTAAGACAGTTTTAAGATAGAGTAATAATCTATAATGAGTTATACTAAAAATAAGTGCCTCTTGAATTCCATACGAAATCACAATTCCATACGAAATCACACGAAGAGCAAGACTGACCATCCCAAAACATTTCTGAATGCATGGTAAGTCTCATATTTACTATATAGTTTGTCTTTAGATACCTTGTTTTGACTGTATGGGATGTCGCTATTAATGTGTGTGAGTTATTCAAAGGTACATTGCAATATACATGTATGTCTATGCAATAAGATGATAATGCTTAAACAATAGCAAAGCCGCGTAAAAATATTAATTACCTATAAATTCCCGAAATATTGAAGAAATTACATGTGCTGTGTGTATTCATTGAACCTTAAAAGCACTACAGACTAGAGATCTTAACCACACGGCCAAAGAAGCCAGCCTTCGAGGACTGTCTTCAGGTACGAAATATTTAACAAAATGAGTCGCATCGTCACGCGTCTCTCTTCATCCACAGAACGCATAGCACATACTCTGATCAGACTGCACAGAAATGCAAAACGAGTGATATGATTTGTTATGGGCTATTTGTTTAAGATATATACATTTATACAAAGAAATGAAGAACTGGGGACCAGACTGTTAAAGACATTATCATTTTCATCCCCCGACCGAATAGATTCGGGGAATATAGCGATCGGCTTGGCGGCCGGTCGTCCGTCCGTATGTCCGTCCCGGCGTAGACGCAATCTTGTGATGTTCATAACTCCAATACACTTCGAGATAAATTGATGATACTTGGCACAATGGTAAACAATGTTGCTACGGCGTGTCTTGCGTAAGAACCACAACTCTGGTACCATAGTATTTTAGGTATATCCCCTTCCAATAAAATAGAATGACTATCTTGTGATCTCTATAACTCCAATACCCTTCGAGATATATTGGTGATACTTGACAAAATTGTAAACAAGGTTGAGACGGCGTGTCATGGGCAATAACAACAACCCTTGGTGCCATGGTTTTTTTAGTTATCTCCCCTTTCGAAAAAATAAAATGACTATCTTGTGATCGCCATAACTCCAATATCCTTCGAGATTATTGATTAAACTTGGCATAGTTGTTCACAAGGTTGAAGCAGCATGTCTTGCGCAAGAACCACAACTCTTGGTGACATGTCATTTGAATTATTTCGTCTTACAATAAAATAGAACGGCTATCTTGTGATCGCCATAACTCAAATACCCTTCGAGACATATTAATGAAACTTTGCACAATTGTTCACAAGATTGCAGCATGTCAAGCGCAAGAACCACAACTCTTGGTGCCATGGTATTTGAATTACCTCTCCTTCCAATAACATAGAATAACTATTTTGTGATCGCCATATCTCCCATACTCTTGGAGACATGTTGGTAGTACTTGCTACAATTGTACATGAGGTTAAGCAGGCGTGTCATTTTGCAAGAACCACAGCTCTTGGTGGCATGGCATTTCAAATATCTCCCTTTAAATAAAATTAGGATGACTATCTTTTCAATATTCTTCGAGACATGTTGATAGTACTTGGTACAGTTGTACATGAGGTTAAGCAGACGTGCCATGTGCAAGTACCGCACATGACTTGGTGTACTGTTTTTTTTTAGTTACCTTCCCTCACAAAATAACATTGTGATGGCCAAAACTCCAAAACCCTTTGAGGTATATTGATGATACTTGTCATAATTTTTCACAAGGTTGATACGGCATGTCATTCACAAGAAGCATACCTCTGGGTGCCATAGTTATAATTGTATTTGAGTTATCTCCCCTTCTAATAAAATTGTAAAATCTTGATATCGCCATATCGTCAACAGTCTTTGAGACATGTTGATTGATTAAGTTAAGCAAGCCTGTCACGGGCAAGAATACGACTCTTGGTGCACTGGGTTTTTAGTTACCTCCCCTGACAAAATAATCTTGTGATGGCCATACCTCAGAAACCCATTGAGATATATGGATACTACTTGGCAAGGTTGAGACAGCATGTCATGTGCAGGAACTACAACTCTAGGTGTGAATGTATTTGACTTATATTCCCTTCTAATAAAATCGTATGACTATCTTGTGATCGCCATATCTTCAATTTTCTTTGGGACATAATGATGGGACTTGCTACAGTTGTACGTGAGGCTAAGCAGGTGTGTCATGTGTGAAAATCATGACTCTGGGTGCACTGTTTTTTAGTTATTTTCCCAAACAATATAATCTTGTGATGACCATAACTTGGATACTGGATACCCTGTGAGGTATATTGATGGTATTTGGCACAGTTTTTGACAAGGAACCAAAGAACCACCAACCGGGTCCAACACGAACGACTAATTCATCACGTCTGAAATTAGTGAAAGAAACAAAATGAGACTATTTCAACTTGAGCATAACAAAACAAAAACTGATCTATGCGCCCAGCAAAGACTAAGCTCAGTCTCAGCATCTGCCCAGTCTGATCAGTGTCTCCATTGTCCGTGTGAAAAGAACTCGAGTAGTAAGCTACCCATCAAGCGCAAGCGAAGAATCTGATCAGACTTGGTGGATGCGCAAGCTGATCTGAAACTTCGTTGGGTGCAGTCATTTTGTCATGTTTTGTGTTTCATCTGAGACAGTATGAAAAACCGATGAAGAAAGTGTGTATATGCCAAATATCCACATTTCAGAAACAAAATAGCTAACGTATTTAAATGTTATCCTACGAAAATATCGCAATCGCTCTATAGTATTATCAGGACACACAATATAGTATGATCGGAACACGTGATACAGTGCTCAGAAATTAGTTTTGCGACATGCGATACAAACCAGTTTTTGATCCCTCTATCGTTTCCTTTGAAAATAATTGCCCTTACATGGTAAGATGTTTAGTAATATTAATAAAAGCTGACTCGAAATACACAGCAGAATAGTTAAAATGCAATTACAGTCGTTTCATGTAAGGTTGGTGGCAAAGTTTTATTAAATTGTACCGGTGCAGCGTTTGAAATCGAAAGTAGGATAATGATTTTCTGAAAACAAATGTGAAAATAAACGAAATCATGGCAATAAACAGAAAATCAAGATAGCATGTCGAAAAGACTTTTAGTTATGCTTCCCGAACTCCTGCTATGAAGTTGAAATTATCATGATTAATAATTTCAGAACACAAAAATAAGCATTCT
The DNA here is from genome assembly GCA_963580285.1 of Lucinisca nassula. Lineage (NCBI taxonomy): Eukaryota > Metazoa > Mollusca > Bivalvia > Lucinida > Lucinidae > Lucinisca > Lucinisca nassula. The sequence goes on along the minus strand of OY757013.1, from coordinate 1,129,132 downwards.
GAAACATACCCGACATATCGGAACAAGGATCTGTCCACTATACAGATCGGAACATCCGGGTTAAGTGTACTGTACGCTCCCAACAAGTGTGTCTGACGCGAATCAGATAACTATCGATACGGGTTCGTGAAAAATAGGATCCCCAGTCTGCCTTGACTTAGACTCGTTTTCGCTGGTTGAACCGCAAACAGAATATGAGGTACGGATATACAGCCTACTTAACAGTAATGATCCTTTGTTTGTGTGATCCCCGTTAACACTGTAAAGGTCATTTTGGAGACGTTGCTTCCAATTTTGTGGGACTTAGCCGACATTCAGATGAAATGACATCTCAAGCCCTGCCGCCCAATGAAACCAATAAGGTTTATAAGCATGGACGGGCCGACTCGTACCGCTTTGCCTGGGCAGATATAGATCCTCTAAGCGGGTTACCAGTACTCGTGTGTGGGTCGGTTTCAGCTTTGCGTGGAAGCATCGTGCAGCCCATATATTTCTTCAAGCCCCGATGGGCGGGGGCATCACCCCTAATGATCCTAAGAACTGGGACAGATAGGTCTATGACCTAGATCAGAGTGCAGCCTGATCGGGATCTGCACTGTTTGCCATTTTGTCTGTACCTTTTGTACTCCTTGCTAGATCATAAAACAAATTTGTTATTTTTAGGATATAAAAATATGTTCTATAAAAGGGTTATCCTTTGGAAGCAAGGAATACACCACAGAACAGGATAATATTAAGTGCACATGTTTTCTGGGCCAGACTAGCTAGTTTCGGCCAATTAGGCCTCATCAGTGACCCTAAAATATTTTCAAGATTCCACAATGGAATCAATGATCCTAAAGGACAAGAAATATAAACTACACTATGATACAGGGCAGGAAGACATTTTACGGCCGCCACACATTCCAAGACACCAGCTGTAGTGACGTTAAATATGTTCTATAAAAGGGTTATCCTTTGGAAGCAAGGAATACACCACAGAACAGGAAAATATTAAGTGTACATGTTTTCTGGACCAGACTAGCTAGTTTCGGCCAATTAGGCTTCGATTTGCTAGAGTGTGTAGTCATGTAACTGACTTCAACACTCGTAATAAATTATTAACGGCTAAACTCCTTAATCAGGGTTATCGGTACCATAAACTACGCAAAGCCTTTTCAAAATTTTATAGACGCCATTCTGATTTAATTTCAAAATTCAATATTGGACTTAAATCTCTTCTGCAACAAGGTCTACCGGAACCCGAATTTTATGGTGACTTAGTATATAAATTCAGAAAAAAATATATAACCGCAATGACTTCAGCACCCAATTTCGTAAAATCATTCTTCGATATAAAAAGATTGGGTACAACATGGATATTATACGACAGACTGCATGCATGGTAGTTAACCCAATCACGGTTGGCAACTTTGCTTCCCTCTTTAATTGCACGCCGGTGGGTCAGGCCTCAGATTCTATGACGGCTCCAACGTAAATGCTTATTGAGAATTAGAGAGATCTAATTCAAGGTAATGTTGGTTGGTGCCTGATGCTCTGTCTCTGGTCGGGCCCATCGGAGTCTAACTGTTGGTTTTCTTTTGCTCCAGCATTTCAGTGGTTTCTTGCTGTCGAGTCCTCACCGTTGTCTCACCTCTGTGGTTCTTTGATTTTTGTGTTCACGGAGATGTTGCACTGATGAGTTAGGAGGCCTTCATGCGGACTGAACAAATTATTTGTCTAAATCGCTACGGAAGTAAGGGTGAGGATTGTGGCCACGTAAAATCGATTTAAGCCCCCCCCCCCCCCCCCCCCCCAAGTGGAAATCTTCCACTGACCGTTCCAAGGCGGTTCTTCTGTGGCGATTTATTTATGTTGTTGTCTGTTACCTACTGTGTGTATCGCTTGTGTCTTTTAATTTTGGATGGCCATATGGCCATTTTGTGGGAAAGTAACTGTCCTTATGGCCTTCCTTTGTTTAGGTTTCCATTTTGGTCTGGTCGCTTAATGTTTGTATTTCTTTCCCTTTGGTGTCTTTTATGGGTGGAGTAAGTTAATTGTATCAATTCCTGATCTTTGTTTTACTTCTACTTTTCATCAGTGACCCTAAAAGATTTTCAAGATTCCACAATGGAATCAGTGGTCCCAAAGGACAAGAAAATATAAACTACACTATGATGTAGGGCAGGAAGACATTTTACGGCCGCCACACATTCCAAGACACCAGCTGTAGTGACGTTAAATATGTTCTATAAAAGGGTTATCCTTTGGAAGCAAGGAATACACCACAGAACAGGAAAATATTAAGTGTACATGTTTTCTGGGCCAGACTAGCTAGTTTCGGCCAATTAGGCCTCATGAGTAACCCTAAAATATTTTCAAGATTCCACAATGGAATCAATGATCCCAAAGGACAAGCGAATATAAACTACACTATGATGTAGGATACGGAGACTGTTTGCGGCCGCCACACATTCCCAGACACCAACTGTAGTGACGTTAAATATGTTCTATAAAAGGGTTATCCTTTGGAAGCAAGCCTGTTCTCAAAATGTTCGAATTTTTAAAAAGATTTTTAGGTAAACGCGCTTTTGAGCCAACAAGTTGAAAGCCCCGTAAAGGGACGATGATTATAAATCGACCAAATTAACAATCAGACTTTAATTACGTGTTTGGAAAGGTAGCATTCGTAGTAATAAATAATTGTACTCCGTAGTAGCTGCACATAAAATCACGCTGGGGAAAAAAACCGTAAAGTTTCACAATTTCTGTTCATTTACATTTGTTTGAATCAGCCAGAAATATCCTTTTGATTGATTGTCATTCTATTTGATTAAAATCAGGAGTCGATACAATTTCCTCGCACCTCAGATCCAAGACACCAAAGGGACAGAAACACAAACATAAAATAACTTCCCCACGATGAAATCGTCACAACAGGAAAACCAAAAGGACAGTTATTGTCCCCAAAAATGGCCAAACGGCGGCCACAATCCTCGCCCTTGCTCTGTCGTGTTTGTTTGATTTGAGGTTTAACGTCCCCGTCAACAGTGTATAGGTCATTTTGGAGACGTTGCGTCAAAATTTTATGGGACTTTTACTCGACATTGAGATGAAATGACATCTCAAGCCCTGTCGCCCAACGAAACCAATAGAGTTTATAAGCATGGACGGTCCGACTCGCACCGCTTTACCTGGGCAGGCTTAGATCCTTTTAGCGGTTTACCAGTACTCGTGTGCGATCGGATTTCAGCTCTACGTGGAAGCATCATGCAGCCTATCTATGTCTTCAAGCCCCGATGGCGGGGGCCGTGCTCTGTCGTGGTAAAGACAAGTTCTTTCAGGCCCCGCGAAGGATTTCTGTCTCATCAGTGCAACATCTCCAAAACCACAAAATTTAAACGAATATAGAGATGAAACAATGATGAGGACTCGATAGCATTACGAGCAAACGAAAACCAACAGTTGAACTTCGATAGGCCCGTCCAGAGACAGAACATCATTACTTAAAATGTCAGTCTTGATTCGGGATAGAGTCTATTGCATCACGTGAACAAGTCCGTGAAATAAAGACCCCCTTAACCCCGCTTTATATAGAGAAAACTGGGGTTTGCGGGGGTAAACATTATTTTTTTTATTTCTGCTCCAAGACATAGGTTCTGGGTACTCGTTAGAACCGCCTCAATGAGGCGGTTCTAACGAGCACACAAAACCTATGTTTGGAGTATAAATAAGAAAATAATCACTAATTTTCATCAGAAGAAAAAAACCTTTGAAATGCACTGTATCACACGGATGTGTTATCGTAAGAGACAAAGCTGGTTATAGCTGGTTAAAATTTCTCTAACAGCTAAGCGACCGTCGCATCGATTAATCTATGGATGTCTTAAATCGCTTCCGGAAATAGTGTGATTTTGGTACATGAGAAGAGATGCAGCTGTTTGCTGCGGTGTTCCAGGAAAATCGGTTTTTATATGTGAACATAGCCTTTTCAAAGTTCAGTTTGCTTTCAGTGAATAAAATAATGTAGTTATCCTCAACTTTTCTAATATTGACAGCAATTGGCAACAATGGGTAAATCATACCGCGAAAACACGGCTATATAATTGTGACACCATTGAACCCCACTTTTATAAAACTGGTGTTTACAGGATAAAACTTATTTTTCTTGTTTCTGCTCTAAAGTGTAGATTGTGGATACTCGTTAGAACTGCATCGATGAGGCGGTTCTAACATTTACCCACAATTTATAATTTGAGCAGAAATTAGAAAAATATCGCAATTTTTCATCTTAAATTTTTCCCATTTCGGCGGTAAAACAATGTATTTGTACATACATGTTTTCAAACCTCAGAATCGAGTGCTTATACAGATTATGGCATTTATTTTCATTTCTGTATATACCATGCCTGCCTAACGTATCCGGAGACATATAAATTCACCATCCCCTCCCAAAACAGAAGAAGAAAAAAAAAGAGAAAAAAGGGAAATGAACAGAAAATCATTCTGGCAATGTGATTTTTTTACAACATATGTCGACAGGGTTTCTACCTCTTGATAGGTTCTTGAAAGTTATTTCCTATCTAAGACAATGCGTTTTTGAGTATCGTTTCAAAGCATAAATGAGACTTATCTGTAAGTTGGTCATTAACAGAAAAGGTGTGGCTAATAGCTAAAAATGTTACACCAAAAGCCACAGAGAACACAGCCGTCCTTAGTCGTACAAAGAATAGTAAGATTAGGTGACTTGAAATCATACTTAGTGAACTTACTCTGGAAAAAACACACAATAAAAACAGCGCTCTCACAAAACAATTGGCTCTCAAATGACAGCCAATCATCAATTTTATAATATAATAATAGTTCGTCTGTTATTACTGAACATGTCCAATTTTAATCATATTTGAGAAATGTTGCTATTTGTATGTTCTAAGATGGCTGATGAGACCGGTTCTAGCCCTGAACTGTCTGTTGCAAATAGAGCAACAGAGTCTAGAGGGAGACAGCTCTGTTGGTGATGCCTTAGCTCTGGCTTTGCGCTGTGCGCGTTTTTACTCAGCTTCACTAATTCTTCTTGGCACCCTTTCTGATGAGACCTCTCCACTTTGCTCTGTCCTGTGAAATTGGTTCCCATGACTTTGTTGGAAGTTAAAGTCCCTGAGGGAGGCTTTGAGGGTGTCCTTGTAACGCTTCTTCTGACCGCCTTCTAGTTTTCAATAGAGAATTTTCTTTGGCAAACGTTCCTTAGGCATTCTGGTAACATGGCATGTCCATCTTAACTGTGCTAATTCCAGAAGAGTATGTACACTTTGCATCCCTACTCTGGTCAGGACTTTCGTGTCTAAAATCATGTCTTTCAACTTAAAATTTAAGAGTTTTCTAAGACACTTTGTGTATGGAAGAAATTCAGTCTTTTGGCGTGCCGTTGGTAAACTGTCATGTGCATACAATAATGTTGGCAGCACCACAGCTCTGTAGTTTGTTTGTTTGATTTGAGGTTTAACGGCCCCGTACACACTGTAAAGGTCATTTTGGAGACGTTGTTTCCAATTTTGTGGGACTTTTGCCCGACATTGAGATGAAATGACATCTCAAGACCTGTCGCCTAATGAAACCAATAGCTGTGTAGGCTTTCAATTCTGTGGAACTTTAAAAATATTTGAGGGTCACGGATGAGTCCTAAATGGCCGAAACTAACTAGTCTGGCCCAGAAAAAGTACACTCTATATTTTCCAGTTCTGTGGTGTATTCCTTGCTTCCAAAGGATAAACCTTTCTAGAACATATTTAACATCACTATAGCTGTTGTCTGGTAATGTGTGGCGGCCGTAAAAAGTCTCCCTACCCTACATCATAGTGTAGTTTATAGTTTCATGTCCTTTGGGATCATTGATTCCATTGTAGAATTTCGAAAATATTTGAAGGTCACTGATGGGGCCTAAATGGCCGAAACTAGCTAGTCTGGCCCAGAAAAATGTACACTCTATATTTTCCAGTTCTGTTGTGTATTCCTTGCTTCCAAAGTATAACCCTTTCTAGAACATATTTCAATTTTATGTCACGTCTGAGTGCACTTCGATCCCAGACACTACGACATAGCCGGCCAAATGCTGCACTAGCTTTGGTAATCCTAGCATTGACTCCATCATAACTGTGCACGACTCTTGACGGTGTGCTAGCAAGGTAGGTGAACTTGTCTATCACCTTTCACTGTGATGGTGGGCTTTTTTTAAAGCTTGCCATTTGCTGACTGATAGACTACTTCAGTCTTTTTTGATGCTGATTGTGATATCATAGCTATCACAGGAGTCATATTCATATACTTGATCTATACGTTTTTGCATCTGCTCTTCTGTTTGAGCCCCTTTTGCCATGTCATCAGCAAAGAGGAACTCATCTAGCACCTCTGTCTGCACCTTGGATTTGGCTTGCAACCCTCTGAGGTTGAAAAGCTTCCCATCAAAGCGATACATAATAGGTATGCCATTGTCACCATCCTGGAAAGCATCTGTAAATATGTTCTATAAAAGGGTTATCCTTTGGAAGCAAGGAATACACCACAGAACTGGAAAATATGAGGTGTACATGTTTTCTGTGCCAGACTAGCTAGTTTCGGCCACTTAGGCCTCATCAGTGACCCTCACGTATTTTCAACATTCCACAATGGAATCAATGATCCCCAAGGACAAGAAAATATAAACTACACTATGATGTAGGACAGGGAGACTTTTGCGGCCGCCACACATTCCCAGACACCAGCTGCAGTGACTTTAAATATGTCCTATAAAAGGGTTATCCTTTAGAAGCAAGGAATACACCACAGAAATGTTTTCTGTAAGCATGGCAGAAAACATCATGCTAAACAGTTTGTTGGGCTAACACAAAGTCTTGCTTGACTCTGTTTGTCACAGGGAATGAATCTGAAAAATCAACATCATTTTGGACCCGTGCAAGCATACCATCCTGGAATTGTCTCACCATTGCTAAGAATTTTGTTGGACATCCAAATTTCACCATGATCTTCCAAAGGCCCCCACGACTGACTGTGTCAAATGCTTTGGTGAGGTCAACAGAGGTCATATGTAGGTCCATGTTCTGTTCCTGGCATTTCTCTTGCAGTTGTCTTGCTTTGAAGATCATGTCAATTGTTCCTCTGTCTTGCCTAATCCCACAGTGGCTTTGGCTGTTAAAGGTGTTCATTCAGTCGGTTAAGTAGGACTCTTGCAAGGACTTTCCAGCAACTGACAATAAAGAAATGCCACGGCGATTGTCACAGACCTGAGGGTTCCCTTTCCGCTTGAATGGGTGGATAATTGACGCGGCTCTTCTGTGGCGATTTATTTATGTTGTTGTATGTTACTTACTGTGTGTGTTGCTTGTGTCTTTTGGTTTTGGATGGCCATATGGCCATTTTGTGGGAAAGTAACTGTCCTTATGGCCTTCCTTTGTTTAGGTTTCCATTATGGTCTGGTCGCTTAATGTTTGTATTTCTTTCCCTTTGGTGTCTTTTATGGGTGGAGTAAGTTAATTGTATCAATTCCTGATCTTTATTTTACTTCTACTTTGCATATCAGGGCTGTTTTGTTTGTGCCGTGTGGCGGCTGTAAAAGGTCTCCCCGTACATGCATTTAATGCTCTTATTTTTCCAATCCTCAGGGATTGCTTATGCAATTGCTTTTCACTGTTCCATCAATTGACATCCTTTAGATACCTGTTGAAGGTCATTATTAAACCGATGTTCGTTCCTCGTTGTATAACAACTGCTTGTTTGACATCCCTGTACTTTAAGTAGACTAGGATGTTTTGTGGGCTTTTGTTGTACCTTCCTTCTATTCGAAGGAATCTTCTTCAGTAATTTTATATGCTGTTTTATTTATTTATTTAATAACCGGTATGAACATCGCTTTAGTATTGACGGTATCACAACCTTACTAACCAAAATGGGTATTACAAATACATTTAAAATATCAATATCACCCCTTAGGTTACACTCTGCTTCTTCTGTACGGATTCCCCATTCTATTAAGAACTTTAATACTATGTTGCCTTCGGTATTGATTAGACCCTTAAATTTGTCTTCTGTAACTTCAGTTAATCTCAAAGGAGCAGGCAATACCAATGTTTTTGGGAGTAGTCTTCGTATAAGACTATCTCCTCTCAAATCGCCCATCCTTCGAAAATATACTAATCCGTGGAAAAGAAGTGGAATGTATCCCAGTATTTCTAAGTGCAATGCCAAGAGGTGCAGATGTTGTTCGCATTTAAGCACTGCGTCTACCGTTACTTCATCTGTAAACGGTAGACGCTTCTCTGTAGTTAACATGTCTGATTTGACATGACAGTCTACAGATTTAATTTATCTAATTACTTGACGTGCTACAAACTGTAATATGCAGTACGTCGGTCAAACTAACCGCATGCTTAAAACTAGATTGAACGAGCATTATCGTAGAATGAGTAAGCCTAAGAAAACTGACACTTTCTTGTACCGTCACTTTCGACGTACAGGTCATTCTGTAAATAACATTGTTATACAACCAGTGGAAAAACTTTATTACGATGCAAATTCTACATCTAGATTCAAAATAATCAAAAGACATGAAGCTGAACTGAAATGGATTAAATTTTTACAGACCCCTTTTCCACTGGGATTTAATGACAACATTTATCATGAGGGTAATATTTCCAGAATGCCGGACTTTGAAATTTTCTCACTCCTGGAATGTCGAAAACGCAGAACTAGATCTCACGGCACCAGGAAAAATGGTAACTTTAAACGTAAAACACGTGCGTTTAAACGTAACAATACTAGACTGAAGTGACTGTCAATTATATTATTAAATCATGGACGCCACTCTATGCTTTCATTTTTAAGTTCATTACCCGTTTCTGTTTTACGTCTTCTGGACACCGAGGCGAATAAATTCTACGATAGTTCTCATCAGTTATATGATGCGGCTCTCTTAACTAGAGGCTATACTCAGCATACTCTTCGTCCTTACATTGATTCTGAAATTAATCATAAACGCCATTTCTTCAAAATATCCTTCATTAATAAGGGTATGGATTTTATAGATTTGCCCAGTATCTTCCGTGAGAGATCGGTGCTTTCTTCCATTCCTGCTTATTTTCAAAATACTGAGACACCTATAATTTGCTATAAATATAACAAACCTGTTAGATCTATCATTTTTAATTTCAATAAACTTGTTTCAGATCTTGATATTGATACTAATACTCCTGATTCATGTGATTGTAAAAACTCAAAGTATTGCTATCATGCTGCTGGTCATGTAATTACTGGCAATTTGAAAATTATTCCTGATTCTAGGATAAGGAATATAATTTCTAAAGGACCGAAATATCGGTTTCCTTCTAAAATTGATTTCAGTAAATGTAGAGATGAAATCGCTGCTTCCTTGAATGAATTCGGTAATCGATGGTGTAAGCGAGAGTATGTTGAGCATAAAGCCCTTAAGGACTGGAAACTTAGCATTTTAAAACTAGTAAATAAACGCATTTCTTTCTATTCTCAAAATACTAACTTATTACCTCCTAAGCCCAAGACGTCTTTACGTCATCTTAAACTAGGTATTCAAGAATTTCATAAGAAGTTTGTTTTTGCCCCTGCAGACAAGGCCGCTAACAACGTCGTCGCTGTGTGACGGCTCCACTATGTTAACACGCTTAAGCAGGAGCTTGGTGGTACTATGGCCTATGAACTTCAGCCTTTAGCTGAAGAGCGAGCTATAGTAGATAAACATGTTTGTCTTTCAGCCACCAAGTTTGCTGTGTGTGTTAACGAAGGCCAAGACAAGCTTCCTACGCTATACTGGTTACCAAAACTTCATAAAAATCCTTACAAAGCACGGTTTATTGCAAATTCTAGCTCTTGCACTACCACTGAACTTTCTAAATTATTAACTTCCTGTCTTACTGCTATTAAAACGCATGTAATTAAATATTGTGATAAAGTCTTTGAAAGATCAGGAAGAAATCTGTTTTGGTCTATAAAAAATTCGAATGAGGTTTTAAATAAATTGAAATCTAGACATTTTCGTGGTTCTAGTCTGTCTACCTACGATTTTTCCAGTCTTTACAATACACTTCCTCATAATCTTATAAAAGAAAAACTTAATGATTTAATTGAATGGACTTTTCACAGAGAAGATTCTCTCTATCTTGCATGTAATGTCAGAAATGCATTTTTCACTTCTAAAGAGCATAAGAATTATACACTTTGGTCATGTCAGAAAGTGTGTGATGCCCTCACCTTTCTACTTGACAATATTTATATTAGATTCGGTACTAAGTTATTTAGACAAATTGTGGGTATTCCGATGGGTACTAATTGCGCACCTCTTGTGGCTGATCTGTTCTTGTATTGTTATGAAAGATACTTCATTTTGTCGCTTTCCATTGATAACCAATCTGAAATTATTGAAGCTTTTAGCTCTACTTCTAGATATTTAGATGATTTATTAAATATTGATAATACCTATTTTGATGGTTTGATCAGTCAGATTTACCCCCTAGAACTTCAGTTAAATAAAGCAAATTCTTCTGATACCGAGGCCCCGTTTTTGGATTTACATCTGTCTATTGTAGATGGATTTGTTTCGTGCAAAATTTATGATAAACGCGATGACTTTGATTTTGAGATTGTAAATTTTCCTTTTTTGGATGGTGATGTTCCTCGTGCGCCATCCTATGGCGTTTATATTTCGCAATTAATTCGATTTGCTAGAGTGTGTAGTCATATAACTGACTTCAACACTCGTAATAAATTATTAACGGCTAAACTCCTTAATCAGGGTTATCGGTACCATAAACTACGCAAAGCCTTTTCAAAATTTTATAGACGCCATTCTGATTTAATTTCAAAATTCAATATTGGACTTAAATCTCTTCTGCAACAAGGTCTATCGGAACCCGAATTTTATGGTGACTTAGCATATAAATTCAGAAAAATATATAACCGCAATGACTTCAGCACCCAATTTCGTAAAATCATTCTTCGATATAAAAAGATTGGGTACAACATGGATATTATACGACAGACTGCATGCATGGTAGTTAACCCAATCACGGTTGGCAACTTTGCTTCCCTCTTTAATTGCACGCCGGTGGGTCAGGCCTCAGATTCTATGACGGCTCCAACGCAAAGGCTTATTGAAAATTAAAGAGATAATGTCGGTTGGTGCCTGATGCTCTGTCTCTGGTCGGGCTCATCGGAGTCTAACTGTTGGTTTTCTTTTGCTCCAGCATTTCAGTGGTTTCTTGCTGTCGAGTCCTCACCGTTGTCTCACCTCTGTGGTTCTTTGATTTTTGTGTTCACGGAGATGTTGCACTGATGAGTTAGGAGGCCTTCATGCGGACTGAACAAATTATTTGTCTAAATCGCGACGGAAGTAAGGGCGAGGATTGTGGCCACGTAAAATCGATTTCAGCACCCCAGTGGAAATCTTCCACTGACCGTTCCAAGGCGGCTCTTCTGTGGCGATTTATTTATGTTGTTGTATGTTACTTACTGTGTGTGTCGCTTGTGTCTTTTGGTTTTGGATGGCCATATGGCCATTTTGTGGGAAAGTAACTGTCCTTATGGCCTTCCTTTGTTTAGGTTTCCATTATGGTCTGGTCGCTTAATGTTTGTATTTCTTTCCCTTTGGTGTCTTTTATTGGTGGAGTAAATTAATTGTATCAATTCCTGATCTTTGTTTTACTTCTACTTTGCATATCAGGGCTGTTTTGTTTGTGCCGTGTGGCGGCTGTAAAAGGTCTCCCCGTACATGCATTTAATGCTCTTATTTTTCCAATCCTCAGGGATTGCTTATACAATTGCTTTTCACTGTTCCATCAATTGACATCCTTTAGATACCTGTTGAAGGTCATTATTAAACCGATGTTCGTTCCTCGTTGTATAACAACTGCTTGTTTGACATCCCTGTACTTTAAGTAGACTAGGATGTTACCTTCCTTCTATTCGAAGGAATCTTCTTCAGTAATTTTATATGCTGTTTTATTTATTTATTTAATAACTGGTATGAACATCGCTTTAGTATTGACGGTATCACAACCTTACTAACCAAAATGAGTATTACAAATACATTTAAAATATCAATATCACCCCTTAGGTTACACTCTGCTTCTTCTGTACGGATTCCCCATTCTATTAAGAACTTTAATACTATGTTGCCTTCGGTATTGATTAGACCCTTAAATTTGTCTTCTGTAACTTCAGTTAATCTCAAAGGAGCAGGCAATACCAATGTTTTTGGGAGTAGTCTTCGTATAAGACTATCTCCTCTCAAATCGCCCATCCTTCGAAAATATACTAATCCGTGGAAAAGAAGTGGAATGTATCCCAGTATTTCTAAGTGCAATGCCAAGAGGTGCAGATGTTGTTCGCATTTAAGCACTGCGTCTACCATACTTCATCTGTAAACGGTAGACGCTTCTCTGTAGTTAACATGTCTGATTTGACATGACAGTCTACAGATTTAATTTATCTAATTACTTGACGTGCTACAAACTGTAATATGCAGTACGTCGGTCAAACTAACCGCATGCTTAAAACTAGATTGAACGAGCATTATCGTAGAATGAGTAAGCCTAAGAAAACTGACACTTTCTTGTACCGTCACTTTCGACGTACAGGTCATTCTGTAAATAACATTGTTATACAACCAGTGGAAAAACTTTATTACGATGCAAATTCTACATCTAGATTCAAAATGATCAAAAGACATGAAGCTGAACTGAAATGGATTAAATTTTTACAGACCCCTTTTCCACTGGGATTTAATGACAACATTTATCATGAGGGTAATATTTCCAGAATGCCGGACTTTGATATTTTCTCACTCCTGGAATGTCGAAAACGCAGAACTAGATCTCACGGCACCAGGAAAAATGGTAACTTTAAACGTAAAACACGTGCGTTTAAACGTAACAATACTAGACTGAAGTGACTGTCAATTATATTATTAAATCATGGACGCCACTCTATGCTTTCATTTTTAAGTTCATTACCCGTTTCTGTTTTACGTCTTCTGGACACCGAGGCGAATAAATTCTACGATAGTTCTCATCAATTATATGATGCGGCTCTCTTAACTAGAGGCTATACTCAGCATACTCTTCGTCCTTACATTGATTCTGAAATTAATCATAAACGCCATTTCTTCAAAATATCCTTCATTAATAAGGGTATGGATTTTATAGATTTGCCCAGTATCTTCCGTGAGAGATCGGTGCTTTCTTCCATTCCTGCTTATTTTCAAAATACTGAAACACCTATAATTTGCTATAAATATAACAAACCTGTTAGATCTATCATTTTTAATTTCAATAAACTTGTTTCAGATCTTGATATTGATACTAATACTCCTGATTCATGTGATTGTAAAAACTCAAAGTATTGCTATCCTGCTGCTGGTCATGTAATTACTGGCAATTTGAAAATTATTCCTGATTCTAGGATAAGGAATATAATTTCTAAAGGACCGAAATATCGGTTTCCTTCTAAAATTGATTTCAGTAAATGTAGAGATGAAATCGCTGCTTCCTTGAATGAATTCGGTAATCGATGGTGTAAGCGAGAGTATGTTGAGCATAAAGCCCTTAAGGACTGGAAACTTAGCATTTTAAAACTAGTAAATAAACGCATTTCTTTCTATTCTCAAAATACTAACTTATTACCTCCTAAGCCCAAGACGTCTTTACGTCATCTTAAACTAGGTATTCAAGAATTTCATTTGAAAAGTAGAAGTAAAACAAAGATCAGGAATTGATACAATTAACTTACTCCATCCATAAAAGACACCAAAGGGAAAGAAATACAAACATTAAGCGACCAGACCATAATGGAAACCTAAACAAAGGAAGGCCATACGGACAGTTACTTTCCCACAAAATGGCCATATGGCCATCCAAAATTAAAAGACACAAGTGATACACACAGTAAGTAACAAACAACAACATAAATAAATCGCCACAGAAGTGCCGCCTTGGAACGGTCAGTGGAAGATTTCCACTGGGGGGCTTAAATCGATTTTACGTGGCCACAATCCTCGCCCTTACTTCCGTCGCGATTTAGACAAATAATTTGTTCAGTCCGCATGAAGGCCTCCTAACTCATCAGTGCAACATCTCCGTGAACACAGAAATCAAAGAACCACAGAGGTGAGACAACGGTGAGGACTCGACAGCAAGAAACCACTGAAATGCTGGAGCAAAAGAAAACCAACAGTTAGACTCCGATGAGCCCGACCAGAGACAGAGCATCAGGCACCAACCAACATTATCTCTTTTATTTTCAATAAGCCTTTACGTTGGAGCCGTCATAGAATCTGAGGCCTGACCCACCGGCGTGCAATTAAAGAGGGAAGCAAAGTTGCCAACCGTGATTGGGTTAACTACCATGCATGCAGTCTGTCGTATAATATCCATGTTGTACCCAATCTTTTTATATCGAAGAATGATTTTACGAAATTGGGTGCTGAAGTCATTGCGGTTATATATTTTTCTGAATTTATATACTAAGTCACCATAAAATTCGGGTTCCGATAGACCTTGTTGCAGAAGAGATTTAAGTCCAATATTGAATTTTGAAATTAAATCAGAATGGCGTCTATAAAATTTTGAAAAGGCTTTGCGTAGTTTATGGTACCGATAACCCTGATTAAGGAGTTTAGCCGTTAATAATTTATGACGAGTGTTGAAGTCAGTTACATGACTACACACTCTAGCAAATCGAATTAATTGCGAAATATAAACGCCATAGGATGGCGCACGAGGAACATCGCCATCCAAAAAAGGAAAATTTACAATCTCAAAATCAAAGTCATCGCGTTTATCATAAATTTTGCACGAAACAAATCCATCTACAATAGATAGATGTAAATCCAAAAACGGGGCCTCGGTATCAGAAGAATTTGCTTTATTTAACTGAAGTTCTAGGGGGTAAATCTGACTGATCAAACCATCAAAATAGGTTTTATCAATATTTAATAAATCATCTAAATATCTAGAAGTAGAGCTAAAAGCTTCAATAATTTCAGATTGGTTATCAATGGAAAGCGACAAAATGAAGTCTCTTTCATAACAATACAAGAACAGATCAGCCACAAGAGGTGCGCAATTAGTACCCATCGGAATACCCACAATTTGTCTAAATAACTTAGTACCGAATCTAATATAAATATTGTCAAGTAGAAAGGTGAGGGCATCACACACTTTCTGACATGACCAAAGTGTATAATTCTTATGCTCTTTAGAAGTGAAAAATGCATTTCTGACATTACATGCAAGATAGAGAGAATCTTCTCTGTGAAAAGCCCATTCAATTAAATCATTAAGCTTTTCTTTTATAAGATTATGAGGAAGTGTAGTGTAAAGAGTGGAAAAATCGTAGGTAGACAGACTAGAAGCACGAAACTGTCTAGATTTCAATTTATTTAAAACCTCATTCGAATTTTTTATAGACCAAAACAGATTTCTTCCTGATCTTTCAAAGACTTTATCACAATATTTAATTACATGTGTTTTAATAGCAGTAAGACAGGAAGTTAATAATTTAGAAAGTTCAGTGGTAGTGCAAGAACTAGAATTTGCAATAAACCGTGCTTTGTAAGGTTTTTTATGAAGTTTTGGTAACCAGTATAGCGTAGGAAGCTTGTCTTGGCCTTCGTTAACACACACAGCGAACTTGGTGGCTGAAAGACAAACATGTTTATCTACTATAGCTCTCTCTTCAGCCAAAGGCTGAAGTTCATAGGCCTTAGTACCACCAAGCTCCTGCTTAAGCGTGTTAACATAGTGGAGCCGTCACACAACGACGACGTTGTTAGCGGCCTTGTCTGCAGGGGCCAAAACAAACTTCTTATGAAATTCTTGAATACCTAGTTTAAGATGACGTAAAGACGTCTTGGGCTTAGGAGGTAATAAGTTAGTATTTTGAGAATAGAAAGAAATGCGTTTATTCACTAGTTTTAAAATGCTAAGTTTCCAGTCCTTTAGGGCTTTATACTCAACATACTCTCGCTTACACCATCGATTACCGAATTCATTCAAGGAAGCAGCGATTTCATCTCTACATTTACTGAAATCAATTTTAGAAGGAAACCGATATTTCGGTCCTTTAGAAATTATATTCCTTATCCTATAATCAGGAATAATTTTCAAATTGCCAGTAATTACATGATCAGCAGCAGGATAGCAATACTTTGAGTTTTTACAATCACATGAATCAGGAGTATTAGTATCAATATCAAGATCTGAAACAAGTTTATTGAAATTAAAAATGATAGATCTAACAGGTTTGTTATATTTATAGCAAATTATAGGTGTTTCAGTATTTTGAAAATAAGCAGGAATGGAAGAAAGCACCGATCTCTCACGGAAGATACTGGGCAAATCTATAAAATCCATACCCTTATTAATGAAGGATATTTTGAAGAAATGACGTTTATGATTAATTTCAGAATCAATGTAAGGACGGAGAGTATGCTGAAGTTTGTTTTGGCCCCTGCAGACAAGGCCGCTAACAACGTCGTCGTTGTGTGACGGCTCCACTATGTTAACACGCTTAAGCAGGAGCTTGGTGGTACTATGGCCTATGAACTTCAGCCTTAAGCTGAAGAGAGAGCTATAGTAGATAAACATGTTTGTCTTTCAGCCACCAAGTTTGCTGTGTGTGTTAACGAAGGCCAAGACAAGCTTCCTACGCTATACTGGTTACCAAAACTTCATAAAAATCCTTACAAAGCACGGTTTATTGCAAATTCTAGCTCTTGCACTACCACTGAACTTTCTAAATTATTAACTTCCTGTCTTACTGCTATTAAAACGCATGTAATTAAATATTGTGATAAAGTCTTTGAAAGATCAGGAAGAAATCTGTTTTGGTCTATAAAAAATTCTAATGAGGTTTTAAATAAATTGAAATCTAGACATTTTCGTGCTTCTAGTCTGTCTACCTACGATTTTTCCACTCTTTACACTACACTTCCTCATAATCTTATAAAAGAAAAACTTAATGATTTAATTGAATGGACTTTTCACAGAGAAGATTCTCTCTATCTTGCATGTAATGTCAGAAATGCATTTTTCACTTCTAAAGAGCATAAGAATTATACACTTTGGTCATGTCAGAAAGTGTGTGATGCCCTCACCTTTCTACTTGACAATATTTATATTAGATTCGGTACTAAGTTATTTAGACAAATTGTGGGTATTCCGATGGGTACTAATTGCGCACCTCTTGTGGCTGATCTGTTCTTGTATTGTTATGAAAGAGACTTCATTTTGTCGCTTTCCATTGATAACCAATCTGAAATTATTGAAGCTTTTAGCTCTACTTCTAGATATTTAGATGATTTATTAAATATTGATAATACCTATTTTGATGGTTTGATCAGTCAGATTTACCCCCTAGAACTTCAGTTAAATAAAGCAAATTCTTCTGATACCGAGGCCCCGTTTTTGGATTTACATCTGTCTATTGTAGATGGATTTGTTTCGTGCAAAATTTATGATAAACGCGATGACTTTGATTTTGAGATTGTAAATTTTCCTTTTTTGGATGGTGATGTTCCTCGTGCGCCATCCTATGGCGTTTATATTTCGCAATTAATTCGATTTGCTAGAGTGTGTAGTCATATAACTGACTTAAACACTCGTAATAAATTATTAACGGCTAAACTCCCTAATCAGGGTTATCGGTACCATAAACTACGCAAAGCCTTTTCAAAATTTTATAGACGCCATTCTGATTTAATTTCAAAATTCAATATTGGACTTAAATCTCTTCTGCAACAAGGTCTATCGGAACCCGAATTTTATGGTGACTTAGCATATAAATTCAGAAAAATATATAACCGCAATGACTTCAGCACCCAATTTCGTAAAATCATTCTTCGATATAAAAAGATTGGGTACAACATGGATATTATACGACAGACTGCATGCATGGTAGTTAACCCAATCACGGTTGGCAACTTTGCTTCCCTCTTTAATTGCACGCCGGTGGGTCAGGCCTCAGATTCTATGACGGCTCCAACGCAAAGGCTTATTGAAAATTAAAGAGATAATGTCGGTTGGTGCCTGATGCTCTGTCTCTGGTCGGGCTCATCGGAGTCTAACTGTTGGTTTTCTTTTGCTGCAGCATTTCAGTGGTTTCTTGCTGTCAAGTCCTCACCGTTGTCTCACCTCTGTGGTTCTTTGATTTTTGTGTTCACGGAGATGTTGCACTGATGAGTTAGGAGGCCTTCATGCGGACTGAACAAATTATTTGTCTAAATCGCGACGGAAGTAAGGGCGAGGATTGTGGCCACGTAAAATCGATTTAAGCCCCCCAGTGGAAATCTTCCACTGACCGTTCCAAGGCGGCTCTTCTGTGGCGATTTATCTATGTTGTTGTATGTTACTTACTGTGTGTGTCGCTTGTGTCTTTTGGTTTTGGATGGCCATATGGCCATTTTGTGGGAAAGTAACTGTCCTTATGGCCTTCCTTTGTTTAGGTTTCCATTATGGTCTGGTCGCTTAATGTTTGTATTTCTTTCCCTTTGGTGTCTTTTATGGGTGGAGTAAGTTAATTGTATCAATTCCTGATCTTTGTTTTACTTCTATTTTGCATATCAGGGCTATTTTGTTTGTGCCGTGTGGCGGCTGTAAAAGGTCTCCCCGTACATGCATTTAATGCTCTTATTTTTCCAATCCTCAGGGATTGCTTATACAATTGCTTTTCACTGTTCCATCAATTGACATCCTTTAGATACCTGTTGAAGGTCATTATTAAACCGATGTTCGTTCCTCGTTGTATAACAACTGCTTGTTTGACATCCCTGTACTTTAAGTAGACGAGGATGTTTTGTGGGCTTTTGTTGTACCTTCCTGCTATTCGAAGGAAACTTCTTCAGTAATTTTATATGCTGTTTTATTTATTTATTTAATAACCGGTATGAACATCGCTTTAGTATTGACGGTATCACAACCTTACTAACCAAAATGAGTATTACAAATACATTTAAAATATCAATATCACCCCTTAGGTTATACTCTGCTTCTTCTGTGCGGATTCCCCATTCTATTAAGAACTTTAATACTATGTTGCCTTCGGTATTGATTAGACCCTTAAATTTGTCTTCTGTAACGTCAGTTAATCTCAAAGGAGCAGGCAATACCAATGTTTTGGGAGTAGTCTTCGTATAAGACTATCTCCTCTCAAATCGCCCATCCTTCGAAAATATACTAATCCGTGGAAAAGAAGTGGAATGTATCCCAGTATTTCTAAGTGCAATGCCAAGAGGTGCAGATGTTGTTCGCATTTAAGCACTGCGTCTACCGTTACTTCATCTGTAAACGGTAGACGCTTCTCTGTAGTTAACATGTCTGATTTGACATGACAGTCTACAGATTTAATTTATCTAATTACTTGACGTGCTACAAACTGTAATATGCAGTACGTCGGTCAAACTAACCGCATGCTTAAAACAAGATTGAACGAGCATTATCGTAGAATGAGTAAGCCTAAGAAAACTGACACTTTCTTGTACCGTCACTTTCGACGTACAGGTCATTCTGTAAATAACATTGTTATACAACCAGTGGAAAAACTTTATTACGATGCAAATTCTACATCTAGATTCAAAATAATCAAAAGACATGAAGCTGAACTGAAATGGATTAGATTTTTACAGACCCCTTTTCCACTGGGATTTAATGACAACATTTATCATGAGGGTAATATTTCCAGAATGCCGGACTTTGATATTTTCTCACTCCTGGAATGTCGAAAACGCAGAACTAGATCTCACGGCACCAGGAAAAATGGTAACTTTAAACGTAAAACACGTGCGTTTAAACGTAACAATACTAGACTGAAGTGACTGTCAATTATATTATTAAATCATGGACGCCACTCTATGCTTCCATTTTTAAGTTCATTATCCGTTTCTGTTTTACGTCTTCTGGACACCGAGACGAATAAATTCTACGATAGTTCTCATCAGTTATATGATGCGGCTCTCTTAACTAGAGTCTATACTCAGCATACTCTTCGTCCTTACATTGATTCTGAAATTAATCATAAACGCCATTTCTTCAAAATATCCTTCATTAATAAGGGTATGGATTTTATAGATTTGCCCAGTATCTTCCGTGAGAGATCGGTGCTTTCTTCCATTCCTGCTTATTTTCAAAATACTGAAACACCTATAATTTGCTATAAATATAACAAACCTGTTAGATCTATCATTTTTAATTTCAATAAACTTGTTTCAGATCTTGATATTGATACTAATACTCCTGATTCATGTGATTGTAAAAACTCAAAGTATTGCTATCCTGCTGCTGGTCATGTAATTACTGGCAATTTGAAAATTATTCCTGATTCTAGGATAAGGAATATAATTTCTAAAGGACCGAAATATCGGTTTCCTTCTAAAATTGATTTCAGTAAATGTAGAGATGAAATCGCTGCTTCCTTGAATGAATTCGGTAATCGATGGTGTAAGCGAGAGTATGTTGAGCATAAAGCCCTTAAGGACTGGAAACTTAGCATTTTTAAACTAGTAAATAAACGCATTTCTTTCTATTCTCAAAATACTAACTTATTACCTCCTAAGCCCAAGACGTCTTTACGTCATCTTAAACTAGGTATTCAAGAATTTCATTTGAAGTTTGTTTTGGCCCCTGCAGACAAGGCCGCTAACAACGTTGTCGTTGTGTGACGGCTCCACTATGTTAACACGCTTAAGCAGGAGCTTGGTGGTACTATGGCCTATGAACTTCAGCCTTAAGCTGAAGAGAGAGCTATAGTAGATAAACATGTTTGTCTTTCAGCCACCAAGTTTGCTGTGTGTGTTAACGAAGGCCAAGACAAGCTTCCTACGCTATACTGGTAACCAAAACTTCATAAAAAACCTTACAAAGCACGGTTTATTGCAAATTCTAGCTCTTGCACTACCACTGAACTTTCTAAATTATTAACTTCCTGTCTTACTGCTGTTAAAACGCATGTAATTAAATATTGTGATAAAGTCTTTGAAAGATCAGGAAGAAATCTGTTTTGGTCTATAAAAAATTCGAATGAGGTTTTAAATAAATTGAAATCTAGACATTTTCGTGCTTCTAGTCTGTCTACCTACGATTTTTCCACTCTTTACACTACACTTCCTCATAATCTTATAAAAGAAAAACTTAATGATTTAATTGAATGGACTTTTCACAGAGAAGATTCTCTCTATCTTGCATGTAATGTCAGAAATGCATTTTTCACTTCTAAAGAGCATAAGAATTATACACTTTGGTCATGTCAGAAAGTGTGTGATGCCCTCACCTTTCTACTTGACAATATTTATATTAGATTCGGTACTAAGTTATTTAGACAAATTGTGGGTATTCCGATGGGTACTAATTGCGCACCTCTTGTGGCTGATCTGTTCTTGTATTGTTATGAAAGAGACTTCATTTTGTCGCTTTCCATTGATAACCAATCTGAAATTATTGAAGCTTTTAGCTCTACTTCTAGATATTTAGATGATTTATTAAATATTGATAATACCTATTTTGATGGTTTGATCAGTCAGATTTACCCCCTAGAACTTCAGTTAAATAAAGCAAATTCTTCTGATACCGAGGCCCCGTTTTTGGATTTACATCTGTCTATTGTAGATGGATTTGTTTCGTGCAAAATTTATGATAAACGCGATGACTTTGATTTTGAGATTGTAAATTTTCCTTTTTTGGATGGTGATGTTCCTCGTGCGCCATCCTATGGCGTTTATATTTCGCAATTAATTCGATTTGCTAGAGTGTGTAGTCATATAACTGACTTCAACACTCGTAATAAATTATTAACGGCTAAACTCCCTAATCAGGGTTATCGGTACCATAAACTACGCAAAGCCTTTTCAAAATTTTATAGACGCCATTCTGATTTAATTTCAAAATTCAATATTGGACTTAAATCTCTTCTGCAACAAGGTCTATCGGAACCCGAATTTTATGGTGACTTAGCATATAAATTCAGAAAAATATATAACCGCAATGACTTCAGCACCCAATTTCGTAAAATCATTCTTCGATATAAAAAGATTGGGTACAACATGGATATTATACGACAGACTGCATGCATGGTAGTTAACCCAATCACGGTTGGCAACTTTGCTTCCCTCTTTAATTGCACGCCGGTGGGTCAGGCCTCAGATTCTATGACGGCTCCAACGCAAAGGCTTATTGAAAATTAGAGAGATAATGTCGGTTGGTGCCTGATGCTCTGTCTCTGGTCGGGCTCATCGGAGTCTAACTGTTGGTTTTCTTTTGCTCCAGCATTTCAGTGGTTTCTTGCTGTCGAGTCCTCACCGTTGTCTCACCTCTGTGGTTCTTTGATTTTTGTGTTCACGGAGATGTTGCACTGATGAGTTAGGAGGCCTTCATGCGGACTGAACAAATTATTTGTCTAAATCGCGACGGAAGTAAGGGCGAGGATTGTGGCCACGTAAAATCGATTTAAGCCCCCCAGTGGAAATCTTCCACTGACCGTTCCAAGGCGGCTCTTCTGTGGCGATTTATTTATGTTGTTGTATGTTACTTACTGTGTGTGTCGCTTGTGTCTTTTGGTTTTGGATGGCCATATGGCCATTTTGTGGGAAAGTAACTGTCCTTATGGCCTTCCTTTGTTTAGGTTTCCATTATGGTCTGGTCGCTTAATGTTTGTATTTCTTTCCCTTTGGTGTCTTTTATGGGTGGAGTAAGTTAATTGTATCAATTCCTGATCTTTGTTTTACTTCTACTTTGAATACTTGAGGGAAGGCTTCTTTTCACCACATAATGTGAAATAACTCTGTCAACGTCTTTGCAACTGGAATACCTCCTGCTTTTTAGATCCCAGCAGGTATTGCATCTGATCCTGGGGCCCTGCCAGATGTCAGAAGTTGTATTGCTTTCACTGTTAGAAACTTGTCAAGCAGTAGATTACATTCAACCTGTGGTAGACTGTTAATAGCATTATCATTGATAGATGGCCGATTAAACACTATCAAAGTGGTCAGCCCATTTTTTCAAGATATCCTCTTTATCAGTCAGAAGACTAATTCCAACTGCACTGTGGAGAGGAGTGGTTCCATAACTCTGGAGAGAGGAGTGGTTCCTGAGCTCTGAGGACCATAAACTGTCTTAAGTGCATCAAAGAACTTCTTCATATCCTTTCTGTCAACTGTCCATATGGCCTTCCTTTGTTTAGGTTTCCATTATGGTCTGGTCGCTTAATGTTTGTATTTCTTTCCCTTTGGTGTCTTTTGTGGATGGAGTAAGTTGATTGTATCAATTCCTGATCTTTGTTTTACTTCTACTTTTCAAAGGACTGGATTTCATCAGCCTTGTTGCTTAGCCAGGAGTCCTGCATGTCTCTGAGTCTTGTTTGGACTGCCTTGCATATATTTCAATAGGCCGCCTTGTTAGATACTGAGCTGGTATCATTGAGGCATGCCCTGTGTTTTGGTGCTTCTCTAAAAGGGGTTCCTGGGTATCTCATCTTTATCGTCAAACCAGTCTTGATGTTTGCGAGATTCTGGACCTAGGGAATCCATTGCTGAAAGAATGAACAGTGTCTCTGAAAGCTTTCCAGTTCTCTTCGGGATCATCTGAACTGAATTCCATTGCATCTAGTCTGCTACAGATGCCATGGGTGAAGGCTTACTTCTTGTTGTATTGTTTCAGCTTAGAGACATCCAGTCTCTTGGGCACTTTCTTGCCTTGTAGTTGTCGTGCAGGCGGGATATGTAGGTTTAGTTTGCTGACAACAAGACTGTGATCTGTCCAGCAGTCCGCAACACACACAGTCTTTGTCACTCTGACATCCTGTCTGTCCTTCCTTCTAACTATGACATAATCAATGAGATGCCAGTGTTTGGAGCGAGGATGCATTCACGATGTCTTGTTGCGAGTTGGAACTTTCATACTCCTTCAGTCCCAATCACCCCTTCCCAGTTTGGTGGTCTGTGCCTATTTTAGCATTCAAGTCTCCCAGGATGATGAATTTTTCTTTCCCGGGTGTAGCAGAAATCACACAGTCCAAAACATCATAGAATTTGTCTTTGATTTCATCTGGGTTCGTCATTGTGGGTGCATTGGCACTAACAATAGTTGCATACCAGATATGTGTAGTTCATCGTCATCAGGCGGTCATTTATGCCTCTTGGAAATCCACAAGGTGTCAGTTGATGGCGAAGCCTACTTCTGCTTCATGCCGCTCTTGTTTTTGCGTCCACTCCAGAAGAAAGTGTAGCTAGCACCAACTTCTTTTATTTGCCCTTCCTCTGCAAGGCGAGTCTCACTCAGAGCTGCAATCTCGACTTTGTATCGATTAAGTTCTCTACCAACTAGAGCTGTTCTAAGCTGTGGTCTGTCTGAACCAGCACTGTCCATCAAGGTGCGAACATTCCATGCGCCGATTTTTAAAGGTATCCCCTTTATCTTCTTGTTTGTTCGACCGCTAGATGGGAGCCCTGCTGATCGCGGTTAACCAGCCAAGGTTTGTTTTAAGCAGGCAATTCTTTAGGGCATCTTTTCTAGCCCCTTCCCCATGCTAAGGGATGAGTAGTGTGATCCTAAAAAGGTCTGTTCAGTCACTCAGTTCGGCTGCCTAATTCCCCGTAATGCTTCATTCTTAAGGAAAGCGACCATATAGAACCAAGCCGCCTGTATACAGGTCCGCAACTACAGCTTCCAGTGTATCCTCACCTGCTGCTTCGCCGCTCGCCCATCGCCACAGGGCATTTTGAGTGTCATGCATATGTGTGCCTACAGTTACTGTGTGTATTTAGATGGCATGTGCTGTGAATTGGATTATAGTGAGGGAGAGGCACGCGGAGTCAACCTCATTCTCTCGGCCTAACCTCGCTGGATCCAGAGGCAAGACAGTGCCGAGACATCTGGAGATGAGCCCGGATGCAGTTGGTGATCACGACTTCTTTAGTGCATTGTAATGCTCTTCATGCTCCACAAAACGCTGCTGTATTGCCGTTTGGACCGTTGAATAAGAGAAATGATTTCTTTCGCTCCAGCAGATGAAGCAGACTTATACGACAGACTGCATGCATGGTAGTTAACCCAATCACTGTTGGCAACTTTGCTTCCCTCTTTAATTGCACGCCGGTGGGTCAGGCCTCAGATTCTATGACGGCTCCAAAGAAAAGGCTTATTGAAAATTAAACAGATAATGTTGGTTGGTGCCTGATGCTCTGTCTCTGGTCGGGCTCATCGGAGTCTAACTGTTGGTTTTCTTTTGCTCCAGCATTTCAGTGGTTTCCTGCTGTCGAGTCCTCACCGTTGTCTCACCTCTGTGGTTCTTTGATTTTTGTGTTCACGGAGATGTTGCACTGATGAGTTAGGAGGCCTTCATGCGGACTGAACAAATTATTTGTCTAAATCGCGACGGAAGTAAGGGCGAGGATTGTGGCCACGTAAAATCGATTTAAGCCCCCCAGTGGAAATCTTCCACTGACCGTTCCAAGGCGGCTCTTCTGTGGCGATTTATTTATGTTGTTGTTTGTTACTTACTGTGTGTATCACTTGTGTCTTTTGGTTTCGGATGGCCATATGGCCATTTTGTGGGAAAGTAACTGTCCTTATGGCCTTCCTTTGTTTAGGTTTCCATTATGGTCTGGTCGCTTAATGTTTGTATTTCTTTCCCTTTGGTGTCTTTTATGGTTGGAGTGAGTTAATTGTATCAATTCCTGATCTTTGTTTTACTTCTACTTTACATAGCTGGAAACAGGCAAATCCAGATATGTAGGTTTTTGTTTGTTTGTTTGATTTGAGGTTTAACGTCCCCGTCAGCACTGTAAAGGTCATTTTTGTTATTGTTTGTCTATCAGTATGTGTATCGCTTATATCTTGTTTTGGATAGACAAAGGTCAATTAGTCGGAAAGTAACTGTCCCTTTTTGCTTACCGCTATTGATGTTTCCATTATTATATTATATTATGTTTATGTTGTTTTTTTCCTTTGACGCCTCTGAATGGTGGTGTGGGTTAATTGTATCGATTCCTGGCCATTGCCTTCATTTTTGTTTCGGTAAAAAGATGAATCCACAAAAGGAAGCTATTGCTAAGATCTGTTTGTAACCATCACGATAATCCGTGAAACGAAGAAAACGGGTATACATTATCTGCCTTATTTTTGCTCAAAACATAGATTGTTGGTGCTCGTTATAACCGCCTCTTTAAGGCGGTTCGAACGAGCATCCACAAGCTATGTTGAAAGCAGAAACAATAAAGATGTTATATTTTTTATCTAAAATTTGTCATTTTTGACACCATGCTGGACGTCATTATTTCACACGTACATGTTTTCTTAATGTTATGACAGAACTATAATTGAAACAAATAAATATCCATTAAGTCTGAAATTATCTTTGATTTCGTTAAAATATTATGATAATACACCAAGTAATAGTGGAGTAAACACAACTTAGGTGTTGTCTACTCTTAAAAAGGAAATTGCCAGTTTGCCAGTTTGGAAGATAGAGTAATTAGTTGATTAGTATTTTATTATTGTTATTATTATTAGTGGTAGTATTAGTTTCAGATGACTAGTAATTCGTTTTGTTCCAGCACCACAACGCCGGCCTCGATAGCTCAGTCGGATGCGCGTCTGACTGGTGATCAGGAGGACGCGGGTTCTTTACCTGCCGGCGTCGGTAACATTCTTTCGTGGAGATTGATCATGTAATCTTTTCTACTTCCTCTGATTCAAGACGGGTAGTTGTCAGTTTCTGATGAAAGAATGTGCACTGTACTGTGTACCCGCTTACGTATAAGCATGCCCAGGAAAGGTGTTGATAGGTCAACAGACCGGCTCAAAAATGACCTAAATAGTGTTGTCTGGGTCGTTAAATTCAAATACAAAATCCATCACCACAGCTGCGTCTGTTGAAAACAAGAAGATACAGACACATTTGTTTTCAACCAGTTGCAAGTTAATTTTGTTTCTTAATTTGTAATATTTGGTTTTAGATGAAAGAATAGCCATGTTCACAGACTGTGTAATCGATCTACGGGTTAGCGTCTGATAACATTTAAATTGATGAAGAGGTCTTAATCAAAAATTCGGATTCAGTAGCTTCAGATTTGTGCACTTTCTGACATACCGGAAATTACATAACCATAAAAGGAGAAGAGAAGGCAATGATTAGGAGCCAGCTGCTACAAGCATCGTTAGCTTAACGAGCTCGTTAGTGGTATAATTGTTAACTGTTCTAGCAAGTAATTTAACTAATATAGTGATATGTTTGCTGAAAACATGTGAGCAGCTTTTGTATTTGTAAAAGCGGCTCACTTTTCTCAGCAAAAAATGAGTAAAATTGAAGTTTTAACGACACTTTAACTTAAGACATTGCTAGTTTTGGACAACTGCCCCCAAGAATCGATACAATTATCTTAAACCTTACAACAAAACCACCAATGAGAAAGAAACAACACATAAAATAATTTAACCGTTATGGAAACACCACAAGCGGAAAGCCAAAAGAAAATTTCTTTCCCACAAAGTGGCCAAACAGCTATTCGAAATGAAGAGATATTAGCAGTGTGTACATTCAAAGACAAATCATGACTAAGTAAACACAGCACTATTCGCTGACTATATAGGGCCTTGCATACCAAAGGACTGGTCTCATTTGATCAGTTTATATCGTGGATGTATCTCTCTTAAGTAAACAAGACAAGCAGGTTTTGCTAAATGGACAAAATTGGTGAAAGAGCAGTGATTTAATATTGACATAAAAACGATGTAACACCTAAGGATATCCATACTGGTATGGTAGCAACACTTGGGAAAGATGCCTCTTCATATGCTACAGTGAAAAGGCGGATGGCGGAATTTTAGCGCGGTAGACATTGCCTTGAGGAAGATCCCTGTCCTTAAAGGCTATATGGTCCATATGGCCATTTTGTGGGAAAGGAACTGTCCTTATGGCCTTCCTTTGTTTAGGTTTCCATTATGGTCTGGTCGCTTAATGTTTGTATTTCTTTCCCTTTAGTGTCTTTTATGGGTGGAGTAAGTTAATTGTATCAATTCCTGATCTTTGTTTTACTTCTACTTTGCCAGTGTTGCAGAAATGTTCAATAAAGTCCATGATACTGTTATGACGGACAGAAAAGTCAAAGCAAAGGGCTTGGCATTTCACAGGAAAGAGAACATTCCATTCTGAAAGAGGATCTTGCAATGAGAAAGATGTCGGCCTGATGGGTACCAAGACGTCTGACAGTTGATCAGAAGCACACCAGGCGCACATAATCGCGTGCTAATCTTAACTTTTTGACGAAGATCCTGCCAACTTTCTTCAGAGATTTGTCACCATGGACGAAACATGGGTCCATGAGACACCCCCCCCTCCCACAACAAAAATCCAAACAATGGAAGCTCCCTGGCTCACCCCGCCAAAGAAGACAAAGATTGTTCCATCAGCTGGAAAGGTTATTGCCTCGTTTTTTTGGGATGCAGATGGTAATCTGCTGATAGATTATCTCCAAAAGGGACCGACAATCAATTGCACATGCTATACTTCACTTCTGACACAGTTACGGGAAAATATTAAACTTATGCGCCGCGGAAAGCTCGCTAAAGGTGTGTTTTTGCATTAGGACAATAGCCCCTGTCACACTATGCCGCGTTTTCACTGCGATGGGACGGCGTTGTTTAATTTTTCAGAACGCCACGAGATCGCAAGAAATATGGGATATTTTTTGTGAACATGGACCTGTCATGGCGTCCCTACAGCGACCAAGACGTTGCTTCGGAGCTTACATGGCGATCTATCGCGATCCTGCGGCGTTCTTGATGGCGATTGTATGCGCTCTCACGGCGCTTTCTCTGCGCTTTTACGGCGCTCACAATGCGTGCACTGCGCTTTTACGGCGCTGTCAATGCGTGCACTGCGCTTTTACGGCGCTCACATGTTAAAGACGTTCTCAAACTGTAAACAGACATCTTCATCAGTCGAACAGTTTTGTTTGATTTGAGGTTTAACGTCCCATCAACACATTATAGGTCATTTTGGAGACGTTGCTTCTAATTTTGTGGGACTTTTACCCGACATTGAGATGAAATGACATCTCAATCTCTGTCACCCAATGAAACTAATAGGGTTATTAAGCCCGGATGGTCCGACTCGCGCCCCTTTGCCTGGGCAAGCTTAGATCCCCTAAGCGGTTTACCAGTACTCCTGTGCCGTCGGAAGCAAGTCCACCGCCAGCAGGAGCAAGTCCACCGCCATCACCCTACCCGGAATGAGTCACCTCAGAAGTAGGTTTTTGGGGACGGTACACACTCAAACTCTACTCTAGCCACTGTTTATACAAGCGGGTGGCCCCTCCCATCGGAACTCGAAGAAATAGATGGGCTGCATGATGCTTCCAGGCAGAACTGAAACCGACCTCACACAAGTACTGGTAAACCGTTTAGAGGATCTAAGCCTGCCCAGGCAAAGCGGTCCGAGATACGTGTAAACTCTATTGGTGTAAGCATGCTTATACGTGTTAACTCTATTGGTTTCATTGGGCGACAGGGCTTGAGATGTCATTTCATCTCAAAGTCGGGTAAAAGTCCCACAAAATTGGAATCAACGTCTCTAAAATGACCTATACAGTGTTGATATGGACGTTAAATATCAAATCAATCAATCAGTTCAGTGAAAAAAAATCAATTATACAAGCGAAGCTTATATGGCGTTGTAGGAGACCTCTGTGCGCCCCTGCCGAGCTCCTGTAGCGTTGTAGGAGACCTTACTGCGCTGCTATGGCAACCTTACGGCGACCTCACTGCGCTCTGATCAGAACGCCGAGCGACGGCGTTTGTTTTGAGCATGCTCAAAATGCGCGCCGTCGCTTGGCGTTCTATGCGATCCCAACGCGTCTACTGGCAACGCCACTGCGTTGCTACGGCGATGTTTGCGATCGTACTGCGCGCACCTCGGCGTTCTGCATTTTTCTTGGACGCCGTGAGAACGCAGCCCTGTTGTGCTCCTGTTAACAATGTTCTATACGTACATGTTTTCTGAACCAAACTAGCTAGTTTCGGCCAATTAGACCTCATTGCTATGGCTACCATTGCTATGGTCTGGCATAAGTATGTCATTGCTATGGCTACCATTCATGATTGTGGCTTTAAATTAATTGAGCTTCCGACGTATTTGCCTGATCTCGCAGGCAAACGAAAGGAAAACGAAAATCAACATCTGGATTACTGTGGGCCCGACCAGAGACAGGAGGAAAAAAGATCAAGAGATACCAGAAAAGATGAAAGTGAGAACAGGATCACTTAATTAATTTCCGAATTTAGCTTTGACGGACATTTTCTTCATTTAGTTGTGTGGTGGAGAAGAAGCTTTTTCATTTTTGTAATAGAGAGCACCTAGGAAACACTCCTATGAGATTTAATAGAAGCTAGCTCAGGGATTGAGGAGGAAAAGATTTTAAAAGATTTTTTTTCTGTTTTCAGCTCTCGTAGCCAGATTGTTCATTGGGACGGAATTGTAGAGAGTCATCAAAGTAATATTCCAGTGGATGTTTTTTTTTTCAAGTTTGGTCCAGCAAAATTGCTGTAAAGTTTGGATGAAATGATGGAGGTGGCGCAATGGTATTTGAGGAGGTAAAGCATTACGTGAACAAGTCCGTGGAATGAACACCCCCATAAACCCACTTTATATAGAGGAAATTTGGGGTTACGGGGGTATATATTATTTCTCTTATTTCTGCTCCAAGACATAGGTCGTGGGTACTTTGCTGTATAAATAAGAAAAAACATCACGGATTTTCATCAGAAAAGTAGCCAATTATGGAGATGTGAAAAAAATGCTCTATGTCGCACGGGTTTGTTATCGCAATGGTACTTTGAGATTTTTATTGTGTATTTTTCAGCTCTAGTGAATATCTTGATCGTTTGAGTGGAACTGTTTTAGATATTTTGGTAGAGGGTCACCTAAGCAGCATTTCACAGACATTTTTAACATTGGTCATAGAAATAAGAAGAGGTTAGGTTGTTTCCAAAATTTGATATTTCGGCTATGGAGGTCATTTTGTTCGTTTCGGCTGTTTTTGGTAAATGGTTAGCTTAAGAAGTATTAATGAAATTAGCCAAAAAGGATGGGTAAGCTTTACTGTTTTTTGTCTCTGACTGCCATCTTTATCATTTGGAGCGGTGTTATTTTAGCTGCTTTGTTAGAGGTATATCTAGGCAACCTTATTGTGAAGTATGAGTAAACTGCCTCCAAAGTTGTGGCGGCCATCTTGATTACAGGAGCGAAATCGTTTTATCTAAGTTGACAGAGGTTTACATACGCAACATTTCTTTGAAGTTTAAATGAAATTGACGCAAAGGCTCTCAATTCATTTTTCTTCTTATTTAAACGCTAGCGGCCATTTTGTTCAATCGAAAAGAACAGTTTTAGCTACTTTAAAACAAAATCAGCAAATCAACATTCCTGTTAAAGTGGACTAAAATTGGCTCAAGGGCATCAGAGTATTTTTTATGTTTAGTTTTAGCTCCGTCTTGTTATTTTTGTTATTTGGTAAATGATGAAATGGGAAAATGTCTGTATAAGTTTGGTTGAAATCGGCTGAAGAAGATATTTATTGACGGACGACGACATACGACTGACACAGCGTTATCACAATCACGCAAACACGCCTATATAATGCTGACCCTTTGAACCCCACTTTTATATGGTAAAACTGGGGTTTACAGAAATAAACCTTATTTTTCCTATTTCTCCTCTAAATTATAGACAGTGGGTACTCGGTGATGAGGTTCTATCGAGTACCCACAATCTATAATCGAGGCGGTTCTAACGAGTACCCACAATCTATATTTTGAGCAGAAATAAGAAAAAACATCACAATTTTTCTTCTTAAAATTTTCGGGGATTTTTTTTTTTTCGGTGGTTAAATTTACGATGTACATCGTGACCACTCAGGCAGCTAAGAAAAACAACTCTTTGCAAATGCGGTCTGCAAGCTGTGAGGATTTTGAAATTGGTGTATCGCGTTTTTTACATGTAAACACAACTTAAATATAAAAAGTTTACCTAATGTACGTCACATTAAGGTGTTTTCAATGTGTCTAGTGTGTATTTGTTAAATTATAATACACCTATATTGATTTTGCGTATGTTTGCATTTTATACCATTTCGAAATATGTAACTGTTTTAAAATATAAATTAATCATTTCAACAGATATTTTTCATGGGTGCAATTATGTTGAAAAGGAAATTAGTGACTCTCTTTGCGTTAGCAGTCTTATTTGGTATATTTCTTATTTTTCTTTGTTTTTAGCTTTTCAGTCTCGCTTTTGTTCAAGGGAAGATAACTTTTAATATCTCTGCTATCATTGTAATCGACAGACTCAGGGCTATAATAGATAAGACGCCTATTAGTACTTATACAGTAAAATTCCTTTATTAATACCACATTTAGACTGTTCTTTAAGACCACTTTTGAACAGTCCCAAAGGTGGATTCTGACCAGAGGACACTGTATGCAGAAAACATAAAGAAAGAATAAATAAACTTTTTATAGTACTCTTAAGTTTACTGTTCCTCAGATGCAGATTTTTTGATAAGCTTAAGGGACGGTTTATAAGAAATACGTGTATATTGGCATGTAATTTAATTTGTCTTAATTTCAAAGAATGGTGAGGCACACATCAGGTGTATATATTCACTGTAATATTACTGTCATCACGTGAACAAGTCCGTGAAATGAACACCTCTCTAAACCCCACTTTATATAGAGAAAACTGGGGTTTACGGAGGTAAACATTATTTTCTTATTCCTGCTGCAAGATAAAGGTTGTGGGTACTCGTTAGAACCGCCTCAATGAGGCGGTTCTAACGAGCACCCAAAACCTATGTTTGCAGTATAAATAAGAAAAATAGCACAGCTATTCATCAGAAAAGAACCATTATGGAGATATAAATAAATGCACTATGTCACACGAGTGCGTTATCGTAATGTTTGATGTTTGTTTGTGTTTTCTGTATCATTTCTTTCGTGTGTGTGGGCGTGCGCGCGCGCGCACGCACGCACGCGCGTATGTGAGAAGTCACAATCAAATGTATGAGGCTGTATATATGACTGCATGGGTTAATTCTTATTTCGTTAATTTAAAAATTGTATTCTATTCTGTATGGGGCGCCCTTTAACTATTTAATCCGTACTTATAGATATCCATTAATCGAATTAGGGATATCCATATTCGAATTATGGATATCCATAATTCGATTTATGGATATCCATTATTCCTCTGATTTATGGATATCCATAATTCGAATTATGGATATCCATAAATCACGACCAAAGCTTTTGGTTTAATGATTTCTCCCTAAGGCACGTGATTGTTTTATGTAAAAATCTTCAAAATCTTCAAGGTCTTCATCATCGCTGGAAGATGATGGCCAGTCAAAGGGACCTCTCTGCCGTGCAGCCTTGTCAGCCTATAAGGCTTCCAATGCAACGGACGCCATACGCAGAACGCCCGCCATGTGTGCAGTTAAATATCGGAACCAGCAGTAAGATCTGGAAATTCAGGCCGCCTGGAATCACCTCTATAAGGACTGCGCACCTAAGGACACTGAAAGTCGGACGTCAGATTATAATGATCCAAACAGGCAATCCGTGCATGCTTTCTGGAGAAAAAATGCACATGGTCGTTATATATAGTATTAATATACGAGGACTGTTCAAATATGAATGCAACTAAGCACATAAAAATGATTCCGTGATAGATTACGGTGAAAAAAAATATTTTATCCCCTCAAAGTATTCCCCTTTAACAGATATGCAAACTTTCAGTCTTCTGATCCAATCATTGAATGCATTTTGGTAGTCTTTTCGAGGTATACTATGAAGGCACTGGAATATTGCAGAACCGAGGTGTTTGCGCTGTACAAATTTTCGACCAGAAAGGTATTTTTTCAGCCGCGGGAACAAAACAAGTCACACGGGGCAAGGTCAGGGGAATACGAGGGGTGAGGGAGTTCAACAACCTTTTCCTGCTTCAGATAGTCTTGCACAATGAACGCCTTGTGCGATGACGCATTGTCATGTAGCAATCTGACATTGGCCAAACCAGTTGCGGGTCTTCGTTCTTTGAAATATTTCTTCAATTTTCGAAGAACTTTATTCTTGTAAAACTTCGCATTTACAGATTTGCCTTTAGGCACAGCAACCTGAATAGCAGGGCCTTGATTTGAAAAGAATATGGCATACATTACCTTATTGACGCTCATGATCCGCTTTTCAGTGCATGGTCTTTTGCAATACTTTGGTGCCCATATTTTGCTCTGAATCTTTCGTTTTGGCTCAAAAAAGTGATCCCATGTCTCGTCACCTGTGACGACATTAGCGAAAGACCGTGCATTGTAATTTGGAAACTTTTAAGCAACTTCTTGGCGCACTGAACGCGTGTCTTTTTCTGCTCATCTGTCAACAGATGGGGAATCCATCTAGCACAGATCTTTCTCATTTTCAAATCCCGTTTCAGAATTGTATGAGCTGCTCCTAATGAGATGCCAACCATACTAGCTATTTGCCTACTTGTGTATCGTGCATCGGTAGCAACTATTTATTTCACTCTAGCAACCATCTTGGCAGATGTTGCTCTTTTCGACCGACGACCATGTGGTGCATCTTCTGTTGAGCCTAGCCCACAGCTGAATTTCTTACACCAACGAAAAACTGTCGGAAAAGACATTTCATATGCCCATAAACCGAACATATTTCATCAAAAAAGCATTTGCACCGTATACCAAGAATACAACGATTCTTAATATAGGACCGTATTTCAACGGCGTACTCTGAACTTCTTCCAGCCATGTTTTGTATTAGTATACAAGAGTAGACAGTGTTTATCGAATGATATACATGGCTAAAGTGGACGGATTTTAACAGGTTTGGTATCAATGTATAGGTAAAATGTTTTTCTACGCTGTGATATTTATTTCCAGGTGATTTTCGCATTAGTGCATGAGAAAACGTTCTGCTTGCATTCATATTTGAACAGTCCTCGTATATCCATCGGTCCCCGCCAACCGGGGCTTGGAGAAATAGATGGGCTGCATGATGCTTCCATGCAGAGCTGAAATCGACCGCACATGGGTACTGATAAACCGCTTAGAAGATCCAAGCCTGCCCAGGAAATGCTGTGCATGTCGGCCTGTCCTTGCTTATAAATCCTATTGGTTTCATTTGGCAGCAGGGCTTGAGATGTCATTTCATCTCAATGTCGGGTAAAAGTCCCACACAATTGGCGGCAACGTCTCCAAAATGACCTTTACAGTGTTGA
This sequence comes from Lucinisca nassula, assembly GCA_963580285.1. Lineage (NCBI taxonomy): Eukaryota > Metazoa > Mollusca > Bivalvia > Lucinida > Lucinidae > Lucinisca > Lucinisca nassula. The sequence goes on along the minus strand of OY757013.1, from coordinate 1,093,807 downwards.
CGGGGACGTCAAAACTTCAAATCAAACAAACAGGGCGACAGGGCTTGAGGTGTCATTTCATCTCAATGTCTGGCAAATGTCCCACAAAATTGGAAGCAACGTCTCCAAAATGGCCTATACGGTGCTGACGGGGACGTTGAACCTCAAATCAAACCAGCAAACATATATCCATATAATACTCTACTTGAGGTGTATGGAGTACCAGGCAGATTCAGATATATCTCCTGGCCCCCGCCCGTTGGGGCTTGGAGAAATAGATTTGACTGCATGGCTGAGAGTACTGGTAAACCGTTTAGAAGGTCTAAGCCTGTCCTAACAAAGTCGTGCGAGTCAATGGGTGACAGGGATTGAGATGTTTGTTTGTTTGTATTTGAGATTAACGCCCCAGTCAACACTAATTTAGGTCATTTTTGTGCCGGTCAGTTTACCTATCCACACGTTTCCTTGGCAGGCATATTCGTACACAGTTAACCAGTACAGTGCACATTCTTTCGCCAGCAACTGAAAACTGCCCTTCTTGAGTCAGCGGAAGGAAGAGAATGACCTTAGAAAAGATTTCATGATCTATCTCCACGAAAGACTGTTGCCGAACCTGGCAGGTATCGAACCCGCGTCCTCCTGATCACCAGTCAGACGCGGATCCGACTGAGCTACCGAGGGATTGAGATGTCATTTCATCTCAATGAAGGCTTAATGACCAACATAATTGGAAGCAACGTCTCCAAAATGACCTAAATAATATTGAAGGGGACGTTAAACCTCAAATCAAACAAAACATCTCTCTCCCACACCATAGGCCACCACTAAGCCTACCCTACATTACCTCAACCTCCATCCCGGCTTTTATTACACACCTTAATCGGAAACCTGACGATATAGTCGAGTTTTTTGTTGTTTTTTTTTTTGTTGTTTGTTTTTTTTTTTTTTTGGCAAAGGGAGCAGTCATTATTCATTACGTTTATTTGCAGAGGAGAATTATGGATATCCATAATTCGATTTATGGATATCCATAAATGAGCCGAATAATGGATATCCATAATTCGAATTAAGGATATCATAATTCGATTTATGGATATCCATATTTCGATCTAAATTAATGATATCCATAAATCATTTATGGGTATCCAAAATTAAATTTATGGATATCCAGATAAGGATTCAGTTCGAATTATGGATATCCATAATTCGAATTATGGATATCCATAATTCGAATTATGGATATCCGTTAATAATTATGGATAGCCATTATTTTATGGATATCCGTAATTCGAATTATGGATATCCATTAATAATTATGGATATGCATAAATAATAATGGATATCCATAATTCGAATTACGGATATCCTAAATTCGAATTATGGATATCCATAAATAATTACGGATATCTATGAATACGGGTTAAATAGTAAATCGGCGCCCTATAATTCTGTGCGGAAGCAGTCTGAGCACTCTTTGGTTTTGTTGTCATACGGCCAAATATGTTAACATCACATTAACCAGAGTCCTGCTGAATAAATAAGTTTTGCAACGCCCATTTTTGACTATCAACAAATCTAATTATTTTACTTAATCACTTTACTTGAATTCACAAACTACGTGACAGTGTAAATCTGGATCAGACGAAGCCATCTCATCTGGATAAACACGGTTTTGTAAAGTGAGTGATTGTGGTGTTCTACAAGCATACCTGTAAACCCACGCTCTACCTACATAAAATTAATTTTAACCCATATATTCCGTGCGTCCCATGCTTTTGACATGGGCGTCTAACCGCTGAATAATTAATTTAGCCACACCCATTTCTGATTTTGGACCAATCGAATTACTTGATGTAATTTATTCCTACAAATTCACAAACTGAATGTCAAGCAGTGTAAATCCTGATCAGAAGCCATTTGATCTGATTCTACACTGTTTGCAAAAGTAGAAACAGGGGTTGTCGCGGTCAGCGGGATAAGAGTTAATAAAAATATCATCTATCTCCAAGATATTTTTTATATCGTGACTATTTTATCATTCTATATATAGCTTGTTTTCCGAATTTCAGTTTTAATCGCTAATGTAGAGTCCAGAGGAGGAGGGCGTGGGGGTGGTGGAAGAGGGAGGGGCGGCGGAAGAGGGAGGGGCGGAAGTAGGTACGGTGGCAGGTCAAGGTCAGGAAGCAGCCTTACCAGAATAAAAACCGCAATGAGCAGTTATAAAGGGCCAACTTACAAACGTTCCAGCTGGAAGGCTTCACTGGCAGCCGGGACAGTTTGGGGACTGGCGAATTACAAAACAAGACAGTTATACCTTGATCATCCGGACAAGGGTATGTTTACCTTAGAATTTAGTACCACAGGCAGGCCCCGGCTTTATGAACATTTGACATGCTTAATTCACTAGTTTTAAATTACAATCCTTCCATAAAATCCTATGAACATAGTTGTTTGAAGCTCATCATGAAAATATTCCTATATAATTCTGACCCCATTGAACACCACTTTTATATGGTACGTAAAACTGGAGTTTATGGGGGTAAATCTTATTTTCCTTATTTCTGCTCTAAAATATAGCTTATGGGTACCCGTTAGAACCGCCTCACCGAGGCGGTTCTAACGTCTATCCACAATCTATATTTTGAGCAGAAATAAGAAAAATATCACAATTTTTCATTTGAAAACTTTCGTTTTTGCAAGGTAAAATTTACAATGTATTTGTATAGGCGTGTTTTCGTAATTTTTTCTTGAATGGCCCAGAAGCCGTATTCAACCAACAAAATGGCCCCGCACATCGGGACTTGAAGATATATATTGGCTGCATAATGCTTCAACGCAGAGCTGAAACCGACCGCAGGGCTTGAGAAGTCATTTCATCTCAATGTCGGATAAAAGTCCCACAAAATTGGAAGCAACGTCTCCAAAATTACATAAACAGTGTTGACGGGGACGATAAAAAGCAAAACCCATGTTCAAATCATGAAATTAACGTGCTGTTTGACCATGTGATTTGAACTTTTGATAGCACAAGACGGGCATCGCTTCGATTACGTCAAGTTGCGAGAAGTATTATTATCACCCTGAACATAGCATTTTAAAATTTTATCAAGACGTCAGAACTTCATTGGGGGGTCTAAACTAGCCACCACGCATTTGAAGAGTTTATGTGGTGTATCGTGGGGCGTTTTCGTCACAATTTGCCTTTGGAATCGTAATTTATGCAAGAATAACTATCATCTATGGTTATTGCGTTGCAATAACATTTGCCGGGTCCCTCGGAAGATATTTGGCATCCGGCACAGAGACCCCATGTTAAAACAGCTTCATCGGCACCCGGAAAAAAGTTAATGCATGAAAAAAAAAAAAACATGGGCGATCCCTGTATTTAATAAGTGTTTTAAATCAAATCAGCATGAAACACATTTTGTCCTGTTGATAGATGCATGCATAAGCATAACAATCATTTTGTTATCTGGGTTCGAGCCCCGTTCAAGGCATGTTCTTGTACCCCACCCGTCTCGCAAGACCGTGACATTTGGTGGCCAGTGTGCGGGTGTGGGCATCCAGAACCGCCGCACGGTCTTAGAGCATGAAAGAATAAAAAGAGAAATATAAGTCTCGCAGCCGGACTCCTTAAGACTTAAGCATTCGGGACGAATCTCATGAGGCGTGGGCGGGGGTGGGGGTGTCAAAGGGGAGAAAAAAAGAACATGGCTTGGCCGGGACTTAAATCCAGGACCCTCCCCCGCATGCCGTTCGAACACTGTACAGACTGAACTTCCGAGCTACACCGTCGACCTGTTACCCATCAGAGAAACGGGGCGTGCTTTCGAACCAAAACTTTGGTTTCAATGAGCGGCAGGGTTTGAATTTTCATTCCAATGCCACATACTTGGAAGCAACATCTCTAAAATGACCAATTAATGTTGACGGGGACGTTATAGCTCAATTCAAGCAATCAAATTAATGAGCACAAACATCATACCCATGTTTTATTCAAAATCGAATTCGCCAGGATCGATCCCGGGCTTCTCCGTCTTTAAACCGAGGTCCCGTCTCCGTATGACCTTAGCTGTTGGTGGGACGTAAAACTCAAACACTTACTCACTCAAAATCGAAAATATATCAAATGACCTTGATTCATGCCCCAATCAATATTTTTGATTGAACCTAAGAAAAATAATTTCTTGCACAACACATAAGGAAATCCATAATTTCAGCTTGGGATAGAAATTCTGTTCTAACCCTGGTGTTCTTACCCAGGACACGGTAAAAAATCAAGTTTTCTCGTTTGTTTGATAAAAAACACTGCTTGAATACGACCTCATATGCGCCGTCGTTGACGTCACAGTGCGTAACGCGACGTCACTAAATATAACTGTAGTGTCATCACAATATGGCGGACGTCGGTAACCGAAGTTACTGCAATAGTAAGATCCACGCTCAGAAATGGAAGGTATGCAAGAAAAAGAATCCTACATGGGTGTGAGGGGTTGGGTAGAAAAATCCGTCCCTCGGGAACACTGTCCGGCATCACTCGACAATCCTCGTGATGCCGGACCGTGACCCTTGGGACGGATTTTTCCATCCACCCCTCACACTCATATAAGATTATTAAAATATACCTCCGTAAACCCTCAATTTCTGTTTTGAGGAATGATCATCACACGAACTTGTTAACTTGAGTAGAAAATTGTCATTTTTTTTCTAATTTTTGCTTCAAACATAGATTGTGGTTACTTGCTTACGAGTACCCGAGACTTTGACATTTTTGTTTGTTTGTTTGATTTGAGGTTTAACGTCCCCGTGAACACTTTGACATTGAGCAATATAAAGGAAAATGTAAACCCCATCTTTTCCCTTGTTTTTTTTTGCTCCCGCTCACCGGGACTTGAAGAAACAGAAAGTGCTGCGTGGTGCTTCCATCCATGCAGAGCTGAAACCGAGAATCCGATCGAACATCACTTCTCTGAAACCGATCGACATGAATACTGGCAAAGCGCTAAGGTTTAAGCCTTCCCAGACAAAGTGGCGCGAGTGAGACCGACAATGCATATTACCCTATTGTTTCCATTCGGCGGCAGGGGTTGAGATGTCATTTCATCTCAGTAACGGGTAAAAATCCAACAAAATTGGGAACAATGTCTCCAAAATAATAACAATTATAATAATAATAGTCACTTTATTTCAAGAGGATAACATATGTTTATCCACCAGGCCACGGAGGTTCCTATTCGCCCTAAAACGAACCAGCTCTCACTAAACTTAAGGCAGAAGATTCCATTATTATATATACGTAAATAAAGAGACAACCATAGTTTTATAAAAGTTATCGCCCCTGAAGAGTTTTCCCGATCCCGAAAACTGGATTAACAGGGGTATACATTATTTTTCTTATTTCTGCTCTTAGACATGGGTTGAAGGTACTCGTTAGAACCACCTCATTGTGGCGGTTCTAACGAGCACCCACAGCATACGTTTGGAGTATAAATAAGAAAAACATCACACATTTTCATCAGTAAAGTCAACATTTTGGAGGTTTGTAAGAATCGACTTTGTCACACGGGTGTGTTATTATTATTATTATTATTATTATTATTATTATTATTATTATTATTATTATTGTTATTGTCTTGCAGAACCCACAGTGTGTTTCAACGTTTTTGATCTGAGAGATGAGAAATATGCAAATTTCATCTGCCCGGAGGCCGGTCAGCAGGACAGCTATCAGTATTGTTGTGGGGAATACGGCGAACAAAAATGTTGTAACTATCGCGGAGGTTCAGAGTAAGTACGTCGTAAGTCTACCCACCCACATTACACTTTCAGTTGTCTAAATAAATAAAAAAGTGAAATTCCGCTATTAAGACCACCTAAAAGTCAGACCAATTCTGCTTTGAAGGTTTTAGTTATTCTTTCTTTGTATTTTTGGCATGCAAAGTCCTCTAGTCAGAGACCACCTTTGGGACTGTTCAAAAGTGGTCTTCAAGACCACTTTTGAACAGTCTCAAAGGTGGTCTTAATAGAGGAGTTTAACTGTACTTACAACATGGCTAGGTCGATTGTCTCTGGGTGTAATGAAATGGCCCTGAACGAAGAGCAAAGGCCCTGGCGAGACTGTGCTTATGTCCAGGCCGGGGCCCAGGCTTCCCTGAGCCTTTACTTTTCGTCTATGGGACATTAAGAAAATAAGCCTATACAAATACATTGTAAATTTTATTGCCGGAAAGTAGAACATTTTAAGCCGAAAAACTGTTATATTTTTTCTTATTTCTGCTCAAGATATAGATTGTGGGTACTCCTAGAATCGCCTCAGTGAGGCGGTTCTTATGAGTACCAACAAATCTATATTTTAAAACAGAAATAATAAAAAATAAGGCTTCCCCTTGTAAACCCTAGTTTTCTTGTATAAAAGTGGGCTTCAAGGTAGGCGTGTTTTTGTGATGAAAATGACTCTTTTAATATGAAAGCTGGTTCATTTTAAGGCAAATAGATACATCTGTATACGGGCCTCCGCGGCCTAGTGGATAAGAGCGCTGACTCTTAATCATTAGGACTCTCACCGCTGTGGTTCGAGCCTGGTTTTGGGTAATTTGTGAGACGCGAAGTTCTGCAACGGAAGGTCAGGTGTTTTTTCTTCGGGTACTCCGGTTTCGCCACCTCTGATTAACGATCGGCTCGATATGACTGAAATCATCTTGAAAGGGACGTAAAACCAAAACCAGAATAAAAAAATGATAAATAAAACGAAAAAAAATATATAAAGATTTTTCGAATGGGAACTATTTTAACAACACCACTGACTTTTGCTAAGCCTGCCCAGACAAAGCGGTGCGAGTCGGCCCGTTCATGTATACAAACACTATTGGTAGCATTGGGCGACAGGGCTTCAGATTTCATTTCATATCAATGGAAAAATTGGGAGCAACTTCTCCAAAATGACCTATACAGTGTTGATGGGGACGTTAAACCTCAAATCAAAGAAACAAACCACTGGACTTTGAATATGGAACAGAATAGTTTCAAAGGAAATTTAATTATCAACGTTTGATATTTTGGTGTATGTGTTGGGGTGAGGTTAAAAACTAAATCTACAGTAGGAGTTCAACGTCGCAGTCAACATTACTGAGGCCATATCGAGGCAGCTAGTTTAGTTAGCCACATTCCTCCCCCTAGTAGTAGATCTTTTTCTTAGAAAAACCGAACAGAAAGTTGAAAAACGTTACGTAATCTTTCTGTGAATGAGAGATGTAGCCAGTCCTCTTGATAGGGATAAATTGCCATTATTGGAAATACCTATTTTATTTTTGCACATTCGCGCAGATATCAACGACCTTTTTAACGGGCCTCCGTGGCCTAGTGGTTAAGAGCGCTGACTCTTGATCATTAGGTCTCTCACCGCTGTGGTTCGGGTCACATGTGAGACGCCAAGTTCTGCAACGGAAGGTCAGGTGGTTTTTCTCCGGGTACTCCGGTTTTCGCCCACCTCTGATTAACGATCGGCTCGATGTGAGTGAAATAATCTTGAAAGGGCCGTAAAACCAAAAACAAAAATAAAATCAACGACCTTTAAGAGTTCAACGTTCAAGCATGCCAAGACTATTCCAAGTTTAAAGGGAAGCAGGTTACGGATTTCTGTTTTCACAGGATCTTAAAATTACAAATAAGTGTTTTAGCTCACCAGAGCCGAAGGCTCCGGGGGAGCTTATAGGATAGGCAGTTGTCCGTCGTCGTCTGCGTCGTCTGCGTCTGCGTCGTCTGCGTCTGCGTCGTCGTGTGACGTCAACACTTTTAAACGACATCTCCTCTGAAGCCGCTAGGCCCATTGGGCCCAAATTTCATCTGTAGCATCCTTGGGTTAGGGGATTGAAAGTTTGTGTTTTTTATGAAACTCGGCTTATTAGTTTGGTTGCTATGGCAACTTAGAGTTTCCATAGACTTATAATGGGGAAAATTGAAAAATGGCATTTACTGCTAAGCCGCTGCAGATATTTTGACAAAACTTTCATAGAAATATTCCTTAGGCAATCTACTATCTGCCATATGATTTTAGGCCTACTGCTCATTTGTATTGGTTGCCATGGAAACCAAAATGAAAAAAATAGAAAAAAAAATACTTAAAAAATCATCTCCTCAGAAACCGTATGCTCTATGAGGCTGAGAGTTTATGGAAATATTCACCATATTTGCCTTTACAGGTTTTGTGTTTTTTATGAAATTCGGCTCTTTAGTTTGGTTGCTATGGCAACTTAGATTTTCAATAGACTTATAATGGGGAAAATTGAAAAATGGCATTAACTACATGTACAAAGCCTTTGCAGATATTTTGACAAAACTTTCATAGAAATGTTCCTTTAGCAAACTTCTCTCAGCCATATGCTTTTATGTCAACCTGGGGGTCCAGTAGGTTGTGCCGGGGCCATGCGCCGCCCCCAGTACTTCATAAAATGCATTATATCTCAGAAACCTTACAGATCCCCACCCCTAAACCATATATATTCTTGTTTCTATTGATAAGACGCATTCATTGACACCAACCTGGAGGTCCTCCGGGATGCGCCGAGGCCATGCCCCACCCCCTCCACTTCATAAAAGGCCCAATATCTCGGAAACCATTCAGATCCCCACCCCTGAACCCTATATACTGTTGTTCCTTATGATAAGACCCATTCAGTGACATCAAACTGGGGGTCCCCCGGGATGCGCCGGGGCCATGTCCCGCCCCTCCATTTCATTAAAGGCCCAATATCTCGGAAACCTTACAGATCCCCACCCCTAAACCGTATATATTCTTGCTCCTTATGATAAGACACATTCATTGACCCCAAATTGGGGGTCTTCCGGGGTGCGCCTGAGCCATGCCCCACCCCTTCACTTCACAAAAGGCTATATGTCTCAGAAACTCTTCAGATCCCTACCCCTAAACCTTATATGTTCTTGTTCATTATGATGAGACACATTCAGTGATACCAACCTGGGGGTCCCCAGGGGTCTCCATTTCATAATATCACAATATCTCGGAAACCTTACAGATCTCCACCCCTAAACCATATATATTCTTGTACCTTATGATAAGACACGTTTATTGACACCAACCTGGGGGTCTCCCTGGGCCTTGCCCCACCCCTGCACTTCACAAAATGCCTTTTATCTCAGAAACTGTTCAGAGCCCCACCCCTAAACCATATATATTCATCTTCCTTATGATAAGGCACATTCATTAACACCAGCTTGTGAGTCCCCGGGGCATGCCCGGGCCTTGCTCCACCGCTTGACTTCATTAAAAGCCACATATCTCAGAAATAGTTCAGATCCCCACCCCTAAACCATATATATTCTTGTTCCTTATGATAAGACTCATTCAGTCACACCAACTTGGGGGTCTCTTTGTGCTGAGGCAATGTGCCCCGCCCTTCCACTTCATAAAAGGCCATATATTTCAGAAACCATTCAAATCCCCACCCCATATTCATATATGTTCTTGTTCCTTATTATTAGCACACCTACTGTAGGGGTGTCCGCAGGGGCCAGTCATCTCCTTTCCACTTCATGAAAGGATATCTTAGATACCGTTCAGATTCCCACCCCTAAACCATATATATACTTGGTCCTTATGATTAGACACATTTAGGGACAACAATCTTGGGCTTTCCTGGGAACGACAGGGCATGCTCCAACCCATCCACTGCTAAACCATATATATTCTTGTTCTTTGTGATAAGACACATTTAGTGACACCAACCAGGGCTCCATTGGGTCCATGCCCCACCCCCTCTACTTCATAAAAGGCCTAATGTTTCATATACTGAGTCCACATGGGTGCTCATTTGGATATGGGGGTTCATTTGGCAGATTAAAATGATATCATGTTAAAATACATGGCTGCAATTGGGCAGTGCCCACCTGAGCTCTGGTGAGCATAGTGGCCCATGGGCCTCTTGTTTGATAATGCATGTAGAAGTCGTGGCCAAGTGGTTAATATGATGCAGTACGAATCCCAGTAAAACCATACCGCCCAATGTAAAATCCCAACTGAACGCGACTTACCTTAAACACAGACTAGTTCAAAATTAAAAGTGCAGTCACGTCTCACTTCGTTTTGAAAGACTATAATACATGGATGCATATGACGATGTTATTATTATTATTATTATTATTTTTATTATTATTATTATACTGCAGTGGCTCGAGCACCTTTGAGAACATGAAAATCAGTGTGTACTCATTAGGATCGCCTCATCAAGTGAGACGATTTTAATGAGTACACACAACACACGCTTTCAAGATAAAATAAGACGATTCTTCCTACATTATCCAACAAAAATAATGTTTTTGCCTAGCGGCTCAAGAACAGGTGAGTTTTACGTCTCACCAACAGCTATGGTCATACGGAAACTGGATCTCGGTTTAAAGACTCGTCTGAAAGTCTGGATAAGCCCGGGATCGATCCCGCGACCCCTGGTTCACAAGGCGAGTAGCGTAACCACAGCACCAAGGAGGCTTCTTGGACTCAAGAACAAGTCTAAAGCAGCCCAGCAGGCACCAACCTTAAAATGACGTCGCATCAACGTCGATGCGACGTGATGACGTCGCATCGACGTTAATACGACGTCATTTCAACGTTGTGTACCCACTGGGAGCCAACGAGTCAATCGTGTTCGAGCCTTCAAAGTTTCATTGCATTACTATTATTATTATTATTATTATTATTATTATTATTATTATTATAATTATTATTATTATTATTTTCAGCATAAAAGGTCGTGCTCCCGGACCGGGTGGTTTTGAGATACTGTGGGAGTTTCTGGTCTTCATTGTGTTAATAGTTCTTTCTGTTGTTGCATGCGTTTATTGCAAGAACTGATAACGTTTCTCATAATTTCAACTGAAGTGAACAGCATGACTATGACCAGGGTGCTGTTCTTTAGGTACATTGATTCTGAGATGTGGGATAAAATGTGTATGCAACGTCGTTATGATGCCATGACGTTGTATCGACGTTTATACGACGCTGCTTTTAAGATGTCATGTATTTTGGACTACACGCTGAAATACATTTTCAACAGTAAAGATCTTTTTTTGTGTGTATGTGTTGGTGGTGAGGTTGAAAACTAAATCAACAGTAGGAGTTCAACGACCCAGTCAACATTACTGAGGTCATATCGAGGCAGCTATTTAAGTTAGTCACATTCCTCCCCCAAGCAGTAGACCTTTTTCTTAGAAAACCAAAAAAGCATGAAGTTAAAAAAGTTGCATTATCTTTCTGTGGAAAATGGCGGCAAAAGGAGAGATGCAGCCTTTTGATAGGGATGCATGCTGTAGTATAATAATAATAATAATAATAATAATAATAATAATAATAATAATAATATTAATAATGATAATAAAACCGTCATTTGTATCCATGCATTTGTGTGATCTGTCCGAATGTGCATTAATAAAAAAGATATTTGGAAATATCTTTTTTATTAATGCACATTCGGGCAGATCACACAAATAAAAAAAATATCTTTTTTATTAATGCACATTCGGGCAGATCACACAAATGCATGGATACAAATGACGGTTTTATTATTATTATTAATATTATTATTATTATTATTATTATTATTATTATTATACTACAGTGGCTCGAGCACGATTGGGATCATGAAAATCCGTGTATTTTCATTAGAACTGCCTCATTAAGTGAGACGATTCCAATGATTACACACAATGTACGTTATCAAGATAAAATAAGTCGATTCTTGCTACAATATCCAACATAAATGATGTTTTTCCTCGCGACTCAAGAACAGGGGTGAGTGAGTGTTTGAGTTTTACGTCTCACCAACAGCTATGGTCATACGGAGACGGGACCTCGGTTTAAAGACTCATCCGAAAGTCTGGAGAAGCCCGGGATCGATTCTGCGACCCCTGGTTTACAAGGCGAGTAGCATAACCACAACATCAAGGAGGCTTCTTGGACTCAAGAACAAGTCCAAAGCAGCCCAACAGGCACCAACCTTAAAATGACGTCGCATCAACGTCGATGCGACGTGATGACGTCGCATCGACGTTGATACGACGTCATTTCAACGTTGTTTACCCACTGGGAGCCAACGAGCCAATCGTGTTCGAGCCTTCACAGTTTCATTGCATTACTATTATTATTATTATTATTATTTTCAGCATAAAAGGTCGTGTTTCCGGGCCGGGTGGTTTGGAGATACTGTGGGAGATTCTGGTCTTCATTGTGCTAATAATTCTTTCTATTGTTGCATGCGTTTATTGCCGCACCAAGAACTGATAACGTTTCTCATAATTTCAACTGAAGTGAACAGCAGGACTATGACCAGGGTGCTGTTCTTTAGGTACATTGATTCTGAGATGTTGGATAAAATGTGTATGCAACGTCGTTATGATGTCATGACGTTGTATCGACGTTTATACGACGCTGCTTTTAAGATGTCATGTATTTTGGACTACACGCTGAAATACATTTTCAACAGTAAAGATCTTTTTTTGTGTGTATGTGTTGGTGGTGAGGTTGAAAACTAAATCAACAGTAGGAGTTCAACGACCCAGTCAACATTACTGAGGTCATATCGAGGCAGCTATTTAAGTTAGTCACATTCCTCCCCCAAGCAGTAGACCTTTTTCTTAGAAAACAAAAAAAGCATGAAGTTAAAAAAGTTGCATTATCTTTCTGTGGAAAATGGCGGCAAAAGGAGAGATGCAGCCTTTTGATAGGGATGCATGCTGAAGTATAATAATAATAATAATAATAATAATAATAATAATAATAATAATAATAAAACCGTCATTTGTATCCATGCATTTGTGTGATCTGCCCGAATGTGCATTAATAAAAAAGATATTTCCAATAATATCTTTTTTATTAATGTACATTCGGGCAGATCACACAAATGCATGGATACAAATGACGGTTTTATTATTATTATTATTATTATTATTATTATTATTATTATTATTATACTACAGTGGCTCGAGCACGATTGGGATCATGAAAATCCGTGTATTTTCATTAGAACTGCCTCATTAAGTGAGACGATTCTAATGAGTACACACAATGTACGTTATCAAGATAAAATAAGTCGATTCTTGCTACAATATCCAACATAAATGATGTTTTTCCTCGCGACTCAAGAACAGGGGTGAGTGAGTGTTTGAGTTTTACGTCTCACCAACAGCTATGGTCATACGGAGACGGGACCTCGGTTTAAAGACTCATCCGAAAGTCTGGAGAAGCCCGGGATCGATCCTGCGACCCCTGGTTTACAAGGCGAGTAGCATAACCACAACACCAAGGAGGCTTCTTGGTCTCAAGAACAAGACCAAAGCAGCCCAGCAGGCACCAACCTTAAAATGACGTCGCATCAACGTCAATGCGACGTGATGACGTCGCATCGACGTTGATACGACGTCATTTCAACGTTGTGTACCCACTGGGAGCCATCAAAGTTTCATTGTATTACCATTATTTTTACTATTATTTTTATTATTATTATTATTATTATTTCAGCATAAAAGGTCGTGTTTCCGGGCCGGGTGGTTTGGAGATACTGTGGGAGATTCTGGTTTTCATTGTGCTAATAATTCTTTCTATTGTTGCATGCGTTTATTGCCGCACCAAGGGCTGAAAACGTTTCCCATAATTTCAACTGAAGTGAACAGCAGGACTATGAGCAGGGAGCTGTTCTTTAGGTACATTGATTCTGAGATGTGGGATAAAATGTATATGCAACGTCGTTATGATGCCATGACGTTGTATCGACGTTTATACGACGCTGCTTTTAAAATATCATGTATTTTGGACTACACGCTGATATTGGAAGGAAACGGTTGTCTCTGAAGACGTCAGTCACACTAATTGACGCCTGAAGACGTCAGTCACACTAATTGACGCCTGAAGACGTCAGTCACACTAATTGACGCCTGCTTTGCTGTCTGCTGATTGGTTAAAAGTCGTTTTTGCAATCAGTTTGGACCTAGATTCGAGACGCAGTCTGATCAGGTCACACGCTGCTTGTCTGTATGCTGCATGTGACTCAGGCTGGAGATATTTCTCGGCGTCTTTACTTTTTTTTTTTTTATTTCTCCTCCAAAACATAGATTGTGGGTACTTGTAAAAACCGCCTCATCGGTTATAACGAAAACCCGCAGTCTAGGTTTTGAGCAGAAGTAAGAAAAATATCAGTTTTTTTTTTTCATCTGAAACTTTTCACTTTTGGTGGTAAAATGTTCAGTATATTCAATAGGCGTGCATGTTTCCGTTATCCTGAAGTCAATCATCATAGACAGATACCCAGCCAGCATCAAACAGCGGGCAAACGTAAGGCAGCCCGCGATACGACGTTCCCACGTCGTATTGCCGTCGGCCCGACGTTTACCTGAATGGTAACAAACTTCATCAGTTATCCCCTGTATTAATTGCATTATTACACACTGACCTGATAAAGATATGCTATCTCAGGACAAGTGAGATTTATCAGGTCAACGTGATATTGCACTTCTATGAACTGGACTACTGAAAAAAGTGACAAACCTGTGGGAGTGAACAAGCGGATTCACTGACAAATAGAATACAAGATTTGTGTCATTTGATGTCAAGTTTATCAGGGTCGGCTTCGAGAACGCATGTAGAATCGCTCGGCAAGCCTCACGATTCTACACATGTCTCAGAACCTTGTCTGATAAACTTGATATCAAATGACACGAATCTGGTATTCGCTATATATAATTTAATGTCTCGAGCAGCGATACTTCGTATACCATGGTTAATCCGAACTCATTCCTTAGTCCCTAAGATAGTTTTCCGGTAACTTTAGAGGGATAATCTAGATTTTTCAGGCCTGTTCAAATATAATGAAAATTTTGCCACCAAAAATGAACATCTTCTTTCGAAAAATCCGATATTATTTTGTTTTTCTGCTGGGCGAGGCGGTTTTAACGAGTATTTTTTTTTTTTTTTTTTTTTTTTTTTTTCAGACTTCACGATTAAACATTCGTGCCACAGTGCATTTTTGCAAATCTTCAAAATGGCTACTTTTCTGATGAAAATTTATGATATTTTTCTTATTTCTAACGAGTACCCTCAACCTATGTCTAATGTATTCCTCCGTAAAGCCCAGTTTTCTCTGTAAAAAGTGGGGTTTAGGGATTGGTTTAGGGGGCCTTAATTTCACGGACTTGTTCACGTGATGAAACAAGAAAAGTAAGGATACCCCTGTAAGTTTGTTCATTTCGGAAATGTGTGCCATTATTTCGTCAGACATCTGTGATAAATACTGTTATACGTGTATTTTCCTCTTCAAAACTGAGTTTTTGTTGTTGTTTTGTGCTAAATATCATTATAATTATAATTACTATTTTTATTAATAAAGATTTTTTGGCAAACTGGAGCAGAGTCATGTCTTCTTTTCCCAACAACGAACATCAGGGCCTGGATAATAGATTGGGCTGCACGGTGCTTCCGCGAACAGCTGAAACCGACCGAACTTGAGTACTGGTAAATAGCTTAGGTCTAAGGCTGCCCAGGAAAGGTGATGCGAGTCGGACCGCTCCTTAAACCCTAGCGGTTTCCTATGGACGGTAGGGCTTGAGAAGTCATTTCATCTCAATGTCGGGTAAAAGTTGGAAGCAGCGTCTCCAAAATGACCTTGACAGTGTTGACGGGGAGGTAAAACCTCAACTCAAACAAACAAACAAACAAACACAACCACGAAATAATGAAAGGAAGCTCTGTGTGTACCAAATGCGAACAGCAGTGAAGGCAAAGATGTTGATCAAACAGGGCTGTTGCTGGGTAGCATTCACTACTTTGAAAGTCCTCCAGTCTCTATATTTCACGTTTTCAAGACCCCCAAATAGGCACAAAACGTTGACTGAACCTTGAATCAACGTTAAAACAACGTTCTTTCAACTTTGATTCCAGAGTGCCTGCTGGGAGAGCTTCTTAGTCTGTGAACCCGAGCAGACCAGTTCGTATCCTGTCTGGGAAGGGCCGTAACTAATGTTGTGATAGCTTGTGTTCCAACTACAGTCGAACTTCAATGGCTCGAACACCTTTGGGACCTCGAAAATCTGTTCGAGACAGGGGTAGTTCGAGCCACTCAGGTTACTGTCAGGAGGAATAACGAGATACTTTTAGACATCTTTTCGGCGTTCTCTAATGAAAATGTATGCTGTGTGTACTCATTAGAATCGCCTCGATGAGGCGATTCTAATGAGTACACACAGCATACATTTGCAAGATATAAGACTAAAATAACCCCCACTATTTCTTATGTAGAGGATTTCGCTAGGGGCTCAAGAATGAGTTCGACACATCCATGGTAAACGAGCCATCGGTGTTCGAGCCATCGAAGTTCTACTGTACATTGCTCAGTTTGTTGCAATAAAATATGTTGTTTTTCCTTGTCTCATTCATTATATGAACTTTTGTTTAGCCATATTATGTAAATAACTGTATGATGACAAAACATTTCTGAATAAAGAAATAAAATATGTTTAAACTAAACCCGCCGAAGGATGTAACGAAAACACACAACTTAAGGAAGGTAAACCATGTTTGAAAGACGATCCCATTATGACATTCACCTTTCAAGGGTCAAAAGATATTTTCTTTTAGAAAAAATCAAACAACTGGCCTTTCTGAAGCTACTCAAGCCAGTAAGATTATGTTTGTTTGATCTGAGATTAAACGTCCCCATCAACACTGTATAGGTTATTTTGGATACGTCGCTTCCAATTTTTGGGACTTTTACCCGACATTGAGATGAAATGACATCTCAAGCCCTGGCGCCAAATGAAACCAATATGGCTTATAAGCATGGACGGTCCGATTCGCACCGCTTTGCCTGGACAGGCTTAGATCCTCTAGGTGGTTTACCGGTACTCGTGTGCGGTCGGTTTCAGCTCTGCGTGGAAACATCATGTAGAGCATAGATCTATTTTTTCAAACCCGGATTGGCGGGGGCCGTAAGCCAATAAGATATATTGGGGGGGGGGTGGTTTTACGGCCCTTTCAAGATAATTTCATTCATATCGAGCCGATCGTTAATCAGGGTGGGCGAAAAACCGGAGTACCCGGAGAAAAACAACCTGACCTTCCGTTGCAGAATTCGGCGTCTCACATGTGACCCATGCGAGGCTCGAACCACAGCGGTGAGAGACCTTATGATCAAGAGTCAGCGCTCTTAACCACTAGGCCATCTTAAAGGCTTACTGAGAATTAGAAGGAATTTAGTTTTATGTAATGTTGGTTGGTGCCTGATGCTCTGTCTTTTGTTGGGCCCATCGGGGTCTAACTGATGGTTTTATTTTGCTCCAGCATTTCAGTGGTTTCTTGCTGTCGATACCTCACCGTTGTGGTTGTTTAATTTTTGTGTTCTCGGAGATGTTGAGCTGATGAGTTAGGCGGCCTTCATGAGGACTGAACAAATTATTTGTCTAAATCGTTACAGAAGTAAGGGCGTAGATTGCGGCCGCGTAAAATCGATTTAACCCCCACCCACCCTCTCCACACCCCATGTGGACCAATGTAATTCTTTTAACTGGTTTCACTGACCGTTACGAGGCGGTTCTTCTGTCGCGGTTTATTTTTGTTATGGTTATGTCTTTGAGTGTGTGTATTGTTTGTATATTTCTTTTGGATAGCCATTTTGTGGGAAAGTAACTGTCCATAAGACTTCACTGCAGCTGGTGTTGTGCCGTGTGGCGGCCGTAAAACGTCTCCCCGTACATCAACCATAGTGCAGTTTATATTTTACTTTTGGTCCTTTGAGATCAGCGTGAAGATTCTGAGAAATCAGAAATAAATTATTGGTTTAGACTCATATTCTAGACAGGTTTTTAATTATTTGGACCCCATTTTGATTTATATCAGTCTTTGAATCGACTGCCTGTTCGAAATTCGCAAAATTGCAGTATGTTTCCTCTGGCTTACGTTGCCGGATCTTTACAGGGTCACTGATGAGGCTTTATTAGCCGAATGAATGTTTTCATTGCTCTTAAAGGAACTCATTTTTTGATTTTTATTTGCCTTCACTGCAGCTGGTGTTGTGCCGTGTGGCGGCCGTAAAACGTCTCCTCGTACATCAACCATAGTGCAGTTTATATTTTACTTTTGGTCCTTTGAGATCAGCGTGAAGATTCTGAGAAATCAGAAATAAATTATTGGTTAAAACTCATATTCTAGACAGGTTTTTAATTATTTGGACCCCATTTTGATTTATATCAGTCTTTGAATCGACTGCCTGTTCAAAATACGCAAAATTGCAGTATGTTTCCTCTGGCTTACGTTGCCGGATCACTACAGAGTCACTGATGAGGCTTTATTAGCCGAAACTACGTAGTATGACCCATCTTCTTTCTTATGAATGTTTGCATTGCTCTTAAAGGAACTCATTTTTTATTTTTATTTCCGCTATTGATATTCCCAGTAGGATCTAGTTATTTCCGGTTTGTGCTTCTTTCCCTTTGGTGTCTCTGATGGGAGCTGTGGGCTGATTGTATCGATTCTTGATCATTGCCTTGACTTCTATTTCTATATAAAAGGATTGGGTACAAAAAATGTTATACGACATAACGCATACATGACAGTTAACCAAATCACGGTTGATAACTTTGTTTCCCTCTTTAATTGCATGCGGTGGTTCGGGCCCCCGATTCTACGATGGCACCAGCGTGAAGGCTTACTTTTTTATTTTATGTAATGTTGATTGGTACCTGATGCCCTGTCTCTGGTCAGGCCCATCAGAGTCTAACTGTCGGTTTTCTTTTGCTCCAGCATTTCAGTTATTTCTTGTTGTCGAGTGCTCATCGTTGTTTCATCTCTGTGGTTGTCTTCGGAGATATAGCACGTGTTAGAAAGCCTCCAAGCGGACTGAACCAATTATTTGTCTTAACCACGACAGAACAAGGGCGATGGCTATGGCCATGTAAAATCGATTTAAGACCACCCCCCCCCCCTCCCCAATCCCCACAACACCCCCACCCAACCACACACAGTGACAACGAACCGAAAGTTAATATATTATAGAAAATTTAAGCTAAACACTACTTAGATATCTTGTGTGTGCGGAAATTTAGACAGTTGAGAAGTGGCCATCATTCACTGGAGGTATAATAATACGCTGAGAGACCAAAGAATCTGTTACGAGTTATGCTCTTCTAACTCTGAAGATGAATATCATTTTATTTTATGTTGTAGTGCATATAATGGTTTTCAGCCAGAAAATACTACTTTCAACCAAATTTACAGCAGTTTAACATGGAAATGTGTTCAAGCTCAACGGACATTATTCAGTCTTTAACGGAGTCTAACTGTTGGTTTTCTTTTGCTCCAGCATTTCAGTGGTTTCTTGCTGTCGAGTCCCCACCGTTGTCTTACCTCTGTGGTTCTTTGATTTTTGTGTTCACGGAGATGTTGCACTGATGAGTTAGGAGGCCTTCATGCGGACTGAACGAATTATTTGTCTAAATCGCGACGGAAGTAAGGGCGAGGATTGTGGCCACGTAAAATCGATTTAAGCCCCCCAGTGGAAATCCTTCCACTGACCGTTCCAAGGCGGTTCTTCTGTGGCGGTTTATTTATGGTGTTGTTTGTTACTCACTGTGTGTATCAATTGTGTCTTTTTATTTTGGATGGCCATATGGTCATTTTGTGGGAAAGTAACTGTCCTTTGTTTAGGTTTCCATTATGGTCTGGTCGCTTAATGTTTGTGTTTCTTTCCCTTTGGTATCTTTGATGGGTGGAGTAAGTTAATTGTATCGATTCCTGATCTTTGGTTTACTTCTACTTTTAACAAAGTTTTATAATGCTGCTAGCAGCTCTACTAAATTTAATTCTGGATTTGTTTGTTTGTTTGTTTGATTTGAGGTTTAACGTCCCCGTCAACACTGTAAAGGTCATTTTGGAGACGTTGCTTAATTTAATTCTGGATATGAGAGATTGGTGTACTGGTTGTTGTAAATTTATATTATTTTATTTTGCATATTTCACGGGCTGGAGACCTTAAAATACATGCAGCATTGGAAGTGATGAGAATCTTCTATGGATTATTATCAAGGTCATTCGGTGACCTTGATCTATGTTCACTCAGATTCAACACTTCAAGCATGTTTTTTTTTTTTTTTTTTTAGAAACTGCCCAGCAGACTGAAGCACAATAGAAATGGTCCATTGGACGAGGAATGATAGTTTGTCTGTCGTTGTCTGTGTCATATGGTTTAACTTTGGTCGATATGGCCTTATAGGGTCTAAAATCCTTTGAAAAACTCTCCTTATATAGAACTAAAGGATCATTAACATTCAGGATATGTCATTGGTGATTCTGACCCTGCATAAACTAGTAATTTCTTAATTTTTGTCTGGGGGGAATTTCAGGAAGTGATACAATCAGATCCAAAATTCTTCCCACAATATCACTAGGGAAGGAAGTCGAAACATGGAGTTATGAAGTAAACAAAACGGACAACAGGTAAACCGAATCAGCAGCCTTTTCCCAAACGGGTGGTGACTCAGAATATTCAAAACCTAACTAAAAAGGAGCAATATGCATAATGGAGGAAAGAATCAGAATCACCAACATGACACACATTTAACTGGAAGGACAAACGTAACTAAAAATTAACAACCAAAACGGGGAAAGATTCAGAATAATCAACGTAACAACATATATGATTAAGGAAAGAACACGAACCAGCACACAACATGAAGGAACCACAATAAAAGCACCGACCTGGAACGGTAAAATATACTTGCGGTTGTAAGTTAACTTTACGGGATCCCAACCCTCACCCTCACTTTCACTATGGTTCAAACAAGTATTTGTTCGGTCCACGTGAAGGTTTTCTTAATCATCAGTGAATCAACCCGGTAAACATAGAAATCACAATTAAAGCCTAGTTGACACAAGGATGAGGACTCGACATTAAAACGCGCTGAGCCATCCAGTGTAGAACACAACGCCACAGGAACACTGGAGAAAAAAGAAAAAAACAGCAGTTGAACCCCGTTCAAAAACTGGATTTTTCTAAAAAGGTCGTGAAAGCTGTGTCACCAAAGGTGGTGCGTGCATTCCGATAAATCAGTACCTCAACCTTAATGAGTTCCAAAGTTCAAGTTTTCTTTTCACTGCCCCTGATTTCAAGTAAATTTAGTATTTTTAAACTTCTGGTTTCTTTTCATCTGCTAATTACAAGCATTTCATTTTACATGAAGATTTGTATCAACACACAAAAATATGTTCTCATAGTATGAGTCACACTTATACATACCAAAGAAGCGTTAAAAATATTCGTCTGTGGTATCAAAGTGCGAAGGACAACAGGGCAATACACCCCTTACATTATTCCCTATTTATCATATGACATCGCGTCTGAGAGTGTAATAACGCCATGTAATATTTTCGATAATCCACTAGTGGATTAAATATGCAAATTAGCTAGATACGTCCCGTAACGTTACATGTACGACGTCCTTAATGACGTCGCGTTTACTAATGGCGGAATACTGATATTTTTGTAAACAGTCGAGAATAAAATGCGTTTTAAAAGCATACGATAAATAGAATCTTGCATTCGTGCTCATATATTATTGAATTTATTTAACTCGTTGACGAAAAGGGATAAAAAGCCTTGCATTCTATTCCTTTTCCTCAACTCGTTTAATAGATTCAATAATACATAAACACTCATGTAAGATCCTTTATATTTCATTGAGTGGAGCTCTGGTAAGATTTTAAGCCTGTTTTATTTTAATTATCATTTATCTTATGACGGCGCGTCTGAGAATGTAATAACGCCATGTAATAAATTCGATAATCCACTTGTGATAGATAGATACGCCCCGCAACGTTACATGTACGACGTCCTTAACGACGTCGCGCTTACTAATGGCGGAATATTGACATTTTTGTAAAATAATCGTGAATAAAATACGTTTCAAATGTCATATAATAGACAGAATATTGCATTCGTGCTCATGTATTAAAACTAAAATAAATATTGAATTTATGAAAAGGGATAAGCCTTGCATTTTATCCATTTTCCTTAACTCTTTTAATAAATTCTATTTTATTAAACTCGTCGCGGAAAAGGGATAAAATGCTCGGCAAAGCCTCGCATTTATCCCTTTTCCTCAACTCGTTTAATAAATTCAATAATACATGAACACTCATGTAAGACCCTCTACTTATTTCTTTGATTGGTGTACGGCGCGCGTTTGTGATGAAGGCGTAAGACAAAACGTGTACATACTAGTAAAAACACATTTAGACAAATGCAATTAAGAGCAAAAATGACTGCGTCATAGAGTAGTTTATAAATCTTGTGGTTTGGGATATTGATTCCATTGTTGAGTTTTGAAAATATTTGAGTGTCACCGATGAGGCTGTCTGGGAATTTGTGGCGGCCGTAAAAAGTCTCCCTGCCCTACATCATAGTGTAGTTTATATTTTCTTGTCCTTTGGGATCATTGATTCCATTGTGGATATTTTGCAAATTTTTTAGGGTCACTGATGAGGCCTAATTGACCGAAACTAGCTAGTCTGGTCCAGAAAACATGAACACTCTATATTTTGCAGTTTTAAGGTGTATTCATTGCTTCAAAAGGATAACCCTTTCTAGAACACATTGGTTGAGACTGGCTGGTCTGGCCCGAAAGACCTTTATGCGCTCCGTTATATTCAGTTCTACGCTGTATCCATTGCTTCGAGAAGATAACCATTTTATAGAACATATCAAAAGTAAAAAAAAAAGAAAAAACATCATATTTGTCTTTTCATCTGCATATATTTGAGGCAAAATGCTAATATTGCAAACCAACAATCAGTAACATAAAACTGGTTCCGCAAACAGTGATAATTAAACTTTTCAATCAAACTGAATCATGTTTCTCATTTGAAGTTTGAATGATCGATGGCATTTACAGACAATTTTACTCTCTTGAGAAATCGCCTGGAAGCTCCATCAGAATGGATTGTTGAAACTAGCATTTATTTAATGGTGATAGGTAATCCTATTTATCGCCATTACAATAAAACATAATCTATTATGCGAGAAAGCACTTTATACAACAGCAAAATTATTCAATTCCATTTCTTGCTTGAATATAGCGCCGTGGCTGGAACAATCATAAGAACGGGAACTGATATGCCTAAGCAAACAGTGAAGACCAAGATCAAACTGCTTCAGGAGTCTGATCAGGGTGTAAACTGTTTGCCATTCCGTTTGTAGCTTTTGGACTCCTTGCTGGACCATGAAACAAATTTGCCAAACTTTCTGGAGAATTACGGAAAGTTTTCAAGGTGTCTGAACTTTGAGGACTTATACAGTAATATTACGTATAGCAAAGAAAATCTAGAAAGCAGTATCTTTTCTACAACAGAGGAGGATTCTGTTAAAGGAAAGAATTTGTTACCGATCGGAGCCCAATCCCCATGGATGCAAATTCTTTCCTGTAATAGTAGTCCAAATCGAATTAAAAAGAAAATGCATCATGTATCACTGGTTTCCCTTTTCTTAAAAAAGGCTCTCTCTCTCTCTCTCTCTCTCTATCTCTCTCTCTCTCTCTCTCTCTCTCTCTCTCTCTCTCTCTCTCTCTCTGTCTGTCTGTCTCTCTCTCTCTCTGTGATGAAACTGAAGCTGGTGGAATTGATGCGTTTAATTCAACGTCTAGATATCTGGATGATTTACTTAATATTGACAATTTATCTTTTGAGAAATTGGTTCACAAGGTTTATTCTCCGTGAACTAGAACTGAATAGAGCTGATTCCTTGGATACGGCAGCCCCCTTTTTAGATTTGGATTCGTCTTCATATGGACTTTATATTTCTCAACTTATTCGTTTCGCCAGAATTTCAATTCTTGTTGATGATTTTAATAATCAGAATAAACATCTCACTGCTAAACTTCTTACTGCAGTGCTATCGATATCATAAACTTTGGAAAAACAGAAGTGATGGCAATGATTAAGATTCGGTACAATTAACCTACAACACCCATCAGAGACACCACATGGAAACAAGCACAAACATCAAACAACTAGACCCCAAAGGAAACATCAATATAGAAAGCCAAAATGAGAGTTACTTTTGGTCCTTTGAGATCAGCGTGAATATTATGAGAAATCAGAAATAAATGTTTGGTTTAGACTCATATTCTAGACAGGTTTTTAAT
The DNA here is from genome assembly GCA_963580285.1 of Lucinisca nassula. Taxonomy (NCBI): domain Eukaryota; kingdom Metazoa; phylum Mollusca; class Bivalvia; order Lucinida; family Lucinidae; genus Lucinisca; species Lucinisca nassula. The sequence goes on along the minus strand of OY757013.1, from coordinate 1,069,642 downwards.
ATTTTGGATCCCAATTTGATTTATATCAGTCTTCGTATCGACTGCCTATTGGAAATTTGCAAAATTGCAGTATGTTTCCTCTGGCTATCTTTGCCGGATCATTACAGGGTCACTGATGAGGCTTTATTAGCCGAAACTACGTAGTATGACCCATCTTCTTTCTTGTGAATGTTTTCATTGCTCTTAAAGGAACTCATTTTTGATTTTTATTTACATTCCCACAAAATGGCCAACTGGCTGTCCAAAACAAAAAGTATAAGCGATACACTTTCAAAAACACCCTAAAATAAAAATAATCCGCGGGAGAAGAACCGCCTTGGAACAAGGCAATTAATTTTGTTCAGTCCGCATGAAGGATTACTAACTCATTACTGCAACATCTCCAAGAACACATAAATCGAACAACCACAGAGACGAAACAACGGTGAGGACTCGACGGCAACAAACGACTGAAGTGCTGGAGCAAAAGAAAACCATCAATGGACCCGGCCAGAGACAGAGCATCATGTACCCAACCAACATTACTTAAAATTGAATTTTAATTCTAAGTAAAATAGAAGTGACGGAAATGATCAGGAAATCGATACAATTAACCTATAGCTCCCATCGGAGATACCAAAGGGAGTAAGCCTTTACGCCTGTTTGCCTGTACGCCTGTTTAAAATAGAAGAGAAAGCAATGATCAGGAATCGATACAATTAACCCACAGCTCCCATCAGAGACACCAAAGGGAAAGTTGCCCAAACGTGAAACAACAGACCCTAATGGAAACATCAATAGCGGAAAGCCAAAAGAGCAGATACATTCCCACAGAATGACTAATTGGCTATCCAAAATAAAATAATATAAGCGACACAAACACTCAAAGACAAACCATAACGAAAATAAACCGCGACAGAAGAACCGCCTAGGAACGGTCAGTGTAACGAATTACACTGGGAGGGGGGGGGCTTAAACAGATATTACGAGGCCACAATCCTCGCCCTTACTCCGTCGCGATTTAGACAAATAATTTGTTCAGTCCACATGAAGGCCTCCTAACTCATCAGTGCAACATCTAAATGAACAAAAAATTCAGACAACCAAAGAGATGAAACAAGTGTGAGGACTCGACAGCAAGAAACCACTGGAATACTGGAGCAAACGAAAACCAACAGTTAGACTCCGATGGGCCCGACCAGGCACCAATCAACATTACATAGAACTAGATTCTCCAGCTTTATCCATTTTCCACCTGTGATTTGTCTGCATCTGGTTCGTTTATACTCTCAGTCACAACAGGGAAGCGATCACCTCCGCCCCGACCTCCATCAGACCAGTCAAAGCCCAAGAAGAGAGACGGTTGACACAAAGAGAGACCCAAAGAAAAACGACCCGCCGCAGGACGAAGGTAAATACAAGACTAGTCACCCACCAGACAAACATCGTTCCCAGCAACAAAATCCCCAATGTTGCATGTTGCACCTTAGGGATGCGATAGCTGGTTGTTGTGTTGTTTGTGATTCGTTTTTTTAATCCCCTTGCACAACACAGTTGCGGGGGGGGGGGGGGGGGGTATAGCACTTGTCCCGTTCTTACATTAGTATGTACGTACGTTCGTACGTGAGTTTGTCATCGCTGTTGCACCTACATTTATTAGTGGATTTTACTATTACTTCACTAACCGTTCCAAGGCGGTTCTTCTGTGGCGGTTTATTTATGTTGTTATTTGTTACCTACTGTGCGTATCACTTGTGTCTTTTTGTTTTGGATGGTAATTTGGCCATTGCCATTTTGTGGGAAAGTAACTGTCCTTATGGCCTTCCTTTGTTTAGGTTTCCATTATGGTCTGGTCGCTTCATGTTTGTGTTTCTTTCCCTCTCGTGTCTTTGATAGGTGGAGTAAGTTAATTGTATCGATTCCTGATCTTTGTTTTACTTCTACTTTGCACATAAATCTTGTTTATGATAATATCTCGAGCGAGTTCTACTTTCAAGGTCATGGCCTGAAGTTCAAGGTTACTGTGGCTATTTTTTTTTTTTAAACTTTGTCATCGCTCTAGTGCCTACATTTATTGATAGATTTTTATATAACTTCACACAAATGTTGCTTATGATAATATCTCGAGCGAATTCGACTTTCAAAGTAGAAGTGGAGGCAATGATCAGGAATCGATACAATTAACCCACAGCTCCCATTAGAGACACCAAAGGGAAAGCAACACAAACATGAAACAGCATACCTAATGAAACACCAATAGCGGAATGCCAAAAGGACAGTTAATTTCCCATAAAATGGCCAATAGGCTATCCAAAATAAAATAAAATAAGCGACACAAACACCCAAAGACAAACAACACTAAAAATAAACCGCGACAGAAGAACCGCCTTGGAACGGTCAGCGGAAACGAATTCCATGGGGGGGGGGGGGGCGCTTAAACACAAACACCCAAAGACAAAAAAACAACAAAAATAAACCGCGACCGAAGAACCGCCTTGGAACGGTCAGCGGAAACGAACTCCATTGGGGGCGTGGGGGGGGGGGGCGCTTAAATCGATTTAACCTGGCCACAAACCTCGCCCTCACTTCCGACGCAATTAAGACAAATAATTTGTTCAGTCCGCATGAAGGCCTCCTAACTCATCAGGGTAACATCTTCATGAACACAAAAATTAAACAACCACAGAGATGAAACAACGGTGAGGACTCGACAGAAAGAAACCACTGCAATTCTGGAGCAAAAGAAAACCAACAGTTAGCATCCTGATTGGCCCGACCAGACACAGAGCATCAGGCACCAACTACGTTGGAACTGTCATAGAATCTGAGGCCTGACCCACCGGTGTGCAAATAAAGAGGAAAGCAAAGTGTCAACCGTGATTGGGTTAACTGTTGAAGTCATTGCGGTTATATATTTTTCTGAATTTATATACTAAGTCACCATAAAAAATCTTGTTGCAGAAGAGATTTGAGTCCAATATTGAATTTTGAAATTAAATCAGAATGACGTCTATACAATTTTGAAAATGCTTTGCGTAGTTTATGGTACCGATAACCCTGATTAAGAAGTTTAAACGTTAACAATTTATTACGAGTGTTGAAATTAGTAATATGACCACACTCTCTAGCAAATCGAATTGATTGCGAAATATAAAGGCCATAGGATGGCGCACGGGGAACATCACCATCCAAAAAAGGAAAAGTTACAATCTCAAAATCAAGGTCATCGCGTTTATTATAAATTTTGCAAGAAACAAACCCATCTACTATAGACAGATGTAAATCCAAAAACGGGGCCTCGGTATCAGAAGAATTTGCTTTATTCAACTGAAATTCTTGGGGGTAAATTTGACTGATCAAACCATCCACTGAAATAGGTATTGTCAATATTTAATAAATCATCCAAATATCGAGAAGTGGAGCTAAAAGCTTCGATGGTTTCAGACTTGTTTTCAGCTGAAAGGGACAGCATTGAGTCTCTCTCATTTCAAAACAAAAACAGATCAGCCACAAGTGGTGTGCAATTAGTACCCATCGGAATACCCACAATTTGTCTGAACAACTTAGTACCAAATCGTATGTAAACATTGTCAAGTAGAAAGGTGAGAGCTTCACACACTTTCTGACATGATCATAAAGTATAATTTGTATGCTCTTCAGAAGTGAAAGAGGCATTTCTTACATTACATACAAGATAAGGGAGTCTTCTCCATGAAATGTCCATTCATTTAAACCATTAAGTTTTTATTCTATAAGATTATGAGGACGTGTAGTGTAAAGGGTGGACAAAAATCATAAGTAGACAGACTTGAAGCACGAAAACGCCTGGATTTTAATTTATTTAAACGTCATTAGAATTTTTATAGACCAAAACAGATTTCTACCTGATCTTTCGAAGACTTTGTCGCAATCTTTTATCACATGTTTTTTATGGCAGTAAAACATGAAGTTAATAATTTGGAGAGTTCAGTGGTGGTACAAGAGCTTGAATTTGAAATAAACCGTGCTCTGTATGGTCTTTATGAAGTTTAGGTAACCAATGTAAAGTAGGAAGCTTGTCTTGGCCTTCTATTAGACAGACAGCAAACTTGGTGGGTGAATGACAAATATGGTCATCAATTAAAGCCCTCTCTACAACTAAAGGCTGAAGTTTATAGGTCTTAGTACCACTAAGATCTTGCTGAAGAGTGTTAACACAGTGAAGCCGTCAAAAAACGACCACATTGTTAGCGGCCTTGTCAGCTGGAGGCAAAACAAACTTCCTATGAAATTATTGAATACTAGTTTAACGTGGCGTGAAGACGTCTTGGTGTCTTAGGAGGTAATAAGTTCGTATTTTGCGAATAAAAAGAAATGCATTAGTTCACTAATTTTAGAATGCTAAGTTTGCATTCTTTTAGAGTTTATGCTCAACATACTCTCGTTTACACAAAGATTATGACCACAAGGTGAAGGTCACTGTAACTAGTTTGAGAAAAACATTGTAATCGCTCTATCACCTATATTTATTGACAGGTTCTAATATAACTTCAGCCAAATGTTGCTTATGATAATACCTCGAGTAAGTTTGACTTCAGGGTTCTGAGGTCAAGGTCACAGTGGCTATTTTTAGAAAAACAAAAAGCATCCTCATTGCTCTAGCGCCAAATTTTATTGATGAATATTGTCATTACTATTCACAAATGTTGCAAATGATAACATCTTCAGCGAGTTTGACTTTCAAGGCCATGGCCTCAAGTTCTAGGTCACTGTGGCTATTTTTAGAAAAAAAAATATCATCGCTCTAGCGCCTACATTTATTGACAGATTTTAATATAACTTCACACAAATTGTGGTTATAATATCTCAAGCGAGTAATACTTTCAAGGTCATGGCCTCAAGGTCAAGGTTACTGGAGCTTTTTTTAGAAAAACTCTGTCATTGCTCTTGAGCTTACATTTATTGATAAGGTTTGATATTAATTCACACAAATGTTGGGTATGATAATATCACGAACTAGTTTGGCTTTCACGGTCCTCGGCTCAAGGTCATGGTCACTGTGCCTATTTTTAGAAGAAAAAAAAACTTTGTCACCGCTCTAGTTCCTACATGTATTGATGGGTTTTAATAAAGCATCTTGCAAATGTTGCATATTATAATATCTCAAGCAAGTTGGCGTTTTGCCAGTTGTTCAGTGAATAGTCTTGTGCGAGGGGATTTGTATCGCCTGCGATGCCTTGTTCCTTTCTGTTTTCATCATTATTAGTTACTATTCCTCTTGATGCCATTGGTAGGCCGTAATCTTTGATTGTGGCTTTTCCTGGGCATCTATGTAGAAGTGGTTACGCTTTTATTGAAAAAAAATGAAAAAAAAGCCCATTACGCGTATGCCTTTGAAACAGGTAAAAATTGTTTTGGTTAAGCATGGGAACCTCGAACGAAGCATCCTTTCTCAAAGTAAGAATATCCATGTGTCTACACATCAGAGGTTATGGGAGCTTACCACTAAATATTTTCCATAGGCGACAATAGTAACCTTTTACATGCTCCCACAAAAACTACGCATACAAAACTTTTCAAACCTTACTCATTTATAGAGCCATCCTAGCTCAACAAGTTGATGACAAAAATCCACATGTTGCCCGTCTCCTTTTCAAGTTATGGTCCGCCATGTTTGTTTACATGCAGATTCGCAGTGAATACAAGCCGGCATTTTAAAGGAGATGTGACAATATAAAATCAGCAACAATTTCTTTGGGCTTGCAATTATAATTATGAAACACACATCATTTTATTTCCTTATAACTATCCTTTTCTCACATTGAAATGAAACATGGGATATTTATCCAATGGAAGCCTGCCTGGTATTTAGACTGCAACTAAAAGCTCTGTCCCAAAGTGATAAAATCCAGTACTTCCCGTATTTAGTGCAAAGCTGCCTATACCAAACCCTTATTGTCTTTATGATCCATCAAAAGCATTGTCAAATAGAAATTTAGATCATATCTAATAATTTAAGCATGCATAATAAATGTTCAGTGGCAAAGAATCTTTGAAAGTTGCGAAAAAGTTATCGCATTCAGATTCTACAATGAAAGCCGAACAAACCATATTTTGTGAAAAGCGCAAATTTTACCTCTTTCTGGAATGGAACCCTGATACCGGCTTGCATCAGTGGTTCTTCTCCTATGTCTTTGGAACACTTCAATCCTAAGATGCACTAAATTATGCCTCAATAGCATACCAACTGGTATTTATGGCTGATTTCACACATATACCCCCTATTTTATGTAAAAATGGCATTTTGAGGATATTTTGATGATAAAACTTTGACAAAAATGATTATAAATGCCTTAATACCATGTGAAACAGTGGATACATATCTGTTCAGATCCTTTAACATGATCTAATCAATTAGAACCAATAATAGATGCGAAAACTTATCGAGATATTGCCGCAGAGACAATTTTGAAGTTTTGCTTTGGCAAGAGACCAAGGCCATAAACCATGTAACCTTACTGTTAAATTACAGATGGAGTAGATTCTTTCTCTTGTGTATCCAGTTATATACTTACTGTAAGCTTTTTTCAAAACAAACCCAATAACAATTGATTAACATGGCTTTAAAGTACCCCCCCCCCCCCCCCAAATGCACAGATCAGAAGCAAAAACTGATCAAATACACCCAGTTAGACTTAATTACCACTAATCTTACACTTTTTTTTTTACAGTTTCTGTGGCAAACCACATGCCAGGAATATCCATTTTATGATACAGAATTGGATAGAACCTGCCAATGTGTGAAAATATGATGTAATGACTGAAAACTGGAGTGTGGGGCTAATTTTTCTACGTTTGGTATAGGGAGCTTACCACTAAATATTTTCCATAGGCGACAATAGTAACCTTTTACATGCTCCCACAAAAACTACACATACACAACTTTTCAAACCTTACTCATTTATAGAGCCATCCTAGCTCAACAAGTTGATGAGAAAAAAGTCCACATGTTGCCCGTCCCCTTTTCAAGTTATGGTCCGCCATGTTTGTTTACATGCAGATTCGCAGTGAATACAAGCCGGCATTTTAAAGGAGATGTGACAATATAAAATCAGCAACAATTTCTTTGAGCTTGCAAATATAATTATGAAACACACATCATTTTATTTCCTTATAACTATCCTTTTCTCACATTGAAATGAAACATGTGATATGTATCCAATGGAAGCCTGCCTGGTATTTAGACTGCAACTAAAAGCTCTGTCCCAAAGTGATAAAATCCAGTACTTCCCGTATTTAGTGCAAAGCTGCCTATACCAAACCCTTATTGTCTTTATGATCCATCAAAAGCATTGTCAAATAGAAATTTAGATCATATCTAATAATTTAAGCATGCATAATAAATGTTCAGTGGCAAAGAATCTTTGAAAGTTGCGAAAAAGTTATCGCATTCAGATTCTACAATGGAAGCCGAACAAACCATATTTTGTGAAAAGCGCAAATTTTACCTCTTTCTGGAATGGAACCCTGATACCGGCTTGCATCAGTGGTTCTTCTCCTATGTCTTTGGAACACTTCAATCCTAAGATGCACTAAATTATGCCTCAATAGCATACCAACTGGTATTTATGGCTGATTTCACACATATACCCCCTATTTTATGTAAAAATGGCATTTTGAGGATATTTTGATGATAAAACTTTGACAAAAATGATTATAAATGCCTTAATACCATGTGAAACAGTGGATACATATCTGTTCAGATCCTTTAACATGATCTAATCAATTAGAACCAATAATAGATGCGAAAACTTATCGAGATATTGCCGCAGAGACAATTTTGAAGTTTTGCTTTGGCAAGAGACCAAGGCCATAAACCATGTAACCTTACTGTTAAATTACAGATGGAGTAGATTCTTTCTCTTGTGTATCCAGTTATATACTTACTGTAAGCTTTTTTCAAAACAAACCCAATAACAATTGATTAACATGGCTTTAAAGTACCCCCCCCCCCCCCGCCCCCAAATGCACAGATCAGAAGCAAAAACTGATCAAATACACCCAGTTAGACTTAATTACCACTAATCTTACACTTTTTTTTACAGTTTCTGTGGCAAACCACATGCCAGGAATATCCATTTTATGATACAGAATTGGATAGAACCTGCCAATGTGTGAAAATATGATGTAATGACTGAAAACTGGAGTGTGGGGCTAATTTTTCTACGTTTGGTATAGGGAGCTTACCACTAAATATTTTCCATAGGCGACAATAGTAACCTTTTACATGCTCCCACAAAAACTACACATACACAACTTTTCAAACCTTACTCATTTATAGAGCCATCCTAGCTCAACAAGTTGATGAGAAAAAAGTCCACATGTTGCCCGTCCCCTTTTCAAGTTATGGTCCGCCATGTTTGTTTACATGCAGATTCGCAGTGAATACAAGCCGGCATTTTAAAGGAGATGTGACAATATAAAATCAGCAACAATTTCTTTGAGCTTGCAAATATAATTATGAAACACACATCATTTTATTTCCTTATAACTATCCTTTTCTCACATTGAAATGAAACATGTGATATGTATCCAATGGAAGCCTGCCTGGTATTTAGACTGCAACTAAAAGCTCTGTCCCAAAGTGATAAAATCCAGTACCTCCCGTATTTAGTGCAAAGCTACCTTATGATATTATAAACAATCTGCATAGCTTTTCCTGTAAGAACAATAACTCTATCAGCAGTATTTACTTTACGGATTTACATTCCTTCTTAGTTCTTGCAGTTGAAAGCTTGTCTTGGGCATATCTCTGAAAGTATAGAAGGTAATTATACATTGACAGTTTGACATGAGAGGAAGTGCAGAATGCAGCCAAAGGTGCCTTAGCGTCCATTGGAGTTATCACTTATTTATACTCTGCATGCATACCTATTTTTCATGATTTTTACATTCTTAGTTGTAGATCACTAACTAGGAAATACAAAGCTTAGTTTGTTAGTCTTACGGTTTAATAGGCCTTGCATTGGAAGGACATAATATTTCATTCTTTTTTGAAAAGTAATTTACAAGGGAACACAAAACCGAGTTCCTTAGTCATATGGTTAAAGAGTTACAGGCCTTCCTGGGCCTTATGTTTAATTTTTGTTGAAAACCATTTACTAGGGAACACAAAACTGAGTTTCTCAGTCTAATGGTTTCAGAGTTACGGACCTTGCTAGGTAAGGGCCTAATATTTCATTCTTTGTTGAAATTCACTTACTTTGGAACACAAAACTGAGTGTCTTAGTCCAATGGTTTCAGAGTTTCAGGCCTTACAGGCAGCTACTTGTTGTTGTTTTGTTTTTGTTTTGTTTTTTCACATCTTGCACTTATTTCATTGATATATTATGTTATTAGAGTGGATGTTTGCTTTTACTTCTTTCATCGCTTTCGACAGTATTTCAGTCATATCCTAATAATGAAACACTGTGTGCAGTGGAAACCCAGATATAACTCCACACCTCAAAGTGTATGGGATCACAAAATTTCACACCAAACCGAGTTTCTTAGTCTTATGGTTTAAGAGTGTCAGGCCTTACAGGCAGCTACTATGTTTAGTTGTTTTTTGGATTTTTTCACGCCTGGCACTTATTTCATTGATTTATTATGTTATCGGGGGGAGGGGGCGGGCAATCTTGATCATTTGAACTGGAACTGATTTAGCTGTTTTGGTAGAGGTTTATCACGAAAACACGGGCTTGGAGAAAAACATTGGGCTACAAGGTGCTTGCAAGCCGAGCTGAAACCGACCGCACAACCATTTGGAACGTCTAAGCCAGTCCAGACAAAGTGGTTCGAGTCGGACCGTCAATGCATTAAAACACTATTCGTTTCATTGAACGGCTGTGCTTCAGATCTCGTGTCATCTCAATGTCTGACAAAAGTCCCACAAAATTGGAAGCAACGTCTCTAAAATGACCTAACTACTGTTAATTGGAACGGACGGTAAATCTCAATTAAAACAAAAAAAAATCACGAAAAGGCGCCTCTATTCCCTATTTTTAGTTAAGCGGGGATAAAAAGCAATAAACCTTATGTTCCTTATTTCTTCTCATAGAGTGTAGATGCTCGTTAGAACCGCCATGATGAGGCGGTTCAAACGTCCATCCACAGTTTATATTTTGAGAAGACGTTTCTAACTTCTGCTCTAAAATATAGGTTCTGGGTGAGGCAGTTCTAAAGAGTACATACAATCTATATTTTTGTATGAGGTTGTTCTAACGAGCACCCATAATCTATATTTTAGAGCAGAAATTAGAAAAATATTATTTTTCATCAGAGATTTTCGTGTTTTTATTTTTGTTATTTTTTTTGAGGGGCGTGGTAAAATTTACAACAATCTTTTTGTATAGGCGTGTTTTCGCTCTACGAGGGTCATCCAAAAATAACTGATCAATGCCTTATAACTATTAAAATAGGTTTTAAATACAGCTTACTTCTTCACAGTCCTTCGAAGTAATCTCCCCTCGAACGGATGACAGAACTCCATCTGCTTGGTAACGCTTCTATACCGGTTGCTAAGCAACTGAAGTTGATGCGTCGGACCTCTGCGTTCACGGCACACTCTAACTCGTCCAAACTGTCATAACGGTTTCCCCGTAAAGGTTCTTTCAACTTTGGAAACAGGTCGAAGTCGGGAGGAGACAAATCTGGCGAATACGGGGGGTGATCGAGCACTTCCCAGCCATACCCTTCCAACAGCTCCTTGACAACGTTACTTTTGTGTGGTGACGCGTTGTCGTGCAGAATTAACGGCGTGCAGTTAATAAGTTCTGAGCGCTTGCGGCGTAATGCTGGACGAAGTATTGTCCGTAGATACTTTTCATAATATTCTTTATTGACTGTTCGACCTGTTGGTACCCGGTGTGAGGTAAGAACGCCACGGAAATCATACGCAAATATCATCAACATCTTGGGACAATTCTGACTTCGGCGAAATTTTAATGGCCTCGGTGAATCTTTTGTATGCCATTCACTACTTTGCCGCTTTAATTCAGGCTCAAAAGACCGTATCCACGTTTCGTCGATTGCTACAATTCTCTGAAGCATTTCATCTCCTTCTTCTCCATACCTATGCAGGAGCGAGCGAGCGATTTTTACCCGATGGTGTTTTTCGGAATCTGACAGCATGTGAGGCACCCACCTGGCTGCAACTTTTCTCATTTTCAAACGTTCAAGCAGAATGGAATGTGCTGACCCATGGCTTATATCCAGTTCATGAGCTATCTCGGTGCATGTATATCTTCTATCATCATTCAATAATTTCGCTACTTTTTCAACATTTTCACCATCCGTTGCAGACACAGGCCTTCCGCACAGGTGCTTGTTGCTTACATTGCTCCTCCCATTATTAAATTCACGTACCCACTTCCTGATTGTACTATACGCAAGTACTGACGTTGGTACAACTTCTTCAAGAGCGTTTAGAATCTCAGGTGCGTCTTTTCCTCGTCTTGATTCAATCTTAATATACGTAATCTGTTCTTCCCGCGTCAGCGTGAACGCGCAGTCGGCCATTACGTTGCGATAAATGACGTCACGTAAAGATGACGTCACGTAACGTCGTGTTTTGGCGCGCAATCTTTAACGGAGATATTGATCAGCAATCGTGCCAAATATTAGATACGTACGTCAATAAATAAAAAAATTATAACCCACTGATCAGTTATTTTTGGATGACCCTCGTAATCTTATCGGGAGGTATGAGTAAACTGCCCTAGAGATGTGGCGGTCATCTTGTTTATTGGGGCGAACCCGTTTTAGCTATTTTGGCAGAGGTTCACATAAGCAACATCTCTGTGAAGTTTGAATGAAATTGACCCAAAGGTTGTAAATGCATTTTTGTTTTCAATTTTTAGTGCTGACGGCCATCTTGTTCACTGGAACGGAACAGTTCTTGCTGTTTTAAAATAGACTCAGCAAAGCATCTTTAATTCCTGTTATGTTTGGAATAAAATTGGCCCAAGGGCATAAGAAGAATTGTGTTTAGTTTTAGCTCTAACTGCCATCTTGTTCAAAAGTGGGTATTAAGTAGAGTGGGACTGTGAAGTTTGATTGAAATCGGCTCAAAAAGAGATAACATCAAGTAAATTGTTGACGGACGATGACGTATACGACTGCCCTAGCGTTGTGGGCTCCCCTTCCTCTTTTCCTCTGGTAACTAAGAAAAACAACTCCTGCAACTTATGAGTAAGGTTTAAATTGATTGCATCGATTTTGAAATTCTCGATTGAAAAGGTAAAGTAAAGTGGGTCGCATTCAGGTGTTTTCTTAGTGTCTTTGTTAAGGTATAATATACCTATATTGATTTTGCCTATGTTTGCATTTTATAACATTTCGAAATAAGTATTCTATAAATATAAACTATTATAAGGGTTGTATGTCAAAAATACGGATCACTTCAACATATATTTTGCATGGGTGCACTTGTACTGAAAAGGAAATTATTGACTGTGTTTGTGTTGACAGTTTTATTCGGTATAATATTTATTTTGTTTTAAGCTTTTTTTACGTTTCTCATAATGTCTTATACATGCACTTTAGTTGAATAGATTCACGACAAGGGGAGATAACTTTATCTCTAATAGCATTGTAATCGATAGAGAATTCAGAGCTCCTGATAAGGCGATTTTTCATCCCAAAAGCACTGATTTTCTTTTACTTCTTTTACCTATTTGTGCAACAAATCATATGTTGTGGGTACTCATTAGAAGCGCCTCCATGAGGCGCTTCTAATGTGTACCCACAACTTATGTTTTCATGCAGAAAAAATAAAAATAACATTCCGATACTCCCTCTTATCAGGGGCTATGGATCATAGTACGTGGTCTACTGGTAACCTTAAGACGTTAATCACAACAATCTGCGTCTGCTTAGTTTTCTGCCAAATTACTTTAAAAGCCATTGTTGCAAACAACGTTGACCCGAATCAGACTGTTCCTCGGATTCAGTTTGTCTTGGCACTATAAGTGTTAGAAGAGAGCAGACCGTTTCAGAGCCTCCGATTATAAGAAATAAATCGTCATGGTATAACACATAACTTTTAAAAAACTGGGGCACTCATTAGGTGCGTCTACTCCATTTATCGGTGTATCTCTTAACCCATAAAATGCCAATCAGGACAATTGTCGTCTGCTTTGGTGTCTTCCATTTAAATAAAAAAGTTATTGTATCAAACAGTGTGGAACCAGATAAGACTCCTCTAGGAGCACTCTGTTTGCAAGAAAGTTAGCAGACGACATTTTCAAATGTAGATTTATATTTCTCGTCACCTTAAGGTTTACAGGAGTCAGTGGGTGTTTGAGTTTTCCGTCTCACCAACAGCTAAGGTCATACGGAGACGGGACCTTGGTTTAAAGACCCATCCGAAAGTCTGGAGAAGGAAGCCCGGGATCGAACCTGCGACCCCTAGTTTACAAAGCGAGTAGCATAACCACTGCACCACGAGGGCTTGACTATAAGAAAACAAAACTGCTTCTGAATACATGTAGGCCAATGTGGTTTGTATATGTCGTCTGTTTCACCCACTTGCAGACGTTTCTAACATTGTCGTAGCAAATAGATTGAGCTGCATTGTGCTTTCAGAGAGAGTTGTGTTCTTTTTCGATGATACATCGAATTCACAGTGAAAATTGAACGATTTCGTCTCTAAGCATGTAAGAAAATAATATCATTTCTCTCCGAGGTCTTTTGTTTTCTTATATGGGCCCCATCAAGCGATTTTAGTACTTATCGCCTATGCGAGCAGCGAAGGTTCAGGCGAGCCTGCGCATCCGCGCAGTATCGCCAGAACCTTCGCTGCTCGCTCATACAAGCAGTGAATCAATAGGAAACTTCAGACAGAAAGCCATATCCCTGGCCCTTCTGAATGGCTGGGCATGCGCTGTTACAATTTGTCATGACGGAATGCTCGAAGACACAAATTCGCTTGGCGGGGCTTCTCTCGTGACGGTGTTTCATTCTATGTATACATGTTGTTCGTTTCCTATTCCAGTGTTGATCGCTAATGTAGAGTCCAGAGGAGGAGGACGTGGGGGTGGTGGAGGGCGGGGCGGTGGAAGAGGGAGGGGTGGAAGCAGGACTGGTGGTAGGTCAAGGTCAGGAACCAGCAGTGCCAAAGTAAAGACCGCAATAAAGAATTATAAAGGACCAACTTACAAAAGTTCTAACTGGAAGCTTGCCCTGAAAGCCGGGACAGTGTGGGGAGTGGCAAATTACAAAACTAGACCGCGGTACCGTGATCATCCGGACCAGGGTACGTACACCACTGAACATATCATCACAGACAGGCCCCGGCGTTTTAATACTTTTTTTTCATGCTTCATTTATTTGTTTTAAATTGCAAATAAATGTCTTCAGTCAAAGCTTCAGGGAAGACAAATACAATTATTAAAATATCGATCGGCCCTGCCCCATTGGGGCTTGAAGAAACAGATCGGCTGCATGGTGCTTCCGCGCAGAGCTGAAACCGACCGCACAGGAGTACTAGTAAATCGCTTAGAGGATCAAAGCCTGCCCAGGCAAAGCGGTGCGAGGCGGACCGCCCATGCTTGTAAATAATATTGGTTTTGATTGGGCGACAGAGCTTGAGATGTAATTTCATCTCCATGTCAGGTAAAAATCCCACAAAATTGGAAGCAGCGTCTCAAAAAGACCTATACACTGTTGACTTTGACGTTAAACCTCAAATCAAATCAAACAAACACAAAATTTAGAATATCAATATTTTTTGTGACCCGTCTGAGAAGATAGGAATGACCTTCAGTAAATACAGTAAAATTCCTATATTAAGACCGCCTTTGGGACTGTTCAAAAGTGGTCTTTAAGACCACTTTTGAACAGTCCCAAAGGTGGTCACTTTTGAACAGTCCCAAAGGTGGTCTGTGATCAAAGGATACTATATGCAGAAAATACAGAGAAAGAATAAGTGCAACCTACTAAATAAGCTTTTTAAACCAGAACTGGTCTTAAGTTTAGGTGGTCTTAATAGCGAAATTTTACTGTACAGTGGAACGTTGACAAACACTGATGGCTCGTTTACCATATCTTAGTCAAAGTCGGTCTGGAATCCTTTGAGAATTCAGGGTAATTGAAAGAGGCTTGCTTGATTTTGTCTTTATACGGTTCTTTGATTTAAGGTTTGATGTCTCCGACAACACTATTTAGGTCATTTTGGAGGTTGTGGGACTTTTACCAGACATTGAGATGACATGCCAACCATTACAACAAATGGGTTTGGGAGCTGATTGGAGCTGTGGGTTAACTGTAACAATTCCTGATCATTGCCTTCACTTCCATTTTTATATGCGCTGGACGGTCCGACTGGCACCGCTCTGCCTGTGTTGGTTTAGACCTTCTATGCGGTTTACCAGTACACATGTGCGCAGTCGGTTTCAGCTCTGCATGGAAACGCCATACAGTCCAGTCTATTTCTCCAGCAGCGCTTGAACGACAACCATAATTCTAATGCACTTGCGTATGTAACGCGACGTCTGATTGGATAACGTCAAAAATTTGCGACAGTATATTCTGCGTTATACTGTCGGAAATCCGACGTCATCATGTAACGCCGCTTTCCATTGGTTGTCATTTGGTTTTACGCAGCTCACCGCGCTTGCCGCCTTGTGCAAAACAGTACAGTTTTTTACTTAACAACTGAATAAGTGCATTAGAATAGGGATAACTGTATTGAAAATTGTCATTTGGGGAGGTAAATCGTCGGTTTTAAGGTCGCAAATTACGTTTTACGGCTCCGCTAACGCGTCGCCGTAAAACGAAATTTCCGACCGTAAAACCTCCGATTTACCTCCCCAAATGACAATTTTCAGTACAGTTATCCCCTAAATTAAACGTGGCAAGGACTGAGGTCTGGCGAATAAGGTGGATGTGAGAGCTCAACTACCTCTTCCTCTTTTAAGAAGTCTTTGATATGAACACTCTTGTCAGCAGGTGCGTTGTCATGGATAGTACACACCCAGTAAGCATTCTACATAAATCTACAGCGGGCCGTTAGCGGCCCGTCAGGGTAGCTGACGGGCCGCTAACGGCCCGCTGTAGATTTATGTAGAATGCTAGCAGGGCAGACCTCTTAACCGGTTGCAGGTCTACGTTTTTCGTTGTGACAACACACCAGTCTTATAAAATTTACCTGTGATTGTCTTGCCATTAGGTACAGGAATTTGAAAAATGGGTCCATCGCATGCAGGACCCGCTTCTAAGTTTCCACTCCTGAGAATGTCCTTGACGAAACACCAACTCTATAAGCAATTTCTTTCATCCTGAACATTGTATTTTGTTTGACCATATCTGCCACAGCAGGAACATTAGATTTTGTAGCAGCTTGTCCTGAATGGACGGGGCGGGGCTCATCTTTCAGGTTAGTTTTTACAACCTTTGAAATTATTCATGCCACCTGAAATTTTACGTTTTAGAGACAACAGATGTCCCATGTAACTGACACAGTTCAAACTATTTCTGCGAAACTGAAACATTAAGACCAACGTGACCTTTAATTTAAGCCCTAATTTCAAAGTGTTTTTGTTTTGTTTTGTTTTGCATTCAGTTAGGGGATAACTGTTTTCAAAATTGTCATTTGGGGAGTTAAATCGGCGATTTTACGGTCGGAACTTTCGTTTAACGGCGACGCGTTAGCGGAGCCGGAGTGTACTTAAACTTTCAATAACTTTTGAAAGACTGAACGGATTAGACCGAAATTTAAACGCCCCTAGTTTTTGTTTGTTTGATTTAAGGTTTAACGTCCCCGTCAACACTAAACGCCTAGTCTAAGCCTGTCAAGGAAAACTGTGGTAATGTAAACTGACCGGCTCAATATGATCAAAACGTGTTTACTGGGTCGTTCAACTCCAAAAAGACATTCATTTTTGTAAAACTTACCACAAACAATACCGTCAAATTCACACCCCTGTTATTGGAGATGAATCACTCTAAACTTATTACCGTAAAAATTAAAAAATTTCGGACATCTTGAGGCCTTGCTGTAATTGTCCTAAAATTAAAAAAAAGTTTCATGATCCAGCAAGGAGTCCAAAAGGTGCAGCTGGAATGGCAAAGGTGTAGACCCTGATCAGACTGCCACTTAGGGTCATTATGGTAGGTGGAAGATTCCATTGTTATATATAGGCTAATAAGGGAGACAACCATAGATTTATAACAGTTATCGCACCTGAAACTCCATTTATTTTTATTTCATTTATTTATTTATTTGTTTATTTTTCATTGTCTTGCAGAACCCACAGTGTGTTTCAACGCTGTTGATTTGAGAGATGGGAAATACGCATATTTCATCTGCCCGGAGCCCGGTCAAAAGGATAGTTATGAGTTTTGCTGTGGGGAATACGGCGAGCAAAAATGTTGTAATACTCCAGATTCAGGGTAAGTTTACCCCAACCCCGTTACAAAACATGCCGAGACAAATACATCGTAAATTTTACCGCCGAAAATATGCAAGTTTTAAGATGAAAAATTGTGATATATTATTTATTTCTGCTCAACATATAGAAATAAGAAAAATAAGATTTACACCTTGTAAACCCAAGTTTTACTGTATAAAAATAAGCCTCCGTGGTATAGTGGTTTTGCTACTCGCCTTGTAAACCAGGGGTCGCAGGATCGATCCCGGGCTTCTCTTGACTTTCGGATGAATTTTTAAACCGAGGTCACGCATCCGTATGACCTTAGCTGTTGGTGGGACGTAAAACTCAAACACCCACTCACTCGTTGTATAAAATGCGGTTCAATGGGGTCAAAACGCGGTCCAATTTGTTTGTTTGATTTGAGGTTTAACGTCCCCGTCAACACAGTATATGTCATTTTGGAGACGTTGCTTCCATTTTTATGGGACATCATTGAGTTGAAGTGACATCTCAAGCCCTGTCGTCCAATCATCGGAAACCAATAGGGTTTATAATCATGGGCGGTCTGCCTCGCACCGCAGTTCCTGGACAAGCTTAGATCCTCTATGCGGTTTACCAGTACTAGTGTGCGGACGGTTTCAGCTCAGCGTGGAAGCATCTTGCAGCCTATCTATGTCTTCAAGCCCCGATGGGCGGGGACGGAAACGCGGTCCAATGGCGTCAAAGTCATTAGGTGTGCTTTCCTGATGCTTTGTCTGTTATACATAAATGATTGCTTATCTCTAGAAGACATTCGAAGCACTTACAGTACGTCTGGGACTATTTCTCAGCGTGTAGGTTGTGAAATGTCTTGAACGAACAGCAAATGGCCTGCGGAGACTGCGTTCTGAGTTTTAACAATACAACATTTCGGTCAGAATAGTTTTAACATCGCAACTTGCTGGTGCAAAGCAATTATCAGAAATGAAGAAAATCATCTTACGTTTTTTATTTATTCATTTATTTATTTATTTATCTATTTATCTATTTATTTATTGGGTTAAGAGCCTCAATCAACGTTTTAACGGCCCCTTCAACATTATTAAGGCCACCTCGATCCGACTCGTTCACCTGATCACACCCTTTACCCTAATAGTAGACCTTTTACAATTGAGTTTTAGTGTACATGAAACTAAGCAGGAAAGCGGAGAAAATGGCGGAAACATCACGTGAGTGAGTGATTGAGTGTTTGAGTTAACGTCCCACCAACAGATGAGGTCATACGGAGACGGGATCTCGGTTTAAAGACTCATCCGAAAGTCTGGAGAAGCCCGGGATCGACCCTGCGACCCCTGGTTTACAAGGCGAGTAGCGTAACCACTACACTACGCGGGCTTCTAAAACTCGAAAATGTAAGCTGTAGCCATTCCCCTTTATAGAGATGAAAATGTAAATTCGAATTAAAAGACATAATTCTTTTATTCATGCACATTCTCACAGATCCCATTAGTGCTTCATTACAAATGATGTTATATTATTATTATTATTATTATAGTAAAATTCCGCTATTAGACCACCTAATATGAAGACTAATTCTGCTATAAAAAGCTTATTTAGTAGGTTGTAGTTATTCTTTCTTTGTGTTTTCTGCATGCAGTATCCTCTGATCAGAGACAGCCTTTGGAACTGTTCAAAAGTGGTCTTAAAGACCACTTTTGAACAGTCCCAAATGTGGTCTTAATATAGGAATTTTACTGTATTATTATTGTTGTTATTATTAGAGCCAGCGCATGACAAAACCTACAATAATACATATGCGCCCAGCAAAGAATAAGATCAGCTTGCGCATCCATATAGTCTAACCAGAGACTTCTCTTGCTGCATGAAGGAGCACTGGGCCCTTAGCTACCCTTAGAGCTACCCGGATGCGCAGGCTGATCTGAGTCTTCGTTGGGCGCACATGTCTTATTGTAGATTTTGTCATGCGCTGGCTCAAATTTATTATTTTTATTATTATTACAATTATTATTATTATTATTATTATTATTATTATTATTATTATTATTTTTGTTTAACTTCATTGGCTCGAACACCTCTGGAGCCCTGAAAATGTGTTCGCGACGGGGCCGGTTCAAGTAATTGATTGTTAATCGCAGTGTCCGGTTAGAACATAATAGTGATATATTTTCGATTTTCTTTTTTTTTTTTTTTTAAGGTATGCAGTGTGTACGTATTAGAATCGTCTCATTGAGTGAGGCTATTCGAAAAGAGTACACACAACATACTTTTTCAAGATAAAATAAGAACGAGCCATCGGAGTTCGAGCCTCGAAGTTTCACTGTATCATTATTTATTCAGTTTTATTTTATTGTTTTATTTTTTCAGGTCGGGTGGATGGGAGATAGTAACGGAAATTCTGGGCTTGCTTGTGGTGATATTACTTTGTATAGGTGTATGTGTTTATTGCGGCAAGAAATAACGTTTCTCGTAATTTCAACTGATTTGAGGAGGTCTATGATCAGGCAGCTGTACCTTGGATTTGGAATGCGGGGCAGCGACACTGAGAGACTTGGAATGCGGGGCAGCGACACTCCGTTCAGTTATTTTCATCGACTCTATCCCAGCAGACCCAGCAGGCATACGTCGCAAGGGCAACGTCAAACCAACGTCGTTGCAACGTCTCGACGTTGCACCGACGTAGATGTGACGTTGCATAAACGTCATGATGTTGTACCGACTTTGATGTGACGTCACAATTACGTCATGTGCCTTCTGGGGACCTACTTCATTATCATAAAAACGTCGCTGTTATGTTGTGGATAATGTCATGTCATCAGACACATATGACCATACGTGTAATATCACGTGGCTACTGGTCCGTAACATCACAATGGCCTCCATGACAACGCTAGGTTTTGTTTTAAGTTTTTCGACATATAAATCCGATTTAAAATCGTCATATCATTAACAGAATCTTACACTCGTGATCTTTTCATATGGAATTTATGAAACTCGCCGAAGTCTCGTTTCAGAAATTTAATATGAAATGACCACTCGTGTAAGCTCCTTTGAATCAACGTCAGTGCGACGTCATTACATTGCATCGACGTTCAATCGACGCTGCTCTTAAAAGTATCATGTATTTGGTCGCTTGTGGTGGAAGCCTCCATGGCGTAGTGGTCATGCTACTCGCCTTGTAAACCAGGGATCGCAGGGTCGATCCCGGGCTTCTCCAGACTTTCGGATGAGTCTTTAAACAGAGGTCCCGTCTCCTTAAGACCAAAGTTGTTGGTGAGACGAAAAACTCAAACACACACTCACTCACTCACTCACTTGGGGTAGATATTGAAAGGAAACTATTAATACTGAAGGAAACTATTAATACTGAAGACGTCAATCGAAATACATGTAATTGACATCTGCTTTGTTGTCTGCTGGTTACATTAAAAGACATTGTTGCAAAATGACCTCAATCGTGTTAATGGTGGCGTAAATCTTAAAAACAAACAAACAGGAATCACAACAGTAAAATAACACAAAACAAACAAGTGTTTTAAAGAATTCGAAAAGATCGTCACGAAAACATGCCTAATTTAATTCTTACCATCTTGAACCCCACTTTTATATGGTAAAATTGGGTTTTACAGGGTTAACCTATTTTTTTTCTCTGCTCTTCAATATAGATTTCGGATACTCAATAGAACCGATGTTCTAATGAGTACCCACAATCTATATATCGCGGCGATGTTAACGAGCACCTAAAATCTACTTTTTGGGCAGAAAAAATACATTTTTCATCGTAAAATTTCTTTTTTCGGTGGTAAAATTTACAATGTGTTTTCATAGGCGTGTTTTCGTAACGTATCAGTATTATGTCCCCTTACCTGACGCCGGACGTTTTCACCTCAGGCTTGAACCAATTTTCATGATCCCATTACGATAACACACCCGTGCGACATAGATTTTTTACATCTCAAAAATGGCTACTTTTCGGTTAAAATCCGGGATATTTTTCGTATTTGTACTGCAAATAAAGGTGGTGGGTGCTCGTTAGAACCGCCTCATTGAGGCGGTTCTAAAGAGTACCCACAACCTATTACTTGGAGCAGAAATAAGTAAAATTATGTATACCCCTGTAACCCAGTTTTCTCTATATAAAGTGGGGTTTAGGCGTGTAGTCAGTTCGAGGACTGGTAAACGTGTTGTGAGAGAGACTTGTGTGAGTCCAAAACGGTCACAATGAAGAAACGCCGTGAATCATATATTTTTTATATTCATATTTTTTTACACAAACGTCTTTTTTATTTTTTTTTCAAATACGGTGGGCATGTGTATATATAAACCTTCATTTCACCATATTTCATTTGCTGGTCTTTGTGTATTGTTTATTATGCACGTATGTTTTTTGAGCACCTCAGGGAAGATTGGCTATGCCAGATGTGAATTTTCTGAAAGTTGACGAATTTGAGTGTCAGACGCATGTACGATAAGGACCTTTATCACGAACTGACCCATTTTAAGAACAAAAACTGCTGCGTAAATGTGATAATTGGCGTATACATAAGGTGAGGTTGCTGGGGCCTGGTTAATGTGGAGGATTGGACAAAAGAATATAACATCAAACATCTTTGAATCGACTGCCTATTCGAAATTCGCAAAATTGCAGTACGTTTTCTCTGGCTTTCTTTGCCGGATCATTACAGGGTCACTGATGAGGCTTTATTAGCCGAAACTACGTAGTATGGCCCATCTTCTTTCTTATGAATGTTTTCATTGCTCTTAAAGGAACTCATTTTTGATTTTTATTTGCCTTCACTGTAGCTGGTGTTGTGCCGTGTGGCGGCCGTAAAACGTCTCCCCGTACATCAACCATAGTGCAGTTTATATTTTACTTTTGGTCCTTTGAGATCATCGTGAATATTCTGAGAAATCGGAAATAAATAATTGGTTTAGACTAATTCTAGACAGGTTTTTAATTATTTGGACCCCATTGTGATTTATATCAGTCTTTGAATCGACTGCCTATTCGAAATTCGCAAAATTGCAGTACGTTTTCTCTGGCTTTCTTTGCCGGATCATTACAGGGTCACTGATGAGTTAGGAGGCCTTCATGCGGACTGAACAAATTATTTGTCTAAATCGCGACGGAAGTAAGGGCGAGGATTGTGGCCACGTAAAATCGATTTAAGCCCCCCAGTGGAAATCTTCCACTGACCGTTCCAAGGCGGTTCTTCTGTGGCGATTTATTTATGTTGTTGTTTGTTACTTGCTGTGTGTATCACTTGTGTCTTTTGGTTTTGGATGGCCATATGGCCATTTTGTGGGAAAGTAACTGTCCTTATGACCTTCCTTTGTTTAGGTTTCCATTATGGTCTGGTCGCTTAATGTTTGTATTTCTTTCCCTTTGGTGTCTTTTACGGGTGGAGTAAGTTAATTGTATCAATTCCTGATCTTTGTTTTACTTCTACTTTATTAGCCGAAACTACGTAGTATGGCCCATCTTCTTTCTTATGAATGTTTTCATTGCTCTTAAAGGAACTCATTTTTGATTTTTATTTACGTATAAACTACGACACATTATTTAAATTTGACTTTGTCAGCAAAATTACAGATCGGATACCTCACATTCCTCAAGTAAAGATCGGCTTGTGCATCTGCGCAGCTTGATCTGCTGCTGGGATATCATCATGTAAACAAGCCCGTGTAAAAGAACCCTGATGGGTCTTATATGTGTTACGAGCCAGGCGTAGCAATAAAGAAAAAAAAACAAATCAGCCTAATGCAAAAATTTAACAAAATTTATTTGCAAACTATCTTTAACCTGTAGAATTAAGAAAATTAAATGTACTTAGCTCTGTTATGAAATATCCTTGAATGAATCTATTTTCCTTGATCCCACAGAATTCAAAGTAGAAGTAAAACAAAGATCAGGAATCGATACAATTAACTTACTCCACTCATCAAAGACACCAAAGTCGGAAATGAAATATAATATCCTTTGACAATCTAACACATAATGTAGAAATAACTTTTCTTATAAACCCAAACTTCAAACTCTAAAGTCAGACTCAAAGAGAAAAATCAAGCTCCTTTATAGACCCTAAGATTTCTCTAGGACGTTCCAGAGGGCTGTGGAATAAGATTAGGTAATTTTCTAAAGATAATGCAACCCCGAACTGTCTGGAAGGTTCCAAAGTACTTTTCCTTGTAAACAAGTTATTTACCAAATTAAATTATTCTGTGACTCATTTTTCCGGAAACTTCTTTCATATTAATAGCATTATTAGGACACCCAGTGGGGTGAAAGTGGGAATCAGAAAAATAAATTATTATGCATAACATATGTCTTATAGGCTATGTGAGGTAACGAGGTTTTGGTTGTTGTTTCTTTTTATTCGGAGGTGGGGGGGGGGCGGAAGGGATGGGATTACGGCCCTTTTGAGATGATTCCACTTTTTTGAGCCTGTCGTTAATCAGGCATGGGCAAAAAAAACGGAGTACCCGGAAAATACCTACTGACCTTCCATTACAGAACTTGGCGCCTCAGATGTGGTCACAGCGAGGTTCGAACCACAGTGGTGATCGATCCACGGCGGTGAGAGACCTAATGATTAAGAGTCGGTTCCACGGAGGCCCCGGTGGTAATGGGACTGCCTGCTTCATATACAACTGTAATTTCATTCAAACCTCGAGTGAGCGAGGAAAACACTATTAAATTAAATGTAATTGTATGCTTGACGACGGTTTGCTGGCCACAGTGTGATTTGGGATATCCAAACTTTATTTTGATTTCTGGTAAGAATGCACCGTTGCTTTAACGCTCTGCATGCTGGGTATTTTTGTCAGATGACGACATTTTGAAATGTTTATTTCTTATTTTTCAAAGAAAACATGACTTGATATATCATGCAAATTGTGCATGAGATGTCAAGACGTGTTTTCTGAAAAAAAAAAAAAAAAACAAAAAAAAAAAACAAGGAAAATATAACAAATAAGAGCAAGTCGATGGTGCGCAATCGCAAATACCCGCTTTTTCTAAATTTGACCTTTGACGTAACCCCATGACCCCAGGGGTCAGATCATTATTTTGATATTTCCATGCGCATCTCGTGTCCCTAAGCAATATGTGTACTGAGTTAAGTCATCATAGGCCAAGCAATTTTAAAATATTTGTATTGACAAGTAGTTTCTTGGAAATTTGACCTTTGACCTTTTTCCTCCAAGAAAATGCTGGTAAATACAAATAATAAAATTGCTTGGCCTATGATCCCATGATCGCAGGGGCTCAGATCAAAATTTGAATAACCTCATGCACATCTACATTCCTTAAACAGTATATGTAGCAAGTTTGGCCACCACATGTGAAGTGTTAAAGAAAATAGTTGCATTGAAAAGCATTTTTAATATAACCACTGACCTCTGCCCATAACCCCAGGGGTTCAGATCAATATTTGGATATGCATATCTGCACTCCCTAAGCAATATGTAAGTTTGTCCAACATATCTCAAGAAATAAAGAAATAGTTGTATTCACATGCATTTTCTTGAAAATTTTACCTTTGACCTCTGACTATAATCCCCCGGGGGACGGGGTATGGGGGAGGGGGTGCTACCATTGGTCAAGAAATAAAGTAGTTGCATTCACAAACATTTGCTTAAAAATTTTACCGTTCGGATCAAACTTTGGATACCCTTATGCACATCTGCAGTTCCTAAGCAATATGTGTACCAAGTTAGGTGACCATAGGACAAGAAATAAAAACTTGTTGCATACACAAGTTTGGATGGACGGACGGACGAATGTACAGACAGACGGACGGACGGAAGGACGAATGTATGTCCGGACGCACACTCGTAACGAAACTAATATACCCGATTTTTTTAAATCGGGTATAATTATCGTCTGCCGAAGGTGGTAAAGGGTAAAAAGCTTGTGTTCAGTATGGCCGAATGATACTTCACACTCCCACGTCTAGCGGACGTAATGGAGAAAGATAAGTGAGGCCGCTCACACATTATTGTAAATACGTTCATGTCGCATTAGTGTGCCATAATGTAGACTAATATCTGTGATAAATACGGCTATGTATTATGTATATATTATCCTCTTGAAAACTGAGCTGTTGTTGTTTTGTATTATTATTATTTTAATTATTATTATTATTAAAGATTTTTGACAAAATTAAACAGAGTCATGTCATCTTTTCTGAAACACAAACCATGTCTTACCAATTGCGATTAGCAGTGAAGACAAAGCTGTTGATCCGACAGGGCAGATTATGTGTGGCTTTCACTGCTTAGATAGTCCTCTGTCTCTATGTCTCAACTTTCAAGACTTTTGTCAGTCTATGTACCTGATCAGGCCAATTTGTTTTACCAGAGTCAAGTTGTTCAGAGCATTGCTAGCTTAACGAGCTCGTTAATGGTCAAATTGTTAAATACTGTAGCAAATACGATATATAAATGTTTTTATCTCTTCTGAAAAATGCGCACATGCTACTCACATTTTTCAACAAGAATATTTGTATACAGTAAAATCCCTATATTAAGACCGCCTTTGGGACTGTTCAAAAGTGGTCTTAAAGACCACTTTTGAACAGCTCCAAAGGTGGTCCTGGCCAGAGGACATTGTGTTCAGATAAAACGAAAAAAGAATAACTGCACCCTTCTAATTAAGCTTTTTAAAGCAGAATTAGTCGTAATTTCAGGTGGTTTTAATAGCAGAATTTCACTGCATTTGCAATATATGTTGACTAACGACGTCATTACTTTTGAACAACTGACCCTTGGTAGCAAACCCCGAAGACACACAGATATGATGAAAAGTAAAGCATGTTTGAAAGACAATTCAATTATGACATTTACCCTTGACCTTATGATCCAAAGGTCAAAATATACTTTCGTTAATAAAATGTTTCTGGAACTACTAAATAAAACTGAATGCAATGATCAGGAATCGATACAATTAACCCACAGCTCCCATCAGAGACACCAAAGGGAAAGAAACACAAACATGAAACAGGCAGAGAGACAGACAAAACTTTTATTCTCTCAAGACATATAACATGACATATGAGGGAAATATACATTACTACATGATAGCGAAGGTGCATTAAGTTTTAGTAGTTTGCAGTTATGAGGACCAAGCATATTTAGACAAAATTAGGAGGTGTGTCTTTACGGGGGAGAACATGTATTTTCTCTTTTTTGTGGCACTATTTTAAATTTCCTTCCAGGTCTACAGAATCATCTAAAGGTTTATTATAGCTTCAGTGAAAAAGAAACAAAAATACTGAGCAAAATGGGAGTGGCTAATTCGGGTTTGTAAACTCATTCAACAATTACCAGGTTAGACTGCACTGAAGCGTAACATTTCTGCACGGACTTTTCAGGCTTGACACGTAAATAGAAACCTACATCTCTAAAAACGAGGTCGTGTAGTTTTACGAAAATTGGGACATAGAAGTATTGGAAGAAAAACCAAGTAGGGGGATAGTGTTTCACTTAGCCAGGGCTTTAATATGGATTAATACTTTATAGATGGACTACAACTAGACCCTAATGGTAACATCAATTGAGAGGTTGCAGACACAGCCATATTGTAAGATTATTCTCCCTTGATCCACCATATTGGAAACACCAGACAGGTTTTTGTGTACAAATTTATTCATTTTTGACCAATTATGCCCCAGTGATAAAAACGCTGAAGGTGTTAATATGTGACTGTTATTTGTTCTTAAGGGTCATAAGAATACAATTATCAAGGTTTAGTCATATTTTTTTTCAAGAGACAAGAGGGTTATTTACAACGAAATACATTAAAATTATGTTGGAAATTAACCTCTCTAGCAAGAAAGATAACTGTACGTGTGTGACGTCATCTTCAATCTCTAAATAGCGGAAAGCCAAAAGGACAGTCATTTTCCCACAAAATGGCCCACAAAATGGCAAATTGGCTATCCAAAACAAAATAATATAAGCGATACACACACACTCAAAGACAAACCATACCACAAATAAACAGCGACAGAAGAACCGCATTGGAATGGTCAGTGAAACGAATTACACTGGGGAGGGGGTGAGGAGGGTGAGGGGGGCTTGAATCGATTTTACGCGGCGGCAATCCTCGCCCTTATTTCCGTCGCGATTTAGACAAATAATTTCTTCAGTCCGCATGAAGGCCTCCTACACCTGTGGACACAAAAAGTTCAAACTTTGATGAGCTTCATTTCATTCTGACTTGAAACATCATTCAATATGTCCTAACATCACTATCAGTCAACTGCCAGACAGAAATAAATTCAAAACACAAGGTGATGTACATTTCATTGCTGACTCCTGCACTGTCCAATCAAAATACATCTCAAATGTCAATCAAAAAGTGTTTTCCAAAATGAGACCAATCAATTGCTTGATCTAGTTTTAGAATTCTTTAATGGGTGACATTTGCTTGTCAAACTAACTTGATGCAAAGAGATTCTTTGAAAGTTATTTCATAGGAGTTTGGGCGGTTTGTGTCCACAGGTGTAACTCATCAGTGCAACATCTTCGTGAACACAAATATCAAACAACCACAGAGATGAAACAAAGGTGAAGACTCGACATCAAACCACTTAAAATGCAAACCACTAATTACAAGCGGAATGAAACCAAATTCACTTTATATGAAGATTTGTTTCCGCAGACAAATGCATGGCCTCATGGCCTGAGTCACATGGCCAAGATAGCTGCCGAACCAATATATAGCAAAGAAGTATTGAAACCAAAAACTTATTCTCTGAGGCATTTGGACTAGCTGTGCAGAATCAAGCTTGCACAATACCTGTGCTAAAAGATCCCATACATATTAATTGGTGTACGTGCGTAGGTGTGGTAAAGGCGTAAGACAAAACGTGTACTTGTAAATTGATTTTAAAAAATCCAATAAAGAGAGAAAGAAAAAAAAACATTTATAAAGTGAAAAAGACATCATATATTCTTTGTATCTGCATATATTTGAGAAAAATGTCAATATTGCAAACTAATAACTGGTAACGTAAAACTGATTCCGTAAACTGTGATAATTAAACTTTTCAATCAAACTGCAACGTGTTTCTCATTTGAAGTTTAAATGATCGATGGCATTTACAGACAATTTCTCTCTCTTGAGAAATCGCCTGGAAGCTCCAACAGAATGGATTGTTGAAACTAGCATTTATTTAATGGCTATAGGTAATCCTATTCATCGCCGTTACAATAAAACATAATCTATTATGCGAGAAAGCACTTTATACAACAACAAAATTATTCAATTCCGTTTCTTGCTTGAATATAGAGTCCGTGGCTAGACGAAAACTACCATAATGATTGAAAGGTTGTGGGTTCGAATCCGGCCACAGGATGCGAAATGTGTTCTTGGGCAAGACATGTTATGACAATGCCCCTCTCGACCCAGGTGTAAATCGGTAGCAGTGGGGTAATAGTCACTGCCTGTCTCTCTCGTGCGCGTGATAACATCCGGAATGAGTGTTCTAGAGCGATTCAATAAGCTTGGAACTTTCATCGTAATCGAACTAAAATAAATTGAGCCCCGCCAAGCGAATTTGTGTCTTCGAGCATTCCGTCATGACAAATTTTAACTGCGCATGCCCAGCCATTCAGAGGGGCCAGGGATGTGGCTTTCTGTCTGAAGGTTCCTCTTGATTTACTGCTTGTATAAGTGAGCAGCGAAGGTTCTGGCGAGACTGCGCGGATGCGCAGGCTCGCCTGAACCTTCGCTGCTCGCATAGGCGATAAGTACCAAAATCGCTTGACGGGGCCCAATTAGTATAAGCTAAAACTACCATTACGTACAGAAAACAATCGTCTTTCTATAACAGAGGAGGATTCTTGTGAAGGAAAGAATTTTCTCCCGATGTTAGCAAATTCTTTATTATGACAGTGGCCTAAATGAAATGTAAAATACAATGCTTCAGGCCTAAAAAGAATAGCTGCGTTTTCCCTAACCCGACCGACCCTGCTTCAGACTATAAGAATCTTATATGGGTGTGAGGGGTGGATTGAAAAATCCGTCCCGAGGGACACTGTCCGGCATCACGAGGCTTGCCGAGTGATGCCGGACAGTGATCCCGAGGGACGGATTTTTCTGTCCACCCCTCATACCCATATAGGATTCTTTTTCTTGCATACCTTCATTTCTTTGCGCGGATTATTAGTGCTGCAGTCACTACGAGTACCGACGTCCGCCATATTGTGATGACACTACAGGAATGTTTAGTGACGTCACGTAACGTGCATGACGTCAACCTTAACGACGGCAGATACGAGGTCGTATTCAACCAGTGCTTTTATCAAACACGCGGGAATATTCGATTTTGGGTCGGAACACCAGGGTCAGAACATAAATTTCTATCCCAGGGTAAAATCACGGATTTCCTTGTCTGGTGTGCAAGAAACCCCCATCCCACACGACTCAACTATTTTTATCAGTAAAAGAACAAAATGAAAATGAAAACACCGACCCTACCATTTCACTTTCAGACCCTATACCCAGAGTCGTCTTTGCGTTTGCCCTTAATAATTTAGCGTTTTAAGTACATTTTTGTAGTTTTTGGCATTTAGTACTTCCAAAATACAGATCTGACTTTTTTGAGCATCTAAAATGAATTTTGATATACAATGCAAGTCTCAACATGATAATGTTATCAACAAAAAACATGTACAAACACAAAAACACGTAAAAAATATAGGCCCGACCCTGTTTTTTTTTTTTTTTTTTTTTTTTCGGGAGAAAAAAAATGTTTCTCCTACCCACCGACCAATTTTTTTCAGCATATTGGCAGAAACACAGCAATATTTTTACGCCTCGTGTACAAGTGGTTTCTCTTTTCGTGTAAAAAAGTGCTCGCACGCCTATGAGACTGGTAAGAGTATAGTGAGAATGAATGTCACAACAAAACAAATGTACTGGTAATCCGCTTAGTTCATCTAAGCCTGCCCAGACAAATTGCTGGAAGTGGGCCCGTCCATGATACTAACCCAATCGGTTTCATTTGGCGGCAGGGATTGAGATGTCAAATCATCTCAATGACGGGTAAAAGTCCCACAAAATTGGAAGCAACGTCTCCAAAAATGACCTTAATAGTGTTGACGGGGGACGTTTAACCTCAAATAAATCAAACAAACAACAAAACGAGTTAAGCTTAATTCGTCAGTTTAAGCATGGGATCATCGGACCAAGCATTATATTCTCACAATCTAAGCAGAACCAAAACAGAGTTTTGGTTTCTTTTGGCGGCAGGGATTGAGATGTCATTTTATCTCAATGTCGGGTAAAAGTCCCACAAAATTGGAAGCAACGTCTCCAAAATGACCTAAATGGTGTTGACGGGGGACGTTAAACCTCAAATGAAACAAACAACAAAACAAGTTAAGCTTAATTTGTCAGTTTAAGCATGGGATCATCGGACCAAGCATTTTCTTCTCACAATCTAAGCAGAACCAAAACAGAGTTTTATTACCCCATTACGAAAGCACGCCTATTCAAATATATTGAAAATTTTACCATCAAAAACAGAAAATTTTCAGATAATAATTCTGATATTTTTCATATTTCTGCTCACAATATAGATTGTAGGTACACGTTAGAACCGACTCGGCGAGGCGGTTCTAACGAATATCCACAATCTATGCTTAAGCAGAAATAAGAAAAATCATGTATACCCCTGCAAACCCCAATTTTACTATATAAACGTGGGGTTTCAGGGGCGGGGGTTCAAAATTATATAGGCATGTTTTCGTGATGTATTATTTATTCGAAATCCCCTTCTATCGGACTCTGTCTATGTATTGGCCCAGACTCAGATGCGCGGTAGAACAACCAGCATGTTCACAGCCAGAGGCTCGGTAGCACCAACGTCGTTGATTACAACAATTTCTTCTCTCCATTAAGACCTGTTAACCACAGCGCAAGCCCAGTACAGTCGTTGACGAGGTCGCCATTGCTTTCTTCCGCCTGCTTCTTCCTGTCTTCTCTGTCGTAAGGGCATTTGAACCACTTCGTGCGGAAGGCAATCTTCCACTTGATATATACATATAACAATGTCAAAATGATGACGTCATACTTGACATCGAAGAGAGGATGATTTGGGTCAGAACCAGAATTATTGATAGTTCACCTTCAAATGACCATCATGTTAATAAAGAGAAAATTCGGTGCAATATTTGAAGGGTAATGTCTAACTTGCCGCTTTGTATCACCAATCTATTCATGAGCTTTTCTCAACAATCGACATTTACAAATAAATTGAGAGCCTGTATTTTGTAAATCGGCGTTAACGTTAAAAATGCAAGTGTGCATTTTGCACTGCAGAGAAAATTTTATCTCGAAGGGTCCTGTAGTATCGTATGACATATATCATCGCATATAGACGCCATGTTATATGCAACGTCTTCCAAACCCGGGAGTTGTGATCCGTTATAAAATTACTACCCCACCCTATCCATGGTTACACGTAACTGCCCCGAGAAAAGGTCTGGTAGACGTGAGAAGTAATTGGATAATAAGTGTGATAGGAAATGCTGTGCCCCAGCACATATGCTATTTGTTTATGCGACGTTAAATAAAGCTTCTTTATTACCTTTAAGAGTAGTTGGCTTATTCACGAAGTTAGGCAACAGAGAGTGTGATTAGTATCTTGACCTAATTGCTTCACAAATTGAACGACCCGAGCGGAGTGGTTTCAGGACACAAATCGGCTTTTAAGCCCTCGTCTGGCTGAACATGACAATCCTTACTACCTCTACAACATAGTAGGTCAGAATCAGATGCCTTCTGATCAGGATCTGCACTACCATTCTGTGTGGATTTTTAGGAATAAAAACATAAAGTAATCTGACTGGCTTAAAGTCAGAAATGGGAGTGGCAAAATTAATTGGCACGGGTAAAAGTTGATTGGTGACAGTGATAATGTAGCAGCTCCATAGTTGCAAGTTAACCTTCAGCAGACGACAAATTGTTGATATTTTTCTTTATTTTTCCCAGAAAACAGGACTTGACATCTGTAATGATAACTTGATGTCAGATCCTGTTTTCTGGAAAAATCAGAAAAAAAATCTTAATGCCGTCTACTGCGAAACATCAAAAAAATAACCAGTATGCAGAGCTTTAACCCGTTTTATACAGGGAATCCCCAAATGAGGCAAACGCAGGTCAGACATCACCGACCGCGGCGTCTAATCTGAGGTTTCGCTGATTGCTAAATAAACTGAACCGAAAAAGAAACGCAACTCCAAATATAAATGGGAGTATTTGCAGAAATAATCATGTTTTCAGAAAAACGATTTATAGAATATATTTAACTTCACTACAGCTGGTGTGTGGGAATGTGTGGTGGCGGTAAAACGTCTCCCTGCCCTACATCATAGTGTAGATTATATTTTCTTGTCCTTTGGGATCATTGATTCCACTGGGGAATTTGAAAATATCTGAGAGTCACTGATGAGGCCTAAATGGCCGAAACTAGCTAGTCTGGCCCAGAAAACATGTACACTCCATATTTTTTCAGTTCTGTGGTGTATTCCTTGCTTCCAAAGGATAACCCTTTTATAGAATATATTTAATGACTCAATAATATAATCATTCCTGAATGTAACTACTACAGAGAGTACAATTTCCAGTGAGAATGTTTGAAAGAAAAAAAACGTTTTGTCATAGAGGTAGTCATTTCACAAGTTCAAAACATAAGCAGTTAATAGCGAGTATGTCCTCCGTTTGCATTCAGTCCTGCACGCACACGCCTGGTCATGGACAGGATTAAACGATTGCTCCCTGCCTGGGGAATAGCATTCCACTCCTGTATGAGCGCGAGACCCAAGGCTTGACACGTTGTTGGCGGCTGGGGCGGTTACGCACACGCCTATCCAAGACGTCCTACAAATGTTCTATAGGAGAGAGATCTGGACTATACGGAGGCCAGTGCATCATGTGAACGTTGTTTTGCTGAAGAAACGCCATGCTGAGCCTTGCTACATGCGCCCGAGCGTTATCCTGTTGAAACGTAACCTTGTGCTATCGTACATATGGAACAACTACCGGTCGTAAAACGACGTCAACGTAACGCTGAGCCGTCAAACACCCATCAATGAATACCAGGGGCGTTCTATGACGATATGATAGGCCAGCCCACACCATCAACCCACCGCCTCAAAATCGATCACGTTCAACCAAACAATTGTCATGATAACGCTCTCCGTCACGCCTATACGTTGACGGCCGTCAGCTCTGTATAACAAGTACCTGGGCTCGTTAGAAAACATTATGTTACGCCACTGACGAAGGGGAAACAAATTTCGCTCATGTTGTGTGAGCCACGCCATTCTAACCTGGCGTCGTCGTGGTGTTAATGGCATACCAACGTACGTACGACGAGGACGTAAGCCAAACTCTCGAAGGCGATTCCTGACGGAATCTGTACTTATTCGATTGTTGTGCGTTCCTGGTGTCACCTGAGACGTCTCGACGGCTGTAGGGAACCGATTACGAAGGTAGGTTAGACGGATGTATCGGTCCTGTCGATGTGTCGTGACGCGTGGACGTCCACTTCTGGGCCTCTAATTTGTCGTTCCCGTTTGACGTAGACGCTGGTACAAGCGAGTTATCGTCGATTTACTCACTTGGAAGTTCCTGGTGATGCCAGCCTGAGACGTCCCACGTAGAAGCATTTGGACCGGTACGTTACGTTGATCTTGCGTCAAACGTACCCTATTCCGTAGAGAAATTTTACCGGACTTTTGAAACCTAAACTCCAGGTTACACAATATGCCAATATGATGAGGCTACTGTATACATTTAATGTACTGCACGCGGAAATGTTGTAAACAGCGAATTGCCAAGTGAAGCGTTAAACTGTACAGATATCGCCCAAATGTTTTCTTCATAAGAAAGTTCAAAAAGTATGAAAGTAAATCGCAAAATGATTTTTCAGTCAACGTGATGGAAGACTGAAAATCTTTTGGGTTAAAGTTGCGTTTCTTTTTCTGTTCAGTTTAGCAATTTTCCACTAACACAATCAGACAACCCCAAATTTTGATATGGACACCTGCTTATACAAACCTTGAATTTTTATGGCGGATACAACAGATCCAAACGGTCACACAAAGTGTGTGCAACGTCAGTGAAACGTCATGGCGTTGCATCGACTGTTGAAAAGCTACGAGTATTTGCCATGTGGGATGTGAAGCATTCGGATAAACTTCTTGAGAGAATGTTCAGTTCTTCTCGCGAATACCAACGTTTACTGGTATGGCAGTTTAACCCATTGAGTACCAGGGCAAACCAGGGCCACTTAAGCGGCGTCTGATCAGGGCCTACACTGTTTGCAAAAAGTTCAGCCATTTTCCTAATCACTTTGGAAGAAAACACAACCTGACATTCCTAAATTTTGAAATGGACTCCTGCTATATATAAGGAGGAAGATTCCATTTGGTACAAAAAGGTTAAAGATAAAGAGTAGCGTATGATTTACAAATGAGCCGGGGGCACAGAATTTCCTACAACTTAAATGTATGCACAGGGAATAATCAGATCAGCCTGCGCATAAATATAGTCCAATGTCTAGTCAGAGACTTCTCTTGCTGCATGAAGGAGCATTTGGCCCTTAGCTATCCTTAGAGGGCACAACGAAGACTCTGATCTCTGATTCTTCGTTGGGCGCACATGTAAATTGTAGGTTTTGTCATGCGCTGGCTGAAATGGTTTGTTATTATTTTATCATTAAGCTGTTGGCATAGTCTCTTCTTTAATACAGCGCAAGCATAATGATAAGAGAAGACAAAAATGCTGCATTACATTCTGAAAATATTTGCGAATGGGCATGTCTTGAACAGTCACAAACAAACGCGAATCTCAGAGGA
This sequence comes from Lucinisca nassula, assembly GCA_963580285.1. Classification (NCBI taxonomy): domain Eukaryota; kingdom Metazoa; phylum Mollusca; class Bivalvia; order Lucinida; family Lucinidae; genus Lucinisca; species Lucinisca nassula. The sequence continues at coordinate 1,034,399 of OY757013.1, read as the reverse complement.
CTAAACGCTGTCATGGCATATTACAAATTCTACCGAACTACAAACAACACTTCCCCTTGGAGAATGCAACACTAATTAAACAAATTGTTACAAAAATACTTCTTGTTCTTCTTCTTCTTCTTCTTCTTCTTGTTCTTCTTCTTCTCCTTCTTCACCACTCAATACTAGGCAGACAGAAAGGCAGGTTAGGAATTGAAAAAGGTTGTTTTATTTGTCGCGTTAAAAATCAAAAGACTTCTGTAAGGTGTTTCAAAAATGATACGATAAATCCCATTTTAAAGTCGAAGTCGAACTAAATGCTGTGGTTACTCACCAAGACGGGCATATGTGCTACATTTTCTAATCGCTCAAGATAAACACGCTTTCAATCAGACAGTAAGGGTCGGCTCAGCTCTGTTGAGCCGGCTCAGCTGTCCTGACCACGCTGGATATTAAACAAGTTTGCAATCAAACAGTGAGGGTATTGAACAAGTTTGGAATCAAATAGTGAGGTATTGAACAAGTTTGCAATCAAACATTGAGGGTACTGAACAAGTTGGCAACTAAACAATGAGGGTATTGAACATATTTCAGTCAAATAATTCTCGGATTTGCTGAGCATCCCGGGCATATGAATTTGAAATCAAACAGTTAGGGTCGGCTCAGGCCTGCTGAGCACTCTAAATAAACAAGTCTGCAATCAAATGCTCAAAAAGACAGACAAGCTTCAGAGGTAAAAATAGAAAATGCTTTGAGATACAGAGAAGCTTCAGCGCGAAAATTAGGATACAATCTGAGAGACAGACAAGCTTCATGTGTGTGTGTGTGTGTAAGGGGGAGCAATGAGGACAAGCACTCAGACAAAAGCTCCTTTTGAACAGTGAGGACAGGCTCTGAGAACCATACAAGTTTGTGGTGGACAGTGAGGGCACGCTGCGAAACAGACAAGCTTCTAGTCGACAGCGAGGTCACGCTCTGAGAAGCTTGTCAGTTCCTCTGCCTGTACAGACAATATGGTTCAAATCGGACCATGCATGCTTATAGGCCTTATTGTTTCAACTGGGGGGCACGGCTTGCGGATGTAATTTTATGTCAATGTCGGATAAATGTCCCATAAAGTTGGAATAAGCGTCTCCAGAATTACCTAAGTAGTGTCAAATAAAACAATCATCTGTGGAGACGTGGTAGATAACATTTCTTTTCATTGTTAGTCATTGGTTTAACCCTTTTTCTACCAAATGGAAATCTGCCTCCTTATATGTAGCAGGAGCCCACTTCAAAATTTAGGAGTGTCAGGCTGTGTGTGTGTGTGTGTGTGTGTGTGTGTGTGTGTGTGTGTGTGTGTGTGTGTGTGTGTGTGTGTGTGTGTGTGTGTGTGTGTGTGTGCGTGTTTTGCAAAATTTATTTATGAAATGGCTTAACGTTTTTCAAACAGTGTAAGCCCTGATCAGACGCCGCGTTCTCGAGGCCTTCACTGTTTGCCAGTTACCCGTTTAATGATTTCTGGCACAAAATGGGTTAATTAGGTATGGAAATGTCTTTATCATGGATTCCATTGCGGAATTCTGAAAACTTTGCGGGTCACTGGTCGAAACTAGCTAGTCGGCCCCAGGAATAAACTTGTTCACTGCTTGGTCGGTTTTAGTGGTGTTAAGGGAACGTGTAGCGGCCGTAAAGAGTCCCCCCGTCCATCGCTCATAACGTTGGTTACATATTCTAATCATTTGGGATCACGCATTCCATGGCAGGCTCTTGTAAATATCTGAAGGTCCCTGAATAGGCCTATTTGGCTGAAACTTGATAGTCGGACACGGAAAAAACAGATAGTTGACTCCGCGATTGTAGATACTTAGCTGTAGTCCTTGCTTCAAATGGATTATATTTATCTTAAAGGCATTTATCCCTGTAACAATAGGACACACCGAGTTTTTATAATTGTTTTATTGCCCCTTATGATATAGGTCTACAGCATCTAAATGCAGATTTTTATTTTTATTACTATTTGTTACGAGATGGAATAGGAAACCTCTCGGGTGCTTATGCACATCTAAATTATTTTAGTATGTATATGGCAAGGCGGTGCGAGTGAAATATTTTGGGTGAAATACGATAGGCAAAATGTGCTCTCCATGCACAAGTCATGCACATATCATACGATGTATGCATGAGTGGTTGTGGAGATTTTTCACCATACAGTTGGCCGCTATACGGCTGATTTCTATAAAATTTGCCTAAAAATCGCCAACCGCCAAGTTGTGCCATATATAATTTTCAGTCCGGTCAAGGTTTTGTGTGTGTTCCTTTTGACGGGAGTTATGCCATTGATTTGTAGGGACGTTTCGTCATTTTTCCCTAGGGGAAATACTATTTGAACGCAAATCCATTATCTACTCGATTTTTGCTATCTGGCTATGATTGTGGACGGTATCTTCACCTCGCCACGATTTTAGCGAGCTTATATGAGTATGCATGATTTTCCGGTAGTATTCATAGATATAAAAACCCTGAAAAACGAACACTATTCAGCAGCAGGCCAAGTGTTAACGATTGAACACAACATCATGACGGGACAACGAAAGTATATTGAAAGGTATGTAAATCTATGTTTAGTATTATTTTTGCATGAACATGCTTGTAGGTTTTGGAGGGGTTTACTTCTAGTATACCCCAACTTTCTGAAGCCTATTCTGAATTCACTTTTGAAGACTCTGTGGTGTAGTGATAATGCTACTAGCTTTGTCAGCTAGAGGTCGCAGGATCGATCCCAGGCTTCTCCAGAATTAGATTGAGTCTTTTAATCGAGGTCCTGTCTTATTCTGACCCTAGATGTTGGTGAGACGTAAAGTTTGGACACCCGCTCATTCTAGATTCATTTAGGCTTTTATAGACCCCTTTTGTAGAATATAATTAATAAACGTCGGGTCACTTGTTCGATCCATAACTTTTGACTAGCAGTGGTTAGAAAACCGTGGTCCCGTCTCTATATGATATTAGGTGTAGAGGGGACGTAAAATTAAGACGGGTTCAACCATATCTTCATCATCAGGGCAAACTCTTACAAGAGCCTGTCAGATTATCCGTGACGATGTACCGTCAGTAATTTGATTTTACAAGCATGTTTATGTTGAGTAGAAATAATTGTGTTCAAGAATTACGAGTTCATTTTGTAATGATGCCGTTTTTGTTTGAGAATTCGGTTTGTGCATGTATGTACATAAAAAGAACGTGATAATGATAAGTGAGAGCATTTGGTCGCCACACGTCAAAACGGCCTGAGAGGCGTGGATGACGTCAGCTGCGTCACGAGGACGATTGTGACGTGGCGCCTACCAAATACAGAAAGAATTTACGGCAAACAGTGTTGGTCCTTATGAGACACTAACAAATGTTGTGGAGAATAGATGAAAATCTTCCTGTTTGTAGTTTCTATCTGTTGTTAATGTAATGAATTTGTGAATAGCTATATTTGTGAGCCGTGTCGCGGAGAAGGATATGAAATAGAGATTGTTATGTTTCCTGTAATTGGCGGCTGACCAGGTAGCGCAAAGGCGTGGTCCGTTCAATTGCCTCTTACTTGTGATAATGTAGTGAGCACGAATTTGATGGGTATTATGCTCAGTAGTAGTGAGCATTAATTGATTTCTGTAGTGCTCAGTAAAGAAACATAAACTTCGAGTATTCTTGTGTCAAGCGCTGGGTGCTGATAATTTGATGCACAGTCAAGTTGAGTTCTGCTGTGCAGTTATTTGTCGCATGCACTAATCGGTCTGTGTCTGGTCGGCGCATGCGCAATAACGGTATATACATGGACATATTCTTACTTCTCCGGGAGGGGGATCATGATATAGCATGTATGTTTTGTGAACTGTATCTTAGTCGAGTTATCGTAATTTGCAGGCACAACAATGTGTGGTGACCTGCTGCTCTCTGCAACATAGGAGCAGGTACTGGTATGACGCCATCGGTTTCGAGTCAAGCAAGGGCGGACTAAACCAATAACACACCGTCGAGACCATTAGAAACAGGTCGTGGAAAACGATCTGGAATCAAGAAGTTACCGGGACTTCAATTTCGGATGGATACGATTCGATAAATGATAAATCAACTGGTGGTCGACAATAAGGTGCGCAAGAAATGGTTCACCCTGTGGTTCACCCTAAGTGAACGTTTAATCTGGCCAGTCGCGTTTTTGTGTTGTTTCTTTTTATTTCATTATTATTTTATTGTCGTGTTTATTATTTGCTTCTGTAGGCACTCACGTCACCCCGTTCCGAGCACAGAACATTGTTGTGCCTTCGGGGCGGACGTCGTGAGTGGGCTACAGAAGCAAGTGAATGTGATGTTTTGCGTTAGTATTGTCGTATATAGATACTGTGAATAATTCATGTGATTCATTTTATATCTTTCTTGTGCCTTACCCCACAGCTGCCCGTAAACCTGTCAGAGATCACGCTCGGTTGTCTTGTCAGCATGGGGGTTTGCGGGACGCCGTAAACCCACATGTAGCACTATTGCTGGGTGTTCTGTTACGTTTGCTGGCAACAAATGATTTGTTTCTTTGATTTGAGGTTTAACGTCCCCGTCAACACTGTAAAGGTCATTTTGGAGACGTTGTTTCCAGTTTTGTGGGACTTTTACCCGACATTGAGATGAAATGACATCTCAAGCCCTGTCGCCCAATGAAACCAATAGGGGTTATTAGCATGGACGGTGGGCAGGCTTAGATCCTCTAAGCGGTTTACCAGTACTAGTGTGTGGGCCGGATTCAGCTCTGCGTGGAAGCATCGTGCAGCCCATACATTTTCTTCAAGCCCCTATGGGCGGGGGCGGTGGCAACAACTAAGCTCGATTGAACCAGATTATATTTTACACTTGTTCAAAGACATTGTGGGCAATATGAGAAAAACAAAGAATCGTATTTCTGTTTTCTTATTTGTTTTAATGATGTCATTTCCATTTAGCATCCTTAAAGAAACATCAACAGGCAGCTGTAACTCAATAACCTTAATTTTCTTACTTCTTAAATGTCAACCCTGCAAAACAAGAGAAGGCAATTACTTTATTATTACTAAAAAGACAACGGAATCGAAAATCAGCTAAATAATCTCAGGCGAAAATACAACTTAAGTCGATGGTAGTAGCGTACGTGATCAAATTTGTGGAGAAAAAAAATCTCTGTAACGATATTATCAGTTCGAAAAAGGCTTTTCATCATATCCACAGTTTGACCCATTTTACAAGTACCTTTAAACCAGGCTAAAACACAGTCCGTGATATATTTTATTTTCTTATTTATACTGCAAACAAATGTTGTGGGTGCTCGTTAGAACCGCCTCGTTGAGGTGGTTCTAACGAGTACCCATAACTTATGTCAGAACAATAATGTATACCTCAGTAAACCTTAGTTTTCTTTATATAAAAAAAACTTGTGTTCACATGATGGTTAGAAAAAAAAACTGTGTTATAACACTGATCATGCCCTTTTGTATCCCTAAAAGTAATGCAGTCATGTTTTCCCCAAATACGAAGCAATTAGTTATTTGACCCCCTCTGTGACTTGGAAACAGCAAATGATTGGCAGGGTTCTCCCCAAATGTGACTTTGAAAAAGCAACCTCTCCATGTTGAGGTTTAAAATAGTCTCCATATTCTCCAACGTACACGCGACATAAACATAATCTCCGTGTTTCCTAAAATATGCACGGTATAAAAATTGCCACAAGGCTCACAGAAATATGAGGTATAAAATATTCTCCATTATTCCTAAAAATATAAGAGGTATATCTATAAAATAATCTTCATGCCCACTGAAATATATACTGATAACAAGTGCTTCAGCTGAAGTGCACGACCCGCCGGATGCTTTTAACTTTATGAGTGTTACCATATATGGGTATGGCGGCCATTTTGGTCATGTGACCTGGACCTAAAACGGTTCCCCCAATAAATGCGCCTTATCGTAAGGAGCAAAAAATATATCTTATACTTTAGTACTGTATTCTGAATCGTTTGCAGGATAAAATGCATTCTCACTTTTCCAATACAAAAGCATATGTGTCAAAGTTTGACCTAGGCACAAAGAAGGTCAATGTCAACCCAGGTTCACCATTTTAGCAATTTATTATGAGCCTACGTCCCAGATGCTATATATCAAGTTTCGTGGAAATCTGCCCAGTGGTTCTGGAGAAGACTATTTTTGAAGGGTTTTTACCATATATGGCTTGGCGGCCATTTTGGTCATGTGACCTGGACCCCATGAGCAAATTTTGCTTTCCCCCTTCCCATAGAGGCTCCATATGAAATTTGATTTCAATCGGCCCAACGGTTTCCGAGGAGAAGCAGTTCGAAAATTTTCACATTTTTCGCCTCGGCGAGGCTATACTAAATGGAATGTAATATTTCGCAAGTTCATTAGTTAGATCTTATTGATATCTATCAGTATGCCAAAAATTGTTTAAATATTCCAAGCAGATAAGTCACTATCACCAATTTTCACAAACGGGTTACGGACAGACAGACCAAATATGGCTTGTCGGCCATTTTGGTCATGTGACCTGGACCTCATGAACAAATTTTGGTTTCCCCCATCCTATAGAGGCTTCATATGAAATTTGACTTCAATCGGCCCAACGGTTTCCGAGGAGAAGCAGTTCGAAAATTTTCACATTTTTCGCCTCGGCGAGGCTATACTAAACGGAATGTAATATTTCGCAAGTTCTCATTGATATCTATCAGTATGCCAAAAATTGTTTAAATATTCCAAGCGGTTAAGTCACTATCACCAATTTTCACAAACGGGTTACGGACGGACAGACAGACTGACAGAATGACAGAATGACACGGTGATTTTAGGGTACTGTTAGAAAATCAACCGACTTCAGTCGGTCGCTTTTTCTGCGGGTCGTGCAATAAGCCTATTGCCTAAAAGGATTTCCAAGCTTACTAAAAATACATTCGGTATAAAAATAAACTCAAAATACTTGAAATAGGTATAATTATAGGATCTTACATGGGTGTTCATATGCGAGCTTAAATATATCTGCTAGAAGACATCGCCATACTGCCACTGAAAACATTGCAGAGGTTGGGGACATTTTCAGAGGAGTGCTTGAATCTACATCCAATAAACGGTTTCAGCCACTTCGCCTCGACAACAGAAAGTGGAGGATCTTACATAAGTGCTCATTTATAACTGAAATTATTAAACGAGTTGGGGAAAATGATAAGATGCGAGGCTCAATAATAAATGAACACGACTATTAGATGTTATATATCACATAACTCGTATGCAAGAAGATAATACTTGGCAAAATCTACTTGTCTCTCTGAGACTACCGTGCCATTGCCAAACTTGATTTGTAATTCGGTTGCAACGGAAAAAATAGTTCTGTTGTCATTTCTTTCTTTTGCCAACAGTAAATTAAACATGAGATTTAATTGATTAAATCTTCAAGTGTTTGATGCAAAAAAAAAAAAATATTTCACTGTTTAACAGACGGTTGGGAACAGTACAAGAAACCTAAGTGCGAATTAAACTTATTTATTTATTTATTTATTTATTTATTTTATTTATACAATGTTTTAAGAGGGTAACACTTTTAGCTAAGACAGCCATTCTACCAAGTGGCCCTCTATAATAAAACATGCAAACTAAACATAAAAAGCATAAAACAAAAACATTATATACACATTTTACATAGAATATGCACATGTGGTATAGTGGTAAGAACTGTCTTTTCTTTTGAACAGGATGCAATTGGACGGAAATTAATTAGTAGCTACATGAGCAATGTGATAATAAAATACATTGAGCTGCGAACTCTTACCTAAAATTGATATTTCAAATAATATCAGTAAAAATGTTAAAATGCGAAGAGGAACATTAAAACATGTTAAGAACAACTAATTTATAATCATTCTACATGTAATCAGCACCGTTAAATTAATTATTGCACACATAATGTTTTCTTAAGTTAAGAGAAGTTACATAAAATACTAGAGATGCTGCTTTAAGGATGTTTTAAATTCATTTAGGGATGTTTTTGTCCTTAGCGATGTCGGTAATGAGTTCCATAATCTGGCGGCTGAGTGCGAGAATGAGCGATCGTATAGCGCAGTTCTTGATCTTGGAACGGATAGGAGGTCGTTGGACGATGATCTCAATGAACGATTATGGGCGACTGACATTGGTTTAAGTAAGTTAGTAATGTATGCTGGCGTCATGTTATTAAGTGCTTTGTACGTGAATATAGCCTTTTTATAAATAAGTCTTTTTGGAATTCATCACATTCGGCATAACTTTGTGTAAGCTGCTTTTGAGTTCAATTTTAATCAAAACATCAAAATGTTTCAACCCCATCGTGTAAAATTTGACAACTTACATTTAAGTACCGATTAAAATTATTATTCATTGACTATAATGCATAATAATGGCTATTATCATACTGAATTTTTGCAGGGAACCAATCTTCATGGCAGATGTGTCTTCCCTCTCCGCTGAAAAAAAAAATGGAAACAAAATATTAAACAAGGCAACGCAAGCGTAGCATCCCCTCGCAACTGCATACCATTCATTAACATGAAAATCCAATCTGAATATGTTAGACAAATTAGACATAATAGATTACCTTTGACTTCGCCCCTGCTAATCGGGGCTTGGAGAAGTATGGGCAAGATGCTTCAATGCAGAACTGAATCCGACCGCACATGAGTACTGGTTAACCCCTTATAGGATCTAATCCTGCCCAGGTTAAGCGGTACGAGTTGGACCGTCCATGATTATAAACCCAATTGGTTTTATTGGGTCAAAGGAACTGAGGTGTCATTTCATCTCAATGATGGGTAAAGTCTCACAAAATTGGATGCAACGTCTCCAAAATGACCTATTGTTGACCGGGACATTTAACCTCAAATCAAACAAACCTTTGAATACAAAGCAATGGTGTTAAGCTCTTACCGTAGACATTTGAAAGAACTTTTAACAGGCAAATGACATGCTTTTGTGTTGCTAATTATGATGACACACCCGTGTGACATATTGGAATCTTTCATATTTCCAAAACTGTTATTTTCCTATGATTTTTAATTCATTTTGTTATTTCGACTTTAAACAGAGATTGTGAATGCTCATTATAATCACCTTATTGATGTGGTTCTAATCAGTACCCACAACCTATGTCTTGAAACAGAAATAACAAGTCCATTGTGACCTTGACCTTTGACCCCTGACCTTGAAATTCAATAGGGTTCATCCTCTGTACATGGTGAACATTTGTGGAGGGTTTGATGCTTCTACGATGAATACTGTGTCTTCTATCCTGCTCACAAGGTTTTCAAGGTCAAGTCCATTGTGACCTTGACCTTTGACCCCTGACCTTGAAATTCAATAGGGTTCATCCTCTGTACATGGTGAACATTTGTGGAGGGTTTGATGCTTCTACGATGAATACTGTGTCTTCTATCCTGCTCACAAGGTTTTCAAGGTCAAGTCCATTGTGACCTTGACCTTTGACCCCTGACCTTGAAATTCAATAGGGTTCATCCTCTATACATGGTAAACATTTGTGGAAGGTTTGATGCTTCTACGATGAATACTGTGTCTTCTATCCTGCTCACAAGGTTCCGGACAGACACACACACACACACAGAAACACACACTAACACACGGCACCGATGCTATATCCCCATTCGCAACGTTGTTGCGAGGGGATAATAAGGATATTCTCGAGCCATATTTATTCCAAGCGCACTTCTCGACGCCATTAATCAATGGAAATATACCCTGAATTACGATAAATCTTCACATTGACTTTTTCACTTCCCAAACAAAAGTATTTTTGACGTCGTTGACAATTCCAAAGATGGGTTTATGTATATATGGAAAGCCAGTGAAATAAAAAGGTCACACCCATCTTAGTGTTTAGTGCCGGACGTTGTTTATCAATTCTTGGCCCAGACGAAACATTCAGCAATGTCGTCATCGACCACAACATTGCCCGGTGAGCGTTTTGAGTATGTCAACATGTTATATCGTGTTCAATGCATCCTAGGTTTCATCAGATTCAACTTTCAGAATAGCGATAACTTTACTAATATAAAACAAGAGGACCAAGATGGTCCTATCTCGCTCACCTGAGCTAACAGATTCAAAGTTTCAGGGGAAATTCCAATTTTTACTGAAGGATTTATGCGAGGACAAGGTCAAAAACAGGAATTTTTAGCATTCAAGGGGACGTAACTCTATGAGAGATAGGCAGACATCACCAGGTTTCAAACTCATCTGAATTTTCATTCCCAACATACATATGGGCCCCGTCAAGCGATTTTGGTACTTATCGCCTATGCGAGCAGCGAAGGTTCAGGCGAGCCTGCGCATCCGCGCAGTCTAACCAGAACCTTCGCTGCTCGCTCATACAAGCAATGAATCAAGAGGAACCTTCAGACAGAAAGCCATATCCCAGGCCCCTCTGAATGGCTGGGCATGCGCAGTTAAAATTTGTCATGACGTAATGCTCGAAGACACAAATTCGCTTGGCGGGGCCCACATATGTTTGTTTCAGGAAGGCCAATCAAAACTAAAGAACTTACGGTGACAAAAAGGTATAAAATAGGTATTTTCAGCAAAGATCGGGACTTAACTCTACGAGTAATTTGCCAACAATGTTAGTTTGCAAACTCATCAAGCTTTTATTCCTAACTTATATGTAAGTTTCAGGAAGATCCATTCAAAACTTACGGCCCCTGCCCATCGGGCCTTGAAGAAATAGATTGGCCGCATGATGCTTCCACGCAGAGCTGAAATCGACCGCACACGAGTACTGCCAAACAAAAAAACAAACCATTCAAAACTTAGTGACTTATGATGATGACAATACTCAGCAATGAAAGGGACATAACTCTTTTTTGTATGTTTCAAGAAGATTCGATCAAAATAGAAGAGTCTACGGTGATGACAGGGACAAAAACAGGCTTTTTTCTGCAACCAAAGGGGCGTAACTCTATGATAAATAAACTGACATCAGTTTTCGAACTTATCTGAGCTTTTATTCCCAACTTACTTACATGTGATTTTCAAGAAGATCTGTTAAAAATGGAGGGACTATCATGTTGACAAGGTCAAAAGTAAGCATTTTCTGCAATCAAGGGGGACTTAACTATAAATAGACCGACCTCACCGGTTTTCCAGCTCATTCATGCTTTTATTCCTGACTGGCTTACATGTAACTTTCAAGAAGATACGATCAAAACTGAAGGGACTATCTATCTATCTATCTATCTATCTATCTATCTATCTATCTATCTATCTATCTATCTATCTATCTATCTATCTATCTATGTTCAAACTGTCATCTGTATCTATCTATCTATCTATCTATCTATCTATCTATCTATCTATCTATCTATCTATCTATCTATCTATCTATCTATACTGGATCACCCCCTCGCGGGGATTTCGTGCAGGTATGGTGATTACAATGTCGAAAATAGGCATTTTCTGCAATCAAAGGGACGTAACTCTATGGTAGATAGGCCAACTTCACCATTTTTCGAACTCATCAGAGCTTTTACTCCTGACTTACTTGTTTGTAAGTTTCAAGAACATACAATCAAAACTGAAGGGACCGCGGTGAGGACAATGCCGAAAAAAAACATTTTCAGCAAAGTAGGGGACATAACTCCGTGATTAATCGACTGACATCAATATTTGTCGAACTCATTCGAGCTTTTATCCCTGACTTACTTATATATCAGTTTCAAGACTGAAGGAGTTACGGTGATGTCAAGGTATAAAAAGGCATTTTCTGTAATCAAAGGGATGTACATCTATGAAAAATAACCTGACCTCATCAGTTTTCGAACTCATCCAAGCTTTTATCCCTGACTTACTAACTTGTAAATTTCACGAAGATTTTCTGTTATCAAGGGGAACATAACTCTCTGACATACAGGCCAATCTCACCATTTTTTTAACTCAGCAGAGGTTTTATCCCTCACTTACTTACGTGTAAGTTTTAAAAAGATCCGAGGAAAACTGAAGAAACTACGGTGATGACATGGTCAAAAATAGGCATTTTCAGCAATCAAGGGGACGTACCTCTATATTAGATAAGCAGTCCTCGCCAGTTTTCGAACTCATCCGATCTTTTATCCATGTCTTACTTATATGTAAGTTTCAAGTTAATCAGATAAAACTGAAGGGACAACGGTGATGACAAGGTCGAAATGGGCATTTTCAGTAAGGAGGGAACATAACTCTATGACATACTGGCCGACATCGCCAGTTTTCGATCTCATTCGAGCTTTTATCCCTGACGTACTTGTATGTAAGCTTCAGGAAGATACCATCGAAACTGAAGGGCTACGGCAATGAAAGGATCAAAATAGACATTTTTAGGAATCAAGGGGACGTAAATCTACAAATAACTAGAATTGTTTTCTAAGAAAACAGATGTCCCCCCACCACACTCATTATTTTTTTAACCAAATCCATCCACTGGTTATTAGGAAAATTAGGTCAAGGTCACCAAAAGCTAATCAGTTCTTAAGACCATCCCACTGATATAATGTATCAAGTATGAACCAAATCCTTCCATTGGTTCAGGAGAAAGAGTGCCGACAAGCCAATTTTTAAAAGTCTAACTCCCGTTGTGACCTTGAAAATTAGGTCAAGGTCACCAAAAGCTAATCAGTTCTTAAGACCATCCCACTGATATAATGTATCAAGTATGAACCAAATCCTTCCACTGGTTCAGGAGAAAGAGTGCAGACAAGCCAATTTTTAAAAGTCTAACTCCCGTTGTGACCTTGAAAATTAGGTCAAGGTCACCAAAAGCTAATCAGTTCTTAAGACCATCCCACTGATATAATGTATCAAGTATGAACCAAATCCTTCCATTGGTTCAGGAGAAAGAGTGCAGACAAGCCAATTTTTAAAAGTCTAACTCCCGTTGTGACCTTGAAAATTAGGTCAAGGTCACCAAAAGATATTCACTTCTTAAGACCATCCCACTGATATAATGTACCAAGTATGAATCAAATCCTTCCATTGGTTCAGGAGTTAGAGTGCAGACAAGCTTTTTTGGTCTAAAATTTGACAATTGTTTCAGTCCTGTGACCTTGAAAATTAGGTCAAGGTCACCAAAATCTAATCAGTACTTTTCCCCCTCCCAATGGTGTATCTGTGTAAGTTTAATCAAAATCCATCCATCCATTCAGGAGATAGAGTGCAGACAAGAGGCAACGCCAACGCCGACGCCGACGCTGACGCCGACGCCGACAGGATCCGCACCAAAACCAATATGTCCCCCTCCCTTTCGGGTGGGGGGACATACTGGCCGACATCGCCAGTTTTCGATCTCATTCGAGCTTTTATCCCTGACGTACTTGTATGTAAGCTTCAGGAAGATACCATCGAAACTGAAGGGCTACGGCAATGAAAGGATCAAAATAGACATTTTTAGGAATCAAGGGGACGTAAATCTACAAATAACTAGAATTGTTTTCTAAGAAAACAGATGTCCCCCCACCACACTCATTATTTTTTTAACCAAATCCATCCACTGGTTATTAGGAAAATTAGGTCAAGGTCACCAAAAGCTAATCAGTTCTTAAGACCATCCCACTGATATAATGTATCAAGTATGAACCAAATCCTTCCATTGGTTCAGGAGAAAGAGTGCAGACAAGCCAATTTTTAAAAGTCTAACTCCCGTTGTGACCTTGAAAATTAGGTCAAGGTCACCAAAAGCTAATCACTTCTTAAGACCATCCCATTGATATAATGTACCAAGTATGAATCAAATCCTTCCATTGGTTCAGGAGTTAGAGTGCAGACAAGCTTTTTTGGTCTAAAATTTGACAATGGTTTCAGTCCTGTGACCTTGAAAATTAGGTCAAGGTCACCAAAATCTAATCAGTACTTTTCCCCCTCCCAATGGTGTATCTGTGTAAGTTTAATCAAAATCCATCCATCCATTCAGGAGATAGAGTGCAGACAAGAGGCAACGCCAACGCCGACGCCGACGCTGACGCCGACGCCGACAGGATCCGCACCAAAACCAATATGTCCCCCTCCCTTTCGGGTGGGGGGACATAATGAGCCGAACTTGCCAGTTTGAACTCTTCATCCCCAATTTACTTATATATAAATTTCAGAAGGATCCGATCAAAACTAAAGGTGCTATGGTGATAACAAGCATTTTCCCATTGTAAGTCTATGGGACCTTGTGATTGCCATAGCAACCAAAGTTTTCATTCGGTTTCGATAAAAAGGCTAATGTCATCAATGCCCCACCATAGACATGTTACCAATGAGAAATGATTGAGATCAGCCTGTAGATAGATATAACTGGTCAAATGTGTGGACGGACGACGAACGGACGACGGATTGTCTACCATCCTATAAGCTCCCCTGGAGCCTTAGGCCAAGGTGAGCTAAAAATATCCAACACCTTAACACCAATGCCATACAACTATAGTCAGATTTTTCCTCCTACAGATTTCCATTGAAATGACATTTAAATGTAAATGGTTCCCAAAGCAGACAATAAAATTATGATCAATCAAGTTCAACAAGGAAATCATAAAGCATATGTCTACAAAAGAAAAAAGTGATTGTCTGAAAACACGAATATGAGCTGCAGCCCCTTATATGCAGAGAAGCACTGACTAGTCTCTCACACACATTTCAACTTCTCGCGATCTGACAAATGTCCCTCTCAGGTCCACACACACGATCACTGTTTGTCCAATTCAAAACAGTCGTCTCAACTCTAAACTCTGGACGCTTCACGCATCCAACTGCCGAATTCAAATTTTGTTCGCCAAAAGACGTTCCTGAACAAACTGTCCGTGACCACGTGATCAATCATTGTCGAATTCGAGAAAGATTGATCACGTGGGCATAGCCTAAGTGATCTGTGTGTTCTTGTACAGCAGTCTGAACAGAGCCTTTTAGATAAGGATGCTGAGATGAAGTACCTTTGTGCATGTCGTGTTTTGCGTTTACTATTTTCAAAGTATCCTCTTTTATTTTATACATTAAAATTCCGCTATTACGACCACCTAAAATTAAGACTAAATCTGCGTTTAGAAGCTTACTTAGGTGGTTACAGTTATTGTTTATTTGTCTTTTCTGCATACAGTGTCCTCTTGTCAGAGACCCCCTTTGGGACTGTTCAAAAGTGGTCTTCAAGACCACTTTTGAACAGTCCCAAAAGTGGTCTTAATATAGGAATTTGACTGTATTTAGTAATGAAATCAGTGCATAGCTTAAACGAATAAAACCTAGTCAAAACGTTTTCCTTTATATACAAAACTTGTCTTTCTTGTACAGTAACCAGTGAACACCCAGATCAGAATTACTTTTTTTTTTGAAACATTGCTGCTCTCATGGAAGTTCTGAGGAGGCGGTAATGAGATTTATATTTTTGGAAGAAAGGCACCTACACAGGGTGTCTGTCATTCTTAATCAAAAACAATTCTAGGAAATAGAGATCTTAGATCAAAATGGAAGTAAGGAACTTTTTCATCAGACAGATTAATAAATCATATTGGATAGATATATGTGAGTTCCTAGACAAATTTCATTGCATGGGTAAAGCTTTTTAAGTGCATTATGGCCAAAATGGTCCCAGCAGAAGTATTATTTTTGTATGTTTTCTAGCTTCATATTTTGGTTGACATGGAAGTACTATAGGAAAATCATCCGGAAATGTCTGAGGTCATACATTCCGTCTACTATGATGACAAGGTATGAAAAAAGGTTCAAAATGAAAAATATACCAATACCCAACATCATACTTTAGTTTATATTTTCTTGTCCTTTGGGATCATTGATTCCATTGTTGAATTTTGAAATATTTGAGGGTCACTGATGAGGCCTATTTGGCCGTAACTAGGTAGTCTGGCCAAGAAAGAATGCACACTCCATATTTTTCAGTTCTGTAGTGTATTCCTTGCTTCCAAAGGATAACCCTTTTATAGAACAATTTATCGTATCAGCAGGTCCCAAATTCCACCCCACAATATCACAAGGGAAAGAAGTCTACACATGGCGAAGGTAAACAAAATACATAACTGGTATAACGTTTTCCCAGACAGTAATCCAAACGTAACCAACAAGGAACAACATACATAATGAGAAAAAATTAGAATCGCCAACAATACAAACATTAAACATGAACGAACCAACAAAAGCATTAACTTGGAACGGAAAATAAAATTGTTATACTTTACGGGATCCCAACCCACACTCTCAATTTCAATCATTAATGAGCCCCGCCAAGCGAATTTGCGTCTTCGAGCATTCCGTCATGACAAAGTTTAACTGCGCATGCCCAGCCATTCAGAGGGGCCATGGATATGGCTTTCTGTCTGAAGGTTCCTCTTGATTCACTGCTTGTATGAGCGAGCAGCGAAGGTGCTGGCGAGACTGCGCGGATGCGCAGGCTCGCTTGAACCTTCGCTGCTCGCATAGGCGATAAATACCAAAATCGCTTGACGGGGCCCATTTAATCCAGCTGAGGATTTCAAAGGAAAATATTCGAATTGGATTTGTATTGGCTTGACAAAAGAATAACAGGATTTTCTGTTTATCATTGTTTAAAGAGATGACATACGCACCACAAGGGAAATTATTCTAACAAGAATCTTTTGTCTTTTTTCCTTGTCTTTTTTTTTTTCATTGTGGCTCTTTAAAATCAGCTTGCTGTCTGTTAGGAACAAAGTCTTTACATAACCCATTTCAACTAGTACCGACGACAATTCAGATAATGTAGATCCAGATCAGATGACACTGCTCTGTGTGGGCAGTCTCAGCTGGATCAACAAAGCTTGCCATCACGTCAATGTTTGATGAAACCCCCTTTCAACACGAACATTTATTCAATTTCAAATTCAAAGACAAAAGAGTTCACTTAAGGGGAATGAGTACCCATGGCAGATTTCTTCCCCATTTTTCAAAGGGAGACAACTTTTCAGACTTCCTGTTCGCTTTTATATAAGCTCTTTCCCACTGAAAAAGGGGTCTATTCTAAAAGGAAAGATGAAATTGCTCCTCAGGAGAGAGTTATTTCCTCTAAGAGCGCGGTATTACATTGTAATATGTATACGTCGTAGATTACAGTCGATTGTAGGATGTAGAATAAAAAGTGTGTAGGTTATATAAGAAACGGTTGTAGGATGCCCGTACACTGTGTTATTTGCTGATGACCACGTTTTAGGTCTCTTCTTTTTTCTGACTTTATGATACAAACTTTGACATAAATGTCGAGTGAGTGAGTTTTAGTTTTACGTCCCACCAAAAGCTAAGGTCATACGGAGACGGGACCTCGGTTTAAAGACTCATCCGAAAGTCTGGAGAAGCCCGGGATCGATCCTGCGATCCCTGGTTCACAAGACAAGTAGCGTAACCACTGCACCACGGAGGCTTCTAACATAAATGTCGAACTTCGACATAATGGTCAAAGGCACTGGAGGATCTAGGTCAAAGTCACTAGGTCAAGCTGCCTACAAAGTAAGAAGATCAGGGAGATGTTTCATGTAAGGTTTGATGGTAGCTGAGGTTCAAAGTTGGACTTAAATAAAAAACTTTGACGTAAATGTTGAACTTCGACGTAAAAATTTACAGATGGATGGACGGATGATCGAATGGGTGGACAAATGGATGCACGAACGGATAACAGACGCCTATGGCTGTATGATCAAGACATGACAACATATTTTGGCAACTCAATGTGCTCAGTGTGCATGGAATCCGAGTCGTTTTGCTCCCAAACCATATCGTCTCCTAGTCGTTTCGCCAAAAGACGTTTCCTCCCTGCTCGTTTCCCCACTAGTCGTTTTGCTCCCCGTTCCCCTCCCCCGGTCGTTTCGTCCCCCTAGTCGTTTCGCCCACTTTCCAAGGTAAAACTAATTTCCACTGCAGAACTTTTATTCATTTTTAACAGAACAGTGGTGGGAAGTGGCAAATATTAAAGTAGCATCATCTCCCATGATTAGCTTATCCTTAGTTGCCGGCCGACACCGGGCCTTAAAAGTGGCCACTTAGGGAGTTGTGACTAGAATGTTACACTAAACTTATTGCTTGTTTGATTTGTGGTTTAACGTGCCCATCAACACTCATGATTTGGGTCATTTCGGAGCGTTGCTTCCAATTTTATGGGACTTTTACGCGCCAATGAGATGAAATGACATCTCAATCACTGCCGCCCAATGAAACGAATAGGGTTTATATGCATGGATGGGTCGATTCGCATCACTTTGCCTGGGCAAGCTTTGACTTTCAGTAAGCGGTTTACCAGTACTCATGTGCGGTGTGTTCCAGGTCTGCGTGGAGCAACATGCAACACAATCTGTTTCCAACCCTAACCCAGTGTTTCGACAATTAAAGATCAAGGAAAAATGGTCACTTTCATTCATTGTTTTATTCAATTTTGGGGTTTACAGGGGTGTCATTATTTTTTTCTTACATAGGTTACGGGTACCCGTTAAAACTGCTAAAGAGATAATTAAATATGTTAAACTTTGCAAACAGCATGTGTTTTCACACCTCACCATTAATCACATTATTTGAGTGATTAATGTGTCATTCGAGTCGAATCAAATAAACAATGTGATTGATGGTATTGATCAATATTGATACTAAAAAAGGTAATACGCACTTATCATAATACACAATTTACAGTGTCATTCAGCATCTCTCTCTCTCTCTCTCTCTCTCTCTCTCTCCGAGTTCATATTTTATACAAAACGAAATTGACTAGGGGGAAAATGGTTTGGGGGCGAAACGACTAGGGTTTGGGGCCCGAGTCTGGATCCAGAACTCCTCACCTGTAACTGGAGTAAGTTTCTATTTCGCATCATTAACGGACCTACAGATTAAAGGGTAGCCCATTATCCACAAGAGCAGACTCCGCTCTTTCATGATCCTGTGATACTATTCACTGTCCTGATACTATGTACAGCCATCAGAGGGCCAACATGGAGACACTTTTGCTACAATTTTGCTTATCCCATTGTATGCTAGTGCTATATGTTCGACAAATCCATTTGTCATTTAAGAGAGAGTATGCCTATATTTTCGTTTTTATTCTATTTTTTGATGGACAATTCTGTTAGCAAATAGTGCAGGCCCTGATTAGACGTCCGATCTGCGCCTGCACTGTTTGCAAAGGTAACTCTTTAGGGTTTCCCGCGTGCAATGGGTTAAGGTTGTATTTGATGTGTTTAAGCAGGATAGCAGAATAGCCAAAAGCTTCCCTTCCTGCCTTTACCATAAGAAGTATTCATACAGGCAAACTCAAATGATTTATCATTTCTATCCATCTCTAAATAAAAGAGACACGATTGCTCACCCAAACCCAATATGTTTCATAGCTTATGGAAATGGAGGAGTCCCTGGTTGGAGAGGAGATTTGGACCAATGATATTTTCTCTGCAGACCATTTTTTTCATCCGAGTGGAACCATTTTAGCAATCGTGATGGAGAAGCATAAGCTAAGCATTTGTTTGAAATTATTTTGCAGCTGGGCAACTGGCCAAGGAGATGTATATTAAGTTGTTGTTTTGTTTTTGTTTCTAGCTCTGGCAGCCATTTTCTTCAGCTGAGTGAAACCATTTAGCAATTTGATACGGGAGCATATGAGGAGCATTTCTATGAAATTATTTTGAAAGTGATAAAAAGTAGCCTAGATGTTTAGAAATGATTTTTTTCTATTTTTAGCATAAGCGGCCATTTTGTCCAGCCGAGTAGAACTATTTCAACAATGTCAAAGTCATTATCAGTCTGCAATCTACCTTCAAACAATTCTGTAAACATCTCTAATTTCAGCCTCACTTTCATTTCCCGGTACTATGGATTAAATTTTACCAGCAGACGAAATAAGTGATCAAGCTCATAAGAGCTTTTATGCATTAATTATGCCCCCGCATATTCGGAGAATACCGGAAGGGCATTAAGTTTTACCCCTGTCCGTTATTCCGTTCGTCCGCCCCGACATCGTGTCCGGGCCATAACTCCTAAACCGTATGGAATATATTCATGAAACTTCACAGGTGCATTCATCACACCGAGACGATGTGTCATGAACAAGGAAGACAACTCCTGCTTGTTTAGTTTTTGAATTTTCTGCCCTTGACTTACATCCATATATAGTCAAATAGTATGTCGTGACCGGGCCATAACTCCTAAACCATATGGAATATATTCATGAAACTTCACAGGTGCATTCATCACACTTAGACGATGTGTCATGAACAAGGAAGACAACTCTTGCGTTTTTGGTTTTTGATTTATCTGCCCTTGACTTAGTACCATATAGTAAACCGTGTCCGGGCCATAACTCCTAAACAGTATGGAATATATTAATGAAACTTCACAGGTGCATTCATCACACTGAGACGATGTGTCATGAACAAGGAAGACAACTCTTGCAAGTTTGGTTTTTGAATTATCTGCCCTTGACTTAGTACCATATAGTAAACCGTGTCCGGGCCATAACTCCTTAACCGTATGGAATATAATCATGAAACTTCACAGGTGCATCCATCATACTTGGACGATGTGTCATGAACAAGGAAGACAACTCTTGCATTTTTGGTTTTTGGATTATCTGCCCTTGATGCATATATGTTATGATTGATTTGAAGTACATTTGTAATATTTTTTTATGAATTGCATTTGGCGGGGGCATCCGTGTCCTATGGACACTTTTTCTAGTTTCTTTTAAAACTATGTAAAATATAATGTATGTTTATCTAATAAGGTAATCTTGATAATGTTTATCTAATAAGGTAATCTTGATAAGAATGATAAGGTGAGTACATTAAACAAGCATTTTGACACTAGTACTTATAGAAATTTCCAGAAATTAATGGAATTTACCTTCTGTTGCTGTGACCTGGTGGGCGATGGACAATTGAGCGGAAAAATCAAAAGGTCATAATGAACAACTGTTTTAAGCGGACTAACGAGCGGAAAATAATTCTTCAGATAACAGATAAATTGGACAGGTAAATAATGCCTGTAAATTGTATCAGAAATATGCAGATGGGGAATATGTCAGAACCCTGAAAACAGGAAGTTTAAATCACAGCATGTTATTGTAGGAAATCGGTCCATAAGCCCTACCTTTTCTCCAAATTAGCTGTCACATGCAAATGCCAACCTGATTGAATTTGTCTCTAATGTTGAATTACAAGTGTGTAAGTGATAAATAAGGGGGGATCGAATTAATCTCTTTATTACTGCTTTCATTCCATTTGCATTTTATAAAGTATATACAATGTAAACTGATTTCCTTAATCATGTTAACAATCACCAGCCACCATCATAGTTACTGCAGTCAAAGCGAGGCTGAATTTAGCTTCTAAGGTGTTGAGTTACAAAAAGCAGCTATAGGTTTATTACTGTATAGGAACATTTCTGTGAAATTATTTTCAAATTGAGCCACTGGCCTTGGACCTGTTCTTTAAAGATTTTTCTATTTATAGCTCTGGTGGCCATTTTGTTCAGCCAAGCAGAACTATTTTAAGTAATTTTGTAGAATGGGCATACATGGAGCAGGGGCATACATGGATTATATCTTGAAGGCAAGGAATGAAAGAACTAAAGCATTATCAACTGAGTATTTTATTCATATAAAACTGGGCCCAATTATTTAGAGTATCCTTAGCTTAACAAGCTTATTAGTGGTCCAAATGTTTCCTATTCTTGTAAAACAGAAGTAGAGGCAATGCGTACACTATCTAACCCAGTGGTATCAATAAGTGGCAATAAGTACGCTATCTAACCCAGTGGTATTTTTGCTTGAAAAAATACAAGTATGTATACCTGCCATATCAAATGCTCTAAGTTATCAAAAGTATGTTAACTAATATCTGTGTTTTGAGCAACACTAATTATCAGAAACCACTTGCTCACAACTTAAAAAGGCATTATTTTGTTGCTATTTTTGATGGAAAAATGCAAAGCTACTCATTTTTTTTTTCAGCAAAATTATCAAAGACTGTACTTGTTATTATTATCACCACCACTAAGAAGCTTGTTAGGCTTACAATACATCCAACAATTAGGCCAAAACAAGTGAATGCAATTAATGAAACATTAATTCTGCCACCAGCTTTGTGGTCCCTGTGATTGTAATTGTTGAGAAATGGACTTAAACATCATTACAAAAAAACACCTATTCAAATACATTGTAAATTTTACCACCGAAAAAAAAACGACAATTTTAAGATGAAAAATTTTGAAATTTTTCTTATTTCTGCTCAAAATATAGATTTTACGTACTCATTAGGACCGCCTCATCGAGACAGTTATAACGAGTATCCACAATCTATATTTTAGAGTAGAAATATAAAAAATAAGGTTTACCCCTGTATACCCCAGTTTTACCAGGTAAAAGTGGGGTTTAAGGGAGTTAAAATCATATAGGCATTTTTTCGTGATGTTGAGAAATGGACTTGAACATTTGGGTTGATACAAATGTTGGTAAACTGACAGTCAGGAGCCAGTTGTTCAAAGCCTCATTAGTTTAACAAGCACATTTGTTGTCATGTCACTGGACTGTTCTAACAAGTTTAATATCTAAACTTTTGGCATTTTTGCTGAAAAAAAAACATAACAGCTTTTGCACTTGCAAAAAGCTGCTTACATTTTTAGCATACTTGCCATATCAAATAAGTTTTAAAGATACATCATTAAGTTATGAACAACTGGACCCAGGTTAACTAACAACATTGTTAAGTTTTGAACAACTGGACCCAGGTTAACTAACAACATTGTTGAGTTTTGAACAACTGGACCCAGGTTAACTAACAACATTGTTAAGTTTTGAACAACTGGACCCAGGTTAACTAACAACATCGTTAAGTTTTGAACAACTGGGCCCAGGTTAACTAACATCGTTAAGTTTTGAACAACTTGACCCAGGTTAACTAACAACATCGTTAAGTTTTGAACAACTGGACCCAGGTTAACTAACAACATTGTTAAGTTTTGAACAAATGGACCCAGGTTAACTAACAACATCGTTAAGTTTTGAACAACTGGGCCCAGGTTAACTAACAACATCGTTTTTGAACAACTGGGCCCAGGTTAACTAACAACATTGTTAAGTTTTGAACAACTGGACTAATGATATGGTTAGTTACCATAATGTTTAAATTTTGATTATTTAATATGGCAAGTATATTTATATTTTTGCTGAAAAAATGAGAGCAGCTTTGGCAGATGCAAAAGCTGCTCTCATTGTTTCTGTACATCACGAAAACATGCCTATATAATTCTGACCCCCCTTGAACCCCGCTTTTATATAGTAAAACTGGGGTTTCCGGGGGTATACCTTTTTTTTCTTATTTCTGCTCTAAAATGTAGATTGTGGGTACTCGTTAGAACCGCCTCGATGAGGCGGTTCTAACGAGTGCCACAATCTATATTTTGAGCAGAAATAAGAAAAAAATATCACAATTTTTCATCATAAAATTTTCAGTTTTTCGGCGATAAAGGTGGCTATGTATTTGTATAGGTGTGTTTGCGTAATGAAAACCACACTATAATAGATACTGTACTCGCTAGAAAAGTTAACAATGTGACCACTAACTAGCGCGTTAAGCTAACAAATGCTTTGAACAACTTGGTCCAGATGAACAAACAAATGGAAAACTGGACACAGCTTTAACGCTATGCTTAACACAGGCAATACAAAAATCTAATAACATGGCTAACTGTAACTGTGTAACGATTTGCGTATGTGATACAGAAATGAAACTGACAATAAATTGCAAATGAAACAATATAATTTACCCATTGTTTACTTGTGGACTCTCCCATTGCTATATGTTGGCATCTGATCTGGGCCTGCACTGTTTGCCAAGGTACCACTTCAGGTGTTTCCCCGTATACAATGGGTTAACCCTGTGTACTGAATGATATCTCAAGACTTGCACATAGCAGGTGGCTGTTTTGAAAACAAAAGAGTGTTGGGTTGATTTTTATTTGTTAATCCAGGTTTTATTTCCCTCGAGTCAATCATTAGTCAGAAGTGGGAGAAAACGAGAGTACTACACTGAACCGAAAAAGAAACGCAACTTTTTAACCCAAAAGATTTTCATGCAACCATCAGGTTGACTGAAAAATCATTTTGCGATTTACTTTCATACTTTTTAAACTTTCTTATGGGTGATATCTTTACAGTTTAACGCACTTGGCAATTCGTTGTTTTCAACATTTCCTCGTGCAGTACATTAAATGTATACAGAAGCCTCATCATATTGGCATATTGTGTTACCTGGAGTTTAGGTTTCAAAAGTCCGGTAAAATTTCTCTACGGAATATGGTACGTTTGACGCAAGATCAATGTAACGTAGCGGTCCAAATGCTTCTAGGTGGGACGTCTCTAAGTGAGTAAATTGAGGATGACTCGCTTGTACCAGTGTCTACTTCAAACGGGAACTACAAATGACAGGCCCAGAAGTGGACGTCCACGCGTCATGACACGTCGACAGGACCGATACATCCATCTAACCCACCTTCGTAAACGGTTCCGTACAGCCGTCCAGACGTCTCAGGTGACACCAGGAACCCACAACAATCTGATAAGTGCAGATACTGTCAAGAATTGCCTTCGAGAGTTTGGCTTTTGTCCTTGTCGTCCGTACGTTGGTATGCCATTAACACCATGGCAATGTCATGTTAGAATGGCTTGGCTCACACAATATAGGCCAAACCTGCTTCCCTTCGTCAGTGGCGTAATGTAATGTTTTCTGATGAGTCCAGGTACTTGTTGTACAGAGCTGACGGCCGTCCATGTGTGTATAGGTGTGACGGAGAGCGCTATCGTGACAATTGTTTGGTTGAACATGATCGATTTGGAGGCGGTGGGTTGATGGTGTGGGCTGGCGTATCTTATGGTCATAGAACACCCCTGGTATTCATTGATGGATTTTTGACTGCTCTGCGTTACGTTGACGTTGTTTTACAACTGGTAGTTGTTCCATATGTACGACGGCACAACGTTATGTTTCAACAGGATAACGCTCGGGCCCATGTAGCAAGGCTCAGCATGGTGTTTCTTCAGGAAAACAACGTTGACGTGATGCACTGGCCTCTGTATAGTCCAGATCTCTATCCTATAGAATATTTGTGGGACGTCTTGGATAGGCGCGTACGTCACTCAGTAACTGCCCCCAGCCGGCAACAACGCGTCAAGTCTTGCGTCTCGCTCTCATACAGGAGTGGAATGCAATTCCCCAGGCAGAGATCAATCGATAAATCCTGTCCATGACCAGGTGTGTGTGTGCAGGACTGAATGCAAACGGAGGACATACTCCCTATTAACTGCTTATGATTTGAATTGTGAAATGACTACCTCTATGACAAAATGGATTTGTGTTCCAAACAGTCTCACTGGAGATTGAACTCTCTATGCTAGTTACATTCGGGAATGATTATATTATTGCTTCATTAAATCGATTTTCTGCAAAAATGATTATTTCCGCAAATACTCACATTTATACTTGGAGTTGTGTTTCTTTTTCGGTTCAGTATACAATGATGCTAAGTATTGGGACACACAGGCCTAACCAAACACTGCAGACCCAGATCAGAATGCTACTGAAGGAGCTGTCTGACTGCTCAGTCGGATC
The DNA here is from genome assembly GCA_963580285.1 of Lucinisca nassula. NCBI lineage: Eukaryota > Metazoa > Mollusca > Bivalvia > Lucinida > Lucinidae > Lucinisca > Lucinisca nassula. The sequence continues at coordinate 1,008,774 of OY757013.1, read as the reverse complement.
TGACTCTACACTGTCTGCCATCCTGTTCGACATTTTGGATTCCATGCTGGGCCGTGAAACAAATTTGTTAAATTTTAGGAGAATGACAGAAGTCCTGAAGGTGTCAAAATTTTTAAGATTTTAATGGTACCATGAGTCATCTTCTGGTCTTCAATAGTGCTTCGTGTGTGTGCTTCAGTTTTACGTCCCACCAACAGCTAAGGTCATACGGAGATGGGACCTCGGTTTAAAGACTCATCCGAAAGTCTGGAAAAGCCCGGGATCGATCCTGCAATCCCTGGTTTATCAGGCGAGTAGCATAACCACTACACCACAGAGGCTTCAAGGCTTCAATAGTACATGTAGTATGTGGTGTCTGTGACTGTAGCAAAATTATAGAGAGAAACATGCAGGAACTGATATAATCAGACCCAAAATGTTCCCACAATATCACTTGGGAAAGAAGTCGAAACATGGAGTAACAACAGTAAACAAAATGGACAACAGGTAAACCGAGTCAGCAACTCTTTCCCAAACAGGTGGTGACTCAGAATATCCAAACCTAACTAAAAAGGAGCAATATACCATCATGTGAACAAGTCCGTGAATTGAACACCCCCTTACACCCCACTTTGTATATAGAAAACTGGGGTTTACGGGGGTTAACATTTTTCTTATTTTTACTCAAAGACATAGGTTGTGGGTACTCGTTAGAACCGCCTCAATGAGGCGGTTCTAACGAGCACCCATAACCTATGTTTGCAGTATAAATAAGAAAAATGTCACGGATTTTCATCAAAATGTAGCCATTTTTGAAAATGTGATAAAATGCACTATGACGCATGGGTGTGTTATCGTAATGATAATGGGGGGAAAGAATCAGAATTACTGACATAACAAACATCAAACTGGAAGGACAAACGTAACTAAAAATGAACAACCAAATAGGGGAAGAATCAGAATCATCAACATAACAACATATTTGAAAGCTCAGATTCACAACAGTCATGTCAGCAACTTGATTATTCTCAGAAATTGATTTAGGAAAATGGTTGAACCATTTTATAAAAAATGAAGGCCTTGATCAACTTAGCCACATTCTGCACTATCTGATCTAGGCTCACACTGTTTACCACTGCCTGTTTGGGATTGTCTCTAGGAGTCTGTGGCTTGATTACCTCAGCTGCATAACTTGTCATTTTACCAACGGTTTACCATGATACAGGCCTTAGGAACCCACACCTCCAGTGAGATAATACCTTTAGAAAGTCTTCCGATGTCATCTCTCTTTAACTCAATATATAAAGTATCAATATTGAGACAATGAGTTATCTTCTCTCTAGTTCCTAACATGATTTGCCATAATGATCCTGAGTATTATGACAGACAGGCCTAAGCAAACAGTTCAGACCAAGATCAAACTGATCATGGTCTACAGCTTGCCATTCAATCTGCAGTTTTTGGACTCCTTGCTGGATCATGAAACAAATTAGTTAAAGATTTTAGAAAAATAGTACCCGGTATGTCCCCCAAGGTGTCCGAATTTTTAGGAATTTTACGGCACCTATTTTAAACAGGAAATCCCAAAATGGGACATTGGAAAAAAGTGCAGTCCCAGATCTGATACTGCAGCTGCATCTGATCAGGACCATAAAAGTTGGCAAAAATTTCAGCTATTCTAACAAAATAATCTCAACCTAACACCCTTACATCCAGAAAGACTCCTCTTATAACGACAAGAAAGCTGTAACAAAGGAAAGAAGCATAGCCTGAAAAGAATCCCGCCTATGGTAGGATTCGAACCCAGGCCACTTGGATGAAAGTCCGATGCTCTAACCACCGAGGCAAAGAGTCGACTCCTTGACGTATTGGTCAGAGAGTGGTGATAAACCTATAAGCTATGTATATAATCTACTAAGGTAGATAATTGAAGTTAGGCAATCTATAAGATGGCATTTACAGTCAAACTTCAATGGCTCAAACACCTTTGGGACCACGAAAATCTGTTCGAGACAGGGGTAGTTCGAGCCACTGAGGGTTACTGCCAGGAGGCATAACGAGATACTTTTTGACATCTTTTCGGCGTTCTATAATGAAACTAGAGCTGCCGCCTAACGGGCGCCAATTATACCCCCGCTACCGACAAATTTTTACAAGTATTTGACCTTGAGGAAGGTCAACGTAAAGGTCAAGGTCAGGTTTGTGTATATCAATCTTAAGTACTAGTGGCAAGGTGTGAGATGTGTGAATATTAAAGAAATCGGTCAAAGAATAAGGAAGTTATGAGCAATGTTAAAGTTTTTTGTAACGGACCGAAGACAGACGACAAATTTTTACAAGTATTTGACCTTGAGGAAGGTCAACGTAAAGGTCAAGGTCAGGTTTGTGTATATCAATCTTAAGTACTAGTGGCAAGGTGTGTGGTGTGTGAATATTAAAGAAATCGGTCAAAGAATAAGGAAGTTATGAGCAATGTTAAAAGTTTTTTGTAACGGACCGACGACAGACGACAAGCTGTTTTTACAAGTATTTGACCTTGAGGAAGGTCAACTTAAAGGTCAAGGTCAGGTTTGTGTATATCAATCTTAAGTACTAGTGGCAAGGTGTGTGGTGTGTGAATATTAAAGCAATCGGTCAAAGAATAAGGAAGTTATGAGCAATGTTAAAGTTTTTTGTAACGGACCGACGACAGACGACAAATTTTTACAAGTATTTGACCTTGAGGAAGGTCAACGTAAAGGTCAAGGTCAGGTTTGTGTATATCAATCTTAAGTACTAGTGGCAAGGTGTGTGGTGTGTGAATATTAAAGAAATCGGTCAAAGAATAAGGAAGTTATGAGCAATGTTAAAGTTTTTTGTAACGGACCGACGACAGACGACAAGCTGACTCCTATATACCCCCTTCAAACTTCGTTTGCGGGGGTATAAATATATGCTGTGTGTACTCATTAGAATCGCCTCATCGAGGCGATTCTAATGAGTACACACAGCATACATTTGCAAGATAAAAGACTACAATTTCCTTAATTATCCCCGACTATTTCTTAGAGGATTTCGCTAGGGGCTCAAGAATGGGTTCGACACATCCATGGTAAACGAGCCATCGGTGTTCGACTGTACTAGTCATGACAAAACCAAAAACCACTTCCTAGAACTATTCCTCTTCCCTCTTCTACAGTAAAGACCGCAGAGGAATTCTCAGCCTGTACAGTGTAAAATCGAGATTCAGAGGTATGCATTTAGGATACATCTGTTACTCAGATTGTAAATAGTTTTTAGCTTAATTCTAAATTAAGCCACCCATCCAACTGAGGTAATGGTCAATGTGACCGACTCAAAATTTGTTTTGTTCGATTTGAGGTTTAACGTCCCCGTCAACACTGTAAAGGTCATATGGGAGACATTGCTTCCAATTTTGTGGGACTTTTACCCGACATTGCGATGAAATGACGTCTCAATCCCTGTCACCCAATAAAACCAATAGGGTTTATTAGCATGAATGGACCGCCTCGCACCGCGGTTCCTGGACAGGCTTAGATCCTCTAAGCGGTTTACCAGAACTGGTGTGCGGGCCGGATTCATCTCTGCATGGCAGCATCTTGCAGCCCATATATTTCTTCAAGCCCCTATGGGCGGGGGCTGGACTGACCCAGTATAAAAAGATAGATAGATACCGATAGCTCGTCTACCATCGTTACTGAGTCCCTAGGGAATTCCTCTACACAGAAATAGTGAGGGATAATTTAGATTTTCTGTCTTCTATCTTGTGAATGTATGTCTTTAGAAGCCCTGGGTTGATCCTGTGATCCCTGGTTTACAAGGCACATATTTATACTATAGAACATCAACAAGATGTCCAAAATATATCCCCTTTATGCCTCCTGGCAGTAACCCTCAGTGACTTGAACAGATTTTTGTGGTTCCAAAGTTGTACATGACTGTAAATTCTTTTAAATGATGCTATGTAGGGTAAAATACAATGTCAACCCTTGAGGGCCATCTTGCATCCTCTCAGAGAAAGATACTTTTTGCTTGTCAATTGTTAGATAACCCTGAGGCTATTGAAGGTCCATCAGAGTGAGTGAGTGTTTGAGTATTACATCTCTACAACAGCTAAGGTCATACGGAGCAGGGACCTCGGTTTAAAGACTCAACCAAAAGTCTGGAGAAGTCTGGGATTGATCCTACGATCCCTGGTTTACAAGGTGTGTGGCATAACCACCACACCATGTAGGCTTCTAAGAAAGTAGACCAGGGTCTATGGAAGTATCAAAGGTCCTTTTCAAAACAGAATCATGTAAAGTTGCACTTTATCAATGTGAAGTTGCACTCTCATAGAATGACAAACAGTGCACACCCTGATCAGACATCTCTATGTTTTAAGAGCAGTCTTTATCTTAGCCATGACTAGTTATTGCATTTTAAGTGAGTATTATTTCAAAATATTTACAGCTTCAGTATAAAGATTCTTTGAATCTTAAGGGGAATGGGAACATCTTCAGGGGAGGCAACTCCTGCAAAAGTATTTACGTCTTCCATGTCAATAGGGGTCAACTCTTAAAGGAAAGAATTTCCTTTAAGAGTAGACTCCTTTTTCAGTGGGACGGGGCTTACAGAAAAGCAAACAGGAAGTCCAGAAAGTTGTCTCCCTTTGAAAATGGTGGAAAAAATCTGCCAGGTGTTCCCATTCCTCGTACTGAATGTTATGTAGTTCTTAAGAACACTAGGTCTAATTATGTGATACTGTAATAATGAATGAAGTTTTCATGATATGATTGGATATTGACAGGTAACCTGTTGTGCAGTTTGTGCTGAGGTGAGGTGTATTTTTCTTTTATTTACTTCAAACACATGTCTATGTACGCCCCCCGCCCTTCAGGGCTTGAAGAAATAGATTGTCTGCATGATGCTTCCACGCAGAGCTGAAACCGGAGAGCTAAAAGTTTTTTTATTTCAATAAATTCCATGAGCAAGAATCTCAGATGTGTTTCACATAGCCACCGGTAGAAATATGACATGGCGTCAATGAGCACGTTTACAACCCGAGTGTTACGTCATTATATATATAAAAGATGTCAACAGTGTTTGATTAAAAGATGGTAAACTATTCAAATTGTAAAAGTTAGAAGACAAATAAACTGAATTCAATGACTGTGGTTCAGTTCTGTGGTGTATTCCTTGCTCCCAAAGGATAACCCTTTTATAGAACATATTTAACTTCACTAAAGCTGGTGTGTGGGAATGTGTGGCAGCGGTAAAACGTCTCCCTGCCCTACATCAGTGTAGATTTTATTTTCTTGTCCTTTGGGATCATTGATTCTATTGTGGAATTTTGAAAATATCTGAGGGTCACTGATGAGGCCTAATTGGCCGAAACTAGCTAGTCTGGCCCAGAAAACATGTTCACTCCATATTTTTTCAGTTCTGTGGTGTAGTCCTTGCTTCCAAAGGATAACCTTTTTATAGAACATATTTAACTGCACTACAGCTGGTGTGTGGGAATGTGTGGCGGCGGTAAAACGTCTCCCTGCCCTACATCATAGTGAATATTTTATTTTCTTGTCCTTTGGGATCATTGATTCTATTGTGGAATTTTGAAAATATCTGAGGGTCACTGATGAGGCTTAATTGGCCGAAACTAGCTAGTCTGGCCCAGAAAACATGTACACTCCTTTTTTTTCAGTTCTGTGGTGTATTCCTTGCTTCCAACGGATAACCTTTTTATAGAACATATTGACTTTTTACGCTTGGGTTTCTTTCAAAGATGGCAGCTGCTAATGGAATAATCATTCCGCCGTGGCCGTTGCTAAGTTAATTCTTATGATTTTGGTGATAATTTTAATATTTCGATGAGAAAATTGGAATTATGAGCAACGAATTATCATTTTTCCGGATTATATTGATGTGTAAACTCTGGCGAATCACTCACAAACTTAGCCTGAAGCCGGTAAGGCTTTATGCAGTTTGCTAGTGATTCCCCAGAATTTACACATTGATAGAATCTACAAAGAATTAATTCCTATAATAATGCTTTGAACAACTGGGCCCCGAACTTCAAAATTCATTTCTAACTATAGTTACCCTAAATATTCAGACACCTCAACTCCTTACCACACTTGTTCTAAAATTAGAACAAGTATAATTTACTACAGAATATTGTGTCTAAGAACAGCAGGATGAGTGGCAGTGTAGACCCTGATGAGATGCCGCATTCTGCTGCGGAATCTTATCTCGGTCTCCACTATTTGCTCAGGTCTGTCTGTTTGAATACATAAGGGCCCCGTCAAGCGATTTTGGTACTTATCGCCTATGCAAGCAGCGAAGGTTCAGGCGAGCCTGCGCATCCGCGCAGTCTCGCCAGAACCTTCGCTGCTCGCTCATACAAGCAGTGAATCAAGAGGAACCTTCAGACAGAAAGCCATATATCTGGCCCCTCTAAATGGCTGGGCATGCAGTTAAAATTTGTCATGACAGAATACTCGAAGACACAAATTCGCTTGGCGGTGCTCACATGGTAAATACTATAATCTCTACACTCTGCATGTTATAACAATAAATCCAGCAGAAATATGACCTTCCAGTTTCCAACAATAATTCAACAGAGCTCTTTTTCTTTCAAGTTTTGGTTTTAGAGCCCTTTCAAGTTGATTTCACTTATTCTGGGACAACCATTAATCAGAGTGGTCTGAAAATCGGAGTACCGGGAGAAAAGCCACCTGACCTTCCATTGCAAACTTGATGTGATGCTCAAACCCACAGGAGTAAGAAACCTTATGATTTAGATTCAGGGCTCTCACTCACCTATCAACAATGCTCATATAAGTTAGTAACAGGTAATTTTATAAAACTAAAAACATGTGTACCAATAAATCACTGAATAAACCCATTAAAAAGTAAAGCAGAAACCCTTGTACTGCTGATCATGACAACCACTCCCCCCCCCCCTCTCCCCCATCTTTGCAAACAGATTAGATTGAGGTCAGATGTCTTCTGATCAGGATCGACAGTATCTGTCATTCAGTTTGTGAATTGAATAAACACATCATATCAAGTTATTTAATTGGCTGTAACTCAGAGCGGGTGTGGCAAAATTAATTTAATCAGCAGGACAAGGGTTTGACAATGTTTGAACTTCTGCAAAAAAGAAAACTATGTCACAATAAAAGAAATGTTGTCTTCAAACATGCAATCTCATTAGACTCGGATTACCCTGCAAACTCTGTCCTATTACAGCCTCTGTCTACATTACACGGAGCATTTTTTCACATCTCCAAAATGGCTACTTTTTTGATGAAAATCTGTGATATTTTTCTTGGTTCATATTACAAACATAGGCTGTGGGTACTTGTTAGAACCGCCTCATTGAGGTGATTCTAACGAGTACCCAGAACCTATGTCTTGGAGCAGAAATAAGAAAAATACTGTACAATACACCCCTGTAAACCCCAGTTTTCTCTATATAAAGTGGGATTGAGTGGTGTTCATTTTACAGATTTCTGTATGTGGTGTAAATGAAGAGGGTTTGAGTCAATTGACTACCAGACAAAGCACAGTGGTGACTGATCTCAGACCAGCTGTTCAAAACTTACAATGTCATTAACTCAATTATTGTTAAATTTTTGTCATTCAATATGGCAAATATACATATTTTTGGTGAAAAAATGTGAGTAGCTCTAAAAGCTACTCACATTTTTTCACCCAAAATTTCCCTATATTAGATACCATATTTTCCCTAGAACAGTTAACATTTGACCACTAACGAGCTCGTTATGCTCATGACACTTCGAACAACTGGGCCGAGACTAGGAAAATGTGCAGGTTGATATAAGTCTTAGTTCTATACATATAAGCAAAGACAAGTTTTAGCTTGACCCAGCATATAACAAGTAACCATTCCATATAAGATAATGATTCCGTGAAGAGCTTTTACTTGGTAAAAGTAATTTGGTAACTTTGTAAAAGTCACCTAGCATAGGTACACATACCAACATAAAAAGGAATGTGACTAATCCCTGCCCCCAACCCAAAGAACATACTGGGTCTACCCCACTACCCATAATCCCTAAGATTTTATTGGTTCTACGCCTCCCCAAAACCCAAAACACCACTCAAGCTCATATATGGTACCACCACACCCAACAACCCCATTATTTGTTCCATCCCTCCCCAAAAACCACACCATTACCCAACCTCATATTGGTTACCTACTAGCCACAACCCCACCCCCCTCCCCCACCCCAAACTGATGATAACAGCCCCATGTTTCATATATTGATTCCAAACTCCATCCTCACAACTCCCAAGATTATATTGGTTCCTTCACTCCCCTAAACCCACTACACCAATGTAGCTCACATTGGTAACCTACCACCACATCATTTTGGTTCCATCCCTCCCCCAAAACGGATGATAACAGCCCCCAAGATGCTCATATTGGTTTCAAACTCCATCAATCTTACAACCACAGGATTATACTGGTTTCACCCCTCCCATAAACCCACAACTACCAGCTCATATTGGCTTAACCCCACCCCCACCCCTTAAGGGACAAGAAGATCATATCTACAACAACTGTTATTTGTGTAACATTCTGTGAGCATGTGTGAGTGGTAAAGACTAGAATAATCCTGCACAGCCCTGCAGCCACAGATTTTTGTCTTATCACATAGCTTAGCAATGATCTACAAGCTACCTGCAAAGAAACTCTTCATACGCAGGCTGATCTGAATCACACATACCCACTTACACTCTTTCCTGGGCACAGGCTCCATTACACAGGATCTTATCTTTAAAACATAAAATAAATACATGACATTTTATACTTATTTTTTAGGTGAATAGCAAAAATATTTCATCCAGTGTCAATCTATCCACTTTTCTCCAGTGTGTTGATACATCAGAATTTTCACATGTGCGAGCACACGTGAAAATTCTGATGTTTTCAACACATTAGTGAAAATTCTGTAGTTTTCAACACATTAGCTAAAATTCTTAAGTTTTCAAAACATTAGTGAAAATTCTGTAGTTTTCAACACATTAGTGAAAATTCTGTAGTTTTCAACACACTGAATGAAATATTTTTGGTATCAATCAATAACAAGAGGGCCAAGAGGGCCCAGGTTCGTGCACCTGAGTCTAATTGTCTTGAGTACATTCTATTTTAAGCTCTGGTGGCCATCTTGTTCATCAGCAGAATGATTTTAGCTTATTTGGTAGGGAGTAACCTGAGCAACATTCCTGTGAAGTTTGAATCAAATTGGCCTATGGGTTTAGGAGTTCACATTTGAATCAAATTTACAATATTTTATTTTTGGTCTCAGGGCTAAAATTTGAACAATCTTGGTAGAAGTCCATTAGATGAAGCTTCATACCAAATATCAAAGTCCTGGGCCATGCAGTTTCAGAGAAGAAGATTTTTCAAGATTTTCCCGATACTATGTAAAACCAAAGGGCCCCGAAGCGGGCACATTTTTGGTCTCAGTGCTATTATTTGAACAATCTTGATAGAGGTCCACTAGATGAAGCTTCATACCAAATATCACAGACCTAGGCCTTGTGGTTTCAGAGAAGATTTTTAAAGAGTTTCCCTACATTAGCCTATGTAAAACCAAAGGGCCCCGGGCTGGGGGCAATTTTGGCCCTAAGGCTATAATTTGAACAATCTTGGTATAGGTCCATTAGATGAAGCTTCATACCAAATATCAAAGTCCTGGGCCTTGCAGTTTCAGATCAGAAGATTTTTAAAGACTATCCCTATATAAGCCTATGTAAAACTAAAGGGCCCATGGGCGGGGGGCATTTTTGGCCCCAGCACTATAATTTGAATAATTTTGGTAGGGGTCCTTTAGATGAAGCTTCATAACAAAAAATAACAAAGACCTAGGCCTTGTGGTTTCAGAGAAGAAGATTTTTAAAGATTTTCGCTATAGAAGCCTATGTAAAACCAAAGGGCCCAGGGGCTGGGGCATTTTTGGCTCCAGCACTATAATTTAAATACTCTTGGTAGGGGTCCTTTAGATGAAGCTTCATACCAAATATCAAACACCTAGGCCTTATGGTTTCAGAGAAGAAGATTTTTAAAGACTTTCCCAATATAAGTCTATGTAAAACCATAGGGCCCCGGAGCCGGGGCATTTTTTGGCCAAAGGGCTATAATTTGAACAATCTTGGTAGAGGTCCATTAGATGAAGCTTCATACCAAATATCAAAGTCCTGGGCCTTGCGGTTTCACAGAAGAAGATTTTTAAAGATTTTACCAATATAAGCCAATGTAAAACCAAAGGGCGCCGGGACGGGGACATTTTTTGCCCCAGCACTATAATTTGAACAATCTTAGTAGCGGTCCACTAGATGAAGCTTCATACCAAATATCAAAGATCTGGGCCTTGTGGTTTCAGAGAAGATTTTTTAAGTTTTCAGTGAAAAAAATCTATTTTTGGCTCCTGTGACCTAGATGTGCAATGGACCGGAACCATTTGAACAACTTTGAAAGGGGACCACCAAAGGATCATTCCTGTGAAGTTTGGTCAAAATCTGATCAGTGGTTTAGGAGGACAGAAGGACGCATGCACAGACGCACGACGGACAAAAAGTGATCCCAAAAGCTCACCTCGTCACTACGTGACAGGTGAGCTAAAAAGAGTTAAACTTTCTTTTTATTTTATACAAGACTGGCAATATACAGTTCCATAACTGAACAGCTGAAAATTAACCAAGGAAGCTGTCATGGCTGCTACAGTGAAAATAACATGGTAAAATGTTATTTTTCACATTGAATGTGAAATATAATATCTTTTCACTATATGAAAATATTGTATTTTTCCGCAATGCAAAAATATTTTTATTTTGTTTCAGATATGCATTGATTTCACTACTAGGTATAAATTAAAAGAAGAAACTGCTTAAATATTCCTGAATCTTGTCACTTGGCACTTTTGGACATGTTCCCTTGGTACTCAAGAATGATTCTGAATCAGTTGTCAATTTTGAACATGTTAATTGAACAGATGGGGGACATGTATGGTTTTGATGGCTAACTTGCAAACAATCAAAAACCCTGGTAAAAATGCACATTAAGGATGAATGTAAAAAATATGGGGTATCCTATTTGTTTGCACACTTCAAAACAATCTGGGGCCAGTTGTTTTAATCAAGAGGAACTATCACTAAAGGTGATGATTAATACCCCCGCCTCAATACTTGACACAGAAAGCAAATATAAACAGTGTCCAATGAGTCCATTCAGGAGCAATAACTCCATAATTGTTGGGACAGATTCTCATGAAATTTGCGTCTTGCACATCTACTTATCCTAGTGAATAAGTATGCCAAGTATCCATTGAATGCTTATAATAGTGAAGGAGGAGTTCAGTGGACAAGATGTTTGCAAGCAAATCAGGGTCAAGAAAGTATGTTTCAAATTGATTCAGGGGTGTGTGTGTGTGTGAATTCGGGTTTAACGTCGCTTTCAACAATATTTCAGTCATATCACAACGGCGTCTGGCTGCGACAGGGAGCTCAATGCTCACTTTTATAGTGCTGCCTCACTGAAGTATCATGTCCCAGACACAGTACATGATACCACACCCAGTCACACTATCCTGACACTGGGTCAACCAGTCCAAGCTCTACCCCGTAAATCTGAGTGCCAAGCGAGGAGCAGCTAGTACCCTTTTTAATGACTTTGGTATGTCACGGCCCGGGATTGGACCCATGACCTCACGTTCCCCGGAGTGGATACTCTACCAACTGAGCTATCGGGGCCGGTCATTGATTCAGGGGCCATAACTCCGTAAATATTGGACAAACTTTAGGGAAACTTGTGTCTTGCACATTTTCCCCTCCTGGTGAACAATTATGGCAAGTATCAATTGAATCCGACTGATAGTGAAGGAGGGTTGAGTGGACAAAATTTTGCAGACAGACCTCGCAAACAGACCGCCTGACTGCCCGACAAACCAACCAACCGACAGGCTGATTCCAGTACTCCCCCTTCAAACTACGTTTGCGGGGGTATAACTAACAATGTTGTTAGTTAATGTGTCATTAAAACTATGAACATTGGTTATTGCAAAATTAAATATTTTTGCGAAAAAATGTGAGCCCCTTTTGCAAATGCAAAAGCATCTCTCAGTTTTACAGCAAAAATACCACCATGTTAGATATTAAAAGCTAACAATTTGACCACTAACAAGCTCATTAAGCTAATGATGCTTTGAAAAATTGAGAGTATCCTGTTTGTTTGCACATCTGTCCAGAGTAACACAGTGTTGATCATTTTACACAGAGAAATCCTCTAACATCAATTAAGAAATGATTAAAGTTTTCCATGAAGACCAATTTGTTATGTCTGTTGACAGTCAGCGAGAGGGACGGTGGGGTGAGGTTGTTGAATGCCTCTAGTAGCCTCTCTTTGTACAGCTGGTCGATGTGTGATGAGAGAATCTCGTTGACGAGCTGCCGATACTCATCCTGGTGACAACATATCAAACAAAATAGTGTACTGCTGGCGGTGTCGAGGAGATCCATGTTGAATGTCTCTGTCAGCAACATTCGGAACACAACCTACAATGAAGAGAGTAGCCTAGAACTCAACTTTACTGAACTTTAGTTGCAAATTGTGTAAAATATGACAATATATACATGAAATCCACCTATTAAATATGTTCTAGAAAGGGTTATCCTTTTGAAGCAAGGAATACACCACAGAACTGGAAAATATGGAGTGTGCATGTTTTCTGGGCCAGACTAGCTAGTTTCTCCCATTTAGGCCTCATTGGTGACCCTCAAATATTTTCAAAATTCCACAATGGAACCAATGATCCCAAAGGACAAGAAAATATAATCTACACTATGACGTAGGGCAGAGAGACTTTTTACAGCCGCCACACATTCCCAGACAAAAGCTGTAGTGACGTTAAATGTTCTAGAAAGGGTTATCCTTTGGAAGCAAGGAATACAGCACAGAACTGGAAAATATTGAGTGTATATGCTTTTGGGCCAGACTAAAGGCAAAAAGAGATGAAAATAAAATCAACATGGAAAATACACTAAAACACACTTTTAAAGGTGCATTATTGAGCTACCGGGTCTCAAATTTTTTTTCTGGATTTTATCTTTAATGCATACTCTTTTGTCATGTGTACACTTTTGGAGCCAAATACAGCTTCATAACTTTGTGAAAATGGTCGTTTTCATTTGTGTTTACCCTTCGCTTTGAACATGCGTTCGGAATTTCTGTTCTAAAAATAAATCTGTCACTTTTACACATACATGGCGACAGTATCATCTCTGAGTGTCGTTACTTATGGCATGGTATTCAGCGTCATATTTTTTTCCGATTCAGGCATGGACAAAGCAAACAAGGCCAAAAATGAACGTCGCATAATGTCATATATGGGGATTCTATTTTTGTCACGAACTCAAAATAGATCTAACTAGTGTTCGAAACCTAGTTAGGGAATCCCTCTCAAACTCGTTTACCTGTCATCATAACTGTTCGCATTTTTGCATAAAATGCATTCATTTGTATTGTTTTAAAGAAAAATACCGGCTATATGTATTTTAATTTTGGAAGCATTTTTTCCAGATGGCTCAATAATGCACCTTTTGTTTGTTTGTTTGATTTGAGGTTTAACGTCCCCTTCAACACTGTAAAGGTCATTTTGGAGACGTTGCTTCCAATTTTGTGGGACTTTTACCCGACACTGAGATGAAATGACATCTCAAGCCCTCTCGCCCAATGAAACCAATAGGGTTTATTAGCATTGACAGTCCGCCTCGCACCGCAGTTCCTGGACAGGCTTAGATCCTCTAAGCTGTTTACCAGTACTAGTGTGCGGGCCGGATTCAGCTCTGCCTGGAAGCATCATGCAGCCCATATATTTCTTCAAGCCCCTATGGGCGGGGGCTTGCACCTTTAAGATAGCATCTAACTAACTTAACCCCATAAACTGTTGACTATGTTGATTGTTTGTTTGTATTGAAGTTAAACAGCCGAGTCAACTCTATTTTAGGTCATTTTTGAGCCGGTCAGTTTACCTATCCACTCTTTTCCTGGGCAAGCTTATATGTAAGAGGTTAACCAGTACAGTGCACATTCTTTCGCCAGAAACTGACAACTGCCCTTCTTAAATCAGCGGAAGGGAGAGAATGACCGTAGAAGAGATTTCATGATAAATCTCCAAGAAAGAATGTTGCCAACCCCTTGCAGGTATCGAACCCACGTCGTGCTGATCACTAGTCAGACACGCATCTGATTGAGCTACCGAGGCGGCCTTTGACTATGTTAAAAGATTTTCAACTTTGATTCAATGTTGGAGCCTGCTGGGAAATATCCACCAGGCCAGTGCTATTCATAAACCTAGAAATGAGTGTGTGTGTGAATTCGGGTTTAACGTCGCTTTCAACAATTTTTCAGTCATATCACGACGGTGTCTGGTTGCGACAGGGAGCTCAATGCTCACTTTTATAGTGCTGCCTCACTGAAGTATCATGTCCCAGACACATTACATGATACCACACCCAGTCACATTATCCTGACACTGGATCGACCAGTCCTAGCTCTACCCCGTAAATCTGAGTGCCAAGCGAGGAGCAGCTAGTACCATTTTTAACGACTTTGGTATGTCGCGGCCCGGGATCGAACCCGTGACCTCCCATTCCCCGGAGCGGACACTCTACCAACTGAGCTATCGGGGCTGGTTAAACCTAGAAATGACGCTTAGGCTTTCTGCTAGTTAGTTCTCTGTAGTTCTTAACTAAACCTATCTGTTAAATAAAGAATGCATTCAATATCTATGTTTGGCAAAAATGCTGAAATTTTCCTCTCAAAAGAAAGTGAGTATGTTTCAAATTACAAAAGCATCATTCTTTATTCTGTTTTTTTCTTAACATTGTTTTGTTTTTCTACTGGTTCTGGTAAATTCACACATGTGAGTGTTTGAGTTTTACGTCCCACCAACAGCTATGATCATACGGAGACGGGACCTCGGTTTTAAGACTCATCCGAAAGTCTGGAGAAGCCCGGGATCGATCCTGTGATCCCTGGTTTACAAGGCGAGTAGCGTAACCACTGCACCACGGGGGCTTTTATAGAACATATTTTTAAATTCACACATGTATCTGTAATACCCTGGTATAACTGAATCATCCGCACAGTAGGCGATTGGCATGAAATTTCAAGCCTTATTTTCTGTGAGAGATGAATATGAATCAGGCCTCTTAGTGGCCCACTTTGAAAATATAGGTTTTATATAGGTTCTTCTTACTCAAAATATAGGTTATTTACAGGTTTTTCATAAAAAATACAGGTTAAAAAAAGAGTCTTCCAAGCTTACATAAAGATTTAAAACTGAAGAAAAAATATTTGATGAATCTTTGTGCCACAATTACTCAGATAAAGTTGATCTGAATTTTACAAAGTCCAAGCGAGCGAAGCGAGCAAGGGAAAAAAATCACAATTTCTTGACAGTTTTCATCACTTTTCATGTGACTAAAAAGTAAAAAATAGTAGTGCATTTTGAAGAAAGGTTAAGGTTGAGTCGCAAGAAGGTTCAGAAAGTGAAAAAATATAGGTTTTTTCATGAAAATACACGCTTTTTATAGGTTTTATGAACAAAATACAAGATTTTATAGGTTTGGCATAAAATTATAGGTTATTATAGGTTTTAAAGGTTTTGCTAGGAGGCCTGATGAATTCTGTTGAAGGCAATGTCTTGCTGTGATTGTAGTTCTTGAGCAATGGACTTGATTTTTTTGGTGGACAATGGGGTTGACACAACCTTTAAACCCTTATCTTGCTGAATATTCATTTAAGCCACACCCATTTCTGTCTATCAACCAATCAAATCACTTGATGTAATTTATTGCTACAAATTCATAAACTGAATACCAAACAGTGTAGATCCTGATCAGATGGCTTCTTCAGAAGCCATCTGATCTGGATCTGCACTGTTTGCAAAGATAGGGGTTGTCGTGAACAGCAAGATAAGGGTTAACCCATTGTATATTAGTTGGCTCTTCAATTGCTACATGTTGGACAAGTCCATTTGTCATATTAGGGGTAGCAGGCCTATTTTTCTGTTTTTATTCTATTTTTGATGGAAAATTGGTTAGCAAATGGTGCAGGCCCTGTTCAGACGCTGCAGAATCATATTCTGCGGCGTCTGATCTGGGTCTCCACTGTTTGCCATTACCCCTTCGGAGGTTTCCCACATGCAATGGGTTAGAGGACTGACAAATGCTTGCACAGAATGACAAGAAAGCTTCAATTTGCTGTCCGTTAATCGGGATTAAATAAATGTTGTTAACCTACCTTGAGAAAGTGTTTCAGTGTTGTATGCATCACGGTGCCAACTTCATTAGATTGGAAGACATAATTAGCCAGAGCATAGATAGAATCAAGGCACAACTTGGTAATTTCTATCCCATAGCTGTGTGATAGTCAAGGACATGTTTAGCTCGGTACACCGTGGAATGAACCACATGATCATGAACCTTAAGACATCAACTCATCAATTGTTGTCTGTAAATATCTTAAACCAATTGTATACCACTGGACTCTTCCATTGCTATATGTTGGACAAGTCCTTTTGTCATATAAAGAACACAGGCCTATTTTTTTCATTTTTATTCTATTTTTGATGGAAAAGTCTGTTAGCAAATAGTGTAGGCCCTGATCAGACGCCGCAGAATGCACCCGTGTCTGATCTGGGCCTGCACTGTTTGCCAAGGTACCCCTTTAGGGGTTTCCCGCATGCAATGGGTTGAAAGTCACTGTTGCAAACATTGTGGACCCAGATCAGACTGCTCCTAGAAGATCAAGATTCACAGTTTGCCTAAACTGGACCCTAATCAAACTGGTCTTAGAAGAGCAGTGTTAGACGAGCAGTCTGATCAGGTGCCAAATAATTTGCATATATGCAAAACTATTTTCAAGATGCAGTAGATGACATAACTAGATGACATTTTTTCAGATGCAGTTTTTCTTGGCATCTTAACCCTTGTCCTGCTGAGCTCGGATATGCCTTATCTTTGAAAAAATGTAGATCCAGATCAGATGGCTTCTGAAAAAGCCATCTGATCAGGATCTTCATTGTTTGCCATCCAGTTAATGAATTTGTTGCAATAATTTGCATCAAGTAATCTGATTGGTTGATAATCAGTAGTGGGTGTGGCATATATGAATATTCAGCAGGTCAAAGGTTAAGGGTTAACTCTTGTCCTGCTGAATAAATTTGACCACACCAATTTCTGACTATCAATTGATCAAATAACTTGTTGTGATGTATTCCTTCAATTCACAAACTGTATGATTGTATGTCCCGATTAAATCTGATCTAGATCTTCACTGTTTGCAAATGCAGAGGTCCATTAGATGATTTGTTTGTTTTTGTTTTATTGGAGGTTTAACGTCCCCGTCAATACAAAGGTCATTTTGGAGACATTGCTTCCAATTTTGTGGGACTTTTACCAGACATTGAGATGAAATGACATCTCAAGCCCTGTTTAGGGTTTATTAGCATGGACGGTCCGCCTCGCACCGCGGTTCATGGACAGGCTTAGATCCTCTTAGCGGTTTACCAGTACTAGTGTGCGGGCCGGATTCAGCTCTGCGTGGAAGCATCATGCAGCCCATATATTTCTTCAAGCCCCTATGGGCGGGGGCCGTCCATTAGATGAAGGTACAAACTAAATATCAAAGTTCTTGGCCTTCTGATTTCCGACAAGAAGAGTTCTAAAGACCTCTGTTTGTTGCCATGGCAACCAAAGTTCTGCACAGAATGGAACTCTTTAAACAACTTTGAAATATCACCCAAACAACCACCCAAACATCATTTCTGTCAAGTTTGGTCACAATCTGTTCAGTGGTTTAGGAGATTTTGTTGAAGAAATTGGGAATCATTCTGTTTATAAATGCAGTCTGATAAATCAGCCTGTATATGCATGCAGTTTGATCAATCAACCTGTACATACATGCAGTCTGATTGATCATCGTGTTTATACATGCAGTCTGATCACTCATCCTGTACATACATGCAGTCTGATCAATCAACCTGTACATACATGCAGTTTGGTCAATCATCCTCTTTATACATGCAGTCTGATCAATCATCCTGTATATACATGCAGTCTGATTAATCATCCTGTATATACATGCAGTTTGTTCAATCATCCTGTATATACATGCAGTCTGATCAATCATTCTGTTTTCTACATGCAGTCTGATCAATCATTCTGTTTTCTACATGCAGTCTGATCAGCCTTCTCTAAATGCTATATGAGTGTCCTATGACCTAAACCATCTTCACGTAGATAGCTATGTTAAGGCTTCAAAGTCTGACGAGAGTCTTCACTGACCATGTTAAACCCTTGTCCTGCTGAATAAGTTTAATACCACACCCATTCTGGACTATCAACCAATTAAATTGCTTGAAATAATGTATCCATTCAAATTCGCAAACTGAATGACAAATGTTGTAGATCCTGATCAGATGGCTTCTTCAGAAGCCATGTGATCAGGATCTACACTGTTTGCAAAGGTAGAGGTTGTTGTGTTCAGCGCGATAAGGATTAAACTGACATTTTAACTTGACACGACTCTAATTATGTCCTAAATTGCCTATAATACTGCAGTCTACCCAACTGTAGTCACATACACCTGTTCAGTGGCAATTTAACCCTTATCTTGCTGTTCACGACAACCCATATCTTTGGAAACAGTGTAGATCCAGATCAGATGGCTTCTGAAGAAGCCATCTGATCAGGATCTACACTGTTTGACATTCAGTTTATGAATTTGTAGGAATAAATTACATCAAGTAATCTGTTTGGTTCAAAGTCACAGATGGGTGTGGCTAAAATGAATATTCAGCAAGAGAAGGATTAATCCCACGTCAGAAAGCATAGGTCTAAAGGATACGCATTCAAGCCAAGTTCTAGTGAAGCCATGAGATTTTTGTAGAGATCTGGCGGAAGGGACGTAAACTTGTCAGCATGTATCTCAGCAACAAACGTGATCAACTTGAAATACTGGGAACATAGACTAGGAAACTGAAATTACAAATATCATGGTAATAAACTTGTCAGCGTGAATCTCAGCAACAAACGTGATCAACTTGAAATACTGCGAACATAGACTAGGAAACTGAAAGTACAAATATCATAGTAATAAACTTGTCAGAATGTATCTCGGCAACAAACGTGATCAAATTGAAATACTGGGAACATAGACTAGGAAACTGAAAGTACAAATATCATGGTAATAAGTAGATTGGGTACACCTAGAGACTAGGAAACTGAAAGTACAAATATCATGGTAATAAGTAGATTGGGTACACCTAGAGACTAGGAAACTGAAAGTACAAATATCATGGTAATAAGTAGATTGGGTACACCTAGAGACTAGGAAGCTAACAGTACAGAAATTATATTCTAAAACTGGTCGCCTATATAGCCAATGGTTAACCCTTGTCCTGCTGAGCCCGGATATGCATTATTTTCCAAACAATGAAGATCCAGATCAGATGGCTTCTTATGAAGCCATCTGATCAGGATCTACATTGTTTGCCAGTCAGATTGTGAATTTGTTGCAATAATTGGCATCAAATAATCTGATTGGTTGATAATCGGTAGTGGGAGTGGCATATATGAATATTCAGCAGGACAAGGGTTAAATCCTGTGATATATTGAGTGACAAACCACTAGGCAAAAAAGCAAGACGTGAAGGTCCGCCAATTTACAATGTCGTCTAAAGTTTCCTTGACGTTAGATGGAGAAAAGTCTTTTTCACAATTAAAGTACATTATAAAAACAGGTAACTGCATGGGTAACAATCAAACATGTTGGCATGATTTCTTCAAACAATGGCAGAATGTTGAGAGAATATGAAGGAAACAACAACATTTAGTCAACTTTCAGTGTGTTAGAATCGAAATAGATCAGCTTTATTGCGTGATTTGTTGAGTAATATATCACAGTTTGGCAGTCAGTTGAAAGTAGATAAAGCACTCACGTAAGCCGTTACCTGCTAGTGATTTGATCTACCTTTTTCCCATCACCAGTCTTTGAAATGAGGCCAGCTCTGGGCTCATGCATTTCCTATGATGCTAGAAGCCATGTGTAACATGAAACAAGATCTGTAAACATGGTGCAGTCACTTACAAAACTTAATGTAGTATCAAAATTTCCTGCTTATTTACTTCAAATAATGGCTTCATTGGAAGAAGGAAGGTACATGTACATTATAAACAGATTCTCACAAATGTAACGTGATCTTCCAAACAGTATCACATCTCCTGGATGTTCCCAGATCTGAATTATCACACTAGATGGGCCCCGTCAAGCCATTTTGGTACTTATCGCCTATGCAAGCAGCGAAGGTTCTGGCGAGCCTGTGCATCTGCGCAGTCTCCCCAGAACCTTTGCTGCTGGGTCATACAAGCAGTGAATCAAGAGGAACCTTCAGACAGAAAGCCATATCCCTGGCCCCTCTGAATGGCTGGGCATGCGCAGTTAAAATTTGTCATGACAGAATGCTCGAAGACACAAATTCGCTTGGCGGTGCTCAGATACTCTGTGTCTCCTACGATACTTTGATCTGTAAACATCCATTCAGCGTGATGCAACATGGAAAAAAAAAAATCATTAAATGTGTATAAATCATGCTAGGAGCTTGATAGCATGATTCTGTGTCAGAAAGTTGTTAGTAGATGGTGGTATGTTTGTTTTTTAAAATCATTTTGTTCGGATGACCTACCCTAAGGAGATCTCCACTCTTTAGAGACATAACTGTGTTGAGACCATACAATACTACATTAACCACTGTGACTAAATAGGTGTGACAATAAAATTGTGACTCATCTTGGATGACCTACCCTGAGAAGATCTTCACTCATTAGAGGTATTATTATGTTGAGATCATACAATACTACATTAACCACTGTGATTAAATAGGTGTGACAATAAAATTGTGAATCATCTGGGATGACCTACCCTGAGAAGATCTTCACTCATTAGAGGTATTATTATGTTGAGACCATACAGTACTACATTAACAACTGTGACTAAATAGGTGTGACAATAAAATGGTGAATCATCTAGGATGACCTACCCTGAGAAGTTCTCCACTCATTAGAGGTATTATTATGTTGAGACCATACAATACTACATTAACCACTGTGACTAAATAGGTGTGACAATAAAATTGTGAATCATCTGGGATGACCTACCCTGAGAAGATCTTCACTCATTAGAGGTATTATTATGTTGAGACCATACAGTACTACATTAACAACTGTGACTAAATAGGTGTGACAATAAAATGGTGAATCATCCAGGATGACTTACCCTGAGAAGATCTTCACTCATTAGAGGTATTATTATGTTGAGACCATATAGTACTACATTAACCACTGTGACTAAATAGGTGTGACAATAAAATTGTGAATCATCTTGGATGACTTACCCTGAGAAGATCTTCACTCATTAGAGGTATTATTACTTAGAATGGCGTCTCATAGATTAGAAATTGAGGCTGGGAGATGGGTTCGACCTAATAGCATACCTTTTGACGAAAGAAAATGCTCAATTTGTGGGAAATTAGAAGATGAATTTCATTTTGTACTTGAATGTTCTTTATATAATGACCTAAGAGTAAAATATTTATCACCCAATTTGTGGAAGAGGCCTAACATGTTTAAGTTCTTAGAATTGATTAACTCAACAAATGTGAAATGTACGCATAATTAAGCGCTTTCATATTCCATGCTTTTAAACATAGAGCAGACGTATTATATAGAAATTAATGATCACCCCCTTTTTTTCTAAACATATGTATGAGTAAATTAGGTGCTTCCATATTCCATGCATGTTACATGGAACTGAATTACTATATATATATATGCATGTGTATGTGTGTGTATGTATGTATGTGTATATGTATGAATGTATATGTGTGTTTTATGTGTATATGTGTATTAAATATATATATGTGTATATGTATGAATATATGTATATGTATGTATATATGTGTGCATATGTGTGTATGTATATGTATGTGTATATGTATGTGTGTTGTACATTGCACATATCGCATCACATGTTATGCCAAATTTCTGTGTGGTGCGAACATATACTATTACATATGTGGCCCCTTTAGATCGTTCGCACAGATAGATTTAGCTGCGGGCATAGTACGGGGACAGGGAACATGCTGTTTGGACATTGGTTTCCGCCACTTGTTTTCTGTCCCTGAGTGTGCCATTTCTCTTACTGGTGAGTGTATCATATGGCCTTGGGGGCGTGGGGTATCGCTGTTATGCCAGTTTGTATATGTCTGTAGGTATTAACCCATTTATAATAAGAGAATCGTTCACCTTATGAGTTTGGAGCGGTTCATTTCTTGGAATATGGGCGACAGATTTGACGTGATCTGTTTTGATTGTAGTAAACTTTCCAAATATGTAAACAGTGGAGACCCGGATCAAACGTCGCGTTCTGTGGCATCTGATCTGGGTCTACATTGTTTGCTTATGCCCCATAAAAAGGACGCTAGGCGTATGTGAGATGATGCACTGCATTTATATTGTTAAAGTTGACAAATCAGAGCCACGTCTTATACCTTTCGCTTTCGAGTAAGGCTTGGTTCTGGTGACACTACAATCTGCGAAATGGATATTCATTCCGTAGTCGGTGTGTTCCCTTCCATCTTGGTGGAAGGGTCTAACCCCGATATACTGAATGTAGAATATGACTTGGTCATATATTTAAATTTACATTTCCAGTGTAAAGTATGAAAAAATGTGGTTCATACTTCCGGGAACGCGTTGGCTTCTTCAGACTTTCGGATGAGTCTTTAAACCGAGGTCCCGTCTCCTTATGACTTTAGCTGTTGTTGTTGCTGTTGGTGGGACGTAAAATTCGAACACTCACTCATTTCCACGAACCCATCGAGTCACATGATTTTCAGTGACGTCAAATGACGTGATTGATATTTCAACTTTAAAAGCTTGCCCTATAAGCTTTATTTTTATTTTTTCTTCACCCAGTCATGAGGGGCAAATAATGTGAATGTAAACATTTTGCTTAATTTTTCTGCTTTCCATGGAGGTATGAACGACCGTGGGTCGCTAGCATAGTGTACCTTTGGGGTTCATGTGCTCTGCATGCGACCCTCTGGGTTCGTGTTTCCACGAACAGCGGAAAAATAAATAAATAAATAAACAAATCTCAATGACGTGGCCAGCCCAAACTGTTCAATGATATTTTAGGCGTTTACCTTCTCCAGACTTTGATACTTTGCTTCATTAACAAATATTTGTGGTATATGTACAGTTAATCCTATCTTGTCTGTTTGCCATTATGTGTTGTACTATTTTATCCTCATGGGCTTTATTGCCTTATGGAATTTGAAATAAAACTTACTCACTACCACATTAACCACTGTGACTAAATAGGTGTGACAATAAAATGGTGAATCATCTTGGATGACCTACCCTGAGGAGATCTTCACTCATTAGAGGTATTATTATGTTGAGACCGTACAATACTACATTAACCACTGTGACTAAATAGGTGTGACAATAAAATTGTGAATCATCTTTGATGACCTACCCTGAGAAGATCTTCACTCATTAGAGGTATAATTATGTTGAGACCATACAATACTACATTAACTACAGTGACTAAATAAGTGTGACAATAAAATTGTGAATCATCTTGGATGACTTACCCTGAGAAGATCTTCACTCATTAGAGGTATTATTATGTTGAGACCATATAGTACTACATTAACCACTGTGACTAAATAGGTGTGACAATAAAATTGTGAATCATCGAGGATGACCTACCCTGAGAAGATCTTCACTCATTAGAGGTATTATTATGTTAAGACCGTATAGTACTACATTAACTATTGTGACTAAATAGGTGTGACAATAAAATTGTGAATCATCTTGGATGACTTACCCTGAGAAGATCTTCACTCATTAGAGGTATTATTATGTTGAGACCATACAATACTACATTAACCACTGTGACTAAATAGGTGTGACAATAAAATTGTGAATCATCTAGGATGACTTACCCTGAGGAGATCTTCGCTCATTAGAGGTATTATTATGTTGAGACCATACAGTACCACATCAATTACTGTCACTTCATTACAATTGTCTGTTGTGTTCTCTGCAAAATAAGATCGTTGGGAAAACCTCGTCACAAGGAACATACATGCGAAATATGAAGGCCCTATCTCATATGGTTCAAAAGTGATGAAAAAGTAGGTCACAGGTCAATTTTTTATATGAGTGGGAAGCCTTTGTCACAAGGAACCTACATGCCAAATATGAAGGGTCTATCTCAAACGGTTCAAAACTTATGACAATATAACCTACTGATCTACTTTTTGATTTGACATGACCCATATTCGAACTTAACGGAGATATTGTCCAGATGATCATTCTTAGCTAGTTTTATGATGATTGGACTAAAACTGTGGCCTCTTAGAGTGTTCACAATGTTTTTCTATGATTTGACCTGCTGACCTACTTTTTGACCCGACATGACCCATATTCAAACTTGACCCAGATATTGTCAAGATGATCATTCTGAGCAAGCCTGATGATGATCAGACCAAAACTCGGGCCTCTAGTGTGTTCATAAGGTTTTTCTATGATCTGACCTACTTATTGACCTGACATGACCCATATTCGAAATTAACCGAGATATTGTCAAATGATCATTCTGAGCAAGTTTGATCACAATCGAACCAAAACTGCGGCCTAGAGTGTTCACAAGGTTTTTCTATGATTTTATCTACTGACCTACTTTTTGACCCAACATGACCCATATTCGAACTTGACTGAGATATTGTCAATATGATCATTCTGGGCGAGTTTGATGATGATCAGACCAAACCTGTGGCCTCTAGTGTGTTCACAAGGTTTTTCTATTATTTTAACCTACTGACCTACTTTTTAACCACACATGACCAATATTCGAACTTGACCGAGATATTGTCAAGATGATCATTCTGGGCAAGTTTGATGATGATCGGACCAAACCTGTGGCATCTAGTGTGTTCACAAGGTTTTTCTATGATTTAACCTACTGACCTACTTTTTGATCCCACATGACCCATATTCGAATTTACCTAGATATTGTCAAGATGATAATTCTGAGCAAGTTTGATGATAATTAGACTAAAATTGCAGTCTCTAGTGTAAACAAGGTTTTTCTATGATTTTACCTACTTTTTGACCCCACATTAACCTATACATTGTAGAGATGATCATTCTGAACAAGTTTGAGGATGATTGGCCCAAAACTGGGGTCTCAAGAGTGTCAACAAGGTTTTTCTATGATCTGACCTACTGACCTACTTTTTGACCCGACATGACCAATATTCGAGCTTGACCTAGATATTGTCAGGATGATCATTCTGAGCAAGTTTGAAGATGATTGGACCAAAACAGTGGCCTCTAAAGTTAACAAGGTTTTTCTATGGTTTGACCTACTGACCTACTTTTTGATGCGACATGACCCATATTCAAACTTCATCATCAACGGATTTTTGATTAACGTGCAGGTGCAGGGGCAACGTCCACATAAGTGGGCTCCCTTCCAGGTGGCTGGCTTGCTGCACGCATGGCAGATCTTACACCAGATCTCCAAAACTTGGTCCAGATATTGTCAGGATGATCATTCTGAGCAAGTTTCAGGATGATTGGACCAAAACTGGGGCCTCTAGAGTGTTAACAAGGTTTTTCTATGATTTGACCTACAGATCTACATTTTGACCCGACACGACCCATATTCGAACTTGACCGAGATATTGTGAGAATGATCATTCTGAGCAAGTTTGAAGATGATTGGACTAAAACTGGCCTCTAGAGTGTTAACAAGGTTTTCCTATGGTCTGACCTACTGACCTACTTTTTTGACCCACAAGACCCATATTAGACATTGACTGAGATACTGTCAGGATGATCATCCTAAGCAAGTTTGAGGATGATTGGACCAAAATTGTGGCCTCTAGAGTGTTAACAAGGTTTTCCTTTGATTTGGCCTGGTGACCTACTTTTTGACCCGACATGAACCATATTTGAACTTAACCGAGATATTGTCAGGATGATCATTCTGACCAAGTTTGATGATGACTGGATCAAATCTGTGGCCTCCAGAGTGTTAAAAAGAAAAGTTTACGGACGCACGGCGCATGATGAACCATGACGCCGGACATCTCACAGTCACAAAAGCTCACCATGACCTTTGGTC
Source organism: Lucinisca nassula (assembly GCA_963580285.1). Classification (NCBI taxonomy): domain Eukaryota; kingdom Metazoa; phylum Mollusca; class Bivalvia; order Lucinida; family Lucinidae; genus Lucinisca; species Lucinisca nassula. Next base: position 982,520 of record OY757013.1, on the reverse strand, counting down.
AGGTGAGCTAAAAATCTGATGATGATGATGATGCCCCACAACTGATGATGCTGATAATGATGATGCCCCACAACTGATGAGGCTGATAATGATGATGCCCCACAACTGATGATGCTGATAAAAATGATGCCCCACAACTGATGATGCTGATAATGATGATGACCCACAACTGATGATGCTGATAATGATGATGACCCACAACTGATGATGCTGATAATGATGATGACCCACTACTGATGATGCTGATGACCCACAACTGATGGTGCTGATAATGATGATGACCCACAACTGATGATGCTGATAGTGATGATGACCCACAACTGATGATGCTGATAATAATGATGACCCACAACTGATGATGCTGATAATGATGATGACCCACAACTGATGATGCTGATAATGATGATGACCCACTACTGATGATGCAGATAATGATGATGACCTACAACTGATGATGCTGATAATGATGATGACCCACAACTGATGATGCAGATAATGATGATGACCCACAACTGATGGTGCTGATGACCCACAACTGATGGTGCTGATAATGATGATGACCCACAACTGATGATGCTGATGACCCACAACTGATGGTGCTGATAATGATGATGACCCACAACTGATGATGCTGATGCCCCACAACTGATGATGCTGATAATGATGATGCCCAACAACTGATGATGCTGATAATGATGGTGCCTAACAACTGATGATGCTGATAATGATGATGCCCCACAACTGATGATGCTGATAATGATGGTGCCCCACAACTGATGATGCTGATGACCCACAACTGATGGTGCTGATAATGATGATGTCCCACAACTGATGATGCTGATAATGATGATGACCCACAACTGATGATGCTAATAATGATGATGACCCACAACTGATGATGCTGATAATGATGATGACCCACAACTGATGATGCTGATAATGATGATGACCCACAACTGATGATGCTGATGACCCACAACTGATGGTGCTGATAATGATGATGACCCACAACTGATGATGCTGATAATGATGATGACCCACAAATGATGATGCTGATGACCCACAACTGATGGTGCTGATAATGATGATGACCCACAACTGATGATGCTGATAATGATGATGACCCACAACTGATGATGCTGATAATGATGATGACCACAACTGATGGTGCTGATGACCCACAACTGATGGTGCTGATAATGATGATGACCCACAACTGATGATGCTGATAATGATGATGACCCACAACTTAAGTTTCAAAAGAGAAGTAAGAAAAATTATTTGAAAATATCCTTAGTACTTCTCTTTATTTGGCGTGATGGTAATAATATAAGAATCTTATATGGGTGTGAGGGGTGGATAGAAAAATCCATCCCGAGGGACACTGTCTGGCATCACGAGGCTTGCCGAGTGATGCCGGACAGTGATCCCGAGGGACGGATTTTGATGCCGGACAGTGATCCCGAGGGACGGATTTTTCTAAAAATCCATCCCTCGGGATCACTTTCGGGCATCACTCGGCAAGCCTCGTGATGCCGGACAGTGACCCGAGGGACGGATTTTTCTATCCACCCCTCACACCCATATTGGATTCTTTTTCTTGCATACCTTCCATTTCTATTGCGAATTTTTATTGCTGCTGTCACTTCAGTTACCAACGTCCGCCATTTAGTGATGACACAACAGGAATTTTTAGTGACGTCACGCATGACGCCGCCGCACATGAGATTGTAATCAACCAGTGCATTTATCAAACACGCGATTATATTCGATTTGGGGTCGGAACACCAGGGTCAGAACATAAATTTCTATCCCAGGGTAAAATCACAGGTTTCCTTGTCTGGTGTGCAAGAAGAATCTTTCTTGACTGATTGACATACCGTTCTCTCCATCTCCAAAGTCAACAAAATCTTTAGTGAGTAGGTTGGTGAGTAGTTCCATCACAAGTAAAACATCATTGTACCTCTCCTCCTCCTCTTCACTCGCATTCTGTACTCGCTTACCTGACAACAATAAAATAGGATGAACTAGGCAATTACAGATGAGACATCACAAAGTGAGACACAGAAAACAATACATTGCAAAATACAAATCTGATCAGAGCCTTCACTATATGCAAAACGTTCACCAATTTTCTAAATGAATTTCTAAAATTAACTCAATCGGACACCCCTGAACATTACGTAAACACGCCTATATCAATACATTGTGACATTTATCGCCGAAAAAATGAATATTTTAAGATTAAAAACTGTGATATTTTTCTTATTTCTGCTCAAAATATGGAGTGTGGGTACTCGTTAGAATTGCCTCATCGAGGCGGTTCTAACGAGTACCCACACTCTATATTTTAGAACAGAAATAAGAAAAATAAGGTTTACCCCTGTAAACCCCAGTTTCACTATATATAAGTGGGGTTCGAGGGGGTCAAAATTATATAGGCGTGTTTTCGTGATGTTTGAAAAGGTGTCCTGCTATACATATATTGAGGATTAAGTGACTGATTGTTTTGGGTTTAACAGAATGCCAACCCTTGTGAGTCATTTTGTGTCGTCTCCCAGAGAAAGGGAGAAAAGTGATGAATGGAAGAAAACGAATGGAAGTGTAGAAACAGAAGAAATAACAACATTCCCTCTCTAACCTTACCTGCTGCAAGGACAACAGGCCTTGTTCAAACTTTAAGCCAATATCTGACGGACACCCAAGTGACGCCAGACCTAACCACCCTCACATATATTGAGGAAGATTATGTGCAGTTCAAATAGGTAAACAAGCTTTACAGATGCAACTCTGCAACAAATCAATGCTCTGCATGCTGTTTTTTGGTGTGTTTTTTCAGCAGATGACCTTTTTGAAATATTTTTATTTTTCTCAGAAAACATGGTTTGTAATTTCATGCAAACTGTCATCCAGTGCTGACAATTTGTGTGAGCTGTCAAGTCCTGGGGCCAGTTGTTCAAAGCATCGTTAGCTTAACGAGCTCGTTAGTGGTCATATTGTTAACTGCTCTAGCCAGTTCAATATCCAAAATTTTGGTATTTTTGCTGAAAAATGTGAGCAGCTTTTGCATCTGCAAAAGCTGCTTACATTTTTTCAGCAAAAATATTAGCAAATACGCCATTATGAATGATCAAAGTATTAACGTTACGTTAACTAACGACGTCGTTAGTTTTGAACAACTGGCCCCTGTTTACTGGGAAAAATAGGAAAAATATCAACAATTTGTTGTCTGCTCAACTAGCCCAGAGAGTGGTAAAGGTTAATGCACAATTTACCATAATGACTAAGTATTGGGACAGATAGGCCAAAGCAAACAGTGCAGGCTGAGACTGTTCCTGAATGAGCAGTCTGATCCTGAAGGAGCCGTCTGATCAGGGTCTACATTTTTTATCATTCTGTCTGCACGTTTTGGACTTTTTTTAATGCTAAATTCTAAATTCTAGGGTTATTTAGCCACCCACCTAACTGAGGTAATGGCCAAATATGACCAACTCAGTAAGCTGAGTCATGGAACGAATTTGATAAAATTTTAGGAGAACTACAGCAAGTCCGAATTTTTTTTTTTTTTAAAGTATCCTTAAAGCAAAACTGAATCTGATGGCATTAAATGTTCTAACGAGCACACACAACCTATGTTATGAGCATTTATAAGAAACATATCAAGGCTTTTCACCAGAAAAGGAGGTATTTTGGATATGTTAAAAATGCACTATGTCGTACGGGTGTGTTATCGTAATGTGAAGATGGCATCAAATCAGGATGTTAGTCTTTGTCATTTAGTTTGTGAATCTGAATTAATACATTATATCAAGTAATATGATTGGCTGATAGTCAGAAATGGGTGTGGCTAAATAAATTTATTCGGCAGGATAAAGGTTAAAAAGGGACCGCACCAGTATTATGTTTGGAGTAGGTTTGAACAGCAGACAGGCAAACTTCGTACAGCTTCCTGGAATCACTCTGAAATAGAAGAAAAGGTTTACTGTTTTGCTGTGATTTTTTTTACATCTTGTATACTTATGTATGAACCTGCATTGGCATAGAAGAAGGCAAGTCCTAACTTCAGTAAAGTAACTCTTGACTTTAACAGTGTTAAACATAATAATCCTGAGTATTCATTATGAAAACACGCCTATACAAATACATTGTAACCTTTGTAGCCGAAAAATTGAAAATTTTAAGATGAAAAATGGTGATATTTTTCTTATTTCTGCTCAAAATATAGATTGTGGGTACTCGTTAGTACCGCCTCGGTGAGGCGGTTCTAATGAGTACCCACAATCTATATTTTAAAGCAGAAATAAGAAAAATAAGGTTAAATACTATACTACTAGGTTACTATATAAAAGTGGGGTTCAAGGGGGTCAGAAATATATAGGCGTGTTTTCGTGATGTGGGAAAGATAGGCCTTAGCAGCCAGAGCAGACCCAGATCATCAGGGTCTACTCTGTTTGCCATTGCATCTGCACCTTTTGGACTCTTTTATAGATCATGAAACATTTTTTTTTTTTAATTTCAGGAGTATTAAAGCAAGTCAAAATGTCAAAGTTTTCAGGACTTTTATGTTACCCCAAAAATCAGCAGAGTCTGGGTCCGACTTGTCATTCTTGCACACCAGACAAGGAAATCTGTGATTTTACCCTGGGATAGAAATTTATGTTCTGACCCTGGTGGTCCGACCCCAAATCAAATATAATCAGGTGTTTGATAAATGCACTGGTTGATTACGACCTCATGTGCGGCGTTGTCATGAGTGATGTCAATAAACATTCCTGTTGTGTCATCACAAAATGGCAGACGTTGGTAACCGAAGTGACAGCAGCATTAAAAATTCGCAATAGAAATGGAAGAAATGCAAGAAAAAGAATCCAATATGGGTGTGAGGGGTGGATAGAAAAATCCGTCCCTCGGGATCACTGTCCGGCATCACTCGGCAAGCCTCGTGATGCCGGACAGTGTCCCTCGGAACAGATTTTTCAATCATCCCCTCACACCCATATAAGATTCTTATATTCTGCTAGGACTGTTCTCACTCTTTCCAGACACAGAAATTTCAGCTCTTAGAGGCAAACTGGCTCATGTTCTTATAGAAACAGACAAGGTGGGTGGAATGATAGTGTTTGTCAATGCTCCAAAAAACTGTGTGTATTGCATACCTTGCCAAGGAAGCAGAGAAATTTCTGAACCACTTCAGAGAACCACTCCAGAATCAATGGCACCACATCCTCATAGTTGTGATATACATCTGAAACAAAAAATATAATGTTATTAATCAAATAATTTCGTATTGGCCCAGTTACAGGTCCGAGGTCTGCTGTATTGGCACGAGGCCGAAGGCCGAGGCCAATACAGCTGACCGAGGACCTGTAACTTGGACAATACGAAATTACTTCATTAATGACAATTTTATTAATTGACGCAATTAAAAACATGATTTATGATTTTTGAATAGTGGTTGACCTGGTGTAATACAGGATAATCAATTAATAATAATTGGAATACACACAGAGCTGGCAATACAGGAATACAGACTAACAGGCGCCCAGTCTCCCAAGGCACCTAAATTTTTGCCTGGGCGCCTTAGTTTTGAATAAAAATGCCTATTAACTTAATTTATCATATGACATTGCATCTGAGAGTGTAATAACGCCATGTAATATTTTCGATAATCCACTAGTGGATTAAATATGTCACGTACCGTTACATGTACGACGTCCTTAACAACGTCGCGTTTACTAATGGCGGAATATTGACATTTTTGTAAACAATCGTGAATAAAGTAAGTTTTAAATGTCATATGATAAATAGAATCTTGCATTCGTGCTCATGTATTATTGAATTTTTTAAACTCGTTGAGGAAAGGGATAAAATGCTCGGCAAAGCCTTGAATTTTATCACTTTTCCTCAACTTGTTTAATAAATTCACATGAACACTCATGTAAGATCCTATATGTAAAATTTGGATTTATGGGAGTTTTGGGGGCTAAAGCAAAATGCTTAGTTTGCTTCCCTGGAATAAAGAACCAAAACAAACATTAGGTCTTTACTGTACAGTCAACCCACAATGGCTGTAACACCTTTGGGACCATAAAAATGTGTTTGAGACAGGGGTAGTTTGAGCCATTGAGTGCTATATAAGGATAATGAGGTGATTTTAATGAGTAGAAGTAGACACAATGTTTCAAGACAAAATGGTGGAAAAAGGATTAAATTAACCTTATCCTTTATCCCGCTGAACCGGACAAACTCTACCTTTGCAAACAGAATAGATCCAGATCTGATGGCTTCTAAAGAAGCCATCTGATCAAGATTCTACACTGTTTGCCATGCAGTTTTGTGAAAGAATACATTATATCCATTGCTTTGATTGGTGGGTAGTCAGAAATGGGTGTGGCTGAATTAATCTATTCAACAGGATAAGGGTTAATGTATGGATATCCAAAGTCATAGAAATAATTTTCACAAGGGACTCAGATGTGAATTCCAATTCATTTTGATAATAAATCTGTGTCCTTAAATACACCTGTGGACACAAAAGCGTTCAAACTTCGATGAAGTACCTTTCAATGAATCTCATTGCATCAAGTTAGTTTGACAAGCAAACGTCATTCATCAAAGTAGTCTAAAACTGGATCAAGCAATATACATTGATTGGTCTTATTGTGGCAAGCACTTTTTTCCATTTTTAGATCTAATTGACATTAGAGATGTATTCTGATTGGACAGTGCAAGGTCTACAATGAAATGTACAACACTTTGTGTTTTGAATCTATTCTTGTCTTGCAGATGATTGACAGGATGTTAGTAAATATTGAATGAAACATCAGATCAAAATGAAATGAAGCTCATCAAAGTTTGAACGGATTTGTGTCCACAGGTGTAGCCTCTTTAACATCTGTACAACTAGAGCTGTCAGTGAAACTGACTAGGGCCCCGGCAGCGCTATCAGGAGTAGGAAAATGTTGATGTTAAAAAAGACGTTTTTTTTTTCCTTTCACCTCTAAGTATGACCTTGACCTTTGAGGTACAGACCTGGGTCTTGCGCCTGACACACTGTCACATTATGGTTAATATTTCTGCTAAGTAATATTTAAATCCATCCAGGTATAAGAAAGTTATAGATTGAACACAATGAAAAAGACGCTTTTTTGACCTTTTATCTCTAAGTATGACCTTGACCTTTGAGGTACGGCTGTGGGTCTTGCGTGTGACACTTCGTCACATTATGGTTAACATTTCTGCCAAGTAATATTTAAATCCATCCAGGAATAATAACAAAGTTATTAATTGGACACAGGAAAGACCCTTTTTTGACCTTTAACCTCTAAGTATGACCTTGACCTTTGAGGTACGGACCTGAGTCTTGCGCGCAACACTCCATCACATTATGGTTAACATTTCTGCCAAGTAATATTTAAATCCATCCAGGAATAAGAAAGTTATGGAGGATAAAAAAATTTGTGGACGGACAGACGGACAGACAGATTATGGTTAACATTTCTGCCAAGTAATATTTAAATCCATCCAGGAATAATAACAAAGTTATTAATTGGACACAGGAAAGACCCTTTTTTGACCTTTAACCTCTAAGTATGACCTTGACCTTTGAGGTACGGACCTGAGTCTTGCGCGCAACACTCCATCACATTATGGTTAACATTTCTGCCAAGTAATATTTAAATCCATCCAGGAATAAGAAAGTTATGGAGGATAAAAAAATTTGTGGACGGACAGACGGACAGACAGACAGACAGACAGACGGATGGACAGAATGATGCCAAGTAATATTTAAATCCATCCAGGAATAATAAAAAGTTATGGAGGATAAAAAAATTTGTGGACGGACAGACGGACAGACGGACGGACAGACAGACAAACAGACGGACGGACAGAGTGATTACTATAGGGCACCCACACTTTCAGTGCGGGGCCCTAACTAGCATTTTGTTTAGAAAAAAAAAAACTTTTTCCAAACCCAATAACCATTAAGTACCACTGAAGAAAGTTTTAATATACTTTCTTTACTATATATGGGTGTTTTAATGCAAAAGCATATTTTTGCGACCACTGACTCAGCCCTCAATGCTGACACCAGGGATAGTGTGCCAGATCTTCCGATACAGTAATTTGTTTGATTTGAAGTTTAACATCACCGTAAACACTGTAAAGGTCATTATGGAGACCTTGCTTCCAATTTTGTGGGACTTTTTACTTGACATTGAGATGAAATGACATCTCAAGCCCTGTCGCCCAATGAAACCAATAGGGTTTATTAGTATGGACGGTCCGCCTCGCACCGCGGTTCCTGGACAGGCTTAGATTCTCTAAGCGGTTTACCAGTACTAGTGTGTGGGCCGGATTCAGCTCTGCGTGGAAGCATCATGCAGCCCATATATTTCTTCAAGCCCCTATGGGCGGGGGCTTTCCAATACAGTAAAATTCCGCTGCTGAGACCACATAAAATTACGACTAAATCTGCTTGTAAAAGCTTATTAAGATGGTTTCAGTTATTCATCCTTTGTGTTTTCAAAACCCAGTGTCTCCTAATATAAGACCACCTTTGGGACTGTTCAAAAGTGGTCTTAAAGACCACTTTTGAACAGTCCCAAAGGTGGTCTTAATGTGGTCTTAAAGACCACTTTTGAACAGTCCCAAAGGTGGTCTTAATACAGGAATTTTACTGTACTTTCAAACTCCAGTACTTTCAAACAATTCGGCAAATAAGCATCACACTGAAAAATGTTTGGCACACACTTCTACCATCTTAGCAATAAAAGTTCTAATTATAGTAACCTACTTAAGTTAACCCTAACAAGGATGAACCCAGATGTATCCTTTTTATTAAACAGTATAGATCCAGATCAGCTGGCCAGCAAATCAGGACCTTTACTTTTTTCCATTGTGCTTCTCAATTTACATGCAACACAATGGCTTGAACCCCGATGGCACATTGCCCGTTGATGAGTGAAATGCGTTCTTGAGTCTGGAGGGAATTCCTTCAAATATGATATAGGGATAATGTAGGGTGATTTTCTTCTTGTATGCTGTGTGTACTCATTAGAATCGAGGCTATTCTAAAGAGTACACACAACATACAATTATAATATAGAATACCAAAAAGATATCTCACGACCATCTCCATTATGCCTCCAGGTATTCCAAGTAATAGTAACCCTCGGTGGCTCGAACTACCGCTGTCTCAAACAAATTTCCATGGTCCCAGCGGGGTTCAAGCCACCGAAGTTTGACAAAATTGAAAAACTCAGCACTGTGCTTACCTAATAACTTGACTGACTCCACCATCAATGGATAAAGGAATTCAAATATTTTATCAAGGTTATCAACTCTAGATCCCTCTGCTACTCCACACAAACACTCCAGGATATGAATTATCTCCTCTTTAGTAACAACAGAGTGACAGTTCTTGATGAAGGATTCAGAACACACACTATGACGAAACTTCTCCTGTAAGGTCTGTAGTATCTGAAGAAGAGAAGAAATGCGAGATTTTATATGACCCTCACCATGTTGAATATTACAATATGCATTTTAGAGCCATTTATTTTATATGATTTCAATTTTTGCCAGTGATTCTGAAGCAGAATGAAAAACAGTGTAGATCCTGAACTGTTTTCAAAAATAAATATATTTTGGTTCAACATGCTGAGGGCTAAGCCATTTTCAACTGAATTTCGTTTGGAGGGTTTTACTGCCCTTTCAAGATTATTTCACTTATTTGTGCTGATCGTTAATCAGAGGTGGGCGAATACCTGAGTAGCCGGAGAAGAAGATTTTTTTCTATTTGTTCTGGTTTTACACCCTTTCAAGGTTATTTCACTTATTTTGAGCTGATCATTAATCAGGTGGGAAAAACCCGAGTACCCGCGAAGAAAAAACCATCTGACCTTCCACTGCAGAACTTGGCATCTCACATAATATAGCCCTTGCAGTCTCTTAGTTTTCTTGTACATGTACACTGAATCAATTTTGAAAGAGTCGACAGGAATTGATACAACTGTAACTTTGCTTTTTGTCATATTTTTATAAGGGCGACAATTTTTGGGACTTCCTCTTTCCTTTTCTCTGATCAGAGCACCTGTGAAAAAGGGTCTAATCTTAAAAGAAAGAATTTGTTCCTTTGGAGCAAATTCTTTCCTTTAAGGGTAGACGTCTTTTGTTTAGGGAGCCAACAAAATTTTTGAATTATTCTGGGAGACAATCTCTGGAAGTGTATTTATTCATCTCCAGGAGTCCCTGTCTCTACGCTAATTATATTAAGTTATTCTCTGTGTATGAAAATATTACAAAAACACGCCTATACAAATACATTGTAAATTTTACCGCCCCAAAAAAATGATATTTTTAATGTAAAATTAATTTTAATTAATAATATACCTACCCATCACTACAATTATAGCCTTTTCACCAGACGCAGGTCTGGGACAGTCTGACACAAAAAAAATCTAGCCAGAAATGCCACCGGCATGTCCTTTTTCCCGTGACCTCCCCAGCGTCGAGTCCTGATTGGTCGCTGATGTCACATGACCTATCAGACCAATAGGCAGACGATACAGGTCACGTGACCGCAATTTTCGCGCCGAGAAGGTCATTATTTCTTTCAGGAAAACAAATATTTCAGGCGGGGCTGGGAGGCGGGACATACCATTGTAGTGATGGGTAGGTATATTATTAATTAAAATTAATTTTACATTAAAAATATCATTTTAATATCAAATATATCTACCCATCACTACAATTATAGCCTGAATTCAAAGCAAGTGGAGGGTTGGATGAAAATTAAAGTTACACATACCTAACTCCTCCAACCTTGGTTGTTTATACCCCTTTTAAAACCATCCAATGATGGTAACGTAAGAGAGTATCCACCATGACTGCAAGGGATCCAAATCCAAAATTCACAAGTGGAGAAGATAAATGGACAGGAACCGGAGTCAAAATAGAAGGTTCATACCTATTCAAACAGGCTAACAAACAACCAAGGAAAATAAAATCCCAAAATAAGTGCTGCTCATAATAGATTGAGAAGCTACTAAACTACCCAAGGAATGAGTACCACTACGAATGGGAACCAAGCTCCTTAGGTGAAGGGATGAAAAGTAGCGTTGGAACATCCATTACGCAGTAAGAAAAAACATTCTGAAGAAAAAACGGAGTTCCAATATGCCCAAAATGTAGACGGTTCTAACCTCATACTGTATTCTGAATGATAATAGGGCAGAAGTGAAATTAGCATATACTGGTAGAAGCTTTATCACTTTACAAATCCACTTTGCAATCAAGGATGGTTAGAAATATATCCAAAACCCCTTGATTGAAAAGAAAAAATTCTCATGATAATCTCGAAACGTTTTAAACGTTCTAATGTATACAAAAAATTCACATTAGCCTACGATCCACGAATCCTGGAAATGACAGGACAAATAATAGTTTCAGACAAGGTTATTTATAGCCTGAAACAAAAATAGGTTGAATGAGAAGAGAAAAAGAAGTCATTGTTCTTCTCATACCTGAAAACAACCCTCTGCAATTGGCAAAGCATGACTATAACTTCTACGAACTGAAGCAAATGTCAAATGAAATACAGCTTGACTATCAAATGAACAAAAGAAGCTGAATTCACCGGATCGTAAGGTGGTTTAGAAAAGACCACAACACTCATGCAAGATTCCATTTGGATTCAAAGTCCTGGAAACCTGTCGGCATAGTGAAGAAAAACCCTTTAATAAGCTGGTGATGGTAGGGTTTAATGAAAAAGTGTGAAGCCGACTAAAATTTTAACATGTTCGAGATTACTGATCTGTACCCTTCTCTTAGATGAAATAGAAATTGAAGGATAGAGAACAGACAGAAAAAGAAATCCAGTAAAAAACCTCCCTAGAGGAATTGTTTGGATTTATTTCCCTTTTTCTACACCAACTAGAAAATATCTTTCATCTTCCAGAGTAAAACTGGAGAGTGGAGATCTTTCTATATTTGAAGATACACTCGGCAGAGAAACCAGAAAAGTGTCTACCTCTGGTTTGATTCCCGGCAACATCTGGATGTGTAAGTAAAGCATTTCTGGATTGAAATGGAATGCTTGACCCACACCTTTTAGATATTTGATCTAGAACTACTGGAAGACGGGTTGCAAGTCTTGAGACTAGGCTCAGAATGACTAAAAAACCAAGATCTCTGAGGCCATAGGAGGCGTAATCAGAATGGCTCGGCTTTTGGACGCTTGAATTTTTACCTAGAACTAGAGGAATTCAGTTGAATGGTGTAAACGCATATAAAAAGATTCCCCCAATCTAGAGATTTTAAATCAACTGCACGTTCCAGGTGATCTGAAACTTGAAACACAATGGAAGTTGATTGGAGAACCGAGTTGTTTGGACATTTGATTAAAAAAGGCCCAATAAAGGTTCTCTCCATTTGAGAAAACGCCCTGTAGAGAACGGATGGTGAACTGGTCTATAGGGGCGATCCCAATGACATAATCTGCCCTGGAGGTGTCCGACAAGGATAGACATACTTTCCTGAAGACACCAAGTTATAATCTTCCATGTAAAAGCCAACAGGGAAGAGTAATGAGTCACTCCCTGATAAGTAGAAAAAACTACACTATTCATTTGTCTGGAGTAACAATAATGAAGCTGTTCCTCAGTTTGGAGCTATGAAGAACTGATAAACCAAGGAAATTTGTCTGAAGTTTCAGAATGTTTATACACATATACATATATACATACATATACGCATACACACACATGTATATATATAGCCCTGCCTAATATAGGCCCCACGTTCCCTGAACAACTAATCCCTGAGGTTCGAAGTGGGAAACCAACCTGAAAGGCTGGCATGCGAAAAAACAAATAGGGAATAGTCTCTAAAAGAGGAGACCCCATTTTATACTGAGGGATTCATAAATCGTAGAGAGCAATCTTGATAATGGAATTTATTGCTCCTATAGACCGTATGGTATTTCCAGTGATAATATTAGTAAAAATAAACTGGAAAGGTCTAAGATGAGATTGTCCAGGGAAACTGGATCCAATTACTAAGTTTCTAAAAAGGGGAAACAAACCCCTGACATAAATCGAAAGTTTTTCGGGGCGTGAAAAAATTAAAGAAGTATCTTTGAGGTAGAGTCAATTTCAACTTCTCGATAAAGTGTATGAAATCTAAATTCACAATAACCTGTACACGTTAGGACAAGTTATGATAAACAGTATCTGTAAAAATGATGACAAAACCCATCATCGGAACACTACAAGATGGGGGCCTAATTCTATGATGAGAGCTGCTTAATTAGTTTCCATTAAGTTGGTGAACAGGGAAAACATTGATCCGTTTACAAATCCAACAAAGGAAAGGCAACGGACTGATACACAAAAATTCCATCCAAGGTGAAACGAAGGTATTTGCGTAATGACCTATGGATGGAGATGTGAAGGCTAGCGACCTTTAAAACTACGGAAATCGTCCCCGAATTTGGGAAATTTGACCTGACTAATCAAGGACGAAGTTTCCATTTTGAGACGATCGACTCGCATCATCTTGTTAAGTGTGAGAAGTCGATGATGAGTCGATTTTCCCATTTTCTTCTTTTCTTTTCATTGATCCGTTGACAAATCCAACAAAGGAAAGGCAACGGACTGATACACAAAATTCCTTCCAAGGTGAAACGAAGGAATTTGCGTAATGACCTATGGATGGAGATGTGAAGGTAAGCGTCCTTTAAAACTACGGAAATCGTCCCCGAATTTGGGAGAATTGACCTGACTAATCGAGGACGAAGTTTCCATTTTGAAATGATCGACTTGCATCATCTGTGTTAAGTGTGAGAAGTCGATGATGAGTCGATTTTCCCATTTTCTTCTCGAACAGAAAGATCCGCCTGTAGAAGCCTGGGGAAAGGAGAAATTTTTCTACTTACACGGCTTTCTTTTGGAGAAGAACCCTTCCTCTTCCAATAAAAAGATTTCTTTTCTTGATACTATTTACCAGAAATAGTATTTGCATGTGAGAAAGAGAAAGGATTCCTAACGAACGCAATCCAGTAACCCTTTCTCAAAACTCATAAAATTCAAAATATATTTGATAAAAGAAGCCAAGGCTTGATAGAACTGAAATAGCTCGGCTCCTACTGGAAGAAGATGAAGAGGCGGGGAAAGAAGAAAGTCATTTGTTAGACTTGTGTCTTCCTCTATTGGGAGATTTCGTTCCAGTCCGACCTCTGGAACGAAAGGACCGTGTACCCTGATCTGAGAATGATCTACTAGTAGATGGGGACTGATTGAGATCTTCTAGTCGAGGGTGATAAGCACTTAAAAGTCATCGGAAGTAGTCGAAGAGCGTCTCTTGGTTGCGGTACCTGTACTTGATACGCTCTCCGAAGACTTCAAAAAGACGAGTGCTCACGGTCTTGAAGCTTGATTCTGAAAACTTTGGGAAGACATGGTCCGCTTATAGTTTTAGAATCAAGAGGCGCTGAGGCTCTAAGTTTTCATTTACTATGCTCAGTAAAAACTGAACCAGTTATCAAGAGCAGAGTTGCGCCAAACATGCAACATGGTGGTAGACAGCCATGGCATGTGAAAAAATGACCGGGAAATAAACAAAAGCATTAGAATAGCAGCTATATGGTCGGAATGCTCTTGTTTGAAGGCAAAGTGGGTAGAACTAGAATACCAGTCAAAATGAGAACCCACTTAATAATAGTCCTGGTAAGAAGCTCCAATGTTAGAGCGTCGAAACAGGAAGTAATGCCAATTTCCCTGACGTCATATATACAGAGACTGAATCTGGGTCGAATTTTGGAATTTCATAAGAACAAAAAATTGATGTTTTTTGTTGTTAGAACCAATGTTCCAAGTTCTTTTCGCACGAGTGCCCCCGGTCTTGAAGCTTGATTCTGAAAACGTTGGGAAGACATGGTCCGCTTATAGTTTAAGAATCAATAGGTGATGAGGCTCTAAATATGTCCTTCTCATAATCGCTAATTAGTAAGGACGAAAAAAGACCAACCTCTGAGTATGATATATCCCCAGAGGATAATTCACTTGGCCCAGATTCAGCTCTAGGGGCAAAACACTCGAGGCTCAATTAAACTTCCCCAGTGTTAGGCCCTTTATTGTGTATCGTGCACTGAACATGCGAAATTGCCGAATCAAAATTGAGCATTCAAGGAGCCGTGCCTAAAACGATCAAGGCCGAATCGACCCAAGGCCGAAACGACCCACCGAAATAGGCCGAATCGATCCAGGTGCAAATTCGGGTCGAAAACGACTCAGGCCGAAACGACTCAGTACCGAAACGTCCCGGATTCACTTGCAATAGTTACAGTATTCCAATAAACGATGTCCAAGTCTGTATGTTTTACAAGGGAAAACAATCCAATTTAATGATTATGATAACAAAAATTTATCATAATAAGAGGAAAGAAGCATATGACCAAGGTAAACTAAGTACCGAAGGTCCGGAAAGGTTATCCGATAAAAACCGGGATCGGAACCGTACCAAAATTCGTATGTAACATGGATTCGGAAAAAATTTTTGGGCATAGGTTCCCCGCACCCCGGAGTCCCCGCAATTATGAGCAGGGTCTCTACGGGGCGGTCGACGAACCTATCCTAGTCAACCCAGGCCCAAATGGGAGGAGGGGACATAGACTGGCTCATCTTGATTCGGCAAAGGTGACCCACACGAATTGGATGGATTCTGTTTAGAAGATACTATAGAAAGGCCACAAAGGGACCTGAATATCATCCATCTGCATCGTGGGATTTATAAGTGCTAAACGAAGACGGGTCTTGCACATGTTCAAAACTAAATTAATGCTGAGAATTTTTATTCAGCGATACAACGTCTTCCGATACCGGAAGTGGAAGGAACACGCACAAAAACCGTCCTCTTTTCTGGCAATTTAAGTTTCCACAACGCCGACTTCTATTAAAACATTACCAGGAATAATACGAGCGTATACCCTGGCACATAACATGAAAAGAAGTGTGGTGCTTATCAAAAACCAAAAACGGTTGATCACATGATAAACAAAACTTCCAAGTGAAAATTCAAAATGGCGGACAACCACTACACATGTAATGTCGGCAGAAACATGCGAAATAAAGTCTCTAAGAATTTCGGAATAAACAGTAAGCTTAAAAAGCCTAAGTACGTTGTGGAAACTCAAGGTAAGTGCAAAATCAAAAAAGAATAAAACACTTATCCGTTTATTCATTCTTCCATGGAATGTAGTTTGACGATCCTATCCCAAGCAAGTCTGAAAAAATAATGACCTTCTCGGCGCGAAAATCGCGGTCACGTGACCTGTATCGTCTGCCTATTGGTCTGATAGGTCATGTGACATCAGCGACCAATCAGGACTCGACGCTGGGGAGGTCACGGGAAAAAGGACATGCCGGTGGCATTTCTGGCTAGATTTTTTTTGTGTCAGACTGTCCCAGACCTGCGTCTGGTGAAAAGGCTATAATTGTAGTGATGGGTAGTTATATTTGATATTAAAATGAAAATTTTAAGACGAAATATTGTGATGTTTTTCTTATTTCTGCTCAAAACATAGATTGTGGAAACTAGCTAGAACCGCCTCGAGAGGCAGTTCAAATGAATTCCCAAAATCTGGACGAGGTTCTACAATTCCAACAATTTATGTTTTGAGCAAAAACAAGAAAAATAATGTATACCCCTGTGCAGTTTCACTACATAAAAGTGGGATTTAAGGGGGTCAAAATTATATAGGCGTGTTTTCGTGATGAGGAAAACTTACTAATTTCCAAAACTCTGTTTTCAGATTGTCCTCTGCCACCCCCGCTGCTGCCATCACAAAACATTTGTATAGTAACCTCATGGATGAAGCAGGAAGGTGGTTCACTGGTGGTTCATTATGAGCCGCACACTTCACCAGGTTCCACAAACCCTCACATTTAGTGACAAATACTGCTCTGAAAATAAGATCATTTAACTGAATAATTATGCAACATGCCACATTCTATGAAACAAGAAATTTCAGTAACAAACTGAGAGCGTAATAATTTCTTCAAAATAGCTGCTTTCTGTGACCAAGGATTCTGTGGAAGGCTTGGGCCAAATCTGACGCATACCTGTGATAATTTTTTTAACTGGATGAGGGAGATTTGCCATTGTGATGAGGGAGATGTAAAGAATATATAGGGAAATTCTCGGTTCAAATGAGGGAGACTCCAAAATTTTACTAATATTTAGAATAAATTAGATAAAAATTAGCATCAAAATGAGAGAGACTCCCTCCTGATGAGGGAGGTATCACAGGTATGGACCTGAGCTCTTTAGCACCAACTTGAACAGCAGTGTTAACAGTAGGGTTAAGGCAAATGTTTACGGCTTGATGAACAATCACATGAATGAATAGAGGAGTCTGATCTGGGTCCCAACTGTTTGCAACAAGTTTAAAGCAGGCAGCAGACAAAAAGCAGATGACAGCTGTTGTGATTGGCAGTAAAAGAATAAACACACTATCTTACCACTTTCCTTGCTCCCTTACCTTGATTTGTTTTCCACTAACGTAACAAGAAAGTGGAGAATATCTGTGAGCGTCTTCTCTTCACTCCCCCAGGCTAACAATGATGATATAATCTTATCAAGAATAAAAGCTATTGTCCACTGTGCACCCTCGGTGTCACGACCAAATGCTGCCCATAATGCCTTGCTGATCTGAAAATATTAATAAAATGTGTAACAGAAAGGAGTATGTGCTCTTGTCAAGCACGAGCCCTCTCTCACCACTACATTAACAGATATGTGCTAAAACCACGTTTTTATTATCTATATAACTACCATTTTTAAAACAAGAGTTGTCAGAAGACAACATAGCGTGCCTTTGGGGGCCTAAGTTGGATGAGGGCAAGTTATCAAAAATGAAATTTTTCTTCCATAGAGCAATAGAAAACTTTAAACAAAAACTTCAACATAAAAAAACAATAGCTCTCCTTGTACTTCGTACAGGGGTTGGGGCTGGCGCTGTGCAAAACTTAAGACCAAGACGTAACATCAGTCCAAGAAGTGACTAAATCCATCTAGTGGTTTTAGAGATATAGAGCAATAGAAAACTTTAACCAAAAACTTTTAACTTTGAGTGACGTACACAGATACGTATACGGTCACGCCGATGCCAGTGTGACTGCTATAGGTTACCTGCACTTTCGTACATGCCAACTAATGATAATTTTTGATAATTTTCTTAGTTCTAGTCCAAAAATAAATTATGTATACTTGTTGGAACTGCCTCACGAGTGAATACCCTTAATCTATGATTTTGAGCAAAAATAAGGAAAATAATGAACATCCCTACCCCAGTTTTCTTCATATAAAATGGTGTTTATTCATTAGATGGGCTTGTTAGCCTAATGCTTTATGGTTGGTGTGGGTGACAGGACAAAGTCGGCTTCTAAGTTTCAAAATTAAACTTGTTTTGTTAATCCACTGACAATTTCATACCCATGTTATTATAAATTGATCTGCCAAATGTATTAAACTAAATGTACATTCTTAGACCAGTATTCTACCAAATTAAACTCTACTACAAGGTCAGAAAAACATTTTTTCATGTTTTTTAACCCATTTTATACTGAAAACCCCGAAACGGGTACCCTGACAAAAAGTACAGGCCTACATAAGATGCTGCCGAATGTGGCGTCTGATCTGGGTCTACACTATTTGCAAAATGTTCAGCTATTTTCCAAATAATCTTAGAGATAACACATGTCACCCATAAATTTCGAAATGGACTCCTGTTTATAAATGGAGGAAAATTCCATTTGATACAAAAAGGGTTAACAAGCAAACCTTCAGTGCAACAGATACTGTAACATGCTGTATATTTTTCATTAACATTGATTGTTTTTGTTTAATAACACATCAACCCTTGTGGGTCATTTTGTGTCATCACCCAGAGAAAGGGGGTAGAGATAGAAGAGATAGTAGAGGAGATTAAAGTGAGGGACAGGGGCGAAAGAGGAAAATAAATGGAATGTACAAAACCGAAGCAATAACAAGACTCCCCCTCTACCCTTACCTACTGCAAGGACTGCAGGCCTTGCCAAACTGTAAGGCAGTATCAATTAGACGTCCCAGTGACACAAGACACACATCACCTTTGCCTCACCAAACCACCTCGTCATTAAACCTTATCCTGCTGATATTCAGTTTAGCCACACCCATCTCTGACTTAGAACCAATCAGATTACTTGATGTAATTTATTCCTACAAATTCATAAACTGAATGTCAAATAGTGTAGATCCTGATCAGAAGGCTTCTTCAGAAGCCATCTGATCTGGATCTACATTGCTTGCATAGACAGGGGTTGTCGTGAACAGCAGGTTAAGAGTTAAGATATAAACTTACAACTTTATTACTGAAGTTTTTTGGGTAATTAACCTTTACCGGAGTACAGTAACTATCAATACCCCTTACCTGAGTATAGTAATTCTCATCTGGTAGAAGATATGACCTTGCCCATCGTCGTAGAAACCACATTGTACTACTAGTGACCTGCGGACTCAGGGCGTCTACTAATTTAGCTGTACATGCATTCTGTTCTACCTCACACAACCGGAATACTGCAGAAATCAACCTGTAAGAAAATAAATTTCAGGTCTAGCTCTAAGATGACAAATAAAGACAATCAAAAAAGTGCAACTTATCAAAAACTGTCTACACCATGACCGCTTAAGAACACTGTTTATTTTAACATAGGTAACATAGTTGTTTAACTATCATTAAAATCCTAATAATTTGGATGACTTTAGGACTTGCTGTAATTCTACTAAATTTTAACAAATTTGTTTCACGATTCAGCGAGGAGTCAAAACTGTGCACAGAATGGCAAACAGTGCAGACCCTGATCAGGCTGCTACTTCAGGAGCAGTCTGATCAGCGTCTATACTGTTTGTTCAGGCCCTATCTGCCCCAATACTTAGGATCATTACGATACAATATTTCTGCTTTGGACAAGTGATTTATCAACTTACAATTGACCTAAAAACTGTGATATATTACTCAATAAATCACGCAATACAGCTATCTATTTAGATTCTAACACACTGAAAGCCGACTAAATGCTGTTGTTTCCTTCATATTCTCTCAACATTCCACCATTGTTTCAAGAATCCCGCCAACATGTTCCTTCTAGTGAGTGAGTGTTTTGAATTTTATGTCTCACCAACAGCTACTATCAAACAGAGACGGGACCTCGGTTTAAAAACTCATCCAAAAGTCTGGAGAAGTCTGGGATAGATCCTGCAACCCCTGATTTACAAGGCGAGTAGCATAACCACTACACCACACAGGCTTCTACATGTTCTGTCTAATGTCAAGGAAACAGTCGATGACGTCGCAAAATTATCCTCAGTACTCCTCCTTAGCTGCACTGTAAAAATCCTAAAAATTGGGACACCTTGAGAACTTTATGTAATTCTGCTAAAATTTTAACAAAATTGTTTCACAAAGGTGCAAAGGGAATGGTAAACATTGCAGACCCCGATCAGACTGCTCCTGAAGGAGCAGTGTGATCTGGGTTTGCACTGTTTGCTTAGGCCTATCTGTCCCAATACTTAGGATCATTACGGTAATATGCTTAAGTTTCTCTACCATTTCTACAACATAAACGGTAATAACTGTATTGTAAAGAATTTTGTTTCAGATTTTTATACATTATCATTCTGACTTTTTTAACTTTTCATATCCTCATAATAAAATTATTGTACATAGCTTTTGATCATTAATCGATTGATACTTATGACCCATAAAGAGGGTTGGCGCGTCGTTAAACTCGAAAACATCATCATCATCATATTGTAAAGTACAAACCTGATCACATTATCAGAGTGGGTAGAAGCCCCTGGGATAGTATCTATAGTACTGGCTGGTGAGGCTAGAACTTTGAGGGTGGTGTTAAGATCAATATCACATGACTGCTTGATGGAATAGTCCATTATATCAGAGGGTATCATTGGCGTCTCTCCTTCTGATTCCTCTGTCAATATATGTGCTGAAAAAGAAAGGTAACAATTTGCTAAAATAGGGCATTTCACCTAAGACTAGCATTATAACAGGTTTCCCCTTTCCAAGGCTTCAACACACTCTCTGACTGCAAACACTTCAGAAAGAAAATAGAACCTACACAATGCATGGCTTATCTCAGTGCTAATCTAAGCATAATGAAGACACATACTGAGTCATAATGCTTATACAACACTGATCAGGGGCTAGTTGTTCAAAGGACTGTTAGCTTAACAAGATCTTTATGGTAAAATTGTTAACTGTTCTAGCAAGTACATATTCTAATCTAGTGTTATTTATGCAGACCAAAAAAAATGTGAGCAGCTTTTCACATTTTCTCAGCTAAAATACAACTCTATTGCATATATTGATTGCTAGAATAGTTAACGATTTGACCACTAATGAGCCCAGTAAGCTAACGATACTTTGAACAACTGGGCCTAGTTTTCCAAACTAAGATTGTTAGATAACCCATCAATAAAACTTTGATCATTAGACATGGCATATTCACTGTTTTGCTGAAATAATGTCCATTTTTCAGCAAAAATATCACTGTGATGATTGTAGCAAGCTTGGCCAAATTGTTTAAAGCATTGTTGTCCTTTTTTCTAAAAAGCTGAATATCTTCCTGTAGAATATTGAGATGTCAAAATTATTACTGAGGTTAACAGACATAGACATAACGCTGGTTAGATGAGTGACCTGTGACTAGGATAAGCCTGTGAATATCTTCCTACTTTATTTACCTGTGACTAGGATACGCCAGTGAATATCTTCCCAGTTTATTTACCTGTGACTAGTATAAGCCAGTGAATATCTTCCCAGTTTATTTACCTGTGACTACGATAAGCCAGCGGATATCTTCCCAGTTTATTTACCTGTGACTAGGATAAGCCTGTGAATATCTTCCTACTTTATTTACCTCTGACTAGGATAAGCCAGTGAATATCTTCCCAGTTTATTTACCTGTGACTACGATAAGCCAGCGGATATCTTCCAAGTTTATTTACCTGTGACTAGGATAAGCCAGTGAATATCTTCCTATTTTATTTACCTGTGACTAGGATAAGCCAGTGAATATCTTCCTATTTTATTTACCTGTGACTAGGATAAGCCAGTGAATATCTTCCTATTTTATTTACCTGTGACTAGGATATGCCAGTGAATATCTTCCTAGTTTAGTTACCTGTGACTAGGATATGCCAGTGAATATCTTCCTAGTTTAGTTACCTGTGACTAGGATATGCCAGTGAATATCTTCCTTTAGAATACTGAGAGGTGTTGTGTCAAAATTGTTACTGAGGTTAGACATAACTATAACACTGATGAGTTTAGTTACCTGTGACTAGGATAAGCCAGTGAATATCTTCCTGTAGTATACTGAGATGTGTTGTGTCAAAACTATTACTAAGGTTATCAGAGTTGAGTCTCTCATGGTGAATCCTCTGTAGCTGACCATGTAGCCTTGTGATACGATCCTCTAATGCCCTGAAAAAATACAGGTGCTGTCAATGTCCAAATATTCAGAGAAATTGCCAACAGATGAACCTGTTAAAAACACAATGCAGTTCAACAACTACCTGCTGTGTAGGTCATACTGAAACTTCTGAGAAACTTAAAGTAAAATCTAAACAGTCCAAGAAAGGCAGTCTTAAAACCATACACAAACAGTGTTTATATGTTCACTTGAAGTTTAAATAATATTATAAGTATACATGATTTACAGAGTATTCTTAGATATTTTAGCGATAAACTTTTCATGAAACTGGATTAGAAGCCCCTGTGGCGCAGTGGTTAAGCTACTCGCCTTGTAAACCAGGGATCGCAGGCTATCCCAGGCTTCTCCAGACTTTCGGATGAGTCTTTAAACCGAGGTCACGTCTCCGTATGACCTTAGTTGTTGGTGGGACGTAAAACTAAAACTCACTCACTCATGAAACTGGAGATGGATTTCACTTCAATTAAGTTATTACGTAATAAAATCCTCCCATGAGATTTCACATTCTCTTGTTAATTACACACCTGATCAGAGGATTTCTCTCTATTACCTACCTTGTTACCATAGCAATGCTGTGTTCTGGAATAAGTCTTCCTAGAGCCCTACACTATACAACTGATCAGAGAATTTCTCTCTATTACCTACCTTGTTAACATAGCAATGCTGTGTTCTGGAAAAAGTCTTCCTAGAGCCCCTACACTACACAAGTGATCAGAAAATTTCTCTCTATTACCTACCTTGTTACCATAGCAATGCTGTGTTCTGGAATAAGTCTTCCTAGAGCCCCTACACTACACAACTGATCAAAAAATTTCTATTACCTACCTTGTTACCATAGCAATGCTGTGTTCTGGAAAAAGTCTTCCTAGAGCCCCTACACTACACAAGTGATCAGAAAATTTCTCTCTATTACCTACCTTGTTACCATAGCAATACTGTGTTCGGGAATAAGTCTCCCTAGAGCCCCCACACTACACAACTGATCAGAAAATTTCTCTCTGTCATCTTCCTCAATCTCATCAACCTCCTCTGTGTCAGGCTGGCTGTCTAATGTACTCTGTAAAAGTTCCATAGCAATAGATACGTAGATAAGGTTTCTCCATATTAACCTATGTTGTGGGTATTCACTAGAACTGCCAAAGGCAGTTCTTAATACCCACAACATAGGATCATGACTCACTGTTGAGCTAGAAAGCCTCCAAGCAGATGAATTTGTTATTGTTATTTTGTTTGACACTGTACTAAAACCAAAGGCAAGGGTTGAAATTTCCTAAACTCCGGAGTTGAAGCCCCCCCCCCCCCCCCCAGTAGATTTACTACTGACCGTCCCAAGGTGGTTGTTCTTTTGCAGTGTCTTATTTGTTATTTGGCTTTGTGTCGTTGGTTCATGTTTTGTCTGTTTTTGTGTGTGCCTCCGTGTCACTTTCTATAGTTGACTTGTGACGGCTGCGTTCTTAGATTGTAACCTTTCCTGAGTGACCTTTTCTTACTAGTTTATGAAGAATTGACAAGAATTATTCAAATTTATCATATGACGTCGTGTCTGAAGTGTAATAATGCCATGTAATATTTTCTATTATCCACTAGTGGATTAAATATGCAAATTGGCTAGATACGTCCCGTAACGTTACATGTACCACGTCCTTAACGACGTCGCCTTTACTAATGGCGGAATATTGATAATTTTGTAAACAATCGTGAATAAAATGCGTTTTAAACGCCATATGATAAAAAGAATCTTGTATTCATGCTCATGTATTATTGAATTTATTAAACTCGTTGAGGAAAAGGGATAAAATGCTCGGCATAGCCTCGCATTTTATCCCTTTTCCTCAACTTGTTTACTATATTCAACTAGAGCTGTCAGTGAAACTGACTAGGGCCCCGGCAGCGCTATCAGAGGAGTAGGAAAATTTGTGGATGGACAGACGGATGGACAGATGGACAGACAGACAGACAGACAGACGGACAGAGTGATTACTATAGGGCACCCACACTTTCAGTGCGGGGCCCTAATAATACATGAGCACTCATGATCCTCTATATCACCAAATACCCACCTAATCCATCCATTAATCTTAAGTTTATAGTGGTATTATCAATTACATTTACCACATAATAGTCATATTCAACCCATAAAAGCAGAACAGCGTCTGACCTGGGCCTGCACTGTTTGCCAAGGTACCCATTTAGGGGTTTTCAGCACACAATGGGTTAAAACAACTACAGTCAAACTTCGATGGCTCGAACCACTTTTGGACCATGAAAATTTGTTCGAGACAGCGTTAGTTCGAGCCACAGAGGGATACTATTAGTACCATACCAGGAGGCATAATGGAGATAATTGTGGATATTTTTTCAGTGTTCTATATTATAAATGTACGTTGTGTGTACTCATTAGAATCGCCTCATCGAGGCGATTCTAATGAGTACACAAGCATACATTTGCAAGATAAATGAAGAAAATCTTCCTAAAATACCCCTATATCGTATTTGAAGGAACTCCCTGCGGACTCAAGAACGGGTTCGACTCATCCATAGTAAACGAGCCATCGGAGTTTGAGCCATCGAAGTTTTACTGTATTAGCATTTTGAGATTGAAGCTTAATCTAACCAAATTTCTTCCTGAGCTGGCTTAGCTTAGACTTTTCAAGCAGTTAATCAGTGCAATATACATGCTTTCACAAAACAAGTTACTGACTACTGTACTTCTTGAATCAGAGATAAAACAGAATCAGACCCTGAAAAAACTCCCTGAAACAACAGTCTAATCATCGGGATTAATATCTGAATATGGTCATTCTGTGGTCGGGTTCCAAACCTTGAAACTACAGTCAACCATCTTTATATCGACATTTGTTATCAAGCCAAAACTCGTTATAACAACAATTTCAATGGAATTAATTTTTAGCTCAAGACGTGGCATTCCCTCGTATTGGAAATGCCCAAACCGAATCCATAGTCATGAAAGATTCTTGTAATTTGATACTCCAAGAAACAAATGTTATAGATATTTGTTAGTGAGGAGATTCTCAAAAATGTCTATAACATTTGTTTCTTGGAGTAATGATGTGGAAAAGACGTTTTATAACCTATCATACTCCTAACTGGGATTCTTTATAACTGCAACTTCATTATAACGGCACAATAATAGGGAACAAATACTGTCGTTATAACGTGAGTCCTCTGTACTTACAGTATCAGTATAACAGATTGTTTTCAGATCCTTTTTAACTCTTCAATGCTTTCAGAGAAGAAGAAATTTAAAATGTCACAAAGTTTGACTTTTTTTATAATTTCTCCATTAAAAATACATATGTACACATGAACAAATTAAAATTCTAGCAAGAAACCACGTAAATTAATCCTCATGGACTATTTTGTAAGAGACAATATTCACATTTCCAGTGTAAAGTCTAATGTAAACCTATAGAAAACAATTGCGTTCATACGCCCATGAACGCATCGAATCACATGATTTTCAGTGACGTTCAGGGCGTTGATGACGTCAACTCTGCTCCGCTCTTTGTAGAAAAACAGCGTGTAAATGTTTTTCAGCTTTAAAAGTTTGCCCTACAGGCATTTTCTCGCCCATTGATGAGGGGCAAATAATGTAAATATAAAAAATAAACTTAATTTTTCTGCTTTTCATGAAAGTATGAACAACAGTGGGTCACGAGCAAAGTTTACATGAACCCGGGGTTCATTTACTTTGCACGCAACCCACTGCGTTCATACTTCCATGGACTGCAGAAAAATAAATTTCATTTCTTAAATGTTTCAGATATCCCTCACATATGGTTCCCTGTTTTGTACAAGCTCACCTGCATCCTGCAGCCATCTGGTGGACTGATGTGGCAGTGTACATAGGAATCAAACACCCCAACAGCGTGGGTTTTGAGCAGGTCTACAGGAATATGATCTTTCTTGGTGGTAATCAGCTCCATCCAGGTTTCCAGCATCTTCTCATAAGCCTCCATGTGTAGGGTCTCCTCCTTTTGTAGCTGGAAACCAGAAAACCAGAATTAGCCTTTAACCCTTATCCCGCTGAATAATTAATTTAGCCACACCCATTTCTGACTGAACCAATCAGCTAACTTAATGTAATTTATTCCTACAAATTCATAAACTGAATGTCAAACAGTGTAGATCCAGATCAGATGGCTTCTTTTGAAGCCATCTGATCTGGATCTACACTGTTTGACAAAAGTAGGGTTTGTCGTGTTCAGCAGGATAAGAGTTAACCTTTAGAATTTCAAAATATCACTTTTTTCTATAAACCTGTGAGTAGATTTAAGCCAAAATACATATTTGATTTTGTTTGGGTTTAACGACTCATGAACCATTGTGAGACGAATGAAGAACAATTGTGAGTCATTTTGTGACATCTCCAAGACAAAGGGAGAGAGAGTAAAGGAGATGAATGAGAGAGAGATAGAGGAGAGAGAAGAAAATGAATGGAAGTGAAGAAACAGAAGAAATAACAACATTCCCCCTCTAGCCTTACCTGCTGCAAGTACAACACGCCTTGCCCAACTGTAAGCCAATATCAGATGGGCACCTGGGTGATACGAGATACCTGGCACCTTTGCCTCACACAACCATCCTATCTTTCAAATAATAACAATGGCTATGATATGTTTAAAACCCAATGTATACTAGTGGAGTCTTCCATTGCTATATACTGGACAAGTCCATTTGACATATACGGGATATAAGGCATATTTTTTCGTTTTTATTCTATTTTTGACGGAAATTTCTGTTAGCAAATAGTGCAGGCCCTGGTCACACATACTTGTTTTGTGGCATCTGATCTGGGCCTGCACTGTTTGCCAAGGTACCCCTTTAGGCGTTTTCTGCATGCAATGGGTTAACAAATTAATATGCCATTAAAGTGAAAGCAATGTATAGACAGTCGTTTGTCTAAGATTGTATTAAAATGCCAATAAATTCAATATGCTAGAGTCTAAAGTATCAGTCTTCTTTGAATGTCAACAAGTTGATTACTTGATGAGAAATGTCCCTTGGTATCTGGATTGTTACTCCGATCAGTCCCCTATCTTTTCATTCCTGACCCTAACACAAGTACCCACAACAAACAGTAGAACTTTGATGGCTTGAACACCGATGGCTTGTTTACGGCCGAGTCTTACCTGTTCTTGAGCTCCTTTGGAAATTCTCTTCATAAGAGTGGAGGGGGATAATTTAGGAGATTTTTGTATTTTATTTTGCAAATGTATGCTGTGTGTACCAATTAAAATTGCCTCGATGAGGCGATTCTATGGAGTACACACAACATACATTTTCATTAAAGAACACAGAAAAGATGTCCAAAAGTATCTCGTTATGCCTCCTGACAGTAAACCTCAGTGGCTCAAGCTGCTCCTGCCTCGAACAGATTTCCATGGTCCCAAAGATGTTAGAGCCATTGAAGTTTGACTGTATGTCTACATGGGGAAATAAGGAAAACTATCCATACTATATCATCAGTACCTCTCCTTATAAGGAACTATGTATAAGAAGTGTCGTAACAAGGTTACTCCAATCAGTCCCTTACCTTTCCATTCCTAACGCTAACCCAAGTACCCACAACATATGTTTAAATGGAGAAATAAGGAGAACTATTCACACAATATCATCAGTACTCTCCTTATCTGGAAATATATGTAAGAAGTTTCTTAACAAGGTTTCTCCAATCAGACCCCTACCTCTTCTTTCCTGACCTTAACCCAAGTACCCACAGCATACAGTAGAACTTTGATGGCTCAAACACTGATGGCTTATTTTACCATCGTCTAAATGGGGAAATAAGGAAAACTATCAACACAATATCGTCAGTATATTTCCTAACATAGCTGCAGGAGAGGCAGCATAACAAAGATAATTATAGGATAATCTGCGTTATTTCTTGTGAAAAGTACATGTTGTGGGTACTTGTTCTAACAAGTACCCACAACTTATCAATATGGAGAAACAAGAAAAACTATCCCTTTATATCCTTGTTATGCCTCCTTATCTGGATCTATGTCCTTATCTGGATCTATGTCCTTATCTGGATCTATGTCCTTATTTGGAGCTATGTCCTTATTTGGAACTATGTGAAAGAATTTTATACCATAATGATCCTATGTATTGGGACAGACAGGCCTAAGCAAACAGTGCAGACCTAGATCAGACTGCTCCTAAAGGAGCAGTCTGATCTGGGTCTACACTGTTTGTCATTCCTTCTCCACTTTTTTGGACACCTTGCTTGATCCCGAAACAAACTAGTTAAAAATTTAGGAGAATTACAAGTCCTCAAGGTGTCTGAATTTTTAGGATTTTTAGGGTAATGAATGTTCTACCTCTTCCTCGAGAGCAGCCTGTACACCAAAGGCACAAGTGAGTCTCTTCAGATTCTCAATAAACTTGGTGTAGAGATCCCTGGTGAGAGAGCTGAGACACACAGCAGGAAACATCATCACAATGTTCTTGTAGATACTAGCAATACCAAGGCATTCATAGTCCTGTACATCTATACTGAAAGTAGGCAAAGATAATATAAGAATCTTATATGGGTGTGAGGGTGGATGAAAAAAAACGTCCCAAGGGTCACTGTCCGGCATCACGAGGCTTGCCTTGTGATGCCGTACAGTGATCCCGAGGGACAGATTTTTCTATCCACACCTCACACCCATATATGATTCTTTTTCTTGCATACCTTTCATTTCTTAGCGCGCATTTCTAATGCTGCACTCACTTCGTTTACCGACGTCAGCCATATTGTTATGACACTACTGGAATGTTTAGTGACGTCACCTAACATGCTTTGACGCCAACCGTAACCATGACGCATATGAAGTCGTATTCAACCAGTGCATTTATCAAGCACGCAAGAATGTTCGATTTAGGGTAAGAACACCAGAGTTAGAACAGAATTTCTATCCCAAGCTAAAACCATGGACTTCCTTATCTGGTGTGTAAGAAATAATTGTCTAATAGACAGGCACAGTGATTGGATGAGATTTATTGCTAGTTTTATAAGGCCTTTTCTAGCAAGTAAGTTTTCCTGGGTAAGCTTAGACCATCTGTTCAACTAACTAGAGACTCAGTGTGCAGCACGTTTTTTGTTGGTTTTATAGCCCTATGAAGATAATTTCACCTACATGTATTTTGGGCCAATTGTTAATCAGAAGTGGGCGAAAACTGGAGTACCCAGAGAAAAAACACCTGATCTGTTGGAGAACTTGGCATCCCATATGTGACCCTGCATGGCTCGAACTTATTGGTTTTGTTTGTTTGATTTGAGGTTTAACGTCCCCATCAACACTGTAAAGGTCATTTTGGAGACGTTGCTTCCAATTTTGTGGGACTTTTACCCGACATTGAGATGAAATGACATGTCAAGCCCTGTCGCCCAATGAAACCAATAGGGTTTATTAGCATGGACGGTCCGCCTCCCACCGTGGTTCCTGGACAGGCTTAGATCCTCTAAGCGGTTTACCAGTACTAGTGTGCGGGCCGGATACAGCTCTGCGTGGAAGCATCATGCTCGAACTTATTGTGATTAGAGACATAATGATAAAGGGATAGTGCTCTTACCCATTAGGCTTTGCATCATATACAACTGAAATTTGGTTATTAAGGCTAGCTCTGCTTTAACAAACATATTTTAACCCTTTTTGTACCAAATGGAATCTGCCTCCTTATATACAGCAGGAGTCCATTTCAAAATTCAGGGGTGTCAGGTTGTGTTATCTTCAAAATTTGTTTGGAAAATGGCTGAACTTTTTGCAAACAGTATAGGCCCTGATCAGACGCCGCATTCTGCAGCGTCTGCACTGTTTGCCAAGGTACTGGTTTTGGGGTTTCTGGTACTAAATGGGTTAAAAGTTTCAGTCATTCTTTCTTTGTATTTTCTACATCCGGGGTCCTTTTATGAGAGAATTTTATTTGAGACTGTCCTAAAGGTCGTCTTAATACAGGAATTTTACTGTACTTTCAACAGATACTCATACTCAGTGGAGGCTATGAATATACAAAAAAAAATATTTTAGCCTCGTCTATCAAAATATGTCTTTTAATATGTGCAAAGATTCCAATCAGTCTGCACATTATATTAGTGTTGTGTGTGTTTCATTTTTCATCTCACCGACAACTGAAGTCGCATGGGGACAGGATGTCGGTTTAAACACTCATCTCAAATCTGAAGAAGCCTGGAATTAAACTCACAACTCCTGGTGTGTGAGGTGAGTAGCATATACACTACGCCATCACGGCTTCTACATCCTAAAAGTAGAGGTATGTTTTCTGCATACTGATATCCATCCATATACCAGTAGTGGTCAGAGAATATGTTCCACAAAGCGGTTATCCTTGTGCAGATGAGCAAGCAAGTCTTCATCAGTATCTACTCAGACATATCATGGCCAACTGAAATCCATAAACTGTGTAGTTAAGTCTGATCCAAATCAACAGTGTTAAATTGAATAAAGATTGTGTAAACAGGGCCTTATATATAGGAAACTGCTTTTTGACATAAAAAAAACTTCAGAAGCACCCTGATCCTGATCTAGCCTGTTTGAGTCTTCCTTGCTTTCAACCCTGATTATCAAAACAGATGCCTTTGCAGTGTAGATCCATATCTAGATCTATTGTAATGATTCTAAGTATTGGGACAGATAGGCCCAAGGAAACAGTTCAGACCCAGATCAGACTGCTCCTGAAGGAGCAGTCTGATCAGGGTCTACTGTATTTGCCATTCCATCTGCACCTTTTGGACTCTTTACTGGATCCTGAAACAAATTTGTTAAAATTTAAGGAGCATTACAGCAAGTCCTCAAGGTGTCCGAATTTTTAAGATTATTTAAGCCACAGGACACTGTCACCATCAGGTCCAGCGAGTTACTACAGCATCTTGGAATTGAGGACCTGGACCTCATCCTGAAAGAGAGAAGGCTCTGCTGGTATGGACATGTGGAACGCTCCAATGGTGCAGTCAAGACTGCCTGTGACATACAGGTAGCTGGAAAGCTGGGGCCTGGAAGGCCCAAGATGACCTGGAAGCAGCTGACAGAAAAAGATTGCAGAGAATGGAAGCTCTCTGCTATCAATCCTCACGATAGACAAGCCTGGAGATCTGGTGTAAGATCTGCTATGCGTGCAGCAAGCCAGCTACCTGGAAGGGGGCCCACTTAAGTGGATGTTGCCCCTGTACCTGCACGTTAATATGTTGATGAACATAAAAAATATGTTGATGATGATGATTTTACAGTAAACTGTTTGCCTTTTTTTCAACCATTTTGACTGAAACCTCAACTGGCAACAATATACATGTCCACTTCAGAAACTCATGGATGAAGCTACCTTAAAACCCTAAAAGTTTGGACACCTTGAGAATTTGCTGTTATTCTTGTTTAACAATCCAGCAAGGAGTCCAAAAGGTGCAGACGGAATAGAAAACAGTGTAGACCCTGATCAGGCTGGTCCTACAGGAGCAGTCTGATCTGGGTCTGCACTGTTTGCTAAGGCTTGTCTGTCCCAATACTTAGGATCATAACAGTATTTCTGTTCCAATATTTCTGATAACAACAGAGATCTAACCTTGAGAGTAGCTGTATGAAAGCATCTATATAGTCAGTGAGATACTGTATCCTCGCCTTGTCATCTGTGAACACAGGACCATTCAGTGATGCCAGCTGACTCAGGCACTGCATAGAATGATGGGCCATCTCTGAGTTGTGACGAGCTTTCTTATGGATCTGAAACAAATAGGTTACTGTGTCATTTATTTTCCAATTCATCTCGCTGGCAAGTCCGTGTAATGAAAATCTGCCTGTAAACCCCACTTAACATAAAAAAAACTGGCATTTACAGGGGTATTTATTGTTTTTACAATTTCTCCTCTAACCCATAGGCTGTGGGTCCTCATTAGAACAGTTATAACGAGCATCCACGACATATGTTTGGAGAATAAATAAGAAAAATATCATACATTTCCATCACAAAAATAACCTTTTTAATCTATACAGTTTATGTTTGGACAAAACACATTCTTTTTACTTACACTTTTTCCATTTTGGACCCCAGCAACCAAGGTTGGTTGGTAAATACCGGTGGCGGGAATTCCCACTGGTATTTACCGGTAATTACCGTCCTGGGAAATACTCCAAATTTCAGCAAAAGTGGGAAATAGTGGGAAATATGATTTTTGTTTAGTTATTTCATAGAAAAACACTTAATATTTGTGTAATTTAATTAGAATAATGAACAGTCAGCTATTTTGCAATATGCCTCCCCATACATATATGTAAGAAGTCTGCTTTTACTCAACCAAACACAAGCATAAATATAAAGTGATCTGTTGTTATGTAGGGTGCAGAGAGTTATTTAAAACCACTCATATGCTTAAGAAGATAAAATGCCATATTTGGGACAGACATGCCTGGGCAAACAGTGCAGACCCAGATCAGAATCACTTAGCTTCTATAAGAAAGTTTGCCATTGGAACTACATGTTTTGTATGCTTAAGTCACTCAAGTGTAACACTAAACCACACGGTTCAATTTTTTTGAGATTTACAACAATACTTTGGATGTTTGAATTTTAAGGATGTTTACACTAGGAAAAGGTTTGTTTGCAAGTTTGTCAAGTAATCATACTCCTAATGCTAAAAGGTGTGATAATTTAATTGTTTGTTTGAGACAGGTATTAAAAGAACAAATTTAATTTAAAGGTTTCTTTAATAATAAATTATCTACAGATACTCACCTGTATTAAAATTACATGTATTTACAATTCAAAGGAAATAGCTGAAAGTTATAAACTAATATTTTAGAACAACATTTGAAAATAAATTATACCGGTATACATTCTATATGAAGGCAAGGGACTATAGATCTTTCAAATTATTCAGTATAAAAAGGGGTGGAAAATTCTTCAAAATTTCACTTGTCCTACATGACTAAGTGCATGTAAACTTTGGTAAATGTTGTAAGGACTAGACAACTTTTTACTTGTTCTTCATTTTTTTTTGTCATTGCAAGCAGACAAATGGAATTTTCAAGCCCTGTATGAACTTGAAATAATTTTGCTTTCAAATAGCTAGGTAGTTTGGGTATGTTAAGAAGTCTCAATGGGTACCACCTATGTAACATACCTGTGATACCTCCCTCATCAGGAGGGAGACTCCCTCATTTTGATGCTAATTTTTGCCCAATTGATGCTAAATTTTAGTAAACCGTTGGAGTCTCCCTGATTTAAACTGAGAATTTCCCTATATATTCTTTACATCTCCCTCATCACAATGGAAAATCTCCCTCATACAGTTAAAAAATTATCACAGGTATGACGTAAATATATATTTCCCAGTATTTCCCGGGAATTCCCTGTATTTCCTGGGAATTCCCTGTATTTACCGCCGTCCAGGTAAATATGAGTATTTTTTACCAACCTTGCCAGCAACAGTGTTACAAAGAAGTTGTGTTGTAATATTTAACTGCATAACACCATGCATTCTTTCATGTATCTAAAGATGATACAGAGAAATTACCTATTTTCTATAATCTATGCATTTTTTATCCATATTGCAATGTGTTATATCCAAAACCTTGTTATAATGAACCATGTAATAATCAGGTTGTGGTCCAGTTCCTGCTCAAGAGCACAGCAAGGGGGCGTAACCTGTCTTTCAAACACAGCACTATTTAACCCTTTTCCCACTATCATGGAAACCCCTTCTTTTACAGAGTAGATCCTGATCAGATGGCTTCTGAAGAAATGATCTGATCAGGATCTACACTGTTTGGCAGTCAGTTTGAGAATTTGCAGGAATAAATTACATCAAGTAAACTGATTGGTTCACAATCAGAAATGGGTGTTGATATATTAATTATTCAGCAGAGTAAAGGTTTTGTTTGTTTGTATTGGAGTTTAACGGCCCAGTCAACACTATTTAGGTCATTTTTGAGCCGGTCAGTTTACCTATCCACACTTTCCTGGGCAGACTTATACCTAAGCGGTTAACCAGTACAGTGCACATTCTTTCGCCAGAAACTGACAACTGCCCGCAGAGTAAAGGTTAAGATGGGTCTTAATAAGACAGGGACGTTAATTTTCTGGATAGAATGTGTTCTTTTATTCCACTCCATAGTTCTAATCGCTCCCCGTCCATCGGGGCTTGAAGAAATAGTTGGGCTGCATGATGCCTCCACTCAGAGCTGAAACTAACAGCACATGAGTACTGGTAAACCGCTTACAGGATCTAAGCCTGCTCAGGCAAAGTGGTGATAGTCTGACCGTCCATGCTTATAAACTCTATTTGTTTCATTGGGCGAAAGGGCTTGAGATGTCATTTCATCTCAATGCCAGGTAAGTCCCACAAAATTGGAAGCAGCATCTCCCAAAATGACCTATACCATGTTGACGGGGATGTTAAACCTCAAAACGAACAAACAAAATGGGTTAAACAACTGGCCCCTGGTCTACAGGTTTGAAATGATCAACATAAACTGTTATTTTTGTTCTTACCTTAAATATTAGTTGTATCAGTGAAACATCCAGTAATGTCTCCTTCCATTTCTCATGTGGCTTTAGTGTCACACTCTGGTTCATGTAAAATGAGCCCACATGACGTCGTACTACACAGGTCAAGGTCAAAATCCTGACTCCCAAATGGTGATTTTGTTCAAATATTTATGGACAACACAACATTAGAGTGCTTTCCCCCCACCCCAACACACATATGCATGTACATATGCACATATACAGCATAAGAGGTTCAGTTGTAGTTGGTAGTTTGTGGGTGCAGTCTGTGACTCATTCCAGATAATTTAGGCCATGGTGGCCATGTATATGATGACCCTGTATTGCTCACCTAAGAATCATAGCACTTAAGGGGAATATGACTTGAAAATCGTCAAGAGAAACAGTCAGACCAAGATTCCCCAACAAATCATCAAGACAAATATTTTGAGCAATATTCACAATGATAACATCATAATTGTGACCTCTGGAGTGGAAACAAGGTTTTCCTTGGGTTTAGCCCAGTGATCCAAATTTTAGCCCCAAAAGACCCAGTGACAAACACAATGAGCAATATTCATAATGATTTTCTTCCAAAAGTCTGACTCTGGAGGGTTAACTAGGCCCAGTGACCTCTACAAAATGTAGTATCTCACATGAAAAACTACAAAGGTTGAGCTATCAAGCATGTACCAGTCAAACATCTCACAAGAAAAACTACAAAGGTTGAACTATCAACCATGTACCAGTCAAACATCTCACATGAAAAACTACAAAGGTTGAGCTATCAAGCATGTACCAGTCAAACATCTCACAAGAAAAACTACAAAGGTTGAACTATCAACCATGTACCAGTCAAACATCTCACATGAAAAACTACAAAGGTTGAGCTATCAAGCATGTACCAGTCAAACATCTCACAAGAAAAACTACAAAGGTTGAACTATCAAGCATGTACCAGTCAAACATCTCATATGAAAAACTACAAAGGTTGAGCTATCAAGCATGTACCAGTCAAACATCTCACCTGAAAAACTACAAAGGTTGAGCTATCAACCATGTACCAGTCAAACATCTCACATGAAAAACTACAAAGGTTGAGCTATCAACCATGTACCAGTCGAACATCTCACATGAAAAACCACAATGGTTGAGCTATCAACCATGTACCAGTCAAACATCTCACATGAAATAGCTATCAACCATGTACCAGTCAAACATCTCACATGAAAAACTACAAAGGTTGAGCTATCAAGCATGTACCAGTCAAACATCTCACCTGAAAAACTACAAAGGTTGAGCTATCAACCATGTACCAGTCAAACATCTCACATGAAAAACTACAAAGGTTGAGCTATCAACCATGTACCAGTCGAACATCTCACATGAAAAACCACAATGGTTGAGCTATCAACCATGTACCAGTCAAACATCTCACATGAAATAGCTATCAACCATGTACCAGTCAAACATCTTGCATGAAAAACTACAAAGGTTGAGCTATCAACCATGTACCAGTCAAACATCTCACATGAAAAACTACAAATGTTGAGCTATCAACCATGTACCAGTCAAACATCTCACATGAAAAACTACAAATGTTGAGCTATCAACCATGTACCAGTCAAGCATCTCACAAGAAAAAGCTATCAACCATGTACCAGTCAAACATCTTGCATGAGAAACTACAAAGGTTGAGCTATCAACCATGTACCAGTCAAAAATCTCACATGAAAAAGCTACCAACCATGTACCAGTCAAACATCTTGCATGAGAAACTAAAAAGGATACACATGTTGATTTTTGGTGTAAATTCCCAGCACAGGACTTGTTCAGTGATTGAGAGGAATCTGTTGAGTACAGCAGTGGTCTCCCTTGGCAGTGGGCTTGGCTGTTTCTCTATCTCATTCAGAACTTGTAGTGAAAACAAGAACACTCGCTGTAGGTCATGTTCCTAGTAAAAGACAATGATGTTAATAAAGCTCATAACCCTCCAATTAAGAGGGGGTAACCGCATGCTATTTTTTTTATTTCTCCATGAAAATATATGTTGTAAGTACTCTTCAGAAGTGCCTTAATGAGGCACTTCTAAAGAGTACCCACAACATATGTTTTTGTGCAGAAGTAAGAAAAATATCAGTACTTCTCGGATGAAAAAAGCGCCTTAACTGGATCTATGAATTAGCTTATATAAATAATGAGGGACAGAGAAGGTAATATTGGGATATATTTTCATATTATTTCATTATTCACCCTTAACCCATATCATCCTGAATAAATTAATTTAGGCAAACCCATTTCTGGCTATCAACCAATCAATTACCTAATATAATGTATTTGTTCAATTAACAAATTGCATGACAACAGTGCAGATTCTGATCAGATGGCTTCTAAAGAATCCATCTGATCTGGATCTACACTGTTTGCAAAGGAAAAGGTTGTCATTTTCTGTGGGATAAGGGATAATATACAAAGAAAAACTGCATCTGAAAATGTTGTCTGTTTTGTTTGTTTGCCTGATCTGAGGTTTAACGTCCCCGCCAACACTTATTTAGGTCATTGCATCTTCTTGCAAACTTTCAAACATTTTTGTATATAGACAAGATATGGACCCTGATCAAACTGCGTGCTAGAAGACCAGTCTGACCTGGGTCCACACTGTCTGCAACAATAACTTTTAAAGTAAGCAGCTGACAACAAAGCAGGTGACAACTAGTGTGACTCGTGTTATAAGGATTAAACCAAATGTTGTGGGTACTTATTAGAGCCGTCTTAACAGTCAATTAACCCAATGTATGGACTCTTCCATTGCTATATGTTGGACAAGTCCATTTGTCATATAAGGGGTGTCAGGCCTATTTTTTTTCTTCGTTTTTTTTTTCTATTTTTGACTGGAAATTCTGTTAGCAAATAGTGCAGGCCCGGATCAGACGCTGCAGCATCCTATCTGGGCCTACACTGTTTGCCAAGGTACCCCTTTAGGGGTTTCCCCGCATACAATGGGTTAATGTGAAAAAATGGCCTAGTTTTTTAACAGTCAATTAAGAAAACAATCCATAAAATATTATCATTACTCCTAAACTACAAATAAGCTTTACAGTTGAGCTAGGGCACAGCAAAACTAACAAAACTTATGTGAACCAGCAAAGACTCTGATCAGCCAGAGAATGTGTTCAGTGAGATTTATCTTCCCATACTCTCTCAGAATAGCCATGAGACTATACACAGCTTACTGAAAAATCACAAGTTTGGTCAGATTGTGTGGACACAGGCTGATCTACATCTTCTCTGGTTGCACATCTCTTGTAGGTATTGAGTTATCCTTGCTCATTCAACTCATTTGAGCAAGCTCATGGCAAAACCTACATTAAGACATGCAACCTTGAAATAACCAGATCAGTCTGTTCATTTACCCACTAAGACAAGAGGTGCTGTGTATCTCTCCTTGAATAGCCTGCAGGCTATAGAAGGAACATGCGATCAGTGAAGGCACTGATAAGACTGTGCAAATGTGCAGGCTGATCTGAGTCGTTGCTGGTCGCTCAAGACTTAACATAGGTTTTGTTGTGCCCTAGCTCAATTATATTTCAGTCAACAACTCTGGCCAGTGAACACTATTTCTGTTCAGGCTTAGACTTTCTATGTGGTGAACCAGTACAGTGTATATCCTGTCTTCACAAACTGACAATTGGCCATCTTGATCAACAGCTGCCAGACAAAATATTTCATGATCAACAAAGTTGTTTAACCCTTAAAACACAGAGAAAAACTTAATCTGAAAATGTTGTCTGCTTATGTCGTCTGCTAAATTCTTTTGCAAACTTTTGAAAAATATTTTTGCGTACAGGCAAACAGTGTGGACCAAAATCAGATTTGGGTCCACACTGTTTGCAAAGAAAAATGACTTTTTTTAAGTAATAGCAGATGACAATTGTCATGATTGGCGTCTTATGGTTTAAGCTATCCTTTACCATAACTGAACAGTCCCTGCTTGTGCATCTATCAATCTTGTTATTAAAAGTCTACTCACTTCATTTTTGCCTGTGTATAAACTTACTTCAAAATGTCTCTTGCACTTGGTATGGAATTCCCAGGTAAAGCCCACACTGCTGGTTCTACTTGAGCTAGAGTACTCGTTTAATAGAGCTGTCAACATGGAGCAGGCAACCAGTTGCTGGAAAACAGACAAATACAGTCAGATACCAAACTGACCAATTGTAATACATGTACATATACCATATTTACCATATGCATTCAGACAGACAGTCCTGAACAAACAGTGTAGACCCTGATGAGACGCCGCAGAATGTGGCATCTCATCATGTTCTACACTGTTTGCCACTCATCCAGCCACCTTCAGACACAACATGGGATAGTAAACCATACCTGTTCAAATTGTAGAACAAGTATGGTAAGGACCTGAGATGTCCCAATACTTGGGAGTAAATATGGTAATTACCTCAGCTTTAGCCATGGCTGTAAAGTACAGATAATCCTCGTAAGCCATGGCTGTAAAGTACAGATAACCCTCATTAGCCATGGTTGTAAAGTACAGATAACCCCCATTAGCCATGGCTGTTAAGTACAGATAACCCTTGTTAGCCATGGCTGTAAAGTACAGATAACCTTAGTTAGCCATGGCTGTAAAGTTCAGATAACCCTTGTCAGCCATGGGTGTAAAGTACAGATAACCCTAGTTAGTCATGGCTGAAAAGTATAGATAACACTTGTCAGCCAAGGCTGTAAAGTACAGATAACCTTGTTAGCCATGGTTGTAAAGTACAGATAATCCTCATTAGCCATAGCTGTAAAGTACAGATTACCCTCGTTAGCCATGGTTGTAAAGTACAGATAATCCTCATTAGTCATGGCTGTAAAGTAGAGATAACCCTCCTAACAACTACAGTCTTTTCTTCCCTAACATTTTGTCAGTATATTATAGAATTTGCTGCTTTGAGGAATCCAAACAATTAGTATTATAGGTAATAAATTTCCTATTATTAGTCGAGAAACAAATGTTGTCAACAAATGGCGTGGCTATTTATTTGGATCACCTTGCATTTATAAATCCAAATTTTACATTGAGTTAATAGGCATTGTTATTCAAAACTTAGGCACCCAGGCAAAGATTTAGGCGCCTTGGGTGACTGGCCACCTCTTAGTCTGTATCCCTGCATCTGACTTGGGAAATGCGAAATGACAGAACTAATCAAACTGGGGAAACATGCAACCTGTTCTGAGCCTCTGCAGCCACAGTTTGTTCTGAATGCTTTAAGGGGAATAGATACACCTTCAGGGGAGGCAACTCCTGTCGAAGTATTTTTGTCTCCTATGTCAATAGGGGTCAACTCTTAAAGAAAAGAATTTGCTCCTGAGGAGCAAATTCTTTCCTTTAAGAGTAGACCCCTTTTTCAGTGGGACAGGGCTTAAAGAAAAGCAAACAGGAAGTCCCGAAAGTTGTCCCTCTTTGAAAAATTGCAGAAAAATCTGCCAGGTATTCCCCTTAATTCATCTCAGCTCACGACCTTCAACATATTTTCTCACTCACCATAGTAACATTGCCACTGCCGATGAGCTGAGTGACGTCATGGAACAAACTGTCAAGACTGGCTCCCTTAGTGTCTAACGTCCCTCGCTTTAGTATCACAGCCATAGTCTGTAGAATCTGTTCTCGTACATAGCTCTGTAAACTGTGACAAAACATAAACATGCTAGTCAGATGGGATGGTCAAACATAACATACAGTAAAATTGCTATATTAAGACAAACAGTCAAAAAGGTGGTCCCTAACCAGAGGACACTGTAGGCAGTAAACACACAGTAAGTGTACCCTTCAAAATAAGCTTTTTAAAGCAGAATTGGTCTTAATTTTAGGTGGTCTTAATAGCAGGACGTCACTGTACTTTTAGAAATAGGCCAGTTGCTGAGCTGGCCAAGACAGGTTTCTTTCTACATACATGTAAGCATTCTTATTATGGCTGACTGATTGATATGCCTTTCCTTCCCGTTCAGACTACTGCTAACTGCCAGTAGTGAAGCTGGTGTTATATGTACATGTGTATTTGTAGAATACCTGAGAATATAATGTTATTAAACAAATAATTTCGTATTGGTCCAGTTACAGATCCGAGATCTGCTGTATTGGCACGAGGCCGAAGGCCGAGGCCAATACAGCTGACCGAGGACCTGTAACTTGGCCAATACGAAATTACTTGATTAATGACAATTTTATTAATTGTCGCAATTAAAAACATGATTTATGATCTTTGAATATTGGTTGACCTGGTGTAATACAGGATAACCAATTAATAACATGAATTATTAAATTTCATATCGCCCTACCAGTAGGTCAAGACAGAAATAATCCATCAATACTACATGTAGCTCATCTTTTCGCATAACAATACAGGACAATATCAAGCCAAATCTGATAGATCTGTTTGCCTTTATTCCAAAACATTTAATATTATATACAAGTAGATCATTCATAGGCTAAGGACAGTCAAGTGTACACCACAACCTCATTATAACATGATTCATTATAGCACAGTTTTGGATATAACATGGTTTCAAGGTGGATCCCAAAAATGTATAGATTATATAGAAAAATTACCATAAATGGTCATTTTTCTATATAATCTATACATTTTTGTTTGGATATAACATGGTTGTTTAACTAAGACTGTGGCTGCTCTGGACTCCATTAATAGTGTTATAAAGAGGTTGTGATGTATAAAGGTTCCATAACTCTCAAGTGCCCACAGTGATCAGGGCAACATATAAATGGTGGATCTACCCATATTAATTTAATTACTTTAGCTTTCCTTAAACAATTCCAAGGATGGCTTTAAATGTATACCCATCTACACCTGGAAGGACTGAGGCTTGTTGGGGCAGTGATATAATGCATGGACATAAGGCTGAAGAATCTATCCAGGACAAAATGGGTAACAAGAAAACCTGCATCTGAAACTGATGTCTGTTTTCGTCATTTGCTGCATCTTCCTACATCCTTTCAAACAGCGTAGAACCTGGTCGGACTGCTAGAGAAGCAGTCAGTCTGATTTGGGTCAACATTACTTTTAAAGTAATCAGCCAACAACAAAGTAGACGGCAATTATTGTTGGTGGCATCTCAAACAATTAACATCT
Organism: Lucinisca nassula; assembly: GCA_963580285.1. Taxonomy (NCBI): domain Eukaryota; kingdom Metazoa; phylum Mollusca; class Bivalvia; order Lucinida; family Lucinidae; genus Lucinisca; species Lucinisca nassula. The sequence goes on along the minus strand of OY757013.1, from coordinate 940,312 downwards.
GCTTTGTTGTCTGCTGGTTACTTTAAAAGTTCTCTTTGCAAACAGCGTGGACCATGATCAGACTGCTCCTAGAGGAGCAGTCTGATCTGGGTCCATACTGCTTGCCTGTATGCAAAAATGTTTTAAAAAAGTTTGCAAGAAGATGCAGCAGCCATAATAAGCAGACAACATTTTCCAATGCCTGTTTTCTTGGCATCTAAAGGGTTAACATGAAGGAAGCCAAAGGTTTTATAGTTACCTGATATGCTGTGTAATGAAACGGAGTAGAAATGAGCGCAATGATTCGATGTCTTCAGCAGCGAGCAGGGTCCACTCTCTGATCACACTCTCTCTGATAGTTGTAGCAGCTTGGAACAACACATAGTCAATCTTACAGTTCTCTGAAACAAAAATCATAGAAACCTGAAATAGAGTTGTTTGTTTTGATCTATTAAAGTGAAATAATTTACAAGTGTTCTAAAGCTTCCGAGCAAAAAACGAGTGAGCGATGGCGACCGAGTTTTTTTTACACGAAAGCCTTAGAACATGAGTGGATTATTTCTCCGTAATCAATCTAAACAACAAAATAAACTGTTTATTACATTTCCATTCATGTTTTACCTTTATATTTTCAAATTCTGATTTCCAACTTAAATAGTTTCAGCCAGGGCATGGATTTCAGGGGATGTGGTTTAGTTTGAAAATCAGTAGCCAACTTGTTTTCATTTCAATGCAAAAATCATCCTGTGCTTGAAATACAGATGCAACAATATCATACTGGTCCCAATAGCTCAGTTGGTAGAGTGTCTGCTCCAGGGAATGGGAGGTCACGGGTTCGATCCTGGGCCGTGACATACCAAAGTCGTTAAAAATGGTACAGTTGGTACTAGCTGCTCCTCGCTTGGCACTCAGATTTACGGGGTAGAGCTAGGACTGGTCGACCCAGTGTCAGGATAATGTGACTGGGTGTGGTATCATGTAATGTGTCTGGGTCATGATACTTCAGTGAGGCAGCACTATAAAAGTGAGCATTGAGCTCCCTGTCGCAACCAAACACCATCGTGATATGACTGAAAAATTGTTGAAAGTGACGTTAAACCCGAATTCACACACACACGCAACAATGTCATGAAAGTAGAACTGTATTATCAAGAGAATCATACGTTTGAAATGAAATAATTCACACTGTGAATTATAGATTTATAATTCACTGAGAAATCTCAGTAAATCACTACCGGTACTGAAAATGTAATAAACTTCAATAATAGGAAAACTATGGATTAGATTATAGTGCTAATTCAAACTCACTCTCTTGTCCCTGTAGAAGTCTTCTAATTGCTTCAGATATTCCTATACAAAGAAACGTTGAAAACTTCAACACAAATACTTTGCTTAACCCTTTTGTGAGTGAGTGAGTTTTACATCCCACTAACAGCTAAGGTCATACTGAGACGGGACCTCGGTTTAAAGACACATCCGAAAGTCTGGAGAAGCCTGGGATCGATACTGCGATCCCTGGTTTGCAAGGCGAGTAGCGTAACCACTACACGACGGAAGCTTCTAAACCCTTTTTTCAGGTTTTTTGTACCAAATGGAATCTTCCCCCTAATATATAGCAGGAGTCCATTTCAAAATTTAGGGGTGTCAGGTTGTGTTTTCTTAAAAAATTATTAGGAAAATGACTTAACTCTACGCAAACAGTGTAGGCCCTGATCAGCCATCGCATTTTGCAGCTGATCTGGGCCTGTTCTGTTTGCCAATTACCAGTTTTGGGGTTTAAGGTACAAAATGGGTTTATACTAGTTCTGAGTCCCTTATGAATTCACCCAACACCATACATTTGGATATTTTCGCACAGTTTTCCTGTTTAGATCTGTAAAAGATATGTTGTGTGTACTCAATGAGGCAATTCTAATGAGTACACAAAACATACCTTTATTTTAACCCTTGTCCTGCTGAGCATGGATATGCCTTATTTTTCAAACAATGAAGTTCCAGATCAGATGGCTTCTGAAGAAGCCATCTGATCTGGAACTTCATTGTTTGTCATTCAGACTGTGAATTTGTTGCAATAATTTGCATCAAGTAATCTGATTGGTTGTTAATCAGTGGTGGGTGTGGTACATTTAAATATTCAGCAGGTCAAGGGTTAAGGAGATCGTAATGATATTAAAGTGATCTCTATTGTGCTTCATGACCTGAAAGTACCGGTATGTTAAACCTCAGTAGTTTGAAAAAAAACCTCTTTCAAACAATTTTTCGTGGCTACAAAGGTATTTGAGTTATCGCAGATTGATTGGATATAACCTACATATGCAGCAGAGGACAGACGGACAGAATAAAGTCCATAATGGACTCATGAATAACTTCTAAGAAGACAAACTGTCCATTTTCTTGCCTCCTAAATGAGTAAATGTTGGTTCACGATTGCGGACTGACTGACAGATGGCATACGCCGAGGTGCTTCTAATTAATCCCCCAAACATGTTTTTGTGCAGAAATAAGAAAAACTAGACAAAGTGCCCAGTGGGGCACATATACCCCCCCCCCCCACCCACCCAGTGCAATAGTCTCGGCTGAAAATGGAAATGTCAAAAGATTCTTTGCATATACAGGCCATATTCCATATAAAAGGTAATGTTATAGAGATATCCTGTAGCAAATACGTAGAGATTCTAACATGGTTACAGAGATATCAGCAATGAAAAAGGTTTAACACAAAACTTTGACATAAAAGTCAAAGAACGGATGGACAGCCCACCAAAAGCTTAGATAATTAATAAGTATGATAACGTTATAAAATAGAGATATACTTTACCAAATATGAAAAGAATGTAACCTGTGGTTACAGAGATATGAGCAATCAAAAAGGTTGAACGCAAAACTTTGACGTATATGTTGATGAACAGATGGATGGATAGACAGCCCACCCAGGGGCTTGACCTGGGAGCTTAGATGTTCCAAATAAAAGGTAATGCTATAGAAATATCCTGTACCAAATATGAAGAGAATCCAACGTGGTTACAGAGATATGAGCAACAAGAGGGCCCAGAGGGCCCTGGTTCGCTCACCTGATCCAAAGCATAACAAGTGGGCCCCGGGCAGGGTCAATTTTGGCCCCAGGGCTAAAATTTGAACAATCTTGGTAGAGGTCCACAAGATGAAGCTTCATATCTAATATGAAAGACCTGGGCTTTCTGGTTTCAGAAAAGAAGATTTTAAAGGTTTACCCTGCATATAGAAGTCTATGTAAAACAAGATTTTCCCTATATATAAGTCTATGTAAAACCAAAGGGCCCCGGAGCGGGGGCATTTTTGGCCCCAGGGTTATAATTTGAACAATCTTGGTAGAGGTCCACTAGCTGAAGCTTCATAACAAATATCAAAGACCTAAGCCTTGTGTTTCAGAGAAGATGATTTTTAAAGAGTTTCCCTATATCTATATAAGTAGATGTAAAACCAAAGGGCCACATGGCGGGGGCATTTTTGGTCTCAGGCCTATAATTTGAACAATCTTTATAGAGGTCCACTAGCTGAAGCGTCATAACAAATATCGAAGACCTAAGCCTTGTGGTTTCAGAGAAGAAGATTTTTCAAGATTTTCCCTATATAAGTCTATGTAAAACCAAAGGGCCCCGGAGCGGGGGCATTTTTGGCCCCAGGGCTATAATTTGAACAATCTTGGTAGAGGTCCACAAGATGAAGCTTCATACCAAATATCAAAGACCTGGGCCTTGCAGTTTCAGAGAAGAAGATTTTTCAAGATTTTCCCTATATAAGCCAATGTAAAACAAAAGGGCCCTGGTGCGGGGGGCATTTTTGGCCCCAGCACTATAATTTGAACAATCTTGGTAGGGGTCTACTAGATGAAGCTTCATACCAAATATCAAAGACCTGGGCCTTGCGGTTTCAGAAAAGAAGATTTTTCAAGATTTTCCCTATATAAGCCCATGTAAAACCAAAGGGCCCCCGTGCAGGGGGCATTTTTAGCTCCTGCACTATAATTTGAACAATCTTGGTAGGGGTCCACTAGATGAAGCTTCATACCAAATATCAAAGACCTGGGCCTTGCGGTTTCAGAGAAGAAGATTTTTAAAGATTTTCCCTATATAAGCCCATGTAAAACCAAAGGGCCCCCATGCGGGGGCATTTTTAGCTCCAGCACTATAATTTGAACAATCTTGGTAGGGGTCCACTAGATAAAGCTTCATACCAAATATCAAAGACCTGGGCCTTGCGGTTTCAGAGAAGAAGATTTTTCAAGATTTTCCCTATATAAGCCCATGTAAAACAAAAGGGCCCCCATGCGGGGGCATTTTTTGCTCCAGCACTATAATTTGAACAATCTTGGTAGGGGTCCACTAGATGAAGCTTCATACCAAATATCAAAGATCTGGGCCTGGCGGTTTCAGAGAAGAAGATTTTTAAAGATTTTCCCCATATAAGTCCATGCAAAACCAAAGGGCCCCCATGCGGGGGCATTTTTGGCCCCAGCACTATAATTTGAACAATCTTGGTAGGGGTCCACTAGATGAAGCTTCATACCAAATAGCAAAGACCTGGGCCTTGCGGTTTCAGAGAAGAAGATTTTTCAAGATTTTCCCTATATAAGCCCATGTAAAACCAAAGGGCCCCCGTGCGGGGGCATTTTTAGCTTCAGCACTATAATTTGAACAATCTTGGTAGGGGTTCACTAGATAAAGCTTCATACCTAATATCAAAGACCTGGGCCTTGCGGTTTCAGAGAAGAAGAGTTTTAAAGATTTTCCCTATATAAGTCCTTGTAAAACCAAAGGGCCCCCGTGCCGGGGCATTTTTGGCCCCAGCACTATAATTTGAACAATCATGGTAGGGGTCCACTAGATGAAGCTTCATACCAAATATCAAAGACCTGGGCCTTGCGGTTTCAGAGAAGAAGATTTTTCAAGATTTTCCCTATATAAGCCCATGTAAAACCAAAGGGCCCCTATGCGGGGGCATTTTTAGCTCCAGCACTATATTTTGAACAATCTTGGTAGGGGTCCACTAGATGAAGCTTCATACCAAATATCAAAGATCTGGGCCTTGCGGTTTCAGAGAAGAAGATTTTTAAAGATTTTCCCTATATAAGCCCATGTAAAACCAAAGGGCCCCCTGTGCGGGGGCATTTTTGGCCCCAGCACTATAATTTGAACAATCTTGGTAGGGGTCCACTAGATGAAGCTTCATACCAAATATCAAAGACCTGGGCCTTGCTGTTTCAGAGAAGAAGATTTTTCAAGATTTTCCCTATATAAGCCCATGTAAAACCAAAGGGCCCCCATGCGGGGGCATTTTTAGCTCCAGCACTATAATTTGAACAATCTTGGTAGGGGTCCACTAGATGAAGCTTCATACCAAATATCAAAGATCTGGGCCTTGCGGTTTTAGAGAAGAAGATTTTTTAAGATTTTCCCCATATAAGCCCATGCAAAACCAAAGGGCCCCCATGCGGGGGGCATTTTTGGCCCCAGCACTATAATTTGAACAATCTTGGTAGGGGTCCACTAGATGAAGCTTCATACCAAATATCAAAGACCTGGGCCTTGCGGTTTCAGAGAAGAAGATATTTTAAGTTTTCGGTGAAAAAAATCTATTTTTGGCTCCTGTGACCTATATAAGCAATGGACCGGAACCATTTGAACAACTTTGAAAGGGGACCACATAAGGATCATTCCTGTGAAGTTTGGTCAAAATCCGATCAGTGGTTTAGGAGGAGATGTCGTTTGAAGAAAAGTTTACGGACGCACGGACGCACGCACGCACGGACGGACGCACGACGGACAAAAAGCGATCCCAAAAGCTCACCCTGTCACTACGTGACAGGTGAGCTAATCAAAAAGGTTTAACACAAAAACTTGAACGTAAAAGTTGACAAACAGACGGACAGCCCACTCAGGGGCTTGACCCAAGGGCTTAGATATTCTATGCGAAAGGTAATGCTATAGAGATACCTTTTACCAAATATGAAGAGAATTTAACATGTGGTTACAAAGATATGAGCAATCAAAAAGGTTAAATGAAAAATTTTGATGTAAACGTAAATGAATGGACAGACGGACAGACAGCCCACCAAGAGGCTTGACCAAGGAGCTTAGATATTCCAAATAAAAGGTAAGCTATAGAGATATCCTGTAGAGAATCCAACATGTGGTTACAGAGATATGAGCAATCAAATAGGTTTAACACAAAACTTTGACGTAAAAGTTGACAAACAGATGGACAGCCCACCCAGGGGCTTGACACAGGGGCTTAGATATTCCATACGAAAAGAAATGCAATAGAGATATGCATTACCAAATATGAAGAGAATCTAACATGTGGTAAAGAGATATGAGCAATCAAAAAGATTCAATGCAAAACTTTGACGTAAAGGTTGACGAACGGCGGGACAAACGAACTAACGGAAAGACGAAAACTATATACCCCCTGACAGAAGTATGTCAGGGGTATAAATATCAGTACTTTTTGGATAAAAAACACCTAATCTGGTGTTATAGAGTTTTCAAGTACCTAGAATGTATCTGCATGTATTATAAGGATGTTTTGTCTTTCTGAATTCTAGTATAACATTCTCTGCTGCCTGTCTCTGTTCATGAGTCACCAAGTTGGGAGCAGCCTGAAATAGAAAAAAAGAACAATCATTTCACCAGACATGAACATGATATCAAAGGTTATTTACTATCAGAAATATGATGAAGAAGCCTCCGTGATGTAGTGGTTATGGTACTTGCATTGTATACCAGGGATCGCAGGATACATCCCGGGCTTCACCAGACTTTCAGATGAGTCTTTAAACCAAGGTCCCATCTCCGTATGATATTAGCTATTGGTGAGACATATAACTCAAATACTCACTCAAACACACTTAGGAAATATGAGTGGATGAAGTACGGGACAAGCTATTGCACTACCCCCGGGGTCAGCATCGGGTTTAGCGTCTGCATTACATTAAAGTATTTAAGAGCTCATATTTTTGGTACGGTGATAGATGTACATGTGGGTCAAAAGTTTTATTCGGCAATACCCCCGCCCATCATCATGGCCTCAAGGTCAAGGACAGCTGTTGGGATTTTTTTAATTTTTATGTCAATGTTTTTTCATTAGGGTATACATGTAGTTGGGGATGTTTCCATTCTAGGCATTAGGGTCTTGTTATTTCATGTTTGTGATTCTTTCCCTTTAGTGTCTTTGATGGGAGCTGTGGTTTATTTGTATTGATTCCTGTTCACTGCCTTCTCTTCTATTGAAACCCTTGTCCTGCTGAATATTTATATATGCCACACCAACTACAGGTTATCAACCAATCAGATTACTTGATGCAAATTATTACAACAAATTCACAACCTGAATGACAAACAATGTAGATCCTGATCAGATGGCTTCGTCAGAAGCCATCTGATCTGGATCTACATTGTTTCAAAGATAAGGCATATCCGGGATTAGCAGGACAAGGGTTAACTGCTCATATTTTACCTCAATTCAAACAAACAAACCACATGAAGAATTTGGTTCATATTTGGTGTGATGATAGATAAAGGTCGAAAGTTTCATTCGGCAATGCCTGTGCACATGTCCATGACCTCAAGGTTTACCAAACAATATGATGGGTTTGGCTCATATTTGAGACGACAATAGGTGTACGTCCAAAGTTTTATTCAGCTGTCCACGACCTCAAGGTCAAGGACCAGGGCCTGACAAATCCATTGCCCAGCTGCCCGAGGCAAGTCTAAATTTTGGCTGGGCAAGTGTTTTTTATTTCATTTGTCCAGAAAAATGTATAGAATATTTAGGGAATATTGTAATTCCAAGGCATTTTCAAGATGCTTTGGAATGCCGGGCAAGTGGCTGAAACTTGGATTTGTCAGGCCCTAAAGGACTTAGTATTTTTATGCTGAGTTTTTTAACAGGTCAGATTTACCAAACCATACGATGGGTTTGGTTCATATTTGGTATGGTGATACATATAGGTCCAAACTTTTATTCAGCAATACCCTCTCCTGTGACTTCAAGGTCAAGATCACAGACTTAGAATTTGGTATGATGATAGATATAGGTGCAAAGGTTTATTAGACAAGAGCCCCACCTATGCCCATGGACTCAAAGACACTTTCCCAGGAGAGCTTTGCTGTCTGATGACAGCTCTTGTATACATACTGTAACTATTGACAAGTATAGAAAATATAACATATAACTGTTGACAAGTATAGTTTGTTTGTTTGTTTGATTTGAGGTTTATTGTCCCCGTCAACACTGTAAAGGTCATTTTGGAGACGTTGCTTCCAATTTTGAGGGACTTAAACCCGACACTGAGCTGAAATGACATCTCAAGCCCTGTCGCCCAATGAAACCAATAGGGTTTATAAGCATGGACGGTCTGACTCGCACCGCTTTGCCTGGGCAGGCTTGGATCCTCTAAGCGGTTTACCAATACTCATGTGCTGTCGGTTTCAGCTCTGCGTGGAAGCATCATGCAGCCCATCTATTTCTTCAAGCCCTGATGGGCACGGGCCGTTCCAAAGTATAGAAAAGAAGACTTGTGTAATTGTTGACAAGTATAGAAAAAATTAGAACTACTGTAAAACATCAGCAAAAAATAAGATGCCAATCACAACAATTGTCATCTGCTTTGATGTCTAATGGTAATTTTAACCCTTATCTTGCTGTTCACGACAACCCCTATCTTTGCAAACAGCGTAGATCCTGATCAGATGGCTTCTTCAGAAGCCATCTGATCTGGATCTACACTGTTTGGCATTTAGTTTATGAATTTGTAGCAATAAATTACATCAAGTAATTTGATTGGTTGATAGACAGAAATGGGTGTGGCTTAAATGAATATTCAGCAAGATAAGGGTTAAAACCCATTGTATCCCTATGCTAGTGGACCCTTTCATTGTCATATGCTGGAAGGTCCATTTGTCATATAAGGGGTGGAAGGCCTATTTTGTTGTTTTTATTCTATTGTGACAGAAAATTCCGACTGGTTCAAAAATGACCTAAATACTGTCGACTGGGCCGTTAAACTCCAATACAAACAAAGACACTGGTCAGGCACACTTTCACACTTCAATTTTAAAGTGGTGTCACTTACAAAACATATTTATGACGTTTAAAAGTGAGTTAAGTGCAATAAACAGGGGACTTAGCAGTTAACACTTCTCTTGCTGAATATTCATTTAAGCCACACCCATTTCTGTCTATCAACCAATCAAATAATTTGATAATATTTATTCATACAAATTCATAAACTGAATGCCAAACAGTGTAGATCCTGATCAGATGGCTTCTTCAGAAGCCATCTGATCTGGATCTACACTGTTTGCAAAGATAGGGGTTGTCGTGAACAGCAAGATAAGGGTTAACATAAATATGGACTGTAGGCAAATATATTGAAAACAGTCCTTTGTTTAAACAGGCATAACTTTGTTATTATTTGGTCAGTTACAGTGATTTTATACCAAAAGCTAGGGCAACATTTACTCTATCTGTAAAAGGATAAGGCACTAGAAACAAGAGGGCCATAATGGCCCTGGATCGCTCACCTGATCCATATGATAGAGTGACAAGTGGGCCTCGGGGAGGGCCATTATTGACCCCAGGGCTACAATGTGCATAATGTTGAGGGAGGTCTAAAATGGTGAAGCTTCGTACCAAATATCAACAAAGGCAATAATTTGAACAATCTTGGCAAAGGTCCACTAGATGAAGCTACACACCAAATATCAAAGATCTTGGCCTTGTGGTTTCAGAGAAGAAGATTTTTAAAGATTTTCCCTACATATAAGCCATGTTAAACCAAAGGGCCCCAGAGCGGGGGCATTTCTGGCCCCAGCATTATAATTTGAACAATCTTGGTAGGGGTCCACTAGGTGAAGCTTCATACCAAATATCAAAGACCAAAGCCTAGCGATTTCAGAGAAGAAGATTTTTCAAGATTTTCCCTATATAAGCCCATGTAAAACCAAAGGGCCCCGGAGCGGGGACATTTTTGACCCCAGGGCCATAATTTGAACAATCTTGGTAGGGGTCTACTAGTTGAAGCTTCATACCAAATATCAAAGACCTGGGCCTTGCAGTTTCAGAGAAGATTTTTAAAGATTTTCCCTATATAAGCCAATGTAAAACCAAAGGGCCCCGGGACAGGGGCATTTTTGGCCCCAGCACTATAATTTGAACAATCTTGGTAGGGGTCCACTAGATGAAGCTTCATACCAAATATCAAAGACCTGGGTCTAACGTTTTAGAGAAGAAGATTTTTAAAGATTTTCCATATATAAGCCCATGCAAAACCAAAGGTCTCCGGAGCGGGGGCATTTTTGGGCCCAGCACTGTAATTTGAACAATCTTGGTAGGGGTCCACTAGATGAAGCTTCATACCAAATATCAAAGAACTGGGCCTTGTGGTTTCAGAGAAGAAGATTTTGAAGTTTTTGGTGAAAAAAATCTATTTTTGGCTCCTATGACCTAGATGTGCAATGGACCGGAACCATTTGAACAACTTTGAAACGGGACCACCTAAGGATCATTCCTGTGAAGTTTGGTCAAAATCCGATCACTGGTTTAGGAGGAGATGTCGTTTAAAGAAATTGTTTACGGACGGACGGACGCACGGACGGTCGCACACATGACAGACGAAAAGTGATCCCAAAAGCTCACCTCGTCACTACGTGACGGTGAGCTAAAAAGGGCATGACATTAGAGAAAAGAGGCATGGTGCTGGGCCATGCTAAAAAGGACTGGGGAAACACAACATCCGGGGACATTCATGCAGTGCTCCAGATAATTTTTTTTCAACCAGTATGTACTGGTAAAATTTTAACCCAACCAGTAACGGGTCATATTTGTTCTCTGGAACCAGTATCCAAGTTTTGGACAAGCTTGGTCTTAGATTCTGATACTGATTGATGATGAATCCAGAGATGATTTTTTTTTTGTGCTAAATTCTAAATTTAGCCACCCACCCAACTGAGGTAATGGCCAAATATGACCGACTCGGTAGGAGAAGATAGATAGATTGGCTACATAAACCATCACTGTTTTGCATTTCCTACTGGTTCCTTTAATCTACGTATGAGGGTGATCAAATAAATTGAAAAAAAAGGTAACCAGCTGGTAACGAAACCCCTGACCCTGAATGTTCACAGGTCTGACCTGAATTTCTAATATTGATTTTGACCTATTAGCTGGAATCCAGCAGATAAATTCATAATACATAAAAGGTGAACTTTGTGCATCTTTACAAATTACTTATTTATGTGTTGTATTGTGACAGCTAAACATGGAATCTGATCAGGGCCTGCCGTTAAAACCTTCAGCCATTTTTCCAAATCCATTTTGAGAAAAACACAGCCTGTTATCCCCTCATTTTTAAAGTGGGAGTGTGCTAAATATATTGCAGAGAATAACAGGCAGTAAAAATAGCCATCGGAAGAGATGGCAAATCCCCCGACCAAAAGCCAATATGGCCTTCAGAAGATTGTTCACCAATAGAAAGTGCACCAGAATTAAACCACATATCACAAAAGTATTGCAGTTATGGCCATCGCAAGATTATACTGTCAGGGGAGATAACTAAAAAAACAGGGCACTCAGAAATGTGGTTCTTGCGCATGACATGCCTGCTTAAGCTCATGTATTTCTGCACAAAGTACCATCAATATGTCTCATAAGGTATTGGAAATATGGTGATCACAAGCTGGTCATACTGTTATATTGGAAGGGTAGATAACTCAAATACCACAGCAACAACAGTTGTGGTTCTTGCACATGACATCCCTTCTGTACCTTGTATACAATTGTGCCAAGTTCCTTCAATATATCTCAAAGGGAGTTGGAGTTATGGCCATCACAAGGTTATATTGCCAGGGGAGATAACTAAAAAACCAGAGCACCCAGAGTTGTAATTCTTGAGCATGACACACCTGCTTAACCTCATGTACATCTGCATCAAGTACCACCAATATGTCTCAAAGGGTATTGGAGGTACGGTGGTCACAAGGTTGTCATACTGTGATATTGGAAGGGGAGATAACTCAAATATCAAAGCACCCAGAGTTGTGATTCTTAGGCATGAAGCGCTGTCTCAACGTTGTATACAATTGTGCCAAGTACCATCAATATATCTCAAAGGGTATTGGAGTTATGGCCATCACAAGGTTATATTGTCAGGGGAGATAATTAAAAAACCAGGGCACCCAGAGTTGTGGTTCTTGCACGTGACACACCTGCTTAACCTCATGTACAACTGTACCAAGTATCATCAATATATCTCAAAGAGAGTTGGAGATGTGGCCATCACAAGGTAGTGATTCTATATTATTGGAAGGGGAGATAACTAAAAAAACACAGCACCCAGAGTTGTGGTTCTTGTGCATGACACACTGTCTCAGCCTTGTGAACAACTGTGCCAGGTATCATCAATATATCTTAAAGGGTATTGGAATTATGGCCATCACAAGGTTGTCACTCTATTTTATTGGAAGGGGAGATAACTCCAAAACCATGGCAACCAGAGTTGTGGTTCTTGTGCATGACACGCCGTCTCAGCCTTGTGAACAACTGTGCCAGGTACCATCAATATATCTCAAAAGGTATTGGAGTTATGGCCATTACAAAGTAGTCATTCTATTTTATTAAAAGGGGAGATAACTAAAAAAGTATGGCATCCAGAGTTCTGGTTCTTGCGCATGACACACCGTCTCAGGCTTGTGAACAATTGTGCCAAGAACCATCAATGAATCTCAAAGGGTATAGGAGTTATGGCATTCACAAGGCTGTCACTCTATTTTATTGGAAGTGGAGATAACTCCAAAACCATGGCAACCAGAGTTCTGGTTCTTGTGCATGACACGCCGTCTCAGCCTTGTGAACAACTGTGCCAGGTACCATCAATATATCTCAAAGGGTATTGGAGTTATGGCCATCACAAAGTAGTCATTCTATTTTATTAAAAGGGGAAATAACTAAAAAAGTATGGCATCCAGAGTTCTGGTTCTTGCGCATGACACGCCGTCTCGACCTTGTGAACAATTGTGCCAAGAACCATCACTGAATCTCAAAGGGTATAGGAGTTATGGCCATCACAAGGTTGCGTCTACGGACGGACGGACGGACGGACGGACAGACGGACGGACGCCAGGCTGATCGCTATATCCCCCGAACCTATTCGGTCGGGGGATAAAAATGGGTTAGCTCTGTGTACTGGATTCTAAAATTAGGTCATGAAACTAACCAGTGTAGCACTTCCCTTTTACAAAGATTGTTTTTACTACAAGGTAACACCACCAATCAGCTGTATGTCAATAATGTCCCCCATTTGAAAATGGGACAGAAAACGAAATGGAAGTGGCTAGACGACCGGACCCGGTCTTCTAGTCTCTGAGTCTAGAATGTGGGACCCGACATTCGTGACTCTGAGACTAAAAGACCGGGTCCGGTATTCTAGACAAGTCCATTATGGAAGGCTAGAATGCCGGGAATATAATATTTACTAGTTATAATCGACCGAAAACAGAAAACAAATACATATGAAGAACCGGACAAACCTTTTCCACCATTTTGGGAGGGGGAGAATACTTTCGTTTTATGTATATCAGCAACTGCAATTTTCTAGATGTAACGGTCAGATGTAACAACGGATGTAATGCGGGACGGACACTTTTGACTTATGTATTGGTTTCTATTATGAGTGAGTGAGTTTTAGTTTTACGTCCCACCAACAGCTAAGGTCATACAGAGACGGGACCTCGGTTTAAAGACTCATCCGAAAGTCTGGAGAAGTGGGATCGATCCTGCGACCCCTGGTTTACAAGGCGAGAAGCGTAACCACTGCACCACGGAGGCTTCTTGGTTTCTATTATTATAATAATAATAAATATTATTATTATTATTATATATGATGGAACTTGAATGTGATAAATCAGCGTTTGTCGTGTTTGTCGCGGTCGAACTTTGACAAATCGCTGTGTCGTAGTCAGGGCTCAAGCCAGAGGGCGACTCAGGCGAAGAAGTCGCCCTGTTGGGGCTCACTTCGCCGACTTTGGCGATGAAAGCGAAAAAAACTTCGTCCTGAAATTTCGCCATTTTTTTTGTTGTCATTCTTGTGAACAGTAACGGTAAACTGACAAGGTGACGATAATCCTTCGATCCACTTGTGTCAGAAATCTCAGTAATTTCACTGAACAAAGCTAACTATTTATTCTGCACTTCGTGCCAGTTGCAGTTTGGTACTGTTATGTAATTTAATTCTAACCGTTAGCTCATGCCACTTGAGCCACTTGCAACAGGCTTAGTTGTCTTGTACTGTCATAAATCTATCTCGGTTGATTGCACAAAGTTTTTATTGCCATAAGAGCCAATTAAGATTACACAAGATTATGTAACTTAAACAGGTATATTAGTACCATTAGCTCTACTGTTGTATACAGTAATAAGGTTATTCCTACCATTGGCATTGACACTGCATTAGGATTTAATAATTTTTAAATAAAGGTGGTTTATTTGTTTCGCCATTGATTTGTTTGTACATTACTTTTGCATCCATCAATCGTTTTCATTTTTTTATGGACAACAACAAAAGTAGGTTGCAATTTTTTATTTTGTAAGTGAAAATAATTATTACTTGTCGGTAAATATTCAGTAATTATCCAAATTAATAAAAAAAAAAAACAACTGATTTTCATCTAGCGAGGTTGTTCCCCCTTGTTTCTATAGTCTGTTTTAAAATACAATTGTGACAGGAACTTAGTGAGAAATGATCTAACTATTACACAGAAACCTCACCATTCATTATAACATGGTTGGATACAACAAAAGTTACAGCTTGCCTAAATACAGTAAAATTACTATATTAAGACCACCTTTGGGACAGTTCAAAAGTGGTCTTTAAGACCACTTTTGAACAGTCCCAAAGTGGTCTCTGATCAGGGGTCACTGTATGCAGAAAACAGAAAAAAAGAATAACTGCAGCCAACCAAATAAGCATTTTAAAGCAGAATTAGTCTTCATTTCAGGTGGTCTCAATAGCGGAATTGATTGATACCCCTGTAAAACACACTTTTCTCCAAATAGGGATTTACAGGAGAACTCATTACATTGTTGTTGTTTGGCCGTTTAGCCGCACCCACTTCTCCCTAGACCCAGCAAACTTCTCCCTATTTTCCCAGGAGGGAGAAGTCACTTCTCTCAAATTTTTTGGGCTAGCTTGGGCCCTGGTAGTATGTTTTGTAGAGCTACTACCGATAGCCCCCCCCTCCCCCGTTCCGTGAGCCTCGCCGGTAAAAGGTCGTTGTATGTCGCCCATCGGTTCCATCTCACGCATAGTCGCCGAACAAAACAGTGCCCAAAGACGCCGCAGTAAGGTCTCTCTCGTCCATTGTACCATTAATGTGACTCTAGAAATTGGTCTTGCAGTGACATTGTAAGGCATATGAACTAAGTCATGCACAATTTAAAATTGCCAGTGGTTTTAAGGCATTCTTTAATGACACAGCTCACTCAGGTACAATGAATCTCATCATTAAACTAGACACTGAGATAATTATTACTGATGAGTGAACTCATTCAGGCCTAATTAGCAATCAACGTAATTTACCATTGTGATTTTTTGACACCACAAATTAGATTCTAATTTTGAAAATAAATAAATAAATAAATAAAATGAAGGTCAAATTTAAGCAGTTGTCGTTATATTGTTCACCGATATTCATGATATTGCAGTTGTAGATATACTTAAAACACAATCAACAGTAATCTATCATAGCTTCAAAATGGCAGATAATTCATGACAGGTAAATGTTCCTTTCTAATTTTGTTTAGGCTTCCTTGTGGATTATAGTTATCAAATATTCTATTGCCAGCATTCTAGCCAGCCTGGCAACGGAAGGGTGGCTAGACGACCGGACCCGGTCTTCTAGCCGCTAGGTCTAAAATGCCGGGTCTGGCGTTCTAGACTCAGAGGCTAGAAGACCGGATCCGTTCGTCTAGCCACTTCCAAACGAAATAGGGATGCCTGTTAATTATTTACCATGGTCGAAATAACACGAGAATTTCTACTTTCAGTTTCACTCTGACTGGTTCTTATGATCACACTGTTCGCTGCGAGAGATATCTGTAGCAAACATCAATAACCAGTCTAACAGTGATTTCATGGTTACTCAAGCGCTAAGCGGATTGCCTCAATGAAATACCAAGCATCTTATAATAGCGGGAAACTGCTTTGCGGTCTGTAGTGAAATCTCCCCGGTACCCTACATCGAGAAGTACCAGGACCGGTAGTTACCGGGAATTAGTGTTAGAAGGAAGGGAGACAATCAAGTGAGAACTTCCGCCCGGGATTTTCATGAGTTTATGACAGTGCCTGGCTGAAAGAGCAGTGGTATTTGTAAGTCCCTGTCCCTCAAACCTTCCTCCTAATACAAGGGCATCTTTATATTTTATGCGGGCTTTTTATAAAACACTTTATACTCAACTTTTTCGGCTATAACTATAGAACTGAAACCGACCGCACGGGAGTACTGGTAAACCGCTCAGAGGATCTGTGCCTGCCAAGGCAATGCGGTGCGAGTCGGCCCGTCCATGCTTATAAACCCTATTGGTTTCATTGGGCAGCACAACTAACTTCCCACATCACAGGTCCTGGTGTATGAATGTCATTTGACGTGTCACCAGTAACAATTCTGATTCTGATGGCTTGAGATGACATTTCACCTCAGTGTCGGGTAAAGTTACAAGTAAATGTCCCACAAAATTCGAAGCAACGTCTCAAAAAAGACCTTTACAGTGTTGACGGGGACGTTAAACTTAAAGTGAATGACTACCTTATTTTTTTCTCAGATCCATTTTATAAAAACACTATTAAGGAATGATATTTTATAGCTAAAGCTCGGCGAACAATCCAGGCTTCCAAACGAAAGTCATGGAGGGAATATGTTTCAAAACTGAACTACAAAACCCCTATTAAAAAGGTTTGGGATATGGTACGAAAAATATCAGGAGAAACAAAGTCCCCTAGTTTTACACATTTAAATACTGGTTTTGACACAAAAGCTTCAACTAAAAAAGATATCTCAGATACTCTTGGTTGCACATTATTGAGAAATTCATTATCGCAAAATTATTCTGACACTTTTAGAAATTTAAAAAAGGTCAAAGAGAAAAGAAATCTAAATTTGAAATCCCTCAATCCCGAAGAATCACTCACAAAGAAGTCACCTGGGCTTGTAGTTCAGGACAGTCAACAAGAAGAAATCACTTGGGCTTGTAGTCTGAGACAGTCAACAAGAAGAAATCACTTGGGCTTGTAGTCTGAGACAGTCGACATTCTTCAAGAAATCACCTGGGCTTGTAGTTCAGGCTAGTCTTCATCTTCAAGAAATCACCTGGGCTTGTAGTCCAGTCGTCAAGAAGATGTAACCATTCTCCTGGGGTGATACGTCTTGTAGTCTATCACCTAGGGACCTGGGCTTGTAGTTCAGGACAGTCTTCAAGAAGAAATCACCTGGGCTTGTAGTTCAGGACAGTCTTCAAGGAGAAATCACTTGGGCTTGTAGCTCAAGACAGTTATCACTCACAAAGAAGTCACATGGGCTTGTAGCTCCAGACAGTCATAACTCACCAAGAAGTCACTTGGGCTTGTAGCTCAAGATAGGCATCGCTCACAAAGAAGTCACATGGGCTTGTAGCTCAAGACAGTCATATTCATAACTCACCAAGAAGTCACATGGGCTTGTAGCTCAAGACAGTCATCACTCGCCAAGAAGTCACTTGGGCTTGTAGCTCAAGACAGTCATCACTCACCAAGAAGTCACTTGGGCTTGTAACTCAAGATAGTCATCACTCACCAAGAAGTCACTTGGGCTTGTAGCTCAAGACAGTCATCACTCACCAAGAAGTCACTTGGGCTTGTAGCTCAAGACAGTCAGTCACTTGGGCTTGTAGCTCAAGACAGTGATCACACACAAAGAAGTCACATGGGCTTGTAGCTCAAGACAGTCATCACTCACCAAGAAGTCACTTGGGCTTAATTGTAGCTCAAGACATTCATCACTCATCAAGAAGTTACTTGGGCTTGTAGCTCAAGACAGTCAACAAGATGGAATCACTTGGGCTTGTAGCTCAAGACAGTGTCCATCAACAAGATACCACTTGGACTTGTAGTTCAAGACAGTTTCCTGGTAAGATGGGCTACACCAAAGAGGTAAGGTTTTTGTGGCGGCCTGTGGCTGTCATATTTCTTTTCAGATATCCCCACCTTGGATGAAGGCTTTCATCATAAAGTTGGGGGGAGTGTAGTGAACATCAAGAAGTACCAGGACCGGTAGTTACCGGGAATTAGTGTTAGAAGGAAGGGAGACAATCAAGTGAGAACTTCCGCCCCAGATTTTCATGAGTTTATGACAGTGCCTGGCTGAAAGAGCAGTGGTATTTGTAAGTCCCTGTCCCTCCAACCTTCCTCCTAATACAAAGGCATCTTTATATTTTATGCGGGCTTTTTATAAAACACTTTAGGTCGTACGGGTTACCGGAAAAGATGTACCGTACCGAGAAAAACTATCCATATTTGGTACTTGCCGTTTTCCATCTTGATCCGTATTTAGGAAAAACGGATCTGTAGTTTACGGCTTTACAGCCCTTATCTGGAGCGCTGTTCATGTCAGGGCCTGACAAATCCACTGCCTGGCTGCCCGGGACAAGTCTAAATTTTGGCTGGGTAAGTGATTTTTTTTATTTCACTTTCATTTATTTCAGAAAAATCTATAGAACATATAAGGATTATGGTAATTCTAAGCTATTTTCAAGATGCTGTGGAATGCTGGGCAAGTGGTTGAAATTTGATATGTCAGACCCTGCATGTCGAACAGTTCTCAAGATCTGTAGGGGCAGAAGTATGTAGATATCTCAGTCTTGAGGTTAAGGCAAGGGTGTAATAGCTTGAATAAAATATCAAGCCGAAATGACCCACCAATTTAGGCTGAACCCATAGACCACCAAATTTGGGCCGAAACGACCTGGCCGAAATGAATCAGTGGCCGAAAGTACCAAATATCATTTGAACTATTATTTAGAGGGCAAAAATATTGTTGTTTGTCGCTGCTTATACCACTAGGTGCTTAGTGGATCCTCTGGAATATTTTTTAATAGTGCTAACCTGGTCTGTAAAAAAATATTTCGCTAAGTTTCGCTCCACCCCACCCACTTTCAATGTATTGCACACGTGAACAGGGTGAAAGAAATCGCTCTGTAAGAAAATTATCAGAAAACAGTGAATGGGACAAACCATGACAAGTTGGGATGCTCTTTCTAACTCGGACATTATTTGTTGGTCCATTGTAGCTGCAAGAATATTTAAATCATCCAAAGTTCGCTTTTTGGTATCCTCCGATTATTCTTCGCAGCCGGGTGCGTTTTAAAAACCGCAACGGCGATGAACGTACCTTATGTTACCGGAATATGTACGATCAGTTACCTCCCATCGCACGCTCTGTTAAGGGGCTCTTACACTGTCACGATTTTTGCCACGACTCACCACGATTTTATAAATCGTGGTAAATCGTGAACAACGTCGTAGGGAAGTCGGCAGAGATCTTGAGGAATCGTGGTTGATCGTGATAGTTCGGGAGTGACCACGACTGTTTTGGACATGTTCAAAACATTCGTGACGAGTCGGCATCATTTTTCAAATCGTAGAGCGGTCGTAGAGAAATCGAAGCTCAGTCGTGAGCCGTCTTCGTGGTAATCGTGGCCAATCGTGACTGAATTCTACCACAATTGAGCTACGACGAGACAAGATCATCTACGACGCCTCTACGATTCCGTTGCGACTGCCGTACGACCTACTACGATATCACAACGACTACTCACGACAATGCAAGATACACCAGGAATGCACTACGATCTATGACGACGCTAACACGATTTATCCCGACGAACACTTTTATATACCCAGATCGTTATAAATCCTGACGAATCGGGAGAAGTCTTGGTTAATCGTGAGTAAATCGTATCGAATCCTCCATGATCGTACTGAGTCTTTGATCATCGTGCCAATTCGGCCTTGGTCGTAGAGCAGTCTTGCAGGGATCGTGTATGATCGTCTGATATCTTGAAGCAATCGTGGTGCAGTCGTAGAAGAATCCTAGAGGATCGTAAGACATCGTGGTCGATCATGGAGGATCGTTGTAAATCGGCTCCATTATCGTACAGCAATCGTGACTGTTCGTAGAAGTGTCGTAGCAATGTCGTGAGTATTCGTAGGGTTTAGAAATCGGAACCGTGTATGCCCCGATTTGCCACGATTTTCATGATCCCCATTTGTCGTGGACAGTCGTGGACAATCGTGGCGAAAGTCGTGACAGTGTAAGAGGGGCTTTAGCGAGCTTTGAGCATGTTAAGTACAATCTATTATTAGGTCATGCAGTACGGAACTAGATCTCATGGAGCGTGATAGCTCAATGGAGCGTGATAGCTCAGTGGTTAGTGTACTTGCCTCTGATGCTAGAGGTCCCGGGTTCGATCCCCGGCAGCGGCGATAAAATTTCGGTGTCCGAACACGCTCCATTGGCATCATTTGCAGGGATGAATGTCATAAAGTGCACCGTCCTTCGGATCGGGACGTTAACTGGAGGCCCCCTGTGCAGGGAGAACCATCCCCTGTGCAGTTTAAAGATCCCTCCCGTAAATACATGATTACTGCCCAGTAAGCATTCTACATAAATCTACAGCGGGCCGTTAGCGGCCCGTCAGGGTAGCTGACGGGCCGCTAACGGCCCGCTAACGGCCCGCTGTAGATTTATGTAGAATGCTAGCAGGGTGTGTAGGCTGTCATCATGCAAACATGGAGTGTATGTAATGTACACCTGCGGTAATGGTCAAAAGTGGCCGACGCAGTATCAGTAGATAGATAGACATTAGGAAAAAAAGAACCCCTGTATACAGTGATGTAGTGAAATGTGACATCTACTAAAATGTGACTTATTATTATAGCAACAAATATTACGTTTCAATAATGAGAGTCTAATCAAATACTGGAATCATGCATGCAGTCGTTAGTTCAGTGTTTCCCCTAGCCTGGAGTGTATGTAATATACACCTGCGGTAATGGTCAAATGTGACCGACGCAGTATCAGAAGATAGATAGATAAACAGAGAGGAATGGATCAACGGAGCGTGATTGCTCAGTGGTTAGTGCACTTGCCTCTGATGCTAAAGGTCCCGGGGTCGATCCCCGGCAGCGGCGATAAAATTTCGTTGTCCGAACAAGCTCTATTGGCATCATTTGCAGGGATGAATGTCATAAAGTGCACCGTCCTTCGGATCGGGACGTTAACTGGAGCCCCCCTGTGCAGGGAGAACCATCCCCATGTACAGGTCAACGATCCCTACCGTAATTACATGTAGGCTTTGATCAGTCAAATACCCCACAGAACTTCAGTTAAATAAAGCAAATTCTTCTGATACCGAGGCCCCGGTTTTGGATTTACATCTATCTATTGTGGATTGGGTTGTTTCTTGCAAAATTTATGATAAACGCGATGATTTTGATTTTGAGATTGTAAACTTTCCTTTTTTGGATGGTGATGTTCCACGTGCGCCATTCTATGGCGTTTATATTTCACAAGTAATTCGATTTGCCAGAGTGTGTAGTCATGTAACTGACTTCAATATTCGTAATAAATTGTTATCGGCTAAACTTCTTAATCAGGATTATCGGAACCATAAACTACGCAAAGCCTTTTCAAAATTTTATAGACGTCATTCTGATTTAATTTCAAACTTCAATCTCTTCTGCAAAAAGGTCTATCGGAACCCGAATTTTATGGTGACTTAGTATATAAATTTAGAAAAAAATTATAACCACAATGACTTCAGCACCCAATTTCGTAAAATCATTCTTCGATATAAAAAGATTGAGTACAACATAAATGTTATACGACAGACTGCATGTATGGTAGTTAACCCAATTACGGTTGACAGCTTTGCTTCCCTCTTTAATTGCACGCCGGTGGTTCAGGCCTCAGATTCTATGACGGTTCCAACGTAAAGGCTTATGTTGGATGGTACCTAGCTGATGCTCTGTCTCTGGCCGGACCCATCGGAGTCTAACTGTTGGTTTTCTTTTGCTCCAGCATATCTGTTGTTTCTTGCTGTCGAGTCCTCACCGTGTTTCATCTCTGTGGTTGTTTGATTTTTGTGTTCACGGAGATGTTGCACTGATGAGTTAGGAGGCCTTCATGCGGACTGAACAAATTACTTGTCTTAATCGCGACGGAAGTAAGGGAGAGGATAGTAGGAAGCAAGGGCGAGAAAATCGATTTAAGCTCCCCCCCCCCATCCCAAGGCGGCTGATCTGTCGCGGTTTATTTTTGTTATGGTTTGTCTTTGGGTGTTTGTGTCGCTTATATTATTTTATTTTGGAAAACCTTTTGGCCATTTTGTGTGAAAATAACTGTCCTTTTGGCTTTCCGCTGTTGGTGTTTCCGCTGGGGTCTGTTGCTTCATATTTGTGTTTCTTTCCCTTTGGTGTCTCTGATGGGAGTTGTGGGTTAATTGTATCCATTCCTGATCATTGCCTCTACTTCTTTTTTTTCATCCTGCAATCCTGGAGTGTATGTAATGTAGAAATATATTGCGCAATAGAAGTAGCGTCGGTGACATGCTTAACGAGCTAGAATGGCCGTCCCTAGAGGCCCGTCGTGAGCAGTCCTCTTTAACCTTCTTCTATAAGATACACTCAGGTACAGTGGCCATTAATAAAGACAAATACTTGACCCCTGCGACAGTTTCAATCCGGACAAGGGCATCAAAAGTAAAACAACGCACAATACCATAGTTACCAGTCCTGTAGTGATGCCCTGAAAAATTCCCTTTTACCCTAGAACTATTCCCCAGTGGAATAGTCTTCCCTCTTCTGTGGTGAATGCTAAGACTGCAGAGGAGTTCAAAATAGAAGTGGAGGCAATGATCAGGAATCTATTCAATCAACCCACAGCTCCCATCAGAGACACAAAAGGGAAAGAAACACAAACATGAAACAACAGATCTAATGGAAATATAAACATCGGGAAGCCAAAAGGACACATTACGATAACACACCCGTGTGGTATAGTACATTTTTTCATACCTCAAAAAGGTAATTTTATGATGAAAATGTGTGGTATTTTTCTTATTTATACGCCAAACATAGGTTTTGGGTGCTCGTTAGAACCGCCTCAATGAGGCGGTTCTAACGAGTACCCACAACCTATGTCTTGGAGCAGAAATAAGGAAAATGATGTTTACCACCGTAAACCCCAGATTTCTCTATATAAAGTGGGATTTCGGGGGGGGGGGGGGGTCTTTATTTCACGGACTTGTTCACGTGATGAGTTACTTTCCCAAAAATGGCCAATAGGCTATCCAAAATAAAATAATATATGCGACACAAACACCCAAAGACAAACAATAACAAAACTAAACCGCGACAGAAGAACCGCCTTGGAACGGTCAGGGGATACTAATTCCACTGGGGGGCTTAAATCGATTTTACGTGTCAAAATAGAAGTGGGGGCAATGATCAGGATTCGATGCAATCAACCCACAACTCCCATCAGAGACACCAAAGGGAAAGACACACAAACATGAAACAACAGACACTAATGGAAACACCAGCAGCGGAAAGCCAAAAGCACAGTTACTTTCCCACAAAATGGCCAATAGGCTATCCAACATGAATAAAATAACATAAGCGACACAGACACCCAAAAGACAAACCATAACAAAAATAAACAACGACAGAAGAACCGCCTTGGAACGGTCCGTACAGTGTAAGACTGAGATTCAGAGGTATGCATTTTAGTATACCTCTGTTATTCAGATTGTAAGTAGTTTTAAGGACTCATCCAGTGACTTCTCCGTTTTTATTTTAGCTAAATTCTAAATTTAGCTACGCACCTAACTGAGGTAATGGCCAAATTTGACCGACACAGTATAAGAAGATAGATAGATACATGTAGATAGATAGATAGATGTACACCTGCGTCAATGGCCAAATGTGACCGTAGCAGTAACAGAAAGAAAGAAAAGGAAACTTGATTTAACGAAATCAGCCGGATATAGCGAAATCAAGTTATAAAATACATATTTTTAAAAACAGGCAAACAACTGTTCTTGCATATTATCTAGAATGTTATTATACATTTATGAGCGAAGTGTCATGACAAAATTTGAATATCTAGTATGTTTTTGATAGGAAAATCTATTCTGCCACTTGATTTCGCTGACAATCGCATGTGCGATATCAACTCGGTTTAGAGAAATCAATGTATAAAATACTTTTTTTCGACAACTGACTAAAACGTATTCGTGTATATTATTAAGAATCTTGCCAAACATTTATGAACCAAGTTTCATAGCAAAATTTGAATATTTAATATGTTTTTGAGAGGAAAATCTATTCTGCCATATGATTTCGCTTTCAGTCACATGTGCGAAATCAACTCATTTTAGCGAAATCAATGTATATCATACCTTTTTCCCAAAACCGGCTAAAACGTTTTTAAGACTAAAACATGATTACGAATGTTGTTATACATTTATGAGCCAAGTTTCAGGACAAAATATGAATATTTAGTATGTATTTGAGAGGAGAATCTATTCTGCCACATGATTTCGCTTGCAGTCACATGTGCGAAATCAATTAGTTTTAGCGAAATCAATTTATAAAATAACTTTTTTTTTCTCAAAAACCGCCTAAAACGTTTTTATTCGGCCCTTTAAAGATTTTTTATCTTGATTTTGGTTTTACGACCCTTTCAATAACGCTGTGTCTGATCAGGGTCTACACTGTTGGATTAAATGACATGCATTTTTGTAAAACTTATCACAAATAAAACAAACCTGATTCCACTAAATTTGCAAACGGGCCACTCAAACTTATCAGATGGACAATTTTTCATAGCTCCCAAACCCATGTGTGTAAGCGGTTCGAACGGGTAAGTACCCACAGTATAATTTAGGACCCTTTCGAGAACGCTGCGTCTGATCGTGGTCTACACTATTTGCTTAAAGGACATGCATTCTAACGGGTACGTACCCACAATATAATTTTATGTTTTTATTTATTTTATTATTGAATAATTATTTTATGTTAGTTATACAGCCCTTCCATGCATGTTTCACCTAGCTACATCGAGCTCCTGTTTGCTAGAAAGACTTGCGTTCTAACGGGTACGTACCCACAATACAACTTTATGTTTTTCAATTATATTATTATTGAATGATTCATTTAATTTATGTTGGTTTTACGACCCTTCCATGAATGTTTCACCTATATCGAGCTCATGTTTTAGTTGATTTCGCACGTGTTTTTCAGCGAAATCAAGTGGCAGAAAAGATTTTCCTATTAAATATTTATATTTTCTCATGAAATTTGGACCATGAATGTATATCAATATTGTTAATAAGATGCAAAATAAAAATGTTTCAGTCAGCTTTGGGAAATACTTTTTTTATACATTGACTTTGCTAAAATGAGTTGATTTCGCACATGTGATTTCCAGCGAAATCAAGTGGCATAATAGATTTCCCTCTCAAACACATACTAAATATTCAAATTTTCTCAACAAACTTTGCTCATAAATGTAGAACTACATTCTTGTTAATATGCAAGAACAATGTTTAGCCTGTTTTTTTGTAAATGTGTATTTAATAGGTTGATTTCGCTAAATCTGGCTGATTTCGCGAAATGGGGCATGAGATTTCAGCCAGTTAAATGCAACATTATGCAGATAACTAGGAAGAGATTTAATATAATTGAGGCTTCTTACACCTTAGAGGGAACGGTCCCCGAGAATGTGGACTCCATTAAATACCTTGGTGTGACAAGCACACACAAAATGAGATGGAGTACTCATATTAGTAACAGGTGTACTAAGACAAATAGAACACTTAGTTTCCTGTGGCGAAATCTTCATCAGTGCCCACAGGATGTAAAAGAGGCAGCATATAAAGGTCTCGTTAGCCCAATCTTGGAATATGGTAGTTGTATCTGGAAGAGGTTGAAAAAGGTAAGAATAGAGCTGGTAGATTTGTAACAGGCATTTGCTTCCTTGAAACTGGGAGCATGGCTGAAATACTTGGAAAATTAAAATGGGAGTCTCTCAAGAAAAGGAGAAAAGACAGTAGGCTCATCCTTTTTATACAAAGGTCTAAAGGGTGCTGCCAGCATTCCAACAGATGACCTTGTTCCCCCAGCTAGGCACTATAGAAACCACCATTCATTGTCGTTTCAGAGTAGAAGAGGAGGCAATGATCAGGAATCGATAAATTAACCCGCAGGTTCCACCAGAGACACCAAAGGGAAAGAAACACAAACATGAAACAACAGACCCTAATGGAAACATCAATAGCGGAAAGCCAAAATGACAGTTACTTTACACAAAATGGCCAATAGGCTATCCCAAATAAAATAATATAAGCGACACAAAAACCCAAAGACAAACCATAACAAAAATAAACCGCGACAGAAGAACCGCCTTGGAACGGTCAGCGGAAACGAATTCCACTGCGGGGAGGGGGGGGGGGGATGCTTAAATCGATTTTACGTGGCCATAATCCTCGCCCTTACTTCCGTCGCGATTTAGACAAATAATTTATCAATGAAGGCCTCCTAACTCATCAGTGCAACATCTCCGTGAACACAAAAAATCAAACAACAACGGTGAGGACTCGACAGCAAGAAACCACTGAAATGCTGGAGCAAAAGAAAACCAACAGTTAGACTCCGATGGGCCCGACCAGAGACAGAGCATAAGGTACCAACTAACATAAGCCTTTACGTTGGAACCGTCATAGAATCTGAGGCCTAACCCACCAGCGTGCAATTCAAGAGGGAAGAAAAGTTGTCAACCGTGATTGGGTTAACTACCATGCATGCAGTCTGTCGTATAACATTTACGTTGTACCCAATCTTTTTATATCGAAGCATGATTTAACGAAATTGGGTGCTGAAGTCATTGTTGTTATATATTTTTCTGAATTTATACACTACGTCACCATAAAATTCGGGTTCCGATAAACCTTTTTGCAGAAGAGATTTACCGGTAAGTCCAATATTGAATTTTGAAATTAAATCAGAATGACGTCTATAAAATTTTGAAAAGGCTTTGCGTAGTTTATGGTAGCGATAACCCTGATAAAGAAGTTTAACAGTTAACAATTTATTACGAGTGTTGAAATCAGTTACATGACTACACACTCTAGCAAATCGAATTAATCGCGAAATATAAACGCCATAGGATGGCGCACGAGGAACATCACCATCCAAAAAACGGAAAATTTACAATCTCAAAATCAAAATTATCGCGTTTATCACAAATTTTGCAAGAACAAACCCATCTACAATAGATAGATGTAAATCCAAAAACGGGGCCTCGGTATCAGAAAAAAATGCTTTATTCAACTGAAGTTCTGGGGGGTAAATTTGACTGATCAAACCATCAAAATAGGTATTATCAATATTTAATAAATCATCCAAACATCTAGAAGTGGAGCTAAAAGCTTCAGTGCTTTCAGACTGGTTTTCAGCAGAAAGGGACATCATGAAGTCTCTCTCATAACTAACTTCCCATATCACAGGTCCTTGTGTATGAATGTAATTTGACGTGTCACCAGTAACAATTCTGATTCTGATTCTGATATAATGGATGATTATGGCCTTATCTATCTATCTATCTATCTATCTATCTATCTATCTATCTATCTATCTATCTATCTATCTATCTATCTATCTGCAAGACAAAGTAAAAAGGAATAAAAGTGAGACACTATGAAGGAAAAGTTAAAAGTTTATGTTACATAAGAGAATACAATCAGATAAAAACAAGTGTTGTGGACTAGGACATATAGTGTGACACTGTCCTTACCCCTGACCTAAATGACTCTATGTTATGGAGGACAGGAAGATGATGGGGAAGTTGATTCCACTGTACAATAGCCAAGGGGAAAAAAGAGTTAGTAGCTGTCTGTAGTCGACATCTGGACATAGTGAAGTGGGTGCATATGCCTGGTCAGTCTGATGGGATGGTTAATATATGTAGGGAGGGGAACAACAACTAGGCTATTTACTATTTTGTAAAATAGTATCTGGCGGGCATCGGCTCGCCTGTCCTCAAGTGAACGCCACCCTAGTGAGTTTTGCATGCTTGTAACACTTGCATAAGGGAAGTAGTTGCTGTTAACCCATCGTATGACCCGTTTTTGAACCATTTCAATTTTATTTATATAGGTCTGTGTGTATGGGCTGCAAACAGGGGATGCATATTCGACTTGGAGGCAAACTAAATAGAAATGAAGGCAATGATCAGAAATCGATACAATTAACCCACAGCTCCCATCAGAGACAACAAAGGGAACGAAACACAAACATGAAACATCAGACCCTAATGGAAACATCAATAGCGGAAATCCAGAAGGACAGTTACTTTCCCACAAAATGGCCAATTGGCTATCCAAAACAAAATGATAGAAGCGATACAAACAATCAAAGACAAACCATATCAACAATAAACCACGACAGAAGAACTGCCTTGGAACTGTCAGTGAAACTAATTCCACCGGGGATGGTGGGGTGGGGGTCTTAAATCGATTTTACGTTCCTTACTTCCGTCGCGATTTAGACAAATAATATGTTCAGCCAGCATGAAGGCCTCCTAACTCATCAGTGCAACATCTCCGTGAACACAAAAAAATCAAACAACCACAGAGATGAAACAACGGTGATGACTCGACAGCAAGAAACCATTGAAATGCTGGAGCAAAAGAAAACCAACAGTTAGATCCCGATGGGTCCGACCAGAGACAGAGCATTAGGCACCAACAAACATTACATAGAATTAGATTCTCTCTAATTCTCAGTAAGAATTTATGTTGGAACCGCCATAGAATCTGAGGCCTGACCCACCGGCGTGCAATTAAAGAGGGAAGCTAAGTTGTCAACCATGATTGGGGACTTGTCCGATTCTTTTAGCTCTTACGTATATTCTATTCCGATCAGGGACATCGCCTTAACTCGACCTACTGGGGATGGAGAATTTGTCAACAGCGTAGTTGGGGGAACAAGGCCATCTGTTCGAATGCCTCGGTAGCTCAGTTGGGTGCACGTCTGACTGGTGAACAGGAGTTCATTGATAACGAAATCTTTTCTATATTCGTTGATTCAAGAAGTACAGCGGAAGAATGAGCAATGTCCCAGTAAGCATTCTACATAAATCTACAGCGGGCCGTTAGCGGCCCGTCAGGGTAGCTGACGGGCCGCTAACGGCCCGCTGTAGATTTATGTAGAATGCTAGCAGGGGTACTGGTTAACGGATGCGATGTAACCTACATAGTGTTGACTGGGCCGTTAAACTCTGAAACAGAGAGAGAGAGAGAGAGAGAGAGAGAGAGAGAGAGAGAGAGAGAGAGAGAGAGAGAGAGGGCGATTTTGCGAGGAGGATTGTTATCATTTTTTATTGTGTGTAACCGAGCGCACATCTATGTATCTTCATATACTGAGTCGGTCACATTTGGCCATTTTCTCAGTTGGGTGGGTGTTTAAATTTAGAATTTAGCTTAAAAGGTGTGTGTGTGTGGGGAGGGGGGTGGGGGGCGGGGCGCTGGATGAGTCTTTTAACCTATTTACAATCTGATTATCAGAGGTATACTAAGACGAATACCACTTAGTCCCAATTTATACTGTACGGGATTTGAACTCGTCTGCCGTCTTGGTTTCTATCGCAGACGAGGGAAGACTATTCCACTGAGGAATAGTTTTGGAAAAAAGAGTGCTTTAGGGCACCACTGTAGGTGTGGTGTCTACGATATTGTGTGTTATTTACTTTTGATGCCCTTGTTTGAGTTGAAGCTGTCACGAAGGGGGGGGGGGGGGGGCAAATATTATCTTTATCTCGATACACTCACTATACCAGAGTTTATCTCATTACGATAACACATCCGTGTGATTTAGCGCATTTTTCAAACCTCAAAAAAAGGTAATTTTTCTGATGAAAATGTGTGATATTTTCTTATTTATACCCCTAAACATAGGTTTTGGGTGCTCGTTAGAACCGCCTCAATGAGGCGGTTCTAACGAGTACCCACAACCTATGTCTTGGAGCAAAAAAAAAAGAAAAATAATGTTTACCACCGTATACTCCCGTAAAACCAAGTTTTCTCTTTATAAAGTGGGGTATAGGGGGTCTTCATTTCACGGACTTGTTCACGTGATGTATAAAAGAAGGTTAAAGAGGACGTCTCCTTAAATTCAAGCAGTCGCCCACTCCTGTAGGTTCACCTACAAGTGTTTTGTTTGTTTTGTTTGAATTGAGGTTTAACGTCCCCGTCAACACTGTAAATGTCATTTTGGAGACGTTGCTTCCAATTGTGTGGGACTTTCACCCGACATTGAGATGAAATGACATTTCAAGCCCTGCCGCCCAATGAAACCAATAGGTTTTATAGTGTATGTGTAATTCGAGGTCTTTTATTGGAGGACGAGATGACTTAGGACCAAGTTCTCTAGAGGACCAGGGCTATAAGTTAGAGACCTATTATGTGCATAACGAAAACACGGCTATACAAACGCAGTGTAAACTTTACCGCCGGAAAAAAACGAATTTTTTAAGATGAAAAAATTGTGATATTTATCTTATTTCTGTTCAAAATATAGATTGTGGGTATACGTTGGAGCCACCTCATCGAGGTACCCAAATCTATATTTTAGAGCAGAAATAAGAAAAAAAAGTTTACCCATGTAAACCCCAGATTTTCTAGGTAAAAGTTTGGTTTAAGGTGGTCAAAATTATATAGGCGCGTTTTCCAGATGTAAGTCTGTCATATATCAACTCTGTTGAGGTGTGAACTTTTTTATTCCACTGTATATCCTTTCGGCTTCTTGTTACGCTTTTTATTAAAATGACAAGAACTCTTCACCAAAAGCATTAATATTAACAACAACAATTTTATATTTATATCATGATATAGGGTGGTCACAACAGAAAGCTTATGTGCTTTAAAAAACAACAAAATGTCTCGGAAGATATTAGGTAAATCAATTTTGTTTGATTTGAGGTTTAACGTCCCCGTCAACACTGTATAGGTCATTTTGGAGACGTTGCTTCCAATTTTGTGGGACTTTTACCCGACATTGACATGAAATGACATCTCAAGCCCTGTCGCCCAATGAAACCAATAGGGTTTATTAGCATGGACGGTCCGCCTCCCATCGCGGTTCCTGGACAGGCTTAGATCCTCTAAGCGGTTTACCAGTACTAGTGTGTGGGACTTTTACCCGACATTGACATGAAATGACATCACAAGCCCTGTCGCCCAATGAAACCAACAGGGTTTATTAGCATGGACGGTCCGCCTCCCACCGCGGTTCCTGGACAGGCTTAGATCCTCTAAGCGGTTTACCAGTACTAGTGTGTGGGCCGGATTCAGCTCTGCGTGGAAGCATCTTCAAGCCCCTATGGGCGGGGGCCGCTAGGTAAATCAATGAAATCCATGGGGATGATTCCTCGGATACTGCAGAACCCTTTTTAGATTTGGATCTATCGGTCTCTAATGGTATAATCTCATCTAAGATAAACGACAAACAGGATCATTTTGACTTCAACATTGTAAATTTCCCCCGTTCTTCTTCAAACGGAGTGTATATTTCTCAACTTATTTGTTTCCCTAGAGTTTCATCTTATGTTGTCGATTTTAATAATCAGAATAAATTTCAAACTGCTAAGCTTCTTAATCAGGATTATCGGTATAAACTTCGGGGGTCAGTTTTCAAAGCCTGGTTAGCTTAACGAGCTCGTTAGTGGTCATATTGTAAACTGTTCTAGCAAGTTCAATATATAAAAAAATGTATTTTTGCTGAAAAAAAAATGTGAGCAGCTTTTGCATTTGCAAAAGCTACTCACATTTTTTCAGCAAAAATATTAGTCTATTTACCATAATAAATGATCAAGTTTTAACGATACGTTAACTAACGACGTCGCTAGTTTTGAACAACTGGCCCCTGAACTTGTCGAAAACTACACAGTTAAAGGCCTTTATTCTTGATTATTGAGGACTATCATTTCATTACATAATATTATGTAGTCCTCAGTGCTGACAAAAGAGAAGTCCTGTGTTTAAACAGGTAAGGGGTCTCCTTGAGGAAAATCAATAATGTACTAACTGTTGACTGGCGTGTTCATTATTTTATTTTCCCCATAAATGCCTCAATCAGGGGATTCAACAAGAGCTACTAATCGCCCTATTAAGAGCCGCCTTTGATCTGCTATAGACAGTATACCACAGAGGGCAATAAAACAATTATGAAAACACGGTATGTCCTACAGTTTCAGAATAAATGCCTTTAAGGTGGAGCCTGATATTTCCTGGGTTCGACCCTCCGTGAACTAACTGGTGGTTTTGTTCTGCTCTGTTGTAGGATTGTTGTTGAGACCTCAACTTCATGGTGGTATTAATCTATACATGATCGTTTTACTGTTTATTTTAATATATTTACATTTTCCTCGTAAAGCCTAATGTAAACCTACAGAAAACAATGTAGTTCATAATTCCATGAAAACATCAACTCACATGATTTTCAGGGACGTCAAGTGACGTCAATCAAAACCAGTGTTTTCTGCTGGGGTGGGTGACGTCAACGCCCTTCCGTTCTTTGTAGAAAAATAGCATGTTAAAATTAAGCATTTTTTCGCCTAGTGATGAGGGGCAAAGAATGTAAATATAAAAAATAAACTTATCTGCTTTTCATGAAAGTATGACCGACAGCGGGTCGCTAACATAGTTTACATGAACCCCGAACACTACTTTGCACACGATCCACTGTGTTCATACTTTCATGAACAGCAGGAAAATAAAATCCATTTCTTAAATATTTACATTTCCAGTGTAAAGCTTAATGTAAACCTATAGAAAACAATGAAGTTCATACTTCAATGAACGCATCAAGTCACTTGATTTTCAGTGACGTCAAGGACATGGTTTTCTACAATCTGATTGGGCGTTGGCGACATCAACGCTGTTCCGCTCTCTGTAGAAAAAACAGCGTTTAAATGTTTTTCTAAGCTTAAAAATGTCCTGTAAGCATTTTTATCGCCCAGTAAAGAGGAGCAATGAATGTAGATATAAGAAGTAAATTTAATTTTCTGCTGTTCATGAATGTATGAACGACCGCGGATCGGTAGCAAAGTATACATGAACCCCTTCATTCACTTTGCAGACAACCCACTGCGTTCATACTTTCATGAACAGAAAAATAAAATTCATTTCTTAAATGACTTACTGTTGTGCTAGGAAGCATCCGTGTGGATCAATTTGATATTGTCATTTTGTTTGACACTGCACTCGAACTAAGGGTGAGGATTGAAATTTCGTTGAAGCCCTCCAGTAGTTCCCTGCTAGCATTCTACATAAATCTACAGCGGGCCGTAAGCGGCCCGTCAGCTACCCTGACGGGCCGCTAACGGCCCGCTGTAGATTTATGTAGAATGCTTACTGGGAATTGTACTACTGACCGTCCCAAGGCGGTCGTTCTTTTTGTAGTGTATAATTTGTAAATTGGCTTTGTGCCGTTGGTTCATGTTTCGTCTGTTGCTTTTGTGTGTGCCTCCATGTCACTTACTTTCTTGAGGCCTTTCCTGCGTGACCTTTTCTTTCTAGTTTGCCACAAAGCTGAACGTCTAGAGAGCGACGGTGCGGTGCTGCCAACAAAGCTGAAAGTCTAGAGAGCGACGGTGCGGTGCTGCCAACAAAGCTGAAAGTCTAGAGAGCGACGGTGCGGTGCTGCCAACAAAGCTGAAAGTCTAGAGAGCGACGGTGCGGTGCTGCCAACAATGTTATATGCATGCGAAACGTAGACAGTATATCAATGGCATGCCAAAAGACTGAAGCACTTCTATACAAGTTATCTTAGAAATTTTCTGATAAGTGGCAAGTCAGACTCATGACACAGAAGTCCTGAAAAGGGGAGGGGTGCTGAGTGTACATACTGTTCTGTTCCTGGCATAATTAAGATGGACACACCATGCCACCAGAATCCCTCATGAACGTTTGCACAGAAAATCCTCCATTGAAAACTTCAATTCATAAAAAGAAAATAAAATGCCGATTTGTTGATCGATGTTGGCTTTGTTGTGATTAAATAAAGTTTTACACGCTGTAATTAGGGTCCCCGCCCATCGGGGCTTGGAGATAAATTGGGCTGCATGGCACTTCCATGCAGAGCTGAAACCGATCGCACACAAGCACTGATAAATCCTTTAGAAGCTATAAGCCTGACTAGGTAAAATAATGCGAGTCGAACCGTCCCTGTATACCAACCCTGTTGGTTTCTTTGGGCGGGAGGTCTTGAAGTGTTATTTCACCTCAATGTCGGGAAAAAATCCGACAACATTGGACACAACATCTCCAAAATGACCTAAACAGTATTGACGGGATTTAAAACCTTAATTAAAACAAACTCTAAATACACCACATGTACAGAGTTTTCAGCATCATCGTGCAATCAAATGGGCAATCAAAAGATTGGTACGGTTTGGTAAAAACAGTATAGCCAAACCTAAACCACATTAAGAACCCCGCTGCCAGGAATAACACATGTTTGTGTACAAGGCGATGATTTATTAAACAGACCTGGCCCACGTGCAGAAATATTCTTCAATACCAATAAAAATAAAAAATGAGTTCCTTTAGGAGCAATGAAAACATTCATAAGAAAGAAGATGGGTCATACTACGTAGTTTCGGATAATAAAGTCTCATCAGTGACCCTGTAATGATCCGGCAAAGAAAGCCAGAGGAAACATACTGTAATTTTGCGAATTTCGAACAGGCAGTCGATTCAAAGACTGATATAAATCAAAATGGGGTCCAAATAATTAAAAACCGTCTAGAATATGAGTCTAAACCAATAATTTATTTCTGATTTCTCAGAATATTCACGCTGATCTCAAAGGACCAAAAGTAAAATATAAACTGCACTATGGTTGATGTACGGGGAGACGTTTTACGGCCGCCACACGGCACAACACCA
This sequence comes from Lucinisca nassula, assembly GCA_963580285.1. NCBI lineage: Eukaryota > Metazoa > Mollusca > Bivalvia > Lucinida > Lucinidae > Lucinisca > Lucinisca nassula. The sequence goes on along the minus strand of OY757013.1, from coordinate 905,260 downwards.
GCTGCATTGAAGGCAAATAAAAATCAAAAATGAGTTCCTTTAAGAGCAATGAAAACATTCATAAGAAAGAAGATGGGTCAGTGTGTCAAGGCTGGTTAATAACAAGTAATGTTTGAGACCTTACCCTCGTTTGTGGTAACCATTCAGGTTTCAAAATGAATCCGTCTATGCGTATTTAACTGAGTCTGTGAGAAAGCTTATCCACTGAATTTAGACTCATTTTGTGCTGAGGTTGATACTACGGTGTTGACGTAAGCACTCAAGTACTGATTTAAATAACTATATTATATCTTTAACATTTGTAGTATAAAATTCTAACTTTTCTAAAACTGAGACTGACTTGTCAGGTGAGACATGTACCTTAGCGGATTTGGTTGCCACGTTCTGTTATATTTTAAATATTGCAAGTCTCGCTACTTTGGACATCTCCTTTCTGATGCCCGGACTTTCGTGGAGCGTGGGCCATGTTTGCTGATGTTGGCTCGGTGGGGGACGCCTATCTGGATCGGGCGTCTCTTGTTTGATGCCTCCAGCTGACAGGTCTACTGAGCTACGTCGGTTGGTGTGTGCTCGGAGGGGGATGTGCTGTGTTTGTCGGGTCTTGTCCATCATCCGTTTTGGTTTCAAAACTTTGGGGTTTAGACACACTGATGAAGATTAAATATCAGAAAGGCCTCTGTGTCACTAAATTTGGTATAGTTACGCCTTAATTGCAACTACTGGGTCGGTATCTCTGCTGGTAGATTATTCGTTCGTTCCCGAGGGTATCATCAGCTCAGTATCAGTTCCTTAGTGCTGAGGTTGATACTGCGGTGTTGACGTCAGAACTGAAGTACTGATTTAAATAACTGTATTATATCTTTAACTTTTGCAGTATAAAATTCTAACTTTTCTAAAACTAAATACGTTCTATAAAAGGGTTATCCTTTGGAAGCAAGGAATGTGTTTGCCGGGTCTTGTCCATCATCCGTTTCGGTTTCGAAACGTTGGGGTTTAGACACACTGATGAAGATTAAATATCAGAAAGGCATCTGTGTCACTAAATTCTGGTATAGTGTAACATTAATTTGTACTTTTCCCAGAACTTGACTTTTAGGAAAGATTGTAAACCTCGGGCCACGTGCATCCTTAACAACAAAATGCATGCAAGTTAGAAATGTCAACTTTGTACTGGCTTCGTTGCCAACTATAAATACTACACTATACTTTCAACTTCCACATTCTTTAACTTAGAAGTCTCCGTGGTGTATGAGTTAAGCTAATCGGGTTATGGGCTTCTCCAGACTTTCGGATGAGTTTTTGAAATCAAGTCCTTGAAACCAAGGTACCGTCTCCATATGACTTTAGCGGTTGGTAGGACGTAAAACCCTGATTTTTTTTTCTCATGGTGAGCTTTTTGATCAGTGAATGTGAGTCGTCCCGCGTCCTTCGTCAAGAATTTGTTTTAAATGCCAACTCCTCCTAAACCCTTGGACCGATATGATTCAAACTTCACGGTAAGGTTGTCTGGGTAGCTTGCTCCCTACCAAAAATAAAAGATAAATTCGTTCCGCTATGATTAACAAGATAACCACCAGAGCTAAAAATAGAAAACAATATATAAACGACAACTCCTCCTATACCTTTGGGCCAATTAGAATAATAATAAAGCTAAAACATAGAAAAACGTCAACAAATTTCTTTAAACGCTGACTCCTTAACCCATGGATCTGTAACACAGTAATGGTTCTTGTATGTATTGTTTTCTTATATTAGAAATTTACCTATATCATATAGGTAGGGTCAGACGAGACTACAAACCCTGATACATTTTCACAGTAGATGTAAAACTGCGCAGAATTAGCAACTATATAGGAAGAATCACTTAGGACCCGGAACATAATTTTGACAAATACTTATGACTAGCCCAGTGCGATGGCTGTCAAGTGGACCTGGTCAAAGTCAGCTTTAATTGCCGTCTTATGACTGCTTAAGTGCTCATGCATGTATGTGTCATTTCCGATGGTCAGTTATGAAACAGTAATTCTTCCGGGTAAAGGATCTGTATATAAACTGGGTTTGTTTTCTAGTTGGCAGATAGAAAGATAGAAAGATAGAAAGCAGCTAACAATGGACTGGTGAGAGGGCAGAGTCAAGCTGACTCTGTCCTGCCAGGTAGTCAGATCAATTTGATTCAAACTTCACAGATATGTTGCCTAGGTGGCTCTCTATAAAATTGCTAAAATCGTTCTGCATCGATGGACAAGCTGGCCGCCAGAGCTAAAACTATAGAAAAAAACTCTTTAAATGACAACTCCTCCTAAACGCATGGGCCAATTTCAACCAAACTTCATAGGAATGTTATTTAGGAGACCCTTAATCAGAATAGCTAAACCGGTTTTGCTCTTATTAACAAAATGGCCGCCAGAGTTAAAGAAAACCCTTACAGGACAACTTCTCCTACACATTTGGTCTACGTTCACTTAAACATAACAGATATGTTGCTTAGGTAACTCTCTACCAAAATATCTAAACCGCTCCCACTCTGATAAACAAAATGGCCACCAGATCTAAAACACAGTAAGGTTGCTTATCACTACTAATTAAAACGGTTTCGTTCGGATGAACAAGATGGCCTCCAGAGGTAATAATAATAATAACAATAATAATAAAATCAACTTTAGATGACTTCTTCTTCACCTTTGTTCCAGTTTCATTAAAAATTCATAGGATTGTTGCAAATGTGACCTACTACAAAAAGAGCTAAACAGGTTCCGCTCCAATGCATAAAATAGCGAACAGAGATAAAAATCGAAAACCCTCTAAATGCTAATTTCTTCTATGCCTTTTGGTCCAATTTCATTCAGTCTTCAAACCAAAATTGCATATTGCCCTCTACCATAATTGCTAAAATGGTTTTGTTCGGCTGAGCAAGATGGCTGTCAAGGCTAAATGAACCGGCGTACGACAATACCTACAATAAGACGTGCGCCCAATGAAGACTCAGATCAGCATGCGCATCCGCGCAGTCTGATCAATGTCTTCGTTGTGCGCTCTAATGATAGCTAAGGACCCAATGCTCCTTCATGCAGCAAGAGAAGTCTCTGGTTAGACTATGTGGATGCGCACGCTGATCTGATTCTTGGCTGTGCGAACATGTAAGTTCCCGGCTCAAATGTCAACTCCTCCTTCACCTCTGGTCCAATTTCTTTCAAACTTCGTAGCTTACTCTCTACCAAACTAGCTACAACGGTTCCACTCAAATGAACAAGACAGCCAACAGAGCTAAAATAGAAGAAAACAAGAGCTGACACTATAAGTGAGCAATGCCCCCGTGGGAGCCAATTTGAGGAAAGGGCCGTAGCTCCTCCGAAAATGATAGGACCAACGTGAAAATTGTGTTAGGCATCCCTCCACCTCTCAAGGAATGCTGGTGCAAAGTTTCAGCGCAATCATTGAAGAAAGTGCGGACTTACAAAAGCACAATCCCACAAACGGACATTTAAAAAACTATATGCCCTCCTACGGGGGCATACAATTTAACAAAATGGTCGAAGAAATGTGGAAGTAGTTCGCATCACAAGGTTTAAGAATGCGTTTTTTTTTTTTTTTTTTTTTTTCAGAAAATAAAGGGCCGTTACTACTTCGCACTTGATAGGATCAACGTGAAAATTGTGTTAGGCGCCCCTATAACTCACAAGGAATGCATGTGCAAAGTGTTTCAGCTCAAACGGTCAAGAATGTGGAAGAAGTTCGTGTCACAAGGTTTTCGAACGCGTTTTTCAGAAAATCAAGGGCCGTAACTCCGTCACAGATGATAGGATCAATGTGAAAATTGTGTAAGGCACCACTTCAACTCACAAGAAATGCATGTGCAAAGTTTCTGCTGAATCAGTGAAGAAATGTTGAAGTATTTCGCATCACAAGGTTTTTAGCACATTTTTCAGAAAATAAAGGGCCATAACTTCTTCGAAAATGATAGGATCAACGTGAAAAGTGTGTTAGGCATCCCTTCACCTCACAAGGAATGCGTGTGCAAAGTTTCAGCTCAATCGTTGAAGAAATGTTGAAGTAGTTCGCATCACAAAAAAAGTGCGGACTTACAAACAAACCCACAAACGGCAGTGCAAAAACTAAATGCCCTCCTACGGGTGGGGGGGGGGGGGCATAAAAAAACTCCCCTATACCTTCGGCCCAAATACATTAAAACATTCATAAGACTTTTGCTTTGGCCACCCTCTCGCTAAACGGTTAAGGGGTGAAACAGGATGACTGCCGGAACTTAAAATAGAAATATCTTTAAGTGACAACTCCTATACCTTTGGTTTAATTCCATTCAAACTTCATGGGAAGGTTGCTTAGGCGACCTTCTGCCAAAATGGTTTCATTCCAATGAAGAAAAAAGCTGGCGAACTTGATATTAGAAAAATCTTTAAATGACAATCTCTCCTAAACTCTTACGTCAGGTTCATTCGAACTTCACAAGAATGTTGCCAAGTTGACGTGTTATCTAAGTGCAGCAGATATGCTTCATGCAATAAGATGGCTGTCTTGGTTAGTTTAAACTGAGGTTTAACGTCCCCTTCAGCACTATTTAGGTTATTTTGGAGACTTGTTTCTAATTTTGTGAGACTTTAACCCGAAATTGAGATGCAGCCATAGTTTCTCCTGACAAGAGACCACGTTGGGACAGTTCTTAAAGACCACCTTTGAACTGTCCAAAAGGGGTCTTAATATTGGAATTTTACTGCATTAAATGTTATCTGTGCCTTGACTGTTATAGCCCCCGCCCATAGAGGCTTGAAGAAATAGATGGGCTGCATGATGCGTCCACGCAGAGCTGAAACCGACCCGCACACGAGTACCTGTAAACCGCTTAGAGGATCTAAGCCTGCCCAGGCAATGCGGTGTGAGTCGGCCCGCCCATGCTTATAAATCCTATTGGTTTCATTGGGCGGCAGGGCTTGAGTTGTCATTTCATCTCAAAGCTGAGTAAAAGTGCCACAAAATTGGAAGCAACGTCTCCAAAATGACAATTACAGTGTTGACGGGGACGTTTAAATTCAAATCAAACAAAGCCTTGACTGTTACGCGTGTTCGTGCTAGGATAGACTCGTCGCAGAGGGTTCGACTCTTGCTCGGGTCACATGAAAGTTGCCAACAGCTGCAACTGAAGGTCAGATGGTTCATCTTCGGGTACCGCAGTTTTGGCTGACCGGCTCGATATAGGCTAAGTGACATAATCTTAAAATAATTATTAAACTGAAAATCCTTATCCGACTGCACGCGAGTGCTATAGGTGATCTGGGTGCTGGTGTTCACAGATTGCTCATATAAACTTCTTCCCGCAAAAAGTTTGAATCAAAACATCATGCTGTTAGCCCTTAAGTCTACTATGACCCAGGCCAATAAACGTTGACCTTTCTCATTTGTGTACCGGTCAGCTTTATTGCTAAGAGGTATTTTCACACACAAAACCACATTATCAAATCACAAACTGTTTTCTATTTGTCCCATTATTTTTGTTGTTTAGTTATGGATGAGTAGCTGCTACTTATGTCATGAGTCAATGACTGCGGGAGGTGTAACTTTGTCTGTCCTTCATATCAACATACAGCATTTTAATTTTATTGCACCTATTATTGGGATGTTTTCATTGAGCCGCGTGTAGTTCGATATTTTAAGTAAGTTATTTTACATTTTCACTTGCAAATCTAGTTGATTCACCTTCTTATTCAGCATCGCGAAAACACGCCTATATAATTTTGACCCACTTGAACCCCACTTTTATATAGTAAAACTGAGGTTTCAGGGGGTATGCATTATTTTTCTTATTTCTGCTCTAAAATATAGATTGTGGGTACTCGTTAGAACCCCCCTCGATGAGGCGGTTCTAACGAGTGCCAACAATCTATATTTTGAGCAGAAATCGAGGCGGTTCTAACGAGTACCCACAATCTATATTTTAGAGCAGAAATAAGAAAAATATCACAATTTTTCTTCTTAAAATTTTCATTTTTACGGCCATAAAAGTGGCAATGTATTTGTATAGACGTGTTTGCGTAATGGTATCAACTATAGGCAGTATCTTGAAATCTTTTCTACGATCGTTCGTTTCTTTATTTTCTTTTATTTATTTATTTATTTATTTTCGTTTTGGTTTATCGGCCATTTCAAGATTATTTCACATATATCGATTTGATTTGAGGTTTAACGTCCCCGTCAACACTGTAAAGGTCATTTTTGAGACGTTGCTTCCAATTTTGTGAGACATTTACCCGACATTGAGATGAAATGACATCTCAAGCCCTGTCGCCCCAATGAAACCAATAGGGTTTATGAGCATGGACGGTCCGACTCGTGCGCACCGCTTTGCCTGGTCAGGCTTAGATCCTCTAAGCGGTTTACTGGTGAGTGGATTGTTTCTGAGTGTGGCCTGAACTGAGACTTAAACTGTTTCGTTTAACCCTTATATGACAGTGGATTCGTCCACCTGTTAAGTTTGAGGAAGTCCATTTCCAATAATAGGGATGTCAGGTTTTGTTTTGTTTGCAGTATGCTTTACAAAAATGTACGTTCTTTAAGCAAACTTTGTAGACCCAGATGAAACGCCGCTAATCGCGGCGTCTGATCTGGGTCTACTTAAGGAATAGATTGGGCTGCACGGTGCTTCCACGCAGAGCTGAAACCGACCGCGCACATGAGTACCGGTAATCCGCTTAAAATGTGTTGGACCGTCCATGCAGCAAACCCTTTTGGTTTCTTTGGTCGGCAGGGCTTGAGATGTCATTTCCTCTCAATGTCGGGTAAAAGTCCCACAAAATTGGAGGCAACGTCTCCAAAATGACCTAAATAGAGTTGACGCGGAGGTTAAACCCCAAATCAAACAAACAAAAACACTGTTGCCATTGTCCCATAAATGGGACATTAGTTGGAATTGGGCGTATATGGGTTTAACTGTTTCGTTTAATCCTTAGATTCCAGAATTTTAGCAAACAATGTAGACCCTGATCAGACGCCATTAAACCTTATGCGACGTCTGGTCTTAAACCTTCAATATCTTTGGGTCGATTGACAAGCAACTGACCCAAAGTAACTAAGTATAAAAGCTCTTCAAGGCTGAGGGGATGGTTGGGTGCAGCAAAGGTTTCATGTATCTTGCGTCACTTGGGCATCCGAATGATATTGACTTACATTTGGGCATAACTTGTTGTTAATACAGCAGGTAAGAGTAGAGGGTGGGGGTGGGGGGGGGTGGGGTTCTGTTTCTACACTTCCGTCAGTTTTCCTCTTCCCTACTATCTCTTTCTCTGGAAGACCCAAAATGACCCACAAGGGTTGACGTGTCATTAAACGGCAAATTATAAATATCAATAGAATCTGAACTAGAATCATGGGTTGAGCTTGGCAAATAGTATGGGTCCAAATGCTGCACAACGCGGCGTCTTATCAGGGTTTACATTTTTCTTTAAGGGTTTAAACAAACTGTTTAAATCTCTGTCAACTCATATTTTCCATGCCTACAGTCAGAGACGTACTCTCAGCGCTTTGATTAGATAAGGCTTTGGCGCCACATGGAGGAGACTACAGTAAGTAACCTGAACAGGAGGACGTGGGTTCGATAACCTTGTTTCGTGGTGATTGATCGTGAAATCTTTTCTACGGTCATTCTCCCCCTTCCGCTGATTCAGGAAGGACAGTTGTCAGTTTCTGGCGAAAGAATGTGCACTCTACTGGTTAACCGCTTACGTCTGCCCAGGGAAAGTGTGGATAGGTAAACTGACCGGCTCAAAAATGACCTAAAATAGTGTTGACTGGCCGTTAAACTCCAATACATACAAACAAAACAGTTAAGTACCCAGTTCCGGATCGTATCTAATTCCGGATCAACACGATGTTGATAGGTCACCAAGATAGTTTGAAAGCCATGCAACATTAAACTTACCATCCTTCATATAGCATTTCGTCGCTCGGGAGTCAAAACCTCGTAACTCTGATTTTTTTGGTAAAATGACATTTTGATACCATTAGGTTCATGAACCACAGACGCATCTTTTGCTCAAAACGTCGTAGCTCTAAGCCAATCAGTTTCCATTTTACAACAGTAAATCGTATCTCAGCATAATCTTGATTGGTGTAAAACTTGAATCTCAAAACATCGTATCTCAAGTATGGTGTGGTCAGCACAACAGTATGTCCAGACAGAGGTTGAGATTTTGATGGCCAGTAGGCAATTCCGTAAGTAATTAAATGAAACAAAGATCAATCCAATTAAGTTACTGCAGATCTAAATAATACAGTCAACAAAAAGTGACAAAAGGATGTAACTCATGTATAATATGGTAAAGAAATTGTCAAAAACTCGTACCTCCATAAAAATCCAAAAATCTAGGTCTCTGAAATGACAAAATCAGCAGCTTATATATTGAATATTTAAGGGGTATTGGTAATTCACCTTTGCTGGAAGAAAGTTTTGAATGGAGTCCAGAAAATAAGAAGAAACATGCTTTTTTCAAAAAAAGAAGAAAATCGTCTCTCCTGAAAAGTTGAAAAATCTGAGTTAAGAGGTTTTGACTCCCGAACGACGATTTTTCAGTCATAGTTCAAATTATAGATTACACCTTTGTCGGCTAGGCGCGTGCAGAATGACGTCGGTAAATTTAGACGATAACTGTGTTAATGATAATTTAGACGATAGTGTTAATGATAATTTAGACGATAACTGTGTTAATGATAATTTAGACGATAACTGTGTTAATGATAATCTGCTAGAAACGGCAATCAGACGCCCAGAAGCTGTGGCCATTTTGAGAAACAAGTAAGAATAAATTTATATCATAAAGGTGAATTTGAAAGAAAAAAATGTATTTTAAGGATTAAACATTGAATTTTAGACCCCAGTTCCAGATCACTTATTTCCATATATTGGAAGATCAGTATCTTTTAACCAAATGGTGCATCAGTCTGGAGTCTTTCTTTATGATAAATAATTCATCTGCCAACATTTTTACCTGCAGAAGATTAAACGTACAGATCTTGATCAGATGCCGTAATGCGACCTGATTTGCTCTGGGACCACACGAACAATACGAAGGATTTTTTTTAACATTTGGTTTAAACAATATTTATTCATTTTATTTGACAAGTCAATTCGAACAGTGACATGTACAGGATTTGAAAACAAGCGAAACGCTTATACTAATCATCTCATGTTAAGAATAAGTTTTTGTGAATGGCATGCTGTATAAATTCATTTTTTTTTTCATATAGTTCTACTTTAGAAGGAAAAAAGACCAATCGGTCAAAAGATAAAATAAAAGAAAATGATAACGGGAATAGACAAGAATAGAGAAAGAAAAGAAATAAGAATTGGAAAATGTCCAAAGAGGGAATGTAAAAGTGCGACAAAAGTAAGACAGAAAAAAAAAAACAAGAAATAGCTTTAAAAAAAGATAAACGGCGTAAGAGATACTGGAAATGAATATTGAAACTATTTTGTGGTTCAATATGAAAAGAAGAACGTTTTAAAAATATAAACTTTATTACGAATTCAAACAGTATCAGAAGTATTTGAAAATGCCATGCCACTCAGGCACCTTTTTAATAAAGAGTAAGCAGGGTGTAATACTATGCAGCCCAATCTATTTCTTCCGTCTTCAGGCACGGATGGGTGTGGGCTTAACAGAATTGTTTTAAAAATATTTGAAGAAACATTTCTGTGAAATAAAAATCCAAGCAGCCCTTATAAACGAGATTTTGAAAGATTTTGTTGCTTTAGCATCAAGAGGGATAACTCCATAAATTTTGAACAATCATTCGATGTTTCAGACAGTTTGATTGCAACCAGACCAGTAGGGCAGAAGTCACTTAAATACTGTGAGCATGCTTTCATCTGAGTCTACACTGTTCACCAAAAACGATGTTTTATCGAAATTACATTGTTTCGTGCTTTTATTTCTAGCTCACTTATTCCAAAAGAATACTTCAAGACTATAAACGGTTTTCTTTCTCTCTTTTATTGTCTATTTCTGTTACACAAGGGCCACTAGACCTGTCAGAAGCTGACAGTAGCCCCGCTATAGCGCTTTCTGAAGTCATGACACATCTGTAAATACGAATTATATACATGTATTTAAAAAAGATATACGACCTAGTGATAAGTCGATTATTATTCTAAAAAACAGAAACTGATCTATGGGGTAAGGATTCAGGACTTTACAGTCAAATACTAAAGGTGCTTCAAATTTCGCTGAAAAAAAGCAGTTTTTGAAATTTCAATAAAATGTTTGTTTCTCGATATTTTTTAGATTTTATGTTATTTTTTCATTCCTTGCTTTCAACTTATTACCTATACAGAAAAATTTTGAAGTCAAAATTTGATTAAAAACAGATTTTGTGAAAAATGCACTTTTTTACATTTTCCCCAAAAACCATTTTTTAAACACCAGAATTTATTTAAATTGATACAGGATTCATGTCGATGGTTAGTCAAATCCCTAATCAGTAATTTTTAACTGAATTATCCACTTATTTTGTCTGGCGAGACAATTTAAAAGTGTATAGTTTCTATTTCCGGTCAGTATATTAACATATATCCATTTAATACTCTACTTGAGATGTATGGAGAACCAGGCAGATTCAGATATATCTCCTCCCTCCCCCCCCACCCCCCCCCCCCCCGCCCATTAAGGCTTGGAGAAATAGATTTGACTGCATGAGCTGAGAGTACTGGTAAACCGTTTAGAAGGTCTAAGCCTGTCCAAACAAAGTCGTGCGAGTCAATGGGCGACAGGGATTGAGATGTTTGTTTGTTTGTTTGTATTCGAGTTTAACGGTCCAGTCAACACTAATTTAGGTCATTTTTGAGCCGGTCAGTTTACCTATCCACACATTTCCTGGGCAGGCTTATACGTAAGCAGTTAACCAGTACAGTGCACATTCTTTCGTCAGAAGCTGACAACTGCCCTTCTTGAATCAGCGCAGCGGATGGGAGAGAATGACCGTAGAAAATATTTCAAGATCAATCTCCACGAAAAAATGTTGCCGACCCCGGCAGGTATCGGACCCGCGTCCTCCTGATCACCAGGACGACTGAGCTACGGAGGGATTGAGATGTCATATAATCTCAATGAAGGCTTAATGCCCAACATAATTGGAAGCAACGTCTCCAAAATGACCTAAATAGTATTAAAGGGGACGTTAAACCGCAAACAAAACATATCTCTCCCACACCATGGCCACCACTAAGCCTATCCTACATTACCGCCACCTCCATCCCGGCTTTTATTACACACCTAAATCGGAAATCTGACGCGAATAGTCAATGCAAAGGGAGCAGTCATTATTCATTAGGTTTTTTTGCAGAGGAGAATTATGGATATCCATAATTCGATTTATGGATAGCCATAAATCAGCCGAATAATGGATATCCATAATTCGATTTAAGGATATCCATAATTCGATTTATGGATATCCATATTTCGATCTAAATTAATGATATCCATAAATCGATTTATAGATATCCATAATTCGATTTATGGATACCCATAATTTGATTTATGGATATCCATAAATCAGCCGAATAATGGATATCCAATATTCGATTTATGGATATCATTAATTCAGTTCGAATTATGGATATCCATAAATAATTATGGATATCCATAAATAATAATGGATATCCATAATTCGAATTATGGATATCCATAATTCGAATAATGGATATCCATAAATATTTATGGATATATATAAATACGGATTAAATAGTAAAACGGCACCCCATACATTCCAACCTCTAATGGTTCTGGAGAAGAACGACTCTTTATAATTGTCAGATCTTGCAGTAAGGGTCTGAAACGCCAACGAATGGTGATTTTTACAGTGTCTAGCTGGGGGGGGGGGGGGACCAAGGTCATCTGTTGGAATGCTGGCAGCACCCTTAGACCTTTGTATAAAAGGATTAGCCTACTTTTCTCCTTTTCCTGAGAGACTCCCATTTTAATTTTCCAAGTATTCCAGTCCTGCTCCCAGTTTCAAAGCAGTAATTGCCTGTTACAAATCTAGCAGCTCTATTCTGAACTTTCTCAATTTCATCGTTAAGGACCCCTCCACTGGGGTCCCAGATACAACGACCATATTCCAAGATTGGGCGAACAAGACCTTTATATGCTGCCTCTTTTACTCCTGAGGGCACTGATGAAGATTTCGCCTCAGGAAACCAAGCTATCTATTTGCCTTAGTACACATGTTGCTAATATGAGTATTCCATCTCAAGTTGTGTGAGATTGTCACTCCAAGGTATTTAATGGAGTCCACACTCTCGAGGACCGTTCCCTCTAAGGTGTAAGAAGCCTCAACTTTATTAGATCTCTTCCTAGTTATCTGCATAATATTGCATTTAACTGGCCGAAATCTCATGCCCCATTTTCGGGCCCAACATTCTGATCTATCTATGTCAGCCTGAAGTTTCAATGTGTCATCTGTATCTCTAATTTCCCGGTAACAAACACAGTCATCTGCGAACAGTCTTATTTCTGAGTCAATGTCAGTGGAAATATCATTGATGTACAGGGAGAACAAATGTGGACTAAGAACGGTCCCATGCAGGACTCCAGACAAAACTGGAGCCCACTCTGAAGATTCACCATTAACAACAACCCGCTGTTTTCTGTAGCAAAGAAAGGAATCTATCCATTTGAGGGTCTTTCCCCCAATTCCATAACTAGTGAATCAGTGAATGTCCGTCGTCCGTCGTGCATCGTCAACAATTTTCTTTAAATGCGAACTCCTCCTAAACCCATTGGCGAATTTGATTCAAACTTCACAGGAATATTGCCTAGGTGGCTCCCTACCAAATTAGCTAAACTCGTTCCGCTCTGATGAATAAGATGGTCACTTGTGCTAAAAATCTTTCAACGCCAACTCCTCCTGTACACTTGGGCCAATTTCATTCAAACTCCATAGAAATCGTTCCGCTCAGATGAACAAAATAGCCACCAGAGCTAAAAATAGAAAAAAATCTTCAAACGACAACTCCTTCTGTACCCTTAGCCCAAATTTCATTCAACCTTCATAGGAATGTTACTTAGGTAACACTCTACCAAAATAGCTAAAACGATCCCGCTCCGATTAACAAAATGACCGCCAGAGCTAAAAATAGAAAAAAAAAACATCGTAAATTTGCTTCAAACGCGAACTCCGCCTAAAGCCTTGGGCCAATATGATTTAAACTTCACAGGAATGTTGCCTATGTGACTCCCTACGAAAATAGCTAAAAGCGTTCCGCTCTGACAAACAAGACGGCCGCCAGAGCTAAAAAATAGAAAAAAAATCTTGAGGCGACAACTCTTCCTGAACCCTTGGGCCGATTTCATTCCAGCTGCATAGGAATAATGCGTAGATGACCTTCTATTGGAATAGCTAAAATGATTTTGCTCGGATGAAATAATGACTGCCAGAGCTTAAAAAAAAAAAAAAAAAAAAAAAAAAAAAAACATCGTAAATTTGCTTCAAACGCGAACTTCTCCTTATCCCTTGGGCCAATTGGATTCAAACTTCGCAGAGATGTTGCCTTGGTGACTCACTACAAAATAGGTAAAATCGTTTTGCTCTGTCAAACAAGATGGCCACCAGAGCTAAAAATAGAAACAAATCTTCAAACGACAACTCCTCCTATACCCTTGGGCCAATTTCATACAAACTTCGTAGGAAAATAGATGACCCTCTACTAAAATAGCTTAAACGATCCCGCTCCGGTGAACACAATGGCCACCAGAGCTAAAAACAAAAAACATTGTCAATTTTCTTCAAACGCGAACACCTCCTAAACCCTTGTGTCAATTTGATTTCAACTTCGCAAGAATTTCGCCTAGGTGACACCATTCCAAAATAGCTTAAAATCGTTCCGCTCTGACGAACAGGATGGCCACCAGAACCAAAAAAAATTGTACTAGAGACATTGACACTCTGGGCCCTCTTGTTACTATATGTGTTACCCTCTATAGATAGGCGACAGGGCTTGAGATGTCCTTTCATCTCAATGTCGGGTAAAATCCCATAAAATTGGGAGGGGTAAATCCCATAAAATTGGGAGCAGCATCTCTAGTGTTGAAGTGGAATTTAACCTCAATTCAAACAAATAATCGAACTCTCTAATATAGTCGATTATTAGTATTATTTTATTATTATTATTATTATTAGGGTTTTTTTATTGTAGCGTGTACCGAGTCGTCCACGAAGTCAAGCAACGCGGTCACCCATCCAGGTATTTACCGCGATACCCGTTGCTTAACTTCGTGAATAAGCCAACCACTCTACCCGCGTCGCTAAAAGAGCCGGCTGCAACAGCAAGGCTGTAGAAGTGGTATTTATCCATAACCGTTACATTTCTCCCCCTCATTTCTTGACTTCGTCCCGAAGTCACACATGCCTCACAAGGCTAAACCCGAGGGCGGAGTCTATGTAACAAACCAGCGGCACTGTTTCCATCCCACCTGTCAACAATGTAGCGTGTACCGGGTCGTCCACGAAGTCAAGCAACGCGGTCACCCATCCAGGTATTAACCGCGATACCCGTTGCTTAATAAGCCAACCACTGTACCCACGTCGCTAAAAGAGCCCGCTCGAACAGCAAGGCTGTAGAAGTGGTATTTAGCCATAACCGTTACAATATGTTGTATGTATTCGTTACAATCGCCTCATTATTACACAAACATACCCTTTTTATCTAGAAAGAAGAAGTAGAAGATAAATCGCTAATTTACCCCTATATATTTGTAATCTGGATATATAAGAAGGATTGTCTAGGAACTCAAGAATTAGTTCAAATCAGCCATGGTACACGAGTCACCGGTGCTCGAGCCATTGAAGTTTCACTATTATGTAACCCTTTTTGTACCGAAAGCGATCTTCCTCCTTATATAAAGCGTACATTTCAAAGTTTAGGGGTGTCAGTTTTTTTGCTTTTTTTTGTTTTGTTTTTCAAAATCTATCTGGAAATTGGCTGAACATTTTGAAAACAGTGTAGGCCCAGATCAGGCGCCGCGTTCTGGGCCTACATTGTTCGCCAATTACCCGTTTTGGGGTTTCCGGTACCAAATGGGTTAATGAAATGATTGCTCTCTTCCTCTTTTCTTTAAAAGTACAATTTCTGTGGGACTGCATTTAAAAAGAAGAAATCGATGATTCTCGAAGATCGAAATTTTCTGAATCAGACTTACAGCTGTAGTTTGGGAATGTGTGGCGGCCGTAAAAAGTCTCCCTGCCCTACATCATAGTGTAGTTTATATTTTCTTGTCCTTTGGGATCATTGAATCCATTGTGGTATTTTAAAAATACTTGAGGGTCACTGGTGATGTCTAATTGGCCGAAACTAGCTAGTATGGCCTAGAAAACATGTACACTCCATATTTTCCAGCTCTGTGGTGTATTCCTTGCTTCCAAAGAATAACCTTTTCCAGAACATTTTTAGCTTCTTTGGAGTACCCAATCCATGAAAACATTGGTACCTACAACAAATTATGTCTTGTTTTAGGAATAGTATTATCATAGAGAAAGAAGGAGAGGGAGAGATGAATGCTGCTGGACAGCCGGGGAAGAAGGCGGCGAGTGGCGGACTGTGGAGACGATTCAGGCGAAAAAAGCGAAGGGCCGGCAGACAGGAGGACGTTGCTATGACGGAGATGAGAGGTAAATTGTAGCAGCGTTCCTTATCATGCTTATGGTGTACCAAAAGTGTCAAAATGACCGACATTTGAGATATACAGGTACACCCGTAAATTTGCACGTGCACCTGTAAAATTGCAGGTACACTCCTATTTTAAATGCGGGTGTACCCTTAGATATGCAGGTACACCCGGATATAGCAGTATACCTGAACTTTACAAGTATACCTGCATTTTACGAGTACACCCCTATATTTACAGGTACACCTCTTTGCAGGTATACCTCTGTTTGCAAGTATACCTGCATTTTACAGGTACACCCCTATATTTACGGGTACACCCCTAAATTTACGGGTGTACTAGCATCTTAAAATAGTATACCTGTAAAATAAGGAGTGTACCCGGAAAATGCAGGTGTACTCGTATAATGCAACTAGACCGCTATTGCTTATTTTCCAATTATCCGATCAAAATGCCGCTTACATATCCACATTTTTGTTCGGCATATTTGAGAAAAATGTCTTCAGTTTTGTAGTCTTTATGCACAAAAAAAGATTAAAACGGGCAAATAAAAAAATAAATAAAAACATCTTTACTAACAAAGTTTTAGTTAAAAAAAAAAAAAAAAAAAAAAACTGGTTAGAGACAAAGGAATAAGGGCTCTTATCTGTCTTGCGGCGTTTTTGATATAATACCTGTCCAATTCATGCTGTGTAAACACTCAATAATTTTAAATTTTAATGATAATCTAGAGCGTTTATTGCACCCTTGAAAAAATCACGGGATAAGCTGTCTGATTTGATATATTAAAATTTAATTAAGAGTGTAATAAAATATTTTGCATTTACTTTCCTGTCATTTATTTATTTATTTATTTATTTATTTATTTACACAGAATATCATTAAGGGATTTAGTTCCCGATATGCAATGTTGAAGCATCAAGAAAACACGCCTTTATAATAATCGCAGCAATAGTAGCAGTTACAACAACTACTTACTACTACTACTACTACCTCTGCTACTGGAAATAATACTACTACTGTTATAACCAGTACAACAACTAAAACAACTACTGAGACTAATACAACTACCACTACTGCTACAACTACTACTTCTACTGCGACGACTGCTACTTCTACTACTGCTACTACTACAGCTACTACTACTACTACTACTACTACTACTACTACTACTACTACTACTACTACTACTACTACTACTACCACTGCTACTTCTACAACTTATACAACGGCTTGTTGTTGTAGTAGTAGTAGTAGTTGATGTATTAGTTTCAGTAGTAGAAGACTACCACTACCACTATTACTGGTACTACTACTGCTACCACTGAAACTACTTCTACTACTACTCCTCCTCCTAAGTCTACTACTACTACTACTACTACTACTACTACTACTACTACTACTACTACTACTACTACTACTACTACTACTACTATTCAGCCCCCGCCATGCTGGGCTTGAAGAAATTGATGAGCTGCATGATGCTTCCACGCAGAGCTGAAACCGACCCGCACACGAGTTCCTAGACCCGTAATGGCGCAGAGAAAATAATGAAGGCTATGACCAGCTTGTGTAAATAAGTTCTGAAGTTAGATCCTTTGGAAGCAAGGAATACACACAATAAAAGAAAATAGCAGACTCCGGTTTTATTGATTTTGTTCATGACCAGTACTGAAATGTGCAACACCGGCCACGCCCTCTAGCACCGGCTTAAGCAGAATTCTATTTTCAAAATGATACCAAATGAACTCAATGATCCCAAAGGACCAGAAAATATAATCTGCACTATGATGATGTACTGGGAGACGTTTTACGGCCGCCACACGGCACAACACCAGCTACAATGAAAATAAATAAGTTCTGAAGTTAGATCCTTTGGAAGCAAGGAATACACCAAATAAAAGAAAATAGCAGACTCGGTTTTATTGAGTCTGTTCATCACCAGTACTGAAATGTGCAACACCGGCCACGCCCTCTAGCACCGGCTTAAGCAGATACTTGGGTCAGTAGAGCTTATTTGCGGTCAGTAGAGCGGATGGTCCAAAACTGATCTCCTGGATGTACTTGAACAACACCTTAATCCATACAAATGTTTGTGTCATGTGTCATGTCTAGAAAATCGTTTGAAAATAAGATTTTATGGATAGGATAAAATTACATAATTTTCATATCCTTAAAATACGATTTGCTAGATGTGACACTATCATTTGTATGACTTAAGGTGTTGTTCAAGTATGATAAAATGCAAAATAAAAATATAAATACATACATACATAAAGAAAGAAAGAAAGAAAGAAAGAAAGAAAGAAAAAGAATCCAAGAGATCAGTTTTTGATCATCCGCTCTGCTATTTGCAAGAAAGCTCTTCAGACACAAAGTAAAGTCTGATCAAGCAACAATCTCAGCAGCAATACGTCCGTTATTTTCGTAGAATTCTCATTTAGTCAGAGTTTGAAAGATCAGCTAGTGTGGACAGCTTGTAAAACGGTGCCCTCACCAATGCATTAGGATTTCACAAACGTTGATATGTAAAAACTGGCTTTGGACTTGTCATGCCACACTCATTACGAAAATACGCCTGTTCAAATATATTGAAAGTTTTACCACCAAAAATGAACATTTTCAGGTAAAAAAATCTGATATCTTTCATATCTTTGCGCAAAACATAAATTGTGGGAACCCGTTAGAACCGCCTCGGCGAGGCAGTTCTTACGAATACCCACAATCAATGTTTTTGACCAGAAATAAGAAAAATAATGAATACCTTTGTAAACCCCAGTTTTACAATATGAGCCCCGCCAAGCGAATTTGTGTCTTCGAGCATTCCGTCATGACAAATTTTAACTGCGCATGCCCAGCCATTCAGAGGGGCCAGGGATATGGCTTTCTGTCTGAAGGTTCCTCTTGATTCACTGCTTGTATGAGCGAGTAGCGAAGGTTCTGGCGAGACTGCGCGGATGGGCAGGCTCGCCTGAACCTTCGCTGCTCGCAAAGGCGATAAGTACCAAAATCGCTTGACGGGGCCCATATAATAGTGGGGTTTAATGGGTCAAAAGTATATAGGTGCGTTTTCCTGATGAATGTCCTAAAACGGCAAGGATTTAGCCCAATAACTAACATTCTCAGTTAAAAATGTTTGCTATTTTATTGTTTCGCTACAAACATAGATTTGGATGTTCGATAAAACCGCTTCATCTATGGTTTAGAGCAAATAAAAGGAAACATTCACGCTTTTTACCATAATTCACTTATGGACTTGCGAACGTATTGTGCTTAACTCATTAACCTGGAAACCGAATAGAGACGATTGCTCAATACAGACGACTATATACTGACTTACAAAAGAAACGCAGCGTGTGATTAATTCAACATTTAAGACAGAAATCTAAGTATTTTACGGATTCGGTGGTTAACATTAGAAGTGAAGGCAATGATCAGGAATCGGTACATTTAACCAACAGCTCACATCAGAGACACCAAAGGAAAAGAAGCACAGACACGAAACAACCAGACCCTAACGGAAACATCAATAGCAGAAAGCCAAAAAGAGTCACTTTCCCACAAAATGGTCAATTGGCTATCCAAAACAAAATAATATAAGCGATACACACACTCAAAGACAAACCATAACCATAACAAAAATAAACCGCGACAGCAGCACGGCCTTTGAACGGTCAGTGAAATGAATTCTACTGTGGGGGGGGGGGGGGGGGGGGGGGGCTTTTGTTAAAAACATCAACTTCGGAAATAAATTTTTTAATTGATTATAAGCCATAAGAAATATTGCGGGCATTTAGGCATGACGTACATTTTGGGATTCATTACTATGATACTAATGTTT
The DNA here is from genome assembly GCA_963580285.1 of Lucinisca nassula. Lineage (NCBI taxonomy): Eukaryota > Metazoa > Mollusca > Bivalvia > Lucinida > Lucinidae > Lucinisca > Lucinisca nassula. Next base: position 885,757 of record OY757013.1, on the reverse strand, counting down.
TAACATAGGTTTATCATTGTTTTATCTGTTCAAATAACAATAATAATTATAATCATAATAATAATAATAATTGCTTATTAATGTTAAAAATATTTTCTTAGTTAATTTTCATGGTGTAGGACATTTAGGGATGGCGGACATTTAGGAATGCTTCGGTCATCCCAGGTGTCCTCCAAAAAAGTCACGTTGAAAAAGAATATGTTTTACAATTTATTTTCACGAAGTTTTTACCTATTATGTGTTTAATTGTTAGTTATTACCCACCCATTACAAAAACACGCCTATACAAATACATTGTCAACTTAACCGCCGAAAAAAAGAAAATTTTAAGATGAAAAATTGTGATATTTTTCTTATTTCTGCACAAAATATAGATTGTGGTATTCGTTAGAATCGCCTCATCGAGGCGGTTCTAACGAGTATCCACAACCTATCTTTTAGAGCAGAAACAAGAAAAATAAGGTTTATCCATGTAAACCCCAGTTTCACTATATAAAGGAGTCAAAATTATATAGGCGTGTTGTCGTGATGGTTTTAAAAAGCTTCCAGAAAAAACTTAGATTCTCATGGAAACATCAATAACCGAAAGCCAAAAGGGCAGTTACTTTCTCACAAAATGGCCAATAGGCTATCTAAAACAAAATAATATAAGCGATACACACACTCAAAGACAAACCATAACATAAATAAACCGCGACGGTGAAACGAATTCCACTGGGGGGGGGGGGGGCTTCGATTTTACATGGCCACAATCCTCGCCTTATTTCCGTCGCGGATTTAGACAAACAATTTGTTCATTCCGCATGAAGGCCTCCTAAACCGATTAAACAAGTGACGTAAGCGTATGTAGCGATCCTGTATATGTGACGTCACCCGTGGTCTCCCAGATCTCGGTCGGTCGTCGGTGGTACAAGTTGTTCGTAGACGTCTCCATATCGTCGTTCGATGGACACAAAAGCGTCGGATCACTTCCGCGTTTGCGACAGACCGACATCAAGCATTCCTGCTGACTTTGTCGAGGCGTAGAATACCAGTTCCATTTGAAATTGGAGACAGCGGAAGACAAAACCTATAAGAAGGCTTGAGCGACCAGCGAAGACTCAGATCAGCCTGCGCATTCGCGCAGTCTGATCAGTCTTCGCTGATCGCATGTACCTACTATAGGCTTATATCTAAACAAGGACACAAAAGCAAAAGGTCTTGTCACAGTGGATGGGTGCGCTGGTTGATTTGAGTCTCTGCTGGTCCGGTCTTACTGTAGGTTTTGTCATGAGCCGGCTCAATTAAAGGCAAGGTGAAGAACAGACTCACGTTCAAGAAAAAGAAAAAAATCTGATTTTATCCTGCGGCAGAAAACACGAAAAACTTGACTGGTCTAAACGAACCTGTACTGAGTAACCTCATACGGTATCCATGTCGAGAGGAACAGTTGGGGCAACAATAAAAATCGCACTACATTTCTTTACTTTTGAAAATGTTGTAGCGTTTCTTTTGGCAGTCAGTATATACATGGTTGTCATGGCCAAGCATAGAAGTCTCTTTGTGAACGAGAATGCTAGGAGCATGAAACGGACATTTTTGTCCGAATGTAAGGTCTTAAATTGTAACTATCCATTGTAAACCAAAATCTAATGATATGATACTGTTTTGAGGCACAGTTCATTGGCACTTGTTTCAGCTTTCTAACAAATCCTAACATGCTTTGTTATGGTATGAATTGATGTCCATAGAAAAATAGTTATACGACTACGTCTCAAGCCAATCGCCATTCTGTTGGTTGGTTTAAGGGTTTTACGACGCTGTCAAAAACATACAGGTGATGTCGAGCCGGTCCTTTTACCTAACCGCGTTTTCCTAGACAGACTATCTGAGGGTAATCGGTGAGGCCCAACTGGCGGAAACTAGCTAGTCTGGGCCAAAAACAGCTTGTACAATCTACAGTTTTCAGTCATGTTCTGTGGTACTTTCTTCTAAAGGATTAACCTTTTGCAGAAGATATTTAACTTCACCACAGCTGGTGTTAAGGGAATGTGTGGCGGCCGTAAAAAGTCTCCCTGCCCTTCATCATAGTGTTGGTTATATTTTCCAATTCTTTTCATTACGATAACACGGCCGTACCAATTGGTGAATCTCCAAAATGGCCATTTTTCTGATGAAAATCCGTGATAATTTTCTTATAAATACTGCAAACATAGGTTGTGGGTGCTCGTTAGAACCGCCTCATTGAGGCACCGCCTCATTGAGGCGGTTCTAACGAGTACCCACAACCTATATCTTGAAGCAAGAATAAGGAAAATAATGTATACCCCCGTAAACCCCAGTTTTCTCTGTATAAAGTGGGGATGGGGGGTCTTCATTTCACGGACTTGTTCACGTGATGTGAATCTTTGATTTCACTGGAATTTTGAAACGGGTCACTAATGAGGCCTAACCGTCGGAAACTAGCTAGTCTGACCCAGAAACAACTTGTACACTCTAGAGTTTCCAGGTCTCATCAGTAGTCCTTGCTTCCAAAGGGTTACCCTTTTGCACAACATAATATACATTCTTGGTGGGAGAGAATGACCGTAGAAAATATCTTGTAATCAAGCTCCAAGAAAGTATGTTGCCAATCGGCCGTGATCGAACCTGCGATCTCTTGATCACAAGCCAGACTCGTATCCGACTGAACCAGCAACGCCGACAGTATAGTCTTGTCATTACGAAAACACGCCTATTCAAATACATTGTAAAATTTTAATGACAAAAATTGAAAATTTTCTGATGAAACATTATGACATTCTTCTTATTTCTGGTTAAAATATAGATTGTGGGTACTGGTTAGAACCGCCTCGTCGAGGCGGTGCTAACGAGTACCTACAGTCTATGTTTTTGAGCAGAAATAAGAAAAAAAGTGATGTATACCTTGGTAAACGCTAGTATTACTGCATGAAAGTGGGGGTTAAGGGGATATTAACTGACACTGATCTACACTGAATCTGAAGCATCAGTTATATTGATTCTGTCACCAAGCAACTAGAACTGGTGTTGTCGGGGAGAAAATACATGTTGCCACTTTCGACCAGGGATCAATAGACCTTTATCACCTGTATCTTCGCTCATCACTTGACAGACTGTCCCCAGAGTATACATATTTCTGACACACTGTGGCAAACTGGTGCTTTAACGCGGACATGTGTCTTGTCTAGATGGCAAAGTGCAGATGTCTAATTTTCGCTACACATGGCTCATGATTATCAGCCTCACCTTGTCTCATTACTGAAATAATCTTCATGAGAAATCATATGTCTGTGTATGGTGGATCATTCCTCATACGTTTATAATGCTTCTCAGAGGATTACTAGGGCTTCTCGGGGTTGGTAAGTATTCCTTATATACAAAATCCAGAATTTTTTTTTATATTATACATATGCGTAACGTCAATTACGCATACTACGTATGTGCGTAATGTAAAGTATTTGCAGTGAAGAGAAAGCACCTAGATAATAGTGTTCTCCATTACATGTTATATATGGGCTGCTCTTAAAAGAAAGAATTTGTTCCCCTCGGGAGCATTTTTTTTTTCTTTTAAGGGTTACCTCCATCTAGGAAAAAGACGTTTTAATAGACTGTTCCTATTTGTGCGTAATAATATTTTGCCTCGTTATAAGTCTGTTATATTGCTGGCATGCTCGTTTTGCTGTTCAAGCGGATTAGTAATCCGGTAATTGCACTAAAAATTCGCGTTATTATTTATCAAAATGTTTACTGTTAAAATAAGGGATTCATCAGAAAATAGATTAAGAAAAAAACATGGCCAGGCAAATAGTTCAAAGATCATACCACCAGCGATCCTACCAGAACAGCTACAAGTGCCCATAGACGGCAGTCCCTTAGACTGATGCACAGTCTCATTTGACCCCTCTTTAACTCTTATCCTGCTTAATTATTTAATTTAGCCGCATCCATTTATTACTGACAACCAATCAAATTACATAAAATGATGTACAGTAAAATACCGCTATTAAGACCACCTAAAATTAAGACTAATTCTTCTGTACAAAGCTTATTTAGAAGGTTGCAGTTATTCTTTCTTTGGGTTTTCTGCATACCATCTTCTGTGGTCACAGACCACCTTTGGGACTGTTCAAAAGTGGTCTTCAAGACCACTTTTGAACAATCCCAAAGGTGGTCTTAACATAGGAATTTCACTGTATTTGTTTAATTAATTCACAAACAGAATGTTAAATAGTGAAGATCCTTATCAAGAAGTCTACACTGTTTGCAAAAGTGGGAGTTGTTGTGTTCAGCAGCTTTTTTTTGCCTTATATATAGCAGGCGTCCATTTCAGAGTGAACCTTTTTTTTGTACCAAATGGAATCCATTTCAAAATGTAAGGGTGTCAGATTGTGTTTTCTTCAAAATTTATTTGGAAAATGACTGAACTTTTAGCAAACAGTGGGGGCCTGCACTGTTTGCCAAATTTATTTATTTATTTATTTAGTTTTGTTTTGGTTTTACGGCCCTTCAAGATTATTTCACTCATATCGAGCCGATTGTTTATCAGAGGTGGGTGAAAACCGGAGTACCCGGAGAAAAAACACCTGACCTTCCATTGCAGAACACTAAATGGGTTAAGGGGAAGTCGGGTTGTGTATTATCATCAAAATGTATTTGGAAAATGGCTGAACTTTTTGCAAACAATACAAGTCCTGATCAGACGCCGCGTTATGCGCTGTCTGATCTGGACCTGCACTGTTTGTTTGTATTACGTTTTGACTTTCCCGTACAAAATGGGTTAATAGCAGGAGAATATTCTTTCACTAAGATTGAGAGACGGAGAACAAAACACGAAAAAGAAGGAAAGGAAAATAGTAATTAGGTTTACCTGTTTTCCCAAAAGGCAGTAACAATGCTAAAACTTGGAAGTATCAGAAGCGCCACATAGGAACAACCAGTACGCCACCTAGTAAAACAGTCGACCCGAAGTTACTAAATGACAGAATCAGAAAAAGTGCTGCTGTCCACGTGACTATAGTTTATCAACGACCTTTGAGAGTTCAACGTTTAAGCGTGATAAAACTATTCCATGTTTTAGTGGAAGCAGGTTTCGGATTTCTTTTTTCACAGGATTTTAAAATTATAATTGTTTTTTTTTTTTTTTTTTTTTATAATGCCATTATGTGGAATTCGTGGCCAAGTGATTAATATGATGTAGTACGATCCTCAGTAAAACTATATCGCCCAATATAAAATCCCAACTGAAGGCGATTTACCTAAAACGCGGACTAGTCCAAAATTAAAAGTGCATTCACGTCTCACTGCGTTTTGAAATTTGGGGAAACCAAGGTTATGTTTATTAATAGAAAATTGTCTTGCTGTTTTCACCGATGTTACATGTAGGTCAGTGTTGCTGGATGCCTTTGACAAACAGTGTATACTCAGATCATAGATCGGGAATATATGCTGCTCAGGGGCTACACTGTTTGCTTAAATACTGGTATATAGGTAGGGCCCATAGGGGCTTGAAGAAATATATGGGCTGCACGATGCTTCCACGCAGAGCTGAATCCGGCCCGCACACTAGTACTGGTAAACCGCTTAGAGGATATCAGCTTGTCCAGGAACCACGGTGCGAGGCGGACCGTCCATGCTAATAAACCCTATTGGTTTCATTGGGCGACAGGGCTTGAGATGTCATTTCATCTCAATGTCGGGTAAAGGTCCCACAAAATTGAAAGCAACGTCTCCAAAATGACCTTTACAGTGTTGACGGGGACGTTAAACCTCAAATCAAACAAACAAACTGGTATATAGGTATAAGTCTCAGCTGTCAATTTAATGATTTATTTCTTCAGTATACATTTTTTTTTCTTTTATCGAAAGGATGTGATGTACGGTTTTGATGATTGTTTTGATTTCAGTTAGTCCAGTCCTGATATTTCATTGTGGAATTGTCTAAAAATTAAGTTCAGTGTTTGAAACCCATGATGGTATGTCTGTGTATGACAGTTATCGTATATTGGATGTTCAATCTACAGTTTCAAATTATCTCTTTCGATTCCAACGTTTGTTACCGCGTAATAAAGATTATCCCTTACAACCCCAAAGCCCACTACAAATACTTATGCAAACAATGAAGATCCTGATATGATGACAATGAGCCATCTTATCGGGATATTTGCCGTTTAGCTGGACACCCCTTTTAGTAGAATGGGAGTGCTCAAGTTCATTTATGGAACATTGCTTTCCAGCAACTCAAGGGTGAGAGGGGTTTGATCAACGCACTGACTGCACTGACACGGTGATTGTCTCTGATTGCAGGCTGGGTAAACGGTCATGAGCGGGTACTTGAACTGTTTCGGTATGTCCTTATGTTTTTGAACATAATGTAAACAGTGAAGAACCTGATCAGATGCCGCGTTCTGTGGCATCTGATCTGGATCTACACTGTTTGCCAAACCCAGCACACGATTCCAGTCCAGATTGTACAGATAACTCCCTTACATAAACGCAGATTTGCCTCCGCCCATCGAGGCTTAGAGAAATAGATTGAGATAGATTGATGCTTCCACGCAGAGCTGAATTCGACCTTACACGAGTACTGGTAAACCGCTTAGAAGGTCTAAGCCTGCCAAGGCAAAGTGGTGCGAGTCGGCCCGTCCATGCATATAGACCCTATTGGCATTATTGGGAGGCAGGGATTGACTCCACATTTCAATCTCGGGTGAAGCTCCCCTAAAATCGGAAGCAACGTCTCCAAAATTACGGGGACGCTGAACCCGAAATCAAATAACTTGGCTATTTTTGGGTCGAATGTCAATCGGCCCAAAGGTACTAAGCAGAAAATCTCTTCAGCGCTAAAGCCCACGTGACCATTACAGACTTGTCGGAATAACATTTTATAGAATAAAGCCGCATTGAGTTCAGAGTGTTGCGTAAGAAGGTTATCTTGCAATCATAGGTTGGGCTTGGCAAACAGTGTAGACCTAGACAAGAGGCTACAGAACGCGATGTCTGATCACGATCTACACTATTTGCTTAAACCCCGGAATTTCAGGGTTAAAAGAAACCGTTTAAATCACAGTCCAGAACTATTTCTTTGACATACACTCAGAGACAATCGACCCACCAGTACTCTCAGTGCTTTGATTCTTATTAAAGGAGAATGGCTATACATGCCACATTCCCGCCATTTTCTATAAGGATGACAACTTCCGGTACTTCCTGATTCCGTTCCCACAATATCAGCTCCTCTGAAAAAGTAGTCATCGTTTAAAGGAAACCCATATATGACAATGTAATCTTCCGCCTAGTAAGGTCGGTGTGGTTCATTTCCAATTATAGGGGTGTCAACTTGGTTTTTGTTTGCAGCAAATAAAAAAAATGAATGTTCTTAAAGCAAACCATGTAGACCAAAATCAGACGCCGCGTTCTGCGGCTTTTTATATGGGTCTGCAATGTTTCCCAACATCATAGAAAAGGGCTGCTAGGCATATATGGGTTAAACCAACAATCAAGAAATTGTTGTAATTTTATTTAAAAGAATGGAATCACACTGAGACTGACAGAAACTGTAGTTTTGTTTGTTTGATTTGAGGTTTAACGTTCCCGTCAACACTATAAAGGTAAATTTTGGAGACGTTGCCTCCAATTTTGTGGGACTTTTACCCGACATTGAGATGAAATGACATCTCAAGTCCTGTCGCCCAATGAAACCAATAGAGTTTATTAGCATGGACGGTCCGCCTCGCACCGCGGTTCCTGGACAGGCTTAGATCCTCTAAGCGGTTTACCAGTACTAGTGTGCGGGCCGGATTCAGCTCTGCGTGCAAGCATCATGCAGCCCATATATTTCTTCAAGCCCCTATGGGCGGGGGTCGCAGAAACTGTAGTGTTCTATTTTGTCTTTTTAGATGATGCCATGTTTTATATGCAAGCCTCGGAGTCGGCGGCCTCACTGAGGGCAGAGCTGGGTGAAACAGACAGTAACGATTCCTTTCACAGAGAGGTTAACTCATATCCTAATGTATTTGTGGATGTAACGCGATGTCAAACATCACGAAAACACGCCTATATAATTACATAGTAAAACTGGGGTTTTCATATTTCTGCTCTAAAATATAGATTGTGGGTACTCGTTAGAACCGCCTACGTGTATCCACAATCTATATTTTGAGCAGAAATAAGAAGTGAAAATTTTCATCTTAAAATGTTCGTGTTTTTTTTTTTTTTTTTTTTTTTCGACATTGAAATTGATAGTGTCTTTGTATAAGCGGGTTTTTATAATGTTTGCGACTTCATTCTGCGATATATTTTCGGGGTCCGCACGTCACCATGATTAAAACGTCGCTTGTTTACGTTTATACAAATGTATCATTAAAAACGCACAATACTGACGGAAATGGGATAACAATATTGAACATAGTCATTTCGGTTTAAAATTAAAAAGAGAAACGACCAGGAATTGATACAACCAGATCTCAAATTCTGTTATACATAAGAATTTATTTTTCTGATTCCCACTTGCACCCCACTGTGACCTAATAGTGCTATAAATATCTTGTTAATCTTCTTATAGAAGATTCTAGAAAACTGAGTCACAGATTAATTTCATTTTTGTAAACAACATGTTTACAAGGAAAAGTACTTCAGAACCTTCCAGAATGTTCTGGGTTGCATTATTTTTAAAAAATTACCTCATCTTATTCCACAGCCCTCTGGAATGTTCTAGAGAAATCTTAGGGTCTATAAAAGAGCTTGATTTTTCTCATTGAGTCAGACTTTGGAGTTTGATGTTTGGGCATTTAAGAAAAGTTATTTCTAAATTCTGTGTTGGATTGTTAAAGGATATTAGTTTTCATTTTGGACTGTGAATTCTGTGGGATCAAGGAAAATAGATTCATTCAGGATATTTCATAACAGAGCTAAGTACATTTAATTTTCTTACTTCTACAGGTTAAAGTTAACTTGTAAATAAATTTTGTTAAAATTTGCCAAAAGGCTTGTTTGCTTTTTCTTTCTGCTACGCCTGGCTCGTAACAGAAATTGGGGGCTCGTCTGGGATAAAACCATTTTAAGCATTTTAAAACCGACATTTCATGTGACGCAGGTAATTGTCATTTCTTATCAAATAGACTTTGCAGTTGCTTCACAGGATTGGTATTTCCCTATAGGCATATAGGGGATTGTCATTTCATGTGAACTGTCATTTCAGGTGAAATAGTACTTGTCATTCTCGTTGGGCTTGTCATTTCAAAAAAAAAAAAAAACTTTGTCAAATTAACCTCAATCTGTATTTCCATAAATACTTTATAAAACAAACAAAAAGCAAACATGTCGTTTGATTTGAGAAGCTTTTTGGCTCAGCCTACTCAGGAGTTCTGGCCAAAAGGACAGATTTGCTAGAAATTGCTTCCCATTATGGGGTCACTGCTGTCAAAACAAGCATGAAGAAGCATGAAATTAAGAATATTTTGGTGCAGTTTTTTGTTGATGAAGAACTTTTCGATCCATCTGCTTTGTCTCTCATTATGGTTTCACATACTGAATTACAAATGAGACAAATTGAAATAGGAAGGCAAATTGAATTAGAGAAGTTCAGATTAGAAATGGAAGAAAGAGAGAAGGAAAAAGAAAGAGAAATGCAGAGACAAATGCAGATGGAAAGATTAGAAATAGAAGAACGAATTCGAAAAGAAAAATTAAAACAGGAAGAAAAACAAAGAGAAATGGAGGAACGCATTCAGAAAGAAAAATTAGAAAAAGAAGAACGGCTGGAGTTGGAAAAGGAAAAAATGAGATACAGTATTGAAGAAAAAGAAAGAGAAAGGCAGTTTCAGTTAAGATTGAAGGAAATGGAACTCCAGGGTCAAGATAGGGTGAAACATACCCCTGTTTTTGACTCTGGTAGTTACTTTGATGCCACAAAACACATCAGATTAGTTCCGCCATTTCAGGAAAAAGAGGTAGATAAGTATTTTTTGCATTTTGAAAAATTTGCAGAAAATTTAAAATGGCCAAAAGAGCATTGGACCTTACTTTTGCAAAGCGTTGTTGTCGGAAAGGCTCGAGACATTTACACTCAGCTGACTGTCGAGCAAAGCTCAGACTATGATCTGGTTAAGGAGCTTATTCTTAAGGCATATGAGTTGGTCCCTGAGGCTTACAGGCAAAAATTTAGGAATTGTAAAAAAGAAATTTCCCAGACCCATGTAGAATTTGCTCGAACCAAAGAACAGTTATTTGATAGGTGGTGTTCTTCTAAAAAAGTAGGCTCTGATCATGACAAACTTAGGCAGCTTGTCCTTGTTGAAGAGTTCAAACGGTGCATAAATTCAGACATTAAATCTTTTCTCGATGAGAGGCAAGTTGAAACTTTGGAGGAAGCTTCTCGTTTGGCAGATGATTATGCTTTGACTCATAAAGTCTCATTTGTGAACAGGCCTTATCCTCGAAAACCTTATAATCCACAGACAGGTCCAAGATTCTATCCCAGTAATCCTTCTGGTAGTTATAGCCATACATCTAGTACTATGCCCAAACTTTCTGGTGAAAATAAAAGCCAGAATCCTTCCAAACCTTCTGGTGAAAACAGAAGCCCAAATTTTCCCAAACCTTCTGGTGAAAACAAAGACCAGAATCCCTTATCTCAATCTCAAGTAGTTTGTTATTATTGTAAAAATACAGGTCATTTGATCTCTGAGTGTTTAAAATTAAAGCGAAGGAAAGAAAGAGAAAGACAAGAGGAACGTAAGCCTACAGGCTTGACTTCTATAAGGCCAAAACCACAGTCTTGTGTAAGGGAGGAAACTCTTTCTGATACCAAATTATCTGAGACTGATACAGTAATGGAGTGTTATGAACCATTCTTATCAGATGGTTTTGTGTCACTAAATGGTGACAGTTATGCCCATCCTACCCCTATTAAAATCTTACGAGATACCGGAGCTTCTCAATCTCTTATTCTAGCAGATACTCTGCCTTTTTCTGAGAAGACTTCTTTGGGCCAAAGTGTCCTTATTCAGGGTGTGGAATGTGGATTTGTTAATGTTCCGCTCCATAACGTTTATTTGTCATCAGACTTGGTATCCGGTTCAGTGGCTGTTGGTATTAGACCTTCTTTACCTTTTAAAGGTGTTCATTTGTTGCTAGGCAATGACTTAGCTGGAGATAAGGTTGTGGTAAACCCACTTTTGACTACTAATCCTTGCATAGACCAACCGCCTGATCCCATTGAGCAGGAAATTCCTGATCTTTATCCATCTTGTGCAGTCACAAGGGCGATGGCACGTAAGGCCAAGCAAACTGATGGGAAACAGGATTTTGATTTAACTGATACCTTTTTGGGTCAGTCTTTTAATGACGAGATAACAAGGTCTCTGTCTTCAAGCCTGCCTGATAAACAGACAGATTTTCATGAGAATAACTCATCTTTAGATCTAGGCCATGACATAATGTCTGGGTCTCAACTAGCTATAGAACAGCACAAGGATTCTGAAATTTCGCCTTTGTTTGAAAGGGCCTTAGATGAGCAGGAAGTATCTCAGGTCCCAGTCTGTTATTATGTCAAAAATGACATTCTTATGAGAAAATGGCGTCCACCAGACGTCTCAGCAGAAGACGAGTGGACTGTCAACCACCAGATAGTGGTTCCACGGGTTTACCGTTCCCAAATATTAAACTTGGCACATGAAACTCCCATGTCAGGACATTTAGGTGTAAATAAAACCTATCACAAGATTCTTAATCATTTTTACTGGCCTGGGTTAAAATCAGATGTTTCTCAGCATTGTAGGTCCTGCCATACATGCCAAATGGTAGGAAAACCCAATCAGACTATACCTAAGGCTCATTTGCAGCCTATACCTGCTTTTGATGAACCTTTCAGTCGAATAATTATAGACTGTGTGGGTCCCTTGCCCAGAACTAAGTCCGGCTGTGAATATCTTTTGACCATTATGTGTGCTTCCACACGTTTTCCTGAAGCCATTCCTTTAAGAAATATCAAAACTAAGACAATCGTCAAGGCCTTAGTGAAGTTTTTCACATTTGTTGGGCTTCCTAAATCTATTCAGTCAGACCAAGGCTCAAATTTTATGTCTGGAATATTTTAACAAGTAATGCATGAACTTGGCATTGTACAGTATAAGTCATCGGTCTATCATCCTGAAAGTCAAGGCGCCCTTGAAAGATTCCATCAAACATTGAAAAACATGATAAGATCATATTGCTTTGACACAGAGAAGGATTGGGATGAAGGCATCCATCTCCTTTTATTTGCTGTTAGAGAATCTGTGCAAGAATCTCTTGGCTTCAGTCCATTTGAATTAGTATTTGGCCATACTGTTCGTGGTCCTTTGAAACTTCTCAAAGAGAAATTTCTCTCCAATGATGACACCTCCCTGAATTTACTTCAGTATGTGTCTGATTTCGAAACTAGACTTTCAAAAGCTTGTGAGGCTGCTCGGACCAATCTTCAGTCAGCCCAAAGGAAAATGAAACAGCTATATGACATAGGGACAAAAGAAAGGAATTTTAAACCAGGTGATAAGGTACTAGCTCTTTTGCCTATTCCAGGAAAATCGTTGCCGGCCAGGTATTATGGTCCATACACTGTAGACAAAAAGATCAGTGACGTAAATTACATAATAAACACTCCTGGGAGGCGCAAGCTAAAGCAACTATGTCATATTAACATGCTTAAGGAATACATAGATAGGGACAATACATCTTTAACATCAGTCAATCTAGTTAGCTCTGTTCCACTTAATTCATGTGACAATGACTGTGAGGATATTAATTCAGTGAAGTCGGATCCCACATCATCAAAACTTCAGAATTCTGACATTCTATGGAATCTTGTCCAGAAACTGTCACATCTAGAGCCAAATCAGCGGAATGAACTGAAACAGCTGATTTTTGAATATGAACAATTATTTCCTGACATTCCAACACGGACAGACAAAATATTTCACGATGTGGACATAAATGGGTCTAAACCTGTAAAACAACACCCATACAAGATGAATCCTGTGAAACAAAAATATCTTAAAGAAGAAGTTCAGTATCTATTAGACAATGACTTTATTGAACCAAGCCAAAGTGAATGGAGTTCAACTTGTATTCTAGTACCAAAACCTGATGGGACATATCGTATGTGTACAGATTTTAGGAAAGTTAATTCCTTAAGTAAAACAGATAGCTTTCCTATTCCAAGAATGGATGACTGCATTGATAACATCGGGAATGCCAAATACATAACGAAATTCGACCTTCTGAAAGGATTTTTGCAAATTCCACTCACAGATAGAGCAAAGGAGGTTTTGGCATTCACAACACCAGACGGATTATTTAACTATAAAGTCATGCCATTTGGAACGAAAAACTCTCCAGCAACATTTCAGCGCTTAATAAACATGGTAATTGCGGGGCTGGAAGGCTGCAGTGCTTATATCGATGATGCTATCATATACAACGACCAGTGGAATCAACATCTTGGGACTATTCGAGCATTCTTTGATAGACTGAGTAATGCCAAATTGACAATCAATCTTGCTAAAAGTGAATTCTGCCATGCAAGTTTGACATTTCTAGGTCATGTTGTAGGTCAAGGTCATGTGAAACCCATTGATGCTAAAGTTGAGGCTATCTCAAATTTTCCCGTACCCACGTGCAAAAGACAGCTGATGCAATTTCTTGGTATGGCTGGTTATTACAGAAAGTTCTGTAATAATTTCTCTGTCATTGCTGAGCCTTTGACAAATTTGCTCAGCAAAAGAACAAAATTCCATTGGAATGCAATATGCCAAAATGCTTTTGATAAACTTAAAGCCATACTCAAGAGTGAACCAGTTCTCTTAGCACCAAACTTTGAAAAGGAGTTTAAGCTAGCTGTAGATGCTAGTGGCGTAGGTGCAGGTAGTGTTTTGTTGCAGGAAGATGAAAATGGTGTGGATCATCCAGTTTGCTACTTTTCCAAAAAGTTTAATAAGCATCAGAGAAATTACTCTACCATAGAGAAAGAGTGCTTGTCTCTGATTCTTGCTCTGCAACATTTCGAAGTTTATCTTACCCCTACTACTGCACCGATTGTTGTTTTCAGTGATCACAATCCACTGACTTTCATACATAAAATGAAAAACAAAAATCAGCGGTTGCTCAGGTGGAGTCTTATGCTACAAGAGTATAATTTAGACATAAGACATATCAGAGGGAGAGATAACATTATCCCCGATGCCCTTTCAAGAGCTTGAGCAGTGTCAGGAGTTGTGTTTTTCTTTCCTACTAAAGTGGATTGTAGATACATGTAATTTTATATGCTATGCTCAATATTTTATTATTCTTAAAGCAAAAGAAAGCTTTATTACATAAATCTTTCTTTTCCTCGAAGAGGGGGAGTGTTATGCATAAGAATTTATTTTTCTGATTCCCACTTGCACCCCACTGTGACCTAATAGTGCTATAAATATCTTGTTAATCTTCTTACAGAAGATTCTAGAAAACTGAGTCACAGATTAATTTCATTTTTGTAAACAACATGTTTACAAGGAAAAGTACTTCAGAACCTTCCAGAATGTTCTGGGTTGCATTATTTTTAAAAAATTACCTCATCTTATTCCACAGCCCTCTGGAATGTTCTAGAGAAATCTTAGGGTCTATAAAAGAGCTTGATTTTTCTCATTGAGTCAGACTTTGGAGTTTGATGTTTGGGCATTTAAGAAAAGTTATTTCTAAATTCTGTGTTGGATTGTTAAAGGATATTAGTTTTCATTTTGGACTGTGAATTCTGTGGGATCAAGGAAAATAGATTCATTCAGGATATTTCATAACAGAGCTAAGTACATTTAATTTTCTTACTTCTACAGGTTAAAGTTAACTTGTAAATAAATTTTGTTAAAATTTGCCAAAAGGCTTGTTTGCTTTTTCTTTCTGCTACGCCTGGCTCGTAACACTTCGCAAAATAGAGCGACTCGTTGGTGGATCTGCAATCCTTCCCAATTGACGTTTAGAACCGGTCCCGATAGCTCAGTTGGTAGAGTGTCCGCTCCGGGGAACGGGAGGTCTCGGGTTCGATCCCGGGCCGCGACATACCAAAGTCGTTAAAAATGGTACTAGCTGCTCCTCGCTTGGCACTCAGATTTACGGGGTAGAGCTAGGACTGGTCGATCCAGTGTCAGGATAATGTGACTGGGTGTGGTATCATGTAATGTGTCTGGGACATGATACTTCAGTGAGGCAGCACTATAAACGTGAGCATTGAGCTCCCTGTCGCAACCAGACACCGTCGTGATATGACTGAAAAATTGTTGAAAGCGACGTTAAACCCGAATTCACACACATACACACGTTTAGAAAACAGTTATCCCCTCATTCCAACACGCGGGTAAATTAAGGGGAATGAGAACACCTTCAGGGGAGACAACACCTGCAAAAGTCTTTTGTCTCCCATATCAGCATTGATCAACTCTTAAAGGAAGGAAATTGGTTCTGAGGTGCAAATTCGTTCCTTTAAGAGTAGACCCCCTTTTCGGTGGTACTGAGCCTATAGAAAACATAAAAACAGGAAGTCCCGAAATTGTCTCCCTTTGAAACATGGCGGGGGAAAATGTGATGGGTGTTTGCATTCCCCTGAAATGCGACGTCTGACATCCTGTCAAAATCTAACAACAGTAAATTCTGCCATACACTCTCGAAAACACGACGTCATTGTGTAACGTCGTTTTGCATTGCATTGGCTGGTGTTTGGTTTTTTGACGTCATCATGTAACGTCGTTTTGCATTGCATTGGCTAATATTTGGCATTTTGTGAATTGAAAATAATTCACAGTGTGGATCACAGGGGCACGGTTCATATTTATTTTGCTCTTCTACGATGAAAGATAAGCGTACTAGTATGTGCAGTGTATAAAAAGTCACCATTCTAGAACAGCAAAATCAATATGAACCGTGTCAATATGGACAATGTGAATTTGACGTGTCAGAGGAGCCAAAAAAGAAAATTCAAAACAATGAAATGGGCCACTTTCTTATTATTCAACCAATCTTATGTCTATAAAATCTTGTGTCTATAAATAAATGAAAGGGTTGGTTTGATTATTTGTGTTCACGGAGATGTTGCACTGATGCGTTAGGAGGCCTTCATGCGGACTGAACAGATTATTTGTCTAAATCGATTGTATCGATTCCTGATCATTGCCTCCGCTTGTAATTTGCTTTTGTTTCGAATATTTTTCCATATTATTACAGGGAAGCTAACTTATTGAACCGGTTAGTTCGTGTGGAATTTTTTTCGCGCTTTTGATGCACTAAAGTCTGTAACAGTACAAAAATGACGTCTGGTACTTTACAAAAACTCCTATGTCCGCTAGTACTCAGGAAACGGATAGTTTGATATGGCTGTTATTTTGTCAGTTGTTTGGACCCCTCTAATTATGTTAGTTTTTTTGTATTTTTGAAATATATTATTGAAAGACGCCTGCTGATGAACTTTAACCATATGGGACAATTGGGATCATCATGCCTCATGTCAAATCAAGGGACCTTATCTTTACTGGCAGTTTTGCCAGATCCGAAAATCCCGAAAAAGTTAAAACAACCTCAAAATGACCCAATTTGTTTTTATTTGATTTTCTCAAAATTAACTTTGGAGGAAAGAAAAATCACTTTTCTATTTAAATTTTCAGTCACATTTTAAATTGCATAATGAATGTTTTAATTACTGCATTTTAAAATCAGGTACTGTCGCGTATTTTTGCTAATTTACTTTTGAAAAACATTAGACATAAGGTCTTATTTTATTCTAAAATTGACCAATCTTAATTTGATGAAATAAATATAAATTTATATTCAAATTAACAGTAAAATATTGGCTTTTTATAATCTTAAATCACATTTTCGCTATCTAGCGTAGTAATGCTGGACTTTATGTCATGGAAACATGTTCCCTATTAACTTCTATATAGTTTGTCGCGTAACTTTAATCGGACACGGGTAATTTAGTGGATATCAATTGTCCCACATGATTAATTCAAGTGTCTAATCATAACAGTGTAACTGGGTTCACTAGATAAGCCAGTTCCTCTTATATAGACCGCTTATCATATGAGCCCGGTCAAGCGATTTTGGTACTTATCGCCTGTGCGAGCAGCGAAGGTTCAGGCGAGCCTGCGCATCCGCGCAGTCTCGCCAGAACCTTCGCTGCTCGCTCATACAAGCAGTGAATCAAGAGGAACCTTCAGACAGAAAGCCATATCCCTGGCCCCTCTGAATAGCTAGGCATGCGCAGTTAAAATTTGTCATGACGGAATGCTCGAAGACACAAATTCGCTTGGCGGGGCTCATTTAATATTTACTCTACACCCTTAATTTAGGTTGCCCATAAATCAAGTGCTATGATAATTGGTCGGCTAGAGGCAGAGACAGAGGTGTTTATTGACAGACTGATCAAGAGAGAAGGAAACAGCGACAAAGCCCTACTGTTTGCAGTTTCTAAAATGACTGTGGAATCAAGAGTAGGTTCAACAAACATTTCAGCGTACTTCACACATTGCTGCAGACATAGAGGATCTTACATGAGTGCTCATGTATTATTGAATTTATTAAACGAGTTGAGGAAAAGGGATAAAATGCGAGGCTTTGCCGAGCATTTTATCCCTTTTCCTCAACGAGTTTAATAAATTCAATAATACATGAGCACGAATGCAAGATTGTATTTATCATATGACATTTAAAACGCATTTTATTCACGATTGTTTACAGAAAATGTCAATATTCCGCCGTTAATAAATGCGACGTCGTTAAGGACGTCTTATATGTAACGTTACGGGACGTATCTAGCTAATTTGCATATTTAATCCACTAGTGGATTATCGAAAATAATACATGACGTTATTACACTCTCAGACGCGACGTCATATGATAAAAGGTGGATATTTGATGATAACTCACTGATGAAAATTTACCTTATTTAAGAAATAGATCAGCTCTAGCAGTGATTTGTTGAGCAATAAATCACAATATGTAGGTCATTTGTAAAGCAGATCAAATCACGAGCGCGTAGCGCGCATGATTTGTCTACTTACAACTGATCGACAAACTGTGATTTATATCTAAAAAAGTACAGACTAGAGCTAATCTATTTCGATTCTAACGCTCAAAAAACGGCAATAATGTTGTTGTTTCCTACACATTCTAACAACCTTTCGCCATTGTTGAAGAAATCCTGCAAACATTATTGACTGTAACACATGCATTTATGTCCTTTTGTAACGTTCCGGTGCGAGAAAGTGACGTTACACCGTCTAACGTCGAAGAATCTACGAGTGACGTCATTGGCAGCTTTTAAGGCTTCGTCGGCACACTCTTCCGCACCGTGATTTGTACATTATAAAACAGTTCCTTCCCATTGCCTATATAGGCGCGCTGTGTTAGAATTCTCCATATAAACCTATGACAGTGTTACGGGTATTAATCCGAAACGCCTCATCGAGGCGGCTCAAATGAATCCTCACAAGGTTTATATTGAGTATTGACAAAATTTTACTTCAATTGTTTCCAAATACCCACATCATCATTGTTTAAGTTCAGTGGAGTGTAGTTTGTATGTGCTTTTTGGAATCAGTAAGCTCAAATTGCTTCTTGTTTGTTGTTGTTGTTGTTATTGTTTATATTTCCACAAACCCTTACCGATTTGATAAAAAATGTAGTTGTTGATTAGCAAATTAATAATTTATTTTTAAATAAATGTTTTTGAACTACTATGTCAACATTGTGTTACGCTAACACACACCTATGGTGCACAGTTGCTACATTAGGCCATCCGAATTTCATAAACAATATTGAGAAACTAATCTATATTATTATGATAAAAAAGTGAAGGTAATCCATACATTAACCGATGCGCCAATCCAAGACACCAAAGGGTTTGGGTTAGGGTTAGGGTTAAATGTAACCCTAGCCCTAACCCTAACCCAAAACAACTTCACTGTAATTAAAACACCCGAAGCGAAACGCCAAAAGGCCAGTTTCTTTCCCAAAAAATGGCCACCCAGCTATCCAAACAAAAATATATTAGCAGTACATATATACAAAGACAAACGATGAAAATAATTAACCACAATAGAAGCATCGCCTTGGATTGGTCAGTAAAACAACACACGACGGGGGAATGGGGTGGGGTGCTAAATCGATTTCACGTGGAAAGAATGCCCGCCCTTGGTTATGTTAGGTTTGAGCCTTTATCCCGTTGAATATTTAATTAAGGCACAGCCATTTCTGACCTTGAACCAATGAGATTACTGGATGCAATGTTTTCCTGTAAACTAACAAACTGAATGTCAAACAGTAAAGATTCTGATCAGATGTCTTCTTTAGAAGCCATTTTATCTGGATCTACACTGTTTGAAGAGGTAGGGGTTGCCGTGTTCAGCGGGATAGGGTTAGACAAATTTTTATGATTTGTTAGATCCGTTCAACTATCCGGGCAATAGCTTCATTCATTACGAGAACACGCCTATACAAATACATTGTAGAGCACAAATAAGAAAAATAAGGTATACCCCTGTAAACCCCAGTTTTCTAAAAAATAAAAAGTGGGATTCAAGGGGTCAAAATTATATGGGCGTGTTTTCGTGATGAAATTAAAAATCAATCCAATACAAAGATCAAACAACGATGGGGACCCCAGCACATGAAACGGATTTCGATCAGAAAAGACAGTTTAGGTATTTAATGTTAGATGCAGAAGGCGTGTATGTCTTATTCTGCCACAAGGAAAAGTGTTCGAGAGTGATTCAAATAAGCTTGAAGCTTTCATCGAAATCGAACTAATATAAAATTAGTATAAACTAAGAAAAAGCATGAACCTTTTCAGCATAAAGAAAAGCAAGTATTAATAAAAACAAAATACATTCGAACTATCACGTGCGTATGAAAATTATACATTTTATTTGTTTTTCAGATACAGATGGTAGTAAATAATCTCATCCACCGTGGTGCCAATACCTCTACGTCTGATGATAACTCAAGGACACCGCTACATTACGCAGTGCTAAGAAATTTGAAAGGCGTTGCCGGGAAGTTGCTAGAAAATGATGCTCTGCCGCACGCCAGAGACAAACAGGGAGTTCTACCGCTCAAAATAGCCATGGATAATGGAAACGATGCAATGTGCAGTCTTATATTGGCCTATATGCCAAATCATTTGTGAGTGAATCCCACACATGACAATAAAACCTGTCACACAGTAGCATGGGACCAGCCTTTTACCAGTTATAGGGGTGTCAGATTTGTTTTGTTTGCAGAAGCTTTGCATTACGTGCGACATATTCAAGTTTTCACATCTCCATGATGGCTGCTTTTGTGATGAAAATCCGTGATATTTTTCTTACTTATACCGCAAAGGTTGTGGATGCTCTTTAGATGAGTACCCAGAACCTATCTTGGAGCAGAAATAAGAAAAATAATGTATTCCCGTAAACCATAGTTTTCTCTATAAAAAGTTGGGTTTTGGTGATCGGAAATGCATTTGGTTAAATCAAGCATTGTATACCTCGTTCTGTGGCGTTAAGCATACACGTATAAATGTATTGTATACGCACTAGAATTCAAATCAGAGCTGTACTTACGAGCAATCAAGTAGACCAAAAATTAAATTTGCATCAAGGACTCAGTTTTATTCATTTTACAATAAAATCAATTAATCAAATAAACAGCTTTGATCGTCCCAAGGCGATTCTTCTGTCGTAGGTTATTTTTCTTACAGTTCGTCTTTTGATGTGTGTATCGCTTATATATTTTTGTTTGGATAGCCAATTGGCCATTTTGAGGGGAAAGTAACTGTCCCTTTGGCTTTTCACTAGTGTTGTTTTCATTAGGGTCTAGTTATTTCATGTTCGTGTTTCTTTCCCTTTGGTGGTGTCTCTAATGGGAGGTGTGGGTCGATTGTATTGATTCCTGATAATTGCCTTCCAGTTAAAGTGGCGTCACATTTTTTATGTTTGCGGGAAGGTTTGGAAAATGCATGTGGTTAAAATCAAGCATTGTAGACACAGGTCTGTGGCGCTATGCATACAGGTATACATGTTTTATATATACACTAGAATTCATATCAGCACAATGCAGACGAATAATCAAACAAACCAAATTATAAATTTGTATCAAGGACTCAATTATTTTACAATAAAATCAGTCAAATAAACTGCTTTGATCTTCCCAATGCAGTTCTTCTTTCTCTTTTTATTTTTGTTGAAGTTTGTCTTTGAATGTGTGTATTGCTCATATCATTTTTAATTTTGGATATCCGTTTGCCCATTTTGTGGGAAAGTAACTGTCATTTTGGCTTTCCACTCGTGATGTTTTCATTTGGGTTTCCGACGGGGCTGTCCATGTTGTATGTGCTTATGGTTGTATATTATTATTATTATCACCATTATTATTTTTTTTTTTTTTTTTTCATTAATTGTGCCTGTTGCACATTGATTACCTCTTGTGGGAAAAGGAAGCCGGTTTGCTTTGCTGTCTGTTACATGTATTCTTTATTTTCCCTTTATTGTTTTCCTAATTGTTAGCTACTCTTCCTCTTGCTGCCATTGGTAGGCTGTAGTCTTCGAGTATGGATTTTCCTGGGCTTCTATTTCTATATTTAGTTATTTCATGTTCGTGTATCTTTCCCTTTGGTGTCTCTGATTGGGTAGTTGTATCATTACCTTCCCTTCTATTTTGTCTTTGTTTCAGTGTTCGAGGTTTGTTTCTGGCTGATGGTGCTAAGAAATGTGAATTCTCCTTCCATTCTCTTCTGCGATCACCAACCCCATTAAAGGTAGGAACTACCACTAATGACAGTATCTATTTATGTCGCGGTTTATGTCGTGGTTTATTTTTGTTATGGCTTGTCTTTGAATGTATGTATCGCTTATATAATTTTGCTTTGAATAGTCAATTGGGCATTTTGTGGGTAACTTGACTGTACAGGTTCTCATTTGAAACGCAGATGACACTGCAGAACGAAGCTAGAACTTTCGTAATATCTCTGAACGGTTTGTTTGTTTTTCGAGTTTGCTTAATTTCATTGATCATGGCTTTCCTGAGTAAGCCTCTGTTTTTTCAAACTATCCACAGAAAAGATGGCATTTTCCGAATCAAAACTGTGCAGGAAAAAAGTTGCAAATACAAAACGTACAAAATATAACATAAATGATGTAGGACATACTGCAGGTTTTGCAGTTAACCCACGGTTGATAACTTTTCTCTTTAATTGCACACCGGTGGGCCGGGCCTTAGACTTTATGACGGCCCGAGCCTATACCGCATAGTGTCGACTGTTTGATCTCATTTATCTGCATCCTGTTGGAATATTTAGACATCTACGAATGATATCACATACTATTAACCATGTTAGTCACATGATAATATAAAATTGTAGACACTGGATTACCTACTACCATTCTGCGTCTAGCCGCTCGAAAAAAGGCACGAAGCAAGATTATTTTATGGCATTAACCTTTAGTCTGTGAATGAATGAAGCCACGGCTGAACCACTTTCCCTCTATTTCCTTTCTGAGAGGTCTGTGTTCTGAAAGGAGAATCAGATACCCTAACAAAATAGAAATGAAGTAATAATCATGAATCAATACAATAAACCCACGCCTCCTATCAGAGACATCAAAGGGAAAGAAACACGAACGTGATATAACTAGACCCTTTAAGAGAAAATATCGCTAGCGGAAAGCAAAAAGAACAGTTACTTTCCCAAACATGGTAAATTAGGTATCCAAAAGAAAAAGATATAAGCGATACATGCATTCAAAGACCAACAATAACGAAAATAAACTGCGACAGAAAAAACGCATTGAGTTAGGAGTTAGAGCTGATGAGTTAGGGTGCCTTCAAGCAGACTCAACAAATTATTTGTCTAAATCGCGACGGAAGGAAGGACGAGGATTGCGCCCGCGTAAAATCGATTTCAGCGCCCCAGTGGAATTCGTTCCACTGACCGTTCCAAGCTGGTTCTTCTTTTCGCGGTTTATTTTTGTGATGGTTTGTCTTTGAGTGTGTGCATGGCTTATAATTTGTTTTGGATAGCCAATTGGTCATTTTGCGGGAAAGTAACAGCCCTTTTTGGCTTCCCGCTATTGATGTTTCCATTAGGGTCTAGTTATTTCATGTAAGTGTTTCTTTTACATTAGTATCTCTGATGGGAGCTGTGTGTTAATTGTATCGATTACTGATCATTGCCTTCACTTCTATTTTGGAACGGCTAGTAAAAGTATTTCACTCGGGGCTTAAAGTGATTTTACGCAGCCGCAATCCTCGCGCTTCTGTCGTAGTTTAGACAAATAATTTGTTCAGTCCGCATGAAGGCTGCCAAACACATCAATGCAACATATCCGAGAACAGAAAATAAAAAATATACAGAGATGAAACAACGATGAGGACTCGACAGCTTGGAATAACAAATGCTGGGGCAAAAGAAACCAAACGTAAGTCTCCAATGGGCCCGACCAAAGTCAAAGTATCAGGTACCAACAGTCATTACCTAAACTAAAATTAAATTGTAAGAAAGCCTTCACACTGGAACCATCACAGAGTTTTAGACCTTCCCCGCCTTCGTGCAATTAAAGTGGGAAGAAAAGTTATTTACCGTGATTTGGTTAACTACCATGCATGCAGTCTGTCGTATAATATTTATGTTGTACCCAATATTTTTATATCAAAGAATGATTTTACGAAATCGGGTACTTTGTTTGTATTTGGGTTTGACGGCCCAGTCAACACTATTTAGGTCATTTTATCCGGTCAGTTTACTTTTCCAAACTTTTCCTGTGCAGGCTTATGCGTAATCGGTTAATCAGTATAGTGCACATTCTTTCGCCAGAAACTGACAACTGCCCTTCTTGAATCAACGGAGAAATTGGGTACTGAAATCATTTCAAGTATAGATTTTTCTGTATTTATGTGGTAAGTCGCCATTAAATTCGGGTGAGATAGGCCTGGTTGCATAAGAGATTTAAGTCCTAAGAAACACAAAATTAAATGACTAGACCCTAATGGAAACATCAATAGCGGAACGCCAGATGGACAGTTACTTTCCCACAGAATGGCCAATTGTCTATCCAAAACAAAAAGATATAAGCGATATACACAATCAAAGACAAACCATAACAAATATAAACCGCGATAAAAGAAACGCATTGGAACGGTCAGTGAAAAGAATTTCAATGGCGGGGGATGGTGGTGGGGCTTAAATCGATTTTACGCAGCCGCAATCCTCGCGCTTACTTCTGTCGCGATTTAGACAAATAATTTCTTCAGTCCACATGAAGGCTTCCAAACTCATCAGTGCAATATCTCCGAGAACACAAAAATCAAACAATCACATAGATGAAGCACCGATTCGGACTCGACAGCAAGAAACCACTTAAACGCTAGAGCAAGAAAAGCCAAGGGTAAGATTCAGATTGGCACAACCAGAGAGAGAGCATCAGTACATAAGTTAGCCTTTGCACTGGAACTGTCATAGAATCTGAGGTCAGACCCACCGGCGCGCAATTAAGAGAGAAGCAAAGTTATCAACAGACATTGAGTTAACTACCATGCATGCAGTATGTCGTAAAACATTTATGTTTTACCCAATACTTTTATATCGAAGATTGATTTCAAGATAGTGGGTACTTTAATCACTGTAAGTGTATTTTTTCTGAATTTATATACCAAATCACTATAAATTTCGGGTTCTGATAGACCTTGTTGCAGAAGAGATTTAAGTCCAAAATTGAATTTTAAAATTAAATCGGAATGACGTCTATAAAATTTAGAAAAGGCTTTGCGTATTTTATGATACCGATAACCCTGATCAAGAAGTTTAGCAGTTAACAACATTTTACTGATCAAACCATCAAAATTGGTATTGTCAATATTGAATAAATCATCCAGATATCTAGAAATCGAGCTAAAGTCTTCAAAGATTTCAGATTGGTTTTCAATGGAAAGGGACATCATGAAAAATAGAAGTGAAGGCAATTATCAGGAATCGATACAATTAACCCACTGCACCCATCAGAGACACCAAATGGAAAGAAATACAAACATGAAACAACAGACTTTAATGAAAACATCAAAAGCGGAAAGCCAAAATGATAGTTACTTTCCCACAAAATGGCCAATTTGCTATCCGAAACAAAATAATATAAGCGACACAAACACCCAAAAGACAACCCGTAACAAAAATAAACCACGACAGAAGAACCGCCTTGGAACGGTCAGTAAAACGAATTCCACCGGGAGGCTTAAATCGATTTTACGAGGTCACAGTCCCCGCACTTACTTCCGTCGCGATTTAGACAAATTATATGTTCAGTCCGCATGATGGCCTCCTAACTCATCAGTGCAACATCTCCGTGAACACAAAAAAAATCAAACAACCGCAGAGATGAAACAACGGTGAGGACTCGACAGCAAGAAACCACTGAAATGCTGGAGCAAAAGATGACCAACAGTAGGACTCCGTTCGACCCGACTAAAGACAGAGCATCAGGCACCAACCAACACTTCATAGAACTTGATCCTCTCTAATTGAATTAGATCCTCCCTAATTCTCAGTAAGTCTCTTTGAAATCTCATTCATAACAAAACAAGAACATATCTCAGCCACAAGGGGTGCGCAAGTCGTACACATCGGAACACCCGCAATTTGTCCAAATAACTTAGTACCAAATCTCATGTAAATTTTGTCAAGTAGAAAGGCGAGAGGTCTGTTGTCTCCTCTATATGAAATTGAGATAGTAAATGTGATAAAGAATAATCACAAATGGCTCGAGTGATGCCTGAGAACAAATCAACTCCAAAACATCGGACGCTGGTATATATATATATATATATATATATATATATATATATATATATATATATATATATATATATATATATATATATATATATATATATATATATATATATATATATATATATATACACACTAGTTTAGAGGTACTCTTCTTTTCACATATGGAAATAAACAAAATATTGTAGATTTATAATGAAAAAAGATATGAGAGTCTAATAGCTAAATAATGAACGTTCATTTACCAGGTAGTAATTTTGCACAATATCATGGACATCTGTGGTTGGGCAGAACCCTATGGAAATTTACTAAAGGATGGAACTCTCACTTTGCATAAAAAGAGTTTAACTTATGAGAATCTGTTTTATTTGAAAATTACAGCAAACAATCCTATCCGTGTTAGACTGTATGATCGAACAGCATCATGCTACAGCTGAGGGGATACGAGTCTATTACAACATTCTCGAGTCTGATGAAGATGGTCGACCACCTTCAGATCCTTTGTTTGAAGCTGCGAAAAAGTCTCCTCTTCAAGTTATTGCCAAACAAGGTGATAAGGTATCATTAATCTTTTAGTATTTACATGAAAATATAGTATATATTTGAGGAACAGATAAACATGAAAATGGAATTTCATATAAGCGTTTTGTCACCTCCGCCAGTTGGGGCTTGGAGAAGTAGATTGGGTTTAATGGTGCTTCCACGCAGAGCTGAAACTGATCACACATGAGTACTGGTAAACAGCTCAGAAAGACAAAGCATGCCCAGTTAAAGTTGGGTGAGTCAGCCCATCCAGTGCATATAAGCTTTTCGGGTTTCATTGGGCGGCAGGGCTTTATACTTTATTTCATCTCAGTGTCTTATAAATGTCCCATTCAATAGACGTTTCCGATATCATAATCTTATGCTCCGCCTACTTGGTTACTGTTGCTACGTCCCACAAGCTTGCAGCCTATATGGCGGAAACAAAGAAAGTCTATGTAGATCTCGGAGGAGATTTATCAAGTATTCCGAACAATATTGGCGTTTCTTACTTACCGAGACTAAAAACTATGACAAAACACACACACACACACACACACATACACACACAAATAAAAACAGCCTAACCAAAGGGCTAAGGAATTATAAAATAATTATGTGCATAATTTCAAAATATTCAGACTGGAAAACTATCTCCAAGTTACCGCGAAGTGTTGGCGTTTGGTGCGGAAAACGAAAACACACACACAAACACGCGCGCACGCACTCACACACACACAACTAAATTTGGCGAAGCTCCGCTATTAAGACCACCTCGACCCATGATACATCATGCTTTCAAAAGCGCACCTTGAAGGTTCCAGGTACATGTATTTTCTTTGCACCCCATATACATCCTGTATGCTCTAGTGAAAGACCACTTAAGGGACCATTCGCAAGTAGTCTTAAGACCACTTCTGGGCAGTACATAAGGTGGTCCCAATACAGGAACTTCACTGTACAAGCACACGTCCCACAACACACATACCTGTGCACATTAAGTACTTGTTTACTTAATTATATAAGCAATGCGGTGCGAGTCGGCCCGTCCATGCTTATACCTTATTGGTTTCATTGGGCGGCAGGGCTTGAGATGTCATATCATATCAATGTTGGGTAAAAGTCCCACAAAATGTGAAGCAACGTCTCCATAAAAAGACCTTTACAGTGTCAAACAAACAAACAAACAAAACTTAATTATAATGCATATGCTCCTCATTTCATTATATATAATAATTCCACACCGCGGGTACAATATAATGCAACCGAGAGTGGTGTCAATCATATACACTAACCCTTTCATACAATCCGCATTAACTCTATATTTACTGATCCCTAATCAGACAGCCAAATGTAGACCAGCAGCCCATTAATCCAGTCATACTGCGCAAATGCGCAGGCTGATCCCAGTCCTTGTTGCCCGCATAAACTCCAACGCTGGCCCCGCAGCACACCAACCATGCAATATTTGTGACTGCACTGCAGTCTGAGGAGAAAAATCTGTAAATAAAAATCCAGTCGAGTGCCCCGACCGGGGATTGAACCCACGAAACTCGGGTAACAAAGCGAGCGACACAACCACCAGGCCCGGACCAACCAGACCAGTCAGTTATGCACTCTATTTGGATATTTATTATGGTCGTACTACTACAATCCTCCATACTACAGAGAGACATTTGTTTCAAATGTTTAGGAGATACTGATGTAATAATATCACATTTCCAGCTTCTTTTGACTTCGCTGCATCTGCCCCGCCCCTGGGCTCAAACGGTTATCACCGTGGCACCAGGCACCATTGTAGTAGTAGGAGGAGGAAAAAATCTGTTAAGAAAAATCCAGTCGAGTACCCCGACCGGGGACTGAACCCACGGCATGGGGTTACAAAGCGAGTGACACAACGACCAGGCCAAAAGGCCCGGAGTAGTTAGACCGGTCACTTATGCACTCTATATGTACATGTATATACACATATACATGTTTGTTTGTTTGATTTGAGGTTTAACGTCCCTGTCAACACTGTAAAGGTAATTTTGGAGACGATGCTTCCAATTTTGTGGGACTTTTACCCGACCTTGAGATGAAATGACATCGCAAGCCCTGCCGTCCAATGAAACTAACAGGGTTAATTAGCACTGACGGGGCCGACTCGCACCGCTTTTCCTGGGAAGGCTTAGATCTTCTAAGCGGTTTACCAGTAGTCGTGTGCGGATCGGTTTCATCTCTGCGTGGAAGCATCATGCAGCCCATCTATGTCTTCAAGCCCCGATTGGCGGGGGCCATCATATATATACATGTACATATCTATCTAAATTATACAACATGACAGGTGTTTGACAGTCCTAATAATAAATTTCCCGCACAACTCCATTACCCCGAAAAGCCCTTCCCCACTACCGTGTTTCTTTGTTTGTGGGAGAAAATGGCCGTTAGTAACCAACACAGCGGCACTAAATAAAATTGATTTTTTCGATTGGATGAAACAGCGCTCTTGATTGACAGCTCGGAAACGTCTATTGGAAGCAGCGTCTCCATAATGACCTAAATAGTATGGACAGGGTCGTTAAATCTTTATTAAATCAAATAAATCATATAAGCATTTTAGACAAATCAAATCAGTTTTGAATATTATGAATTTTCCACGGAAGCAATAGACACTATATAACTTCAACGGTGCTATAACGAACTTTTACATGTCGCAATACTTGCTTGAATATTTTTGTTTCAGTCAGTTATATACCACGACACTGTTAGACTGCTTATTAGGAAGAAATGGAAAAAATACGCAAGAGGTAGATTTCAGTAAGTATTAACATCTAAATTTACCTGACTTACCTTTTACCTTTTGCCCACTGCAGCTGGTGTTAAGTACCGTGTGGCGGCCGAAAAATGTCTCGCCGTGCTTCATCATGGTGCAGAGTATATTTTCTTTTCCTGTGGGACCATTGAACCAATTCTTGTTATTTTGAAAATCGAATATCGCTTTAGTCGATGCTATGAGGCGTATGCAGCCTTGAAAGTTGAAACTACATGTATATTGCTGTGTATGAATAGACTCAATAAAACCGAGTCTCCGCGTTTCGTTCTTTTATGTGTTCTTTGTTTCCAAAGGCAAAGTTTCAGCTTTTTATTTGACTCGTCGTAATCTGCCTCGTGGTTTATGTAAGCTCCAGCTTACAGTGTATTGAACAAGATACGAGCCCTCATCTTTAATTCATCACATTTATTTAATTTGATTGGTATATCAGTTTGCTCTAATGTGTATGTTATATTTGCCAATGAAAAGCCATAGGAAGACTTCCAAAATCTCGGACATACCCTTCTCTGCATTTACACCTTTTCTTCGTTCGGGTAGATGGGCATGGTGGGCGAAGCTTGCTTACCAAGTACTGCTTACTATCCGCAGACGCCTGATTACACTCTTCTGGAGTCCATGTCTGTTGATCTGAACATTGATATTTGCCATTTTGTCTATGAACTAATGATTTTGTTTAAACGCTTTAGTTTATACTAATTTATTTTAGTTCGATTGCGATGAAAGCTTTAAGCTTATTTAATCGCTCTCGAACGCTCATTCCGGGTGTTTTCACGCGCGCGCGAGAGAGAGGCAGTGGTTTTTACACCACTGCTACCCATTTACACCTGGGTGGAGTGGGGCAGTGTCATTGCGTGTCTTGCCCAAGGACACACCTCGATACCGGTGGCGGATTCGAACGCACAACCTCTCGATCATGAGTCGAACGCGCTAACCACTGCGCTATCGAGGCTGACACGCTTTGGTTCTACGACCTAAATTACTTATTTTTTGATAGCCTTTTGGTTGGGTTGGTTATGTTCTGATGGACCGTCTAGTTGTAAATTATATTAGAACCTTAGATTTGATTATGAAAATATGATTTCTTCATAATTATTCCAAATTTATAAACCAAATCACCATAAAACTCTGGTTCTGATTTGGCCTGTTTCAGAAGTGTCTTTAAATTAGCTTTATATTTTCAACTAGTTCAGAGTGCCGTTGATAAAATTTAGAAAATACTTTCCTAAGTGTATGATACCGATAACCCTGTTTAAGAGCTTAGCAGCAAGTAGTTTATTCCGTTTATTAAAATCGTCAACAGGGGATGAAACCCTAGCGATACGAATTCATTCAGAAATATATACTCCAAATGACGGAGAACGGAGAAGATTCTGAGAACGGGAAATTTACAATATTAAATATGTTCTATAAAAGGGTTATCCTTTGGAAGCAAAGAATACACCACAGAACTGAAAAAAATTTGGAGTGTGCAAGTTTTCTGGACCAGACTAGCTAGTTTCGGCCAATTAGGCCTCATCAGTGACCCTCAGATATTTTCAAAATTCCACAATGGAATCAATGATCCCAAAGGACAAGAAAATATAATCTACACTATGATGTAGGACAGGGAGACGTTTCACCGCCGCCACACATTCCCACACACCAGCTGTAGTAAAGTTAAATATGTTCTATAAAAGGGTTATCCTTTGGAAGCAAGGAATACACCACAGAACTGAAAAATATGGAGTGTGCAAGTTTTCTGGGCCAGACTAGCTAGTTTCGGCCAATTAGGCTTCATCAGTGACCCTCATATATTTTCAAAATTCCACAACGGAATCAATGATCCCAAAGGACAAGAAAATATAATCTACACTATGATGTAGTGTAAATCATCATGATAAAGTCTAAATCATCAAGTTTGTCTTTCATCTTAAAAGAGATTATATTATTACAGACCGACAGATCAAAAAAATCTAAAATGGGCGCTGCAAAGAATAAGCCCTATTGAAATATCTCTCGTAACAAAATGAAATAAAAAAAAACATATCTGCAACAAGAGGCGCACAGTTTGTTCCCATCGAAATACCGACAATTTGTCTATAGATTTTATTTCCAAATCTGGTTAAGATATTATCCGTAAGGTATTTAACAGCATCACCCACTTATTGACATGACCATAAAGTATGATTTGTATGTACTTCAGAGATAAAGATATCGGTTGTTTATTACAAACTAGGTGTAAATATAATGATCCCTCGCGAGTCAATTAATCGAAGCCAATTTTGAATATTTACGGACCAAAATCTGTTGGGCAATTCATACCGTATTATCTTATTGACATGAAAAGAGTCTTCAGAGATATGGAATGGGAAATATTGCTTGTTTCGTACAACAACGTACGTCATTCTAGATCGCATTGAAATTGAGTTTTCTTGGAGCCAAACAAGAGACGAAATTGATTTTCTGAATCACCTAAGGTTAGGTTTAAGGCAAACAAAGGAGAAATATGTTCTCGTCCCCCTTTAAATGATATACATGGATGTGCTTAATTAATTCTTGCTTCCATCTGGATAAAAAGCAAGATCTATTGGCTCCTATGTACATGTGCATTTTACTATTTACTATTGTTTACAGATTCAACTCATTTATATACATACTAGCCCTGTTTGCACTGACGTACTCGTGTATAGTGACTGTTAATTCAGTGTCTTTCTTTATCCCTGCGTCCATTTTCTGTTGGCTCCTGTGTACATGTGTATTTTACTATTGTTTACAGGTTCAACTCATTTATGTACATATTAGCACTGTTTGCTCTGACGTACTCGTGTATTGTGGCTGTCTCAACCCCGGATCCAACTCAGTACAACACATCACTACAAATTTCGAGAGCTGTCATGGAGGTTGTCTCTGTTATAATGGCAACTATTACGCTTTTTACTGAACTAAATCAATTACGAAGGTATATTGTTCACGTTTTTCTCAAACATAACATCTTTACTTGCATTAATTTTGCCCCAAGAAGGGTTTCAAACTCATTCTCATATTTCTGTTTGATAACGCAAAATCTAAAATCAGTGTCTTTAGGAATGATAAGTAAGCTCTAGGTAAAATAGAAGTAGAGGCAAGCCCGTGCGACAATAAAGTCTCAACAGTGTCGCTTTGAAAGAAAATGTAGATGAAACAGTGATAGAATTCAATAAATTAACAAATGATCGAGGAGATTTTTAAGTAAAAGCATATGTAATGGCAAACGAATTAGAAGAAAAACACTTTAATTGGTTTTCAACAGCTATAAATTATGTAATTCTGGCATAGATTGAGACATGACTATAATCGTGAAATTCTTCTTTTTGTATAGTTATGTTAATAATCTTTTTTATTATTATTTAACACTTAACAGTGAAATCCATGCATATCTGTAGCATTGTAAAATGATTTGATACTTTCATATTGTGAATCACGAGAAGCGCCCCCATCGGCCAAATTAGTAAAGGCGCTGACTCATTAGGTCACTCAACGCCGTGGGTTCGGCCTGGCTCGGTCACGTGTGAAAGGCCTAATTCTGCAACTGAAGATCATGGAGTTATTCCCGGTAGTCCGGTTTCGCACACCTCTGATTAAGGTTTGGTTCACAATGTATGGATTAATCTTGACGGCGCTGCAAACCAAAACTAAAAAAAGAAAAAAAAAAGTATGAAAATGAATTGTTTTAATCCTGCAAATTGTATTTTACGTATCGAAAGCTCGAATGACGGAGTTACACTGTGGTTGTCTTCTTCGTTGTGTGTAGCTTACTTTGTAGCTTCTTTGTGGTTGTTATATTTTCTTTTCCTGTATGAATTTTAAGCTCGTGTGTTTGAGCTGCAACATTTAGGGGCGAGGTGTGTGAGGGTGGGGGGTTGGGGGTGCTGATACATCGACATACAATTTGGTAGGTGATGTTTATATTTTCATCTTTCCCATTTACTGTATAATGCAGGATATGCGATCCTATTAGTTCCTGATCTTTATCTTCGTCTGTTTTCAGGCACAAGATTGAGTATTTTCATGATATTTTCAATTGGTTGGACCTGTCTTCATCTGTGTTGCTACTAACTGTCATACCATTACGTTTCACCCATAACAATGCCCAGTGGCACGTGTTTGCTTTCGGTTACCTCTTCTGGACAATCAGAATCTTCAAATATGCTGCTGTCTTCAGGTAACGACCAATATATGATATTAAGAGTGTTTGTCTGCTTTAATAATGACAGAATTAAAAGAAATATATATTACAGCTGAAAGCATATGATGTACAATTTATTTGTTTTAATAAACATAATGGGAAATAACAGAATATTCGAGACGTTACATGCATTACGAAAATATGTTTTCACCTCCCTCAGTGGAAAGTACTAAAGAAGCCGGTCCCCCGCCAACCGGGGCTTGAAGAAATAGATAGGCTGCATGATGCTTCCATGCACAGCTGATACCGACCCGCACACGAGTACTGGTAAACCGCCCACGCAGAGCGGTGCGAGTCGACCCGTCCATGCTTATAAACCATATTGGTTCCATTGGGCGGCAGGTCTTGAGATGTCCTTTCATCTCAATGTCGGGTAAAAGTCCCATAAAATTGGAATCAACGTCTCCAAAATGCCCTTTATCGTTTTGACGGGGACGTTAAACCTCAAATCAAACAAACAAACAAAACTTAAGAAGCACAGGAAACACTACAAATGTGGAAACTTCAGATTTTGCGATCAGGGAATGTTGAACTTCCTTTACTTCGTCGTTATTGTTTTATAAAGCGGTGTGTTTGTTTAAATTGAGGAGAAACATACTAGTCAACGCTATTTATGTCGATTTTTAGACGCTTCTTCAATTTTCTGGGCCTTTTACCGGACACTGAGATGAAATGACATAAAAGCCTAACGCCAAATGAAGTCAAAAGGTTTTATATGCATCAGCATAGAATGTGTCTAAAAAGTGAAACATCCTTCTTGCGTGTAGCAATTGTTAAGCCTTACCAAATATTTATACAGGATAAATAAGCTCTGTAAAGCGACTTTGTCATTTATAAATATTCTATGAAAGAGCGTAGATGTCCAAAATAGGAAAGGTTTTAAGAATTGGGTTAAGTGACCCTGGGATGTAAAATAACTCTCACGCCAACTAACTAATAAAAATCAAAAATGAGTTCCTTTAAGAGCAGTGAAAACATTCATAAGAAAGAAGATGGGTCATACTACGTAGTTTCGGCTAATAAAGCCTCATCAGTGACCCTGTAATGATCCGG
The DNA here is from genome assembly GCA_963580285.1 of Lucinisca nassula. Lineage (NCBI taxonomy): Eukaryota > Metazoa > Mollusca > Bivalvia > Lucinida > Lucinidae > Lucinisca > Lucinisca nassula. The sequence continues at coordinate 851,344 of OY757013.1, read as the reverse complement.
CAACGAAAGCCAGAGGAAACATACTGCAATTTTGCGAATTTCAAATAGGCAGTCGATTTAAAGACTGATATAAATCAAAATGGGGTCCAAATAATTAAAAACCTGTCTAGAATATGAGTCTAAACCAATAATTTATTTCTGATGTCTCAGAATATTTACGCTGATCTCAAAGGACCAAAAGTTAAATATAAACTGCACTATGGTTGATGTACGGGGAGACGTTTTACGGCCGTCACACGGCACAACACCAGCTGCAGTGAAGGCAAATAAATATCAAAAATCCTTAAACATGAAAATGTTCTGAGATTACTAAGTGTTTCGAAGAAGTACTGACTGCATGAGTAGGATACAGTTGTCCAACGAAAATATTAATAGTTTCCATACCATAATAGAAGTGAAGGCAATATATTTTACCCACAAATTTGATCTTGGTAGGTTCCGTTTCATTTAAGCTTAATTAAAAGTATTTGCAACCCAGCATTGTCTTTCAATAAAACAATGCCCCTTTACTAAACAGATTAAAAAGACATATATTCTTACGTATTCAGTGTTCTTAAATGTTCATTTTTTCAGACAGACGGGTGCATACGCACAGATATTATTTCGAGTTTTAGCCCATGACTTTCCACAGTTCACCATAGTGTTTCTTGTCATTCTCCTAGCATTTAGTGGCTCGTTTTTCCTCTCCTTACGTGGCGAAAACGATATAGATACACACGATGAAACCAGGTAACTTTCTATAGTTAGAAAGAGACAGATAAAGTGGCTCTTTAATGATAATTGAATGGTATGTTTTGCCCATTCTCTTTAAAAAAACTGCGATGTGTGGGTATTCGTTATAAATGACTTGCCAAGGCAGTTCTAACGAATACCTAGCATATACGTTATATGGAGAAATAAGGAAAATTAACCTTCTCCACAACTTACATGTTGCTATGAATTTACTTGTAACTAAACATCTGCACACAACAAGTACACGTTGGTAGATGTGACCAGGGAAGACTCAAATCAGAGCTTTCACTGTTCACTCTATGGATGCTCTAGTGGTACATATCATTTTCTACTATTTAATTCAGTTAAGTCGTTCTTAATGGTTGTGTACATCGGAACGAGATAGGAATTTGTTTTACAATCAAATAGTTCAAAATTTCTGAAGAAAAACTCCAGTTTATATAAAGATTCAGTCAAACCTGTATTAAGCAAGCACATATGCAATAACCAAAATGTGCTTGCATAAGACAGGTACTTGCTTAATACAGGTGAAATTTAACACATTTGCTATTTGGGGGAACTAAATGCCTGCTTGCATAAGACAGGTTGCTTGCTTAATAGAGGTGGCCACTCAGACAGGTTTTACTATTGAAAAGAACAAGTGAATATCCAGAACGAAACCACGCCTGTATAATTTTGACCCCCTTGAACCCAAACTTTATAAAGTTAAACTGGGCTTTACAGGAGTAAACCTTATTTTTTATATCTGCTCCAAAATATAGATTGTGGGTACTTGCCAGAACCGCATCCATTATGCGGTTCTGATGAGTTCCCAATTTTTATTTGATTTTTTATTTGATTGGAGGTTTAACGTCCCCGTCAACACTGTAAAGGTCATTTTGGAGACATTGCTTCCAATTTTGTTGGACCTTTACCCGACATGGAGATGAAATAACTTCTCAAGCCCTGTTGCCTAATGAAACCAATACGATTTATAAGCATGGACGGTCCGACACTCGCACCGCTTTGCCTGGGCAGGCTTAGATCCGCTAAGTGGTTTACCATTACTTGTGTACGGGTCGGATTCAGCTCTGCACGGAAGCATCATGCAGCCCATCTATTCCATCAAGCCCCGACGGGCGGGGGCCGTCTATATTTTGAGCAGAAATAAGAAAAATATAAAAAATTTCAGCTTAAAATGTTTGTTTTTCGGCGGTAAAGTTTACAACGTATTTCTGTAGGCGTGTTTTCGTTATGTGACATTGTTTTGCATTAGCAATGTTGCAAACTTCATTACTGCTGATGAAGGGTCCCGTAAGAAAGACTTCTTAAAAGATATACAACTATCAGGCAATGTGTCAGCATCGACGTAACGTCATGGCATTGTATTGATGGTGAGGCGTCAATGCAAGGGCGTCATGTGCCCAATAGGATGTTCCTTGTTTCCAAAGGTAACCTGTAGAGCTTTATTCCGTTTTATTCGTTCATTTTCGTCGTTTATTTTTTTGGCTAAGTGAAAAGCGAATTGCTTTTTCATCCCTTTAAAGGCATTTATTCTCAGACAGTAGGACACACCATGTGTTCATAATTGTTTTATTGTCCCCTCTGATATACTGTCTATAGCAGATCAATAGCGGCTTTTAATAGAGTGATTAGTAGCTCTTGTTAAATCTCCTGATTGAGGCACTTATGGGGAAAATCAATAAGGTACGCTCAAGTCAACAGTTAGTTAACTATTGATTTTTCCCCAAGAAGGCCCCTTACCTGTTGAAGCAGAGGATTTCTCTTTAGTCAGCACTGATGGCTGGCTACATTATATTATGCAATGAAATGATAGTCCTTAATAATCAAGCATAAATGCCTTTAAGACTGGTTTACACTAGTGGTTCATTAAAATATAAGAATTAAGTAAAATAAGCAAAATAAGCAAATTTGTTTCTTTCTTTCTTTTAAGCACATTCTGGGGAATTTTATTCGTTGGTGTTAGGACTCTAACAGAGGCACAGCCTGTAGTGGAATACACAGGAGAAGATGGATACAGGTATATATGTAGTATACATACTTTCTCTGGATAACAGAATGCGAAAATATCATACCGAAGCTATCTCTTCGTTGACAGACTTCATGCTTGTAATCTCGCCTGCTAACCTAAAGTGCAAGAACCAAAATTCGTGTATTTATACTTTTTTAGTTATTTCCCTTGAAAGTTTACCCGTCACAAAATCGTGTCCATTCCATTTAAAACCTTTCAAGATATCTTAACCCTTTTATAGAACATACTCATATGAACATCAATCAACAGTATACAACATGCAAAGCGCAAGAATTTATACTTTTTGAGTTATTGCCCTTGGAAATTTGTAATAAAATTGTTTCCGGTGTATAACTTGAAAACCGTTCAAGATATCTTCACAAACACTTTAAGATTTAATTTTACTTCACTGCAGCTGATGATGTGCCGTTTGGCGACCGTAATACGTCTCCGCCTACATAATCCACAGTGCAAATTATATTTTTTGGTCCTTTGAGATCTACTATGTACAATCAGAAAGTTTTAATTGGTTTATAGTCTTGCTCTTGAACATTGTTTTAGCCCATCTGTCACGTAGTGACAAGGTGAGCATCTTTGATCAAATTTTGTCAGTCAACCGTCGATGCGTCCGTGCATAAACAATTCATTCAAACATCTCGTCCTAAACCACTGCTTCACAGGAATGATCCTTAGTTAGTCCTTCAAAGTTGTTTAAAAGGTTCTGATCCATTGCACATCGAGGTCACAGGATCCTAAAATAGATTTTTAAACTTAAAACTAAAAAAAAAAACAAATTCCTTCCCTTACACCACAAGGCCCAGGTCTTTGATAGTTGGTATAAAGCTTTATCGGGCGGACCTTTACCAAGATGGTCCAAATTATTTCTTTGGGGCCAAAAATGGCCCGGCCATGGGCCCACTTATTTAACATAGACTTATATAGAGTACTGCTCACAATCAGACTCTTTAAAACTGAGTGCGGGGTATTCACGAGCCTTTTCATTGCTTTCATAAGATACCCATTAGTCCTAAATACTAAAACTCTAAATAAATGTTTCGCATTTTGTTCATGTAGTTAAATTTGTGCAATTGTTTTGTCTATATGTGATTCAAAAGAATATTCAATACACTAAACAAGAATTGATGGTTTAGCACGTGTATGTTTGTATATAAATTATGATAATGAGATCTTCTAGAAGCAAGTTAATCTTACAAGAAAGTAATATATGAGACTTGGTTCTATTGAGACTGTTCATGAGAGATACTGAGAAGTTCAACATATCTCTGCCGCCCTGTATTCCAAATATATAGACGTATACACCAGACACATTTTTTCAAGGGTAAAAATGTTATTAACAATGTACAAAAGGCAAATACAAAACATCTTAACATATGGTTCTTGTACTCTGCATGCAATAGCGTTAGTTAAAATAAATATTCACTGAATTTACAACATATTATCACACCAAAATTGGGAAGACATCTATGTTTTTGTAACAAAACAAATTCTTGTTCATTGCTTGAGGTCCATTTGTTTTCCGCTGGCAGTATCTTTTATGTTGATGGACGTTGAAACGTTGGTAAAATAGAAGTAGAGGCAATGATCAGGAAATAAAAATCAAAAATGAGTTCCTTTAAGAGCAATGAAAACATTCATAAGAAAGAAGATGGGTCATACTACGTAGTTTCGGCTAATAAAGCCTCATCAGTGACCCTGTAATGATCCGGCAACAAAAACCAGAGGAACTATACTGCAATTTTGCGAATTTCGAATAGGCAGTCCATTCAAAGACTGATATAAATCAAAATGGGGTCCAAATAATTAAAAACCTGTCTAGAATATGAGTCTAAACCAATAATTTATTTCTGATTTCTCAGAATATTTACGCTGATCTCAAAGGACCAAAAAATAAGTCTGTAAGTCTGTAACAGGAAGTCTGTTGTTTATATTTTAATTCTTATTCTGCTGAATAATTTAATTAGCCACAGATAGTTCTGAGTTTGAGAGGTTCTTTGATAAAAGCCATCTGATTTGGATATACACACTTTAGTATGACCATCTTCTTTCTTATGAATGTTTTCATTGCTCTTAAAGGAACTCATTTTTGATTTTTATTTGCTAAAATATAAAAGTTAGAGGTCCTCGTTAACAGCAGGATACGGGATAAGCATTGTGAAAATGTTTCCAGAAAAGAGCTGTCTTGTTTCGTAGATTCCAGAGTTTAGTTTATTGTTTTTTTTAATTAATTTAAACGCATTTAACTCGATATTCAGTTTGTTTTTACTTTTAGGGTGATCAGTACAATCGTGATGGTTTGTTTTATGTTCACTAGCTGTGTGATATTATTGAATCTCCTTATTGCTCAGCTTAGCGACACTTATCAAAAAGTTCAACAGGATGCTCAGCGTGGACTTGAAGTCAATAGGGCTTGGATTGTTGCTCGCGTCGAACTTAACAGTTTCTTCTTTGGAAAAGTGAGTTATAGTATTCTTGTAATTAATTGCAGCTGTTTTCGCAACGCATGTACACATTATATTTGATACGTTTATGGTTTGTGATTTAATCGTTTAACCAGTGTTATAGTTAATATGCGCAAGTAAACAATTCTCCAAAGAAAATAATGTTTTCAAAATAGAAGTGAAAGCAATGATCAGGAACCGATACAATTTACCCACACCTCCCATCAGAGTCACCAAAGGGAATAAAACACAAACATGAAACAACAGACCCTAAGGGAAACCTCAAAAGCGGAAAGCCAACATGGCAGTTACTTTCCCACAAAATGGTCAATTGGCTATCCAAAACAAAATAATATATAAGCGATACAAACACTCAAAGACAAACCATAACAAAAATAAACCACGACAGAAGAACCGCCTTGGAACGGTCCGTGAAACGAATACCACTGGTGGGCTTAAATCGATTTTACGTGGCCACAATCCTCGCCCTTACTTCCGTCGCGATTTAGACAAATAATTTGTTCAGCCCACATGAATGCCTCCTAACTCATCAGTGCAACATCTCCGTGAACACAAAAATCAAACACCAACAGAGATGAAACAACGTTGAGGACTCGACATCAAGAAACCACTGAAATGCTAGAGCAAAAGAAAACCAACAATTAGATTCGGATTGGCCCGACCAGAGAAAGAGCATCAGGCACCAACCTACATTGCATAGAATAAGATATCTCTAATTCCCAGTAAGCCTTTACGCTGGAACCGTCATAGAATCTGAGGCCTGACCCATCGGCGTGCAATTAGAGAGGGGAGACTGTCAACTGTGAATGAGTTGACTACCATGCATGCCGTCTATATTGTACCCATTTTTTATATCGAAGAATGATTTTAATATCAAATATAACTACCCATCACTACAATTATAGCCTTTTCACCAGACGCAGGTCTGGGACAGTCTGACACAAAAAAAAAATCTAGCCAGAAATGCCACCGGCATGTCCCTTTTCCCGTGACCTCCCCAGCGTCGAGTCCTGATTGGTCGCTGATGTCACATGACCTATCAGACCAATAGGCAGACGATACAGGTCACGTGACCGCGATTTTCGCGCCGAGAAGGTCATTATTTTTTCAGACTTGCTTGGGATAGGATCGTCAAACTACATTCCATGGAAGAATGAATAAACGGATAAGTGTTTTATTCTTTTTTGATTTTGCACTTACCTTGAGTTTCCACAACGTACTTAGGCTTTTTAAGCTTACTGTTTATTCCGAAATTCTTAGAGACTTTATTTCGCGTGTTTCTGCCGACATTACATGTGTAGTGGTTGTCCGCCATTTTGAATTTTCACTTGGAAGTTTTGTTTATCATGTGATCAACCGTTTTTGGTTTTTGATAAGCACCACACTTCTTTTCATGTTATGTGCCAGGGTATACGCTCGTTTTATTCCTGGTAATGTTTTAATAGAAGTCGGCGTTGTGGAAACTTAAATTGCCAGAAAAGAGGACGGTTTTTGTGCGTGTTCCTTCCACTTCCGGTATCGGAAGACGTTGTATCGCTGAATCAAAATTCTCAGCATTAATTTAGTTTTGAACATGTGCAAGACCCGTCTTCGTTTAGCACTTATAAATCCCACGATGCAGATGGATAATATTCAGGTCCCTTTGTGGCCTTTCTATAGTATCTTCTAAACAGAATCCATCCAATTCGTGTGGGTCACCTTTACCGAATCAAGATGAGCCAGTCTATGTCCCCTCCTCCCATTTGGGCCTGGGTTGACTAGGATAGGTTCGTCGACCGCCCCGTAGAGACCCTGCTCATAATTGCGGGGACTACGGGGTGCGGGGAACCTATGCCCAAAAATTTTTTCCGAATCCATGTTACATACGAATTTTGGTACGGTTCCGATCCCGGTTTTTATCGGATAACCTTTCCGGACCTTCGGTACTTAGTTTACCTTGGTCATATGCTTCTTTCCTCTTATTATGATAAATTTTTGTTATCATAATCATTAAATTGGATTGTTTTCCCTTGTAAAACATTCAGACTTGGGCATCGTTTATTGGAATACCGTAACTATTGCAAGTGAATCCGGGACGTTTCGGTACAGAGTCGTTTCGGCCTGGGTCGTTTTCGACCCGAATTTGCACCTGGATCGATTCGGCCTATTTCGGTGGGTCGTTTCGGCCTTGGGTCGATTCGGTCTTGATCGTTTTAGGCACGGCTCCTTGAATGCTCAATTTTGATTCGGCAATTTCGCATGTTCAGTGCACGATACACAATAAAGGGCCTAACACTGGGGAAGTTTAATTGAGCCTCGAGTGTTTTGCCCCTAGAGCTGAATCTGGGCCTAGTGAATTATCCTCTGGGGATATATCAATACTCAGAGGTTGGTCTTTTTTCGTCCTTACTAATTAGCGATTATGAGAAGGACATATTTAGAGCCTCATCACCTATTGATTCTAAAACTATAAGCGGACCAGGTCTTCCCAACGTTTTCAGAATCAAGCTTCAAGACCGGGGGCACTCGTGCGAAAAGAACTTGGAACATTGGTTCTAACCACAAAAATCATCAATTTTTTGTTCTTATGAAATTCCAAAATTCGACCCAGATTCAGTCTCTGTATATATGACGTCAGGGAAATTGGCATTACTTCCTGTTTCGACGCTCTAACATTGGAGCTTCTTACCAGGACTATTATTAAGTGGGTTCTCATTATGACTGGTATTCTAATTCTACCCACTTTGCCTTCAAACAAGAGCATTCCGACCATATAGCTGCTATTCTAATGCTTTTGTTTATTTCCCGGTCATTTTTTCACATGCCATGGCTGTCTACCACCATGTTGCATGTTTGGCGCAACTCTGCTCTTGATAACTGGTTCAGTTTTTACTGAGCATAGTAAATGAAAACTTAGAGCCTCAGCGCCTCTTGATTCTAAAACTATAAGCGGACCAATTCTTCCCAACGTTTTCATAATCAAGCTTCAAGACCGTGGGCACTCGTCTTTTTTGAAGTCTTCGGAGAGCGTATCAAGTACAGGTACCGCAACCAAGAGACGCTCTTCGACTACTTCCGATGACTTTTAAGTGCTTATCACCCTCGACTAGAAGATCTCAATCAGTCCCCATCTACTAGTAGTAGAAGTAAAACAAAGATCAGGAATTGATACAATTAACTTACTCCACCCATAAAAGACACCAAAGGGAAAGAAATACAAACATTAAGCGACCAGACTATAATGGAAACCTAAACAAAGGAAGGCCATAAGGACAGTTACTTTCCCACAAAATGGCCATATGGCCATCCAAAACCAAAAGACACAAGTGATACACACAGTAAGTAACAAACAACAACATAAATAAATCGCCACAGAAGAGCCGCCTTGGAACGGTCAGTGGAAGATTTCCACTGGGGGGCTTAAATCGATTTTACGTGGCCACAATCCTCGCCCTTACTTCCGTCGCGATTTAGACAAATAATTTGTTCAGTCCGCATGAAGGCCTCCTAACTCATCAGTGCAACATCTCCGTGAACACAAAAATCAAAGAACCACAGAGGTGAGACAACGGTGAGGACTCGACAGCAAGAAACCACTGAAATGCTGGAGCAAAAGAAAACCAACAGTTAGACTCCGATGATCATTCTCAGATCAGGGTACACGGTCCTTTCGTTCCAGAGGTCGGACTGGAACGAAATCTCCCAATTGAGGAAGACACAAGTCTAACAAATGACTTTCTTTCTTCCCCTCCTCTTCATCTTCTTCCAGTAGGAGCCGAGCTATTTCAGTTCTATCAAGCCTTGGCTTCTTTTATCAAATATATTTTGAATTTTATGAGCTTTGACAAAGGGTTACTGGATTGCGTTCGTTAGGAATCCTTTCTCTTTCTCACATGCAAATACTATTTCTGGTAAATAGTATCAAGAAAAGAAATCTTTTTATTGGAAGAGGAAGGGTTCTTCTCCAAAAGAAAGCCGTGTAAGTAGAAAAATTTCTCCTTTCCCCAGGCTTCTACAGGCGGATCTTTCTGTTCGAGAAGAAAATGGGAAAATCGACTCATTATCGACTTCTCACACTTAACACAGATGATGCAAGTCGATAATTTCAAAATGGAAACTTCGTCCTCGATTAGTCAGGTCAATTCTCCCAAATTCGGGGACGATTTCCGTAGTTTTAAAGGACGCTTACCTTTACATCTCCATCCATAGGTCATTACGCAAATTCCTTCGTTTCACCTTGGATGGAATTTTGTGTATCAGTCCGTTGCCTTTCCTTTGTTGGATTTGTCAACAGATCAATGAAAAGAAAAGAAGAAAATGGGAAAATCGACTCATCATCGACTTCTCACACTTAACAAGATGATGCGAGTCGATCGTCTCAAAATGGAAACTTCGTCCTCGATTAGTCAGGTCAAATTTCCCAAATTCGGGGACGATTTCCGTAGTTTTAAAGGTCGCTAGCCTTCGCATCTCCATCCATAGGTCATTGCCAAAAATACCTTTGTTTCACCTTGGATGGAATTTTTGTGTATCAGTCCGTTGCCTTTCCTTTGTTGGATTTGTCAACGGATCAATGTTTTCCCTGTTCACCAACTTAATGGAAATTAATTAAGCAGCTCTCATCATAGAATTGGGTCCCAATCTCGTGTAGTGTTCCGATGATGGGTTTTGTCATCATTTTTACAGATACTGTTTATCATACCTTGTCCTAACGTGTACAGGTTATTGTGAATTTAGATTTCATACACTTTATCGAGAAGTTGAAATTGACTCTACCTCAAAGATACTTCTCCAAATTTTTTCACGCCCCGAAAAACTTTCGATTTAAGTCAGGGGTTTGTTTCCCCTTTTTAGAACTTAGTAATTGGATCCAGTTTCCCTGGACAATCTCATCTTAGACCTTTCCAGTTTTTTTTTTGCCAATATTATCACTGGAAATACCATACGGTCTATAGGAGCAATAAATTCCATTATCAAGATTGCTCTCTACGATTTATGAATCCCTCAGTATCAAATGGGGTCTCCTCTTTTAGAGACTATTCCCTATTTGTTTTTGTCGCATGCCAGCCTTTCAGGTTGGTTTCCCACTTCGAACCTCAGGGATTAGTTGTTCAGGGAACGTGGGGCCTATATTAGGCGGGGCTATATATATATATGTGTGTGTATGCGTATATGTATGTATATATGTATATGTGTATAAACATTCTGAAACTTCAGACAAATTTCCTTGGTTTATCAATTCTTCATAGCTCCAAACAGAGGAACAGCTTCATTATTGTTACTCCAGACAAATGAATAGTGTAGTTTTTTCTACTTATCAGGGAGTGACTCATTACTCTTCCCTGTTGGCTTTTACATGGAAGATTATAACTTGGTGTCTTCAGGAAGGTATGTCTATCCTTGTCGGACACCTCCAGGGCAGATTATGTCATTGGGATCGCCCCTATAGACCAGTTCACCATCCGTTCTCTACAGGGCGTTTTCTCAAATGGAGAGAACCTTTATTGGGCCTTTTTTAATCAAATGTCCAAACAACTCGGTTCTCCAATCAACTTCCTTTGTGTTTCAAGTTTCAGATCACCTGGAACGTGCAGTTGATTTAAAATCTCTAGATTGGGGGAATCTTTTACATATGCGTTTACACCATTCAACTGAATTCCTCTAGTTCTAGGTAAAAATTCAAGCGTCCAAAAGCCGAGCCATTCTGATTACGCCTCCTATGGCCTCAGAGATCTTGGTTTTTTAGTCATTCTGAGCCTAGTCTCAAGACTTGCAACCCGTCTTCCAGTAGTTCCAGATCAAATATCTAAAAGGTGTGGGTCAAGCATTCCATTTCAATCCAGAAATGCTTTACTTACACATCCAGATGTTGTCAGGAATCAAACCAGAGGTAGACACTTTTCTGGTTTCTCTGCCGAGTGTATCTTCAAATATAGAAAGATCTCCACTCTCAAGTTTTACTCTGGAAGATGGAAGATATTTTCTAGTTGGTGTAGAAAAAGGGAAATAAATCCAGACAATTCCTCTAGGGAGGTTTTTTACTGGATTTCTTTTTCTGTCTGTTCTCTACCCTTCAATTTCTATTTCATCTAAGAGAAGGGTACAGATCAGTAATCTCGAACATGTTAAAATTTTAGTCGGCTTCACACTTTTTCATTAAACCCTACCATCACCAGCTTATTAAAGGGGTTTTTCACTATGCCGACAGGTTTCCAGGACTTTGAATCCAAATGGAATCTTGCATGAGTGTTGTGGTCTTTTCTAAACCACCTTACGATCCGGTGAATTCAGCTTCTTTTATTCATTTGATAGTCAAGCTGTATTTCATTTGACATTTGCTTCAGTTCGTAGAAGTTATAGTCATGCTTTGCCAATTACAGAGGGTTGTTTTCAGGTATGAGAAGAACATTGACTTCTTTTTCTCTTCTCATTCAACCTATTTTTGTTTCAGGCTATAAATAACCTTGTCTGAAACTATTATTTGTCCTGTTATTTCCAGGATTCGTGGATCGTAGGCTAATGTGAATTTTTTGTATACATTAGAATGTTTTAAACGTTTCGAGATTATCATGAGAATTTTTTCTTTTCAATCAAGGGGTTTTGGATATATTTCTAACCATCCTTGATTGCAAAGTGGATTTGTAAAGTGATAAAGCTTCTACCAGTATATGCTAATTTCACTTCTGCCCTATTATCATTCAGAATACAGTATGAGGTTAGAACCTTCTACATTTTGGGCATATTGGAACTCCGTTTTTTCTTCTGAATGTTTTTTCTTACTGCGTAATGGATGTTCCAACGCTACTTTTCATCCCTTCACCTAAGGTGCTTGGTTCCCATTCGTAGTGGTACTCATTCCTTGGGTAGTTTAGTAGCTTCTCAATCTATTATGAGCAGCACTTATTTTGGGATGTTGTTTGTTAGCCTGTTTGAATAGGTATGAACCTTCTATTTTGACTCCGGTTCCTGTCCATTTATCTTCTCCACTTGTGAATTTTGGATTTGGATCCCTTGCAGTCATGGTGGATACTCTCTTACATTACCATCATTGGATGGTTTTAAAAGGGGTATAAACAACCAAGGTTGGAGGAGTTAGGTATGTGTAACTTTATTTTTCATCCAACCCTCCACTTGCTCTGAATTCAGGCTATAATTGTAGTGATGGGTAGTTATATTTGATATTAAAATGATATTTTTAATGTAAAATTAATTTTAATTAATAATATACCTACCCATCACTACAATGGTATGTCCCGCCTCCCAGCCCCGCCTGAAATATTTGTTTTCCTGAAAGAAATAATGACCTTCTCGGCGCGAAAATCGCGGTCACGTGACCTGTATCGTCTGCCTATTGGTCTGATAGGTCATGTGACATCAGCGACCAATCAGGACTCGACGCTGGGGAGGTCACGGGAAAAGGGACATGCCGGTGGCATTTCTGGCTAGATTTTTTTTTTGTGTCAGACTGTCCCAGACCTGCGTCTGGTGAAAAGGCTATAATTGTAGTGATGGGTAGGTATATTATTAATTAAAATTAATTTTACATTAAAAATATCATTTTACGTAATTAAATATATATATCTGTATGGCAATGCAGACGATTAGGGTCGAAAAAATAACATAAATATACCCAGGAACAACATCACGTGAACATGTCCGTGAAATGAACCCCAACCCCACTTAATAAAGAGAAAACTGGGGTTTAGGGGGTATATATTATATTTTGCATTTCTGCACCAAGACAAAGGTTGTGGGTACTTAATAGAACCGCCTCAACGAGCACCGGCAACCTATGTTTCAGTATAAATGTGACCCGTCACGCGAAAAGGGACCTTCTGGGAAGTTACGTCATTTAGCGTAAATGACGTTAGAAAATAATGTTCACGTTAACGTCATAATTGATACTGATAATTTGATTACGCTGTGTCTTAATTAGACTCACAATTCACCTTACATATGGCGAAATGGCATTTTTTTCAAGACCTTTCACTGTTCCTATTCGAGTATCGTCCCTTGTTTTAGTAAAATAAAAAATAAACAGTAAACGTCACAGCTGACTTCCGCACCAAGTGACAGCTGTTACCAAAAAATTATTCTCTTGAATTTAACAGCGTTTACAGGTTACATGTCTGCTCCGGGCAACGAATATTTTTCATCTGGGTAAGGTCAGGCCCATGAGATATAATTTTCGATATTCAACCCGGGCGATAAGGTCAACCAGTTCACAGACAGTGGGTGTTGGTGACGTCTAACTGCTACTTCATAAGTTGATCAATAAATTATTAGAACAGGCATTACTCAGTATAGGATTTATAGTACAGTAGCTCCCCCAATAATGCCATCTGTTTGAAATTTGCTCCAAACAATTATTTGTTTGTTTGATTTGAGGTTAAACGTCCCCGCCAACATTTTGGAGATGTTGCTTCCAATTTTGTGGGATTTTAACCAACATTGAGATGAAATGACATCTCAAGCCCTGCCACCCAATTAAACCAATAGGGTTTATATGATGGTTGGTCCGACTCGGACCACTTTTCCTGGACAGGCTTAGAACCTCTACCAGTACTCAAGTGTGGTCGGTTTCAGCTCTGGGTGGAAGCATCGTGCAGCCCAATCTATTTCTTCAAGCCAGGCTGAGCTTACCGAGGAATGAGACTGAGTAATCAATTCTGACAACTCAGTAAAATTCAATGATTTGAATCTCCACTGTGCCAACTGACGGGACAAAAAAAGGGAAGCTAGCTGTGGGGTGGGGGGGGGGGGCGTTAACGTACCACCAATATTTAAGACGACGACGGGATCTCGGTCTAAAGACTCATCCAAATATTTTGAGATGAGGTCCATTTTGGTGCTTGAATGTGTGTGTGTGTGTGGCGGGGGGGGGTCACGTCCCAACAGTATCTAAGGTCATACTGCGACGGGGATCTCGGTTTAAAGACTCATCAAAAACTCTGGAGATGAGGTCCATTTTTGTGTATTGAAATACAAACATAACTATATTTAATAGTTCTATTTGTCGGTTAGCGGACCACACCAGCCTGAGAAAATCTATTCTGAATTTCTGACAGTTAAAAAAATGGAAAACTTTGCAGAAGTATTTCACGAAAACTTATAATTTGACAGCATCAGAACCTGCCGGTGTGGTTTACGTCAGACGGTACCAATTTTTCCCGGTGCAGGTAGATCAGTGGTTAGTTGCCTCTGATGTAAGAGGCCTCCGGTTCAATTCCTGGTAGCGGTTATGAATTTGCAATGTCGGAACATGCTCCACTGGCATCATTTGCAGAGATGAAGCATCAAAGTACACCGTCCTTTCAATTGGGACTTTAACTGGAGACCCGATGTGCATGCAGAATCTTCTCCTGTGCATGCAGGTTAAAATCCCAACCGAAATAACATGAATACCGTGTAGGCTTTCATCATACAAAAGTGGAGAAATGATCAAACTTGACCGATCGCAATAAAAGTTTTGTTTGTTTGATTTGAGGTTTAACGTCCCGTCAACACTATTTAGGTCATTTTGGAGACGTTGTTTCCAATTTTGGTGGACCGACACTGAGATGAAATGATATCTCAAAGCCTGCCGCCCAATGAAACCAATAAGGTTTATATGCATGGATGGGTCGACTCGCACCACTTTGCCCGGGCTGGTTTAGACCTTCTAAGCGGTTTACCAGTACTCGTGTGTGGTTGGTTTCAGCTCTGCGAGGAAGCATCATGCAGCCCAATCTATTTTTCCAAGCCCCGATGGGCGGGGGCAATCGCAGGAACAATAGATATAGAGAATACCAGGTGAGTGTCTTTTGATATCAAGTTTATCAGGCAAGGCTTCGAGAACGCTTGTAGAATCGCGAGGCTTGCAATTTACAATCAGTTATCGATGGTCCTCAGTGCGTCCGAACATTCCGCAGGTGGATATTTTTTGTATCAGCTCACAATATTTTTCCTATCACTTTTTTTTTCAAGTAATTTTCCCATTTTGTCCAATAATAATAACATTTTTTTTTTTTCATTTTTCTAGTGGCCCGGTTCATTCATAAAAGTGCTGACCTGATAAAGCTCACTTGTCCTGAGATAGCATATCTTTATCAGGTCAATGTGCTGCAATGCAATTAATATTGATAGATAGATAGATAGATAGATAGACTACACGAGTATAAGGGTTTTGTTTTCAATATTTTTTTTACTTATTTCAAGCCGATCGTTAAACAAATGTGGGCAAAAACCAGAGTACCGAGAAAAACATGACCTTCCGTTGCAGAACATGGCATCTCACTTTTAACCCGAGCAAGGTTCGAACCATAGCGGTGAATATTGAGTTCTGAATTTATTATTAGGAAGAGTCTATTGACAAACGTTTGTCAATAGCACAAAGTCGGTAAAAATGCTATTGACAAACGTTTGTCAATAGCACAAACTCGGTAAAAATGCTATTGACAGACGTTTGTCAACAGCACAAACTCGGTAAAAATTTTATTGACAGACGTCTTTCAGATTTCAGAGTCGAAATGCGAAAATTGTTTTTCTTTTTATATTTCTTTTGTACATAATTGTAATTTTTGAAGGGCAGTTGTCGACTGGAAAAGTGCTCTGTACTTGTTAACCGCTTATTTATAAACATGTCAGGGAAAAGTGCGGGGAGGTTAACTGACCGGCTAGAATTGACCTAAATAGTGTTGATCAGGAGGATTTGGGTTCGAAACCTGGCGGCATCGGCAACATTCTTGCGTAACGATTGATCATGGACCCACTGATTCAAGCAGGGCGGTTATCAATTTTTATAGAAAGCATGCGTATGTATGTGTTAACCGTTTCCGTATAAGATTTTCTTGTGATTGTGGATAGACAAAGTGACCGGCTCGATATGACCTAAATAGTATTAATCAGGAGGTCGTGGATTCCATGCCTGCCGGGGTCACCAACATTCTTGCTCGGAGCTTGATCATGAATCCGCCGATATGTATGTGTTCACCGCTTCCGTGTAAGTCTGTCTTGGGAAATTGTGGATAGGTAAATTGACCGGCTTGATATGGCTTATAATGACCGGCTTGATATGACTTAAATAGTGTTGACTGGGCAGTAAACTCAAATACAGACAAACAAATCAGAAAATAAGACCTAGCTAAATTAACTTTTTATTACATACATGAGGCTCCAGATAAGATATGTGAAAACATACGATGTGGGTACTCATTAGAAGTGCATTGATGAATCGCTTCTAATGAGTACTCACAGCATATGTTGTCATGCATACATAAGAAAGGTAATATTTGAGCTTGATCATGAATCCGCTGACATGTATTTGTTCACCGCTTCCGTGTAAGTCGGTCTTGGGAAATTGTGGATAGGTAAATTGACCGGCTTGATATGACTTATAATGACTGTCTTGATATGACTTAAATAGTGTTGACTGGGCAGTAAACTCAAGTACAGACAAACAAAACAGAAAATAAGAACTAGCTAAATTAACTCTTTATTACATACATGAGGCTCCGGATAAGACATGTGAAAACATACGATGTGGGTACTCATTAGAAGTGCATTGATGATTCGCTTCTAATGAGTACCCACAGCATATGTTTTCATGCATACATAAGAAAGGTAATATTTGAGCTTGATCATGAATCCGCTGACATGTATTTGTTCACCGTTTCCGTGTAAGTCTGTCTTGGGAAATTGTGGATAGGTAAATTGACCAGTGTGGGTACTCATTAGAAGTGCATTGATGAGTCGCTTCTAATCAGTACCCACAGCATATATTGTCATGCATACATAAGAAAGGTAATATTTGTTTGGAAACACACACTTATCAGCAGCTTTCGCATTTCGACTCTGAAATCTGAAAGACGTCTGCCAATAGCATTTTTACCGAGTTTGTGCTACTGACAAACGTCTGTCAATAGCATTTTTACCGAGTTTGTGCTATTGACAAACGTTTGTCAATAGCATTTTTACCGACTTTGTGCTATTGACAAACGTTTGTCAATAGACACTCCGTTATTATTATTATTTTGTTTGTTTTGTTTTTTCGTATCCCTTGAGGAGATCGGTCTTTGGTATTTTCAACCAGATGAGCCAACATACCAGTCTGCTCAGTCTCAGAAGCCTTAGCTGACAATTTTTTTATTATTTTTTTTAAATTTGGTTTTGGTGTTACGGCCCTTTCAAGATTATTTCACTCATAGCGAGCCGATCGTTAATCATAGGTGGGTGAAAACTGGAGTACCCGTAGAAATACCTGACCTTCCGTTGCAAAACTTGGCGTCTCACAAGTGACCCGAGCCAGGCTGAAACCCACAGCGATGAGAGGCCTTAGGTGACCTGAATATTGGCATAGAACCGCCTGAGTCATAACACGATCACAAAAACTTGAATTATACGCGCTGATCAGTCTATACTGTTGCACAGGCTGCAAATAGCAGGTTTCCTTGCTCATATAATGTGTAAAAAAAAATTTAATCTTCCCATAGTTTCACTAAAACTATACAGTTTCAGACGAAGGCAATATGCCAAATTTCTCAAAATGCTTCATAGTTAAACAGTGTTTAGAAAATAAATATTTTAGTGTTTTAAAATGCCTTTCTGATGTTTCTTTGGATTATAACCCGGCGGGATTTTACCTTTAACAGTTTGTTGACGTAACATATGACGTCGAATAACCCATGACGTCGAATCGGTTTTCTGTGACATTATTACGTTTAGGGTGCCTATGTTTAAAATACTGTAAATCTGAAACCTTTAGGACTATTTTATTCAATTTGGTGTCAAATTGTTTGGCAAATACCAATATATCTGAAATCAGTTATAACTCATTTTCGCCAAAAATTCCCAGAAGGTCCCTTTTCGCGTGACGGGTCACAAATAAGAAAAATATCACGGATTTTCATCAGAAAAATAGCCATTTTGGAGATGTGAAAAATTGTAGTATGTCGCATGGGTGTGTTATCGTAATGTGAACAATCAAATATAGCAGACCACCAGTAGCACTAATAGGATAGTGAATATGACAGGACCTGGTATTGATAGACAGACAGTAGCAACCAACTCCCTCTGGCTCTTTCGCAGTGGTAACAATTCATATATACAGTTCGTCTGTCATGACATCTTAATCAACTGCTTAAATAGGTTCTATAAAAGGGTTAAAGGACTACTGTTTTTGTGTTCTGATATGGTTTATGAGAACAAAGTTTTACTCAAGACTGTCTGTTCGACATAGCAAGAGAATTTGCGATATAATTATATTTGTGGTGGCGCTGAACACGCTTCTGCTCGGCTTCGCTTATACACCAAACGCCCCTCTGATAAGGCCTCGCCACTTTCTTTGTTCATGTACGATCTGTTCCTACGACTCTGGTATATGCTGAAGTCCTAGAGGGATGCTTTGAGATATACCCTGTATCACTTCTTCTGACCAACATTTTCTCTCTTGTAGTTCTCCGAAGTGGATTTTGGCCAACTTTCATTGGACATTCTAGTAACATGGCCTGTGAATTGAAGTTTTGCCAGTTACAGAAGAGTTTGTACACCCTATTCCCGCTATTTTCTGGACTTTTATGATTGAAATCATGTCCACCAGGTATTTTTCAGAATTTTTCTAACACAGCTTCCAGCCACCAAATTTGCTGTCTGTGTTAAAGCAGGCCAAGACATGCACCCTACGTTATATTGGTTACCCAAACTTCATAAAAGACCACACAAACACGAGGAGCGAAGATTGCGGCCACGTATTTCCAAATTATTTACTTCATGTTTTACTGCCATAAGAAAACATGTGATTAAATATTGCGACAAAGTTAAAATCGATTTACGCCCGCCAGTGGAATTCGTTTCACTGACCATTCCAATGCGGTTCTTCTGTCGCGGTGTATTTTTTGTTATGGTTTGTCTTTGAGGTTTTGTATCACTTATATTATTTTGTTTTGGATAGCCTATTGGCCAGTTTGTGGGAAAGTAACTGTCATTTTCGCTTTCCGCTATTGATGTTTCAATTAGGGTCTGTTGTCTCATGTTTGTGTTTTTTTCCTTTGGTGTCTCTGACGGGAGCTGTGGGTTAATTGTATGGATTCCTGACCATTTCCTTCACTCGTATTTTACTTGAGTATTAGAATTTAATTTTCTTTTGCTCTAACATTTCAGTGCTTTCTTGTTGTCGGGTCCTCACTGTGTTTCTGCTCTGTGGGTGTTTGATTTTCGTGTTCTCGGAGATGTTGCATTGATGAGTTAGGAGGCTACATGTTATAACAAATTACTTGACGGAAGATAGGCGAGGATTGCGGCCACGTAAAATAGATTTAAGCCCCCTCCCCACCCCGAGTGAAGTTCGTTTCACCAACTGTTCAAAGGCGGTTCTTCTGTTGTGGTTT
This sequence comes from Lucinisca nassula, assembly GCA_963580285.1. NCBI lineage: Eukaryota > Metazoa > Mollusca > Bivalvia > Lucinida > Lucinidae > Lucinisca > Lucinisca nassula. The sequence continues at coordinate 831,779 of OY757013.1, read as the reverse complement.
ATTTTTGTTATCGTTTGTCTTTGAGTGTGTGTTTCGCTTATATTTGTTTGTGTTTGATAGCCAATTGGCCAATGAAACTTTAGCTTTCCACTATGATGTTTCCGTTGGTATCTGGTTATTTCGTATTTATTTTTCTTTCCCTTTGGTGTGGTTGCTGGGGGCTGTAGGTTAATAATAATCTATCATTGCCTCCACTTCTATTTACTTATTTACAGCAATACTGAGTACATTTGGTATTTTTCTTCTCATTTCATTTTGTCTTATCAATTTTAGCAAATGACCATATATGTTGACCCACGTTTTACATTTCTCTTATTTATTAGGATTATAGGAAAGCCCACTATTTGGAGTCTGAAGTGATCAAGGACTTGAAAAAGGTGCTAACAAAATGGGATTCACCGCCACTGAATGAGATGAACAAATATATCCATGATATTTGGGATTCCTTAGATAATCACAAGATGAATCTGTTAACTATACAGCACAGGATGGCAAGACAAGAACACACGCTGATGAAAATGCAGTGAGTGATGCATTAAGAGTTACTTGACTCAGTACCTTTATTTAAAATAGAAGTGAAGGCTATGATCAGGAATCCACAGCTACCATCAGAGACACCAAAGAGAAAGAAACACAAACATGAAATAACTAACCCCTAACCTGAAAACTCCAAGAAACACTGTCCCTGAAAATGTCTGCTTTTGTCGTCTGCTGCATCTCTTAGTCTGATCTGGGTCCACTCTGTGTGCAATCACGAATTTTACAATTTAGCTTTCTGCTATTGATGTTTCCATTAGGTCTGTTGTTTCATGTTTTTGCTTCTTTCCCTTTGGTGTCTCTAATAGTAGCTGTGGGTTGACTGTATCGATTCCAGATCATTGTCTTCCGAACATGATAACTGGTAAAATAAAAGGGATTGCAATGATCAGTAATCAACAGAATGTCTTATGTGGTTCGAGTCGTACCGTCCCTTCAAATAAACCCTTTGTTTGATCTTTGATCGGTAGGGCATCTCAATGTCGGGTACAAGGTGGAAGTAAAACAAAACTCAGGAATCGATACAATTAACTTACTCCACCCATCAAAGACACAAGGCCCAAAAATTAAAAGGGACGTCTTCATGCGGACTGAACAAATTAATTGTCTCAATCGCGACGGAAGTAAGGGCGAGGATTGTGGCCACTTAAAATCGATTTAAGCCCCCCTCCCCACCCAGTGGAATTCGTTTCATCTACCGTTCCAAGGCGGTTCTTCTGTCGTTGTTTATTTTTGTTCTGGCTTGTCTTTAAGTATGTGTGTATCGCTTATTAGGGCCCCGCACTGAAAGTGTGGGTGCCCTATAGTAATCACTCTGTCCGTCCGTCTGTCTGTCTGTCTGTCCGTCCACAAATTTTTACTCCTCTGATAGCGCTGCCGGGGCCCTAGTCAGTTTCACTGACAGCTCACGTATTATTTTGTTTTGGATAGCCAGTTGGCCGTTTTGTGGGAAAGTAACTGTCCTTTAGGCTTTCCACTATTGATGTTTCCATTAGGATCTAGTTTTTCCTTGTTTGTGTTTCTTTCCCTTTGGTGTCTCTGATGGGTGCGGTGGGTTAAATATATTAATTCCTGATCATTGTCTTCACTTGTATTTTCCAAATTGACCTGAATAGTGTTGACACAAACAAGCAATGAACCTAAACGTTAAAATTTCTTTACTTCTCAATTTTGTATGGATATGTCTCCTGACATTTCCTTTAAACGGCTAAGAACACATGATAAATCTATTAGGGTAGACAACGATGTTTATGTAATAGTTCGGTCATTCCTTGTGTATAATATTAGAACGAAGGTAGAGATTAAAAAAATCCGGGTTGAACCCGGTCCCAGTAGTTTTAACGCTCAAGTCGGACATTTTTTATATTTTCTTGTTCACTGGCTTGATATTGTTATTGCTCGTATTGGCTTGCATTGTTGTTTCTTGTGTGAGTGCTTTCGCAGATTTTCCTTTTTAGCTTTAATTCTTGTCAGTCAGTCTTCATCCTTTCGCTGCCTTGAGGTGAATGTGTTATTAGACAGTTATCTTTCTGTACGATGGGGTATTAAAGTATATCCTATGTTGTCTGACAGGGCGTCCATAGGTCTGTCCGACGGTCTCTCCGTACTTCGTTTCCGATCGATTACACGGATTTTCTACAATTTTCTGTATCTAGTCGGGCCCATCGAAGTCTAACTGTTGGTTTTCTTTTGCTCCATCATTTCATAGGTTTCTTTCTGTCGTGTCCTCACCGTTGTTTCATCTATGTGTTTGTTTGATTTTTGTGTTCTCGGAGATGTTGCACTGATGAGTTAGGAGACCTTCATGCGGACTAAACAAATTATTTGTCTAAATCGCGACAGAAGTAAGGGCGAGGATTGTGGCCAAGGTGGTTCTTTTGATGCAGTTTATTTTTGTTATGGCTTGTCTTTGAGCGGGTGCACCGCTTATATTTTTTGTTTTGGATAGCCAATTGGCCATTTTGTGGGAAATTAACTGTCTTTCTAGCTTTCCGCTTTTGATGTTTCTATTAGCGTCTAGTTATTTCATGTTTGTGTATATTTCCCTCTGGTGTCTCTAATCACCGTCTATCATCTACACCGGAAATAGAAACCCGGTGAATCGATAAAAATGACTGAAGGATAAGGGGTGCCTCTTGAAAATGGATATTTTTACTGCTTGTAAGTTTTAGTATTAGAATACTGTTATCAATATCAGTAGTGGACATAATTTGCTGCTGCTGTGAGAAGTGTTTTGATTATTAAACACACAATCATGCAATTACAGACCGAATGTTCGATAGCTGGTACCACGAGCTGAATGGATTTTGACAAGTTCCTTGTTGTTTTTTTTTAATGTGTATGCCTTTCTACTGAAGGTTTTCCACTTAATCAGATAGAACAATGATCAAAAAATAATTTGCAAAAGAAACTCGCCTCAAACTGTACTTTCAACACAACTGTTTGCCAAAACGTAAATTTACCTGTTGTACGGCGAATAGTAGCTTGGTGTACGGCTTATAGCAAATTATTGTAACAGAAAGTGTACGGCGAATAGTTCCATGTTTATAGCTGATAACATTTTAAAAGTAACTCGACCGTTCCTACGGTGCTTCTCATACATCCATGAGGATTGTACTGCTCTGTATGTATGAAGAAACGTATGTCTTGTCAAAGTTGGGTGTTATATTTTGTCAAACATGCTGCTTATGGGTAACGAAATGTAAACAATGGTCGGCATGAACTGGGGCTAAATCAAGGGACTCACCTGTCACAACATCTTTATCCAGTGTCATCAGAATTTTATAAACACACTTCAACAGTTTTCACCCATTCTCTCGTCATATTAGCAAGAATCAATCACAATATTGTAATGTTAGTTAGGAACTAATTACTATGTATAGTTTTAAGACCATAGTTTGCCACATAAGCGTTATTTTGCTTTAAAAAGAAGTGCGCATTATCAAAACACGCCAGCTCAAATATAGACGCGTGGAATATTTTCTATAAAAGGGTTATCCTTTGGAAGCAAATAATACACCACATACAGTGAAACTTCGATGACTCGTACACCGGTGTCTCTTTAACCATGGTTGATTCGAACTCATTCTTGAGTCCCTAGAAAAAACTTTCCATAGTGCCTGATAAAACATTGTTAGAGATAACTTCGAACAAATGTTATTGTGAAAAGATATGTTGTGTGTACTCATTAGAATCGCCTACACACAGCATACCTTAATTTAATATAAGCGTTATGCCTCCTGACATAACCCTGTTAAAAACCCTCAGAGGCTCGAACTACTTCTGTCTCGAACACATTTTCACCACATTTTTGGAAAGTTATGACTTCCCCCGCCCCCCCCCCCCCAAAAAAAAAAAAAACAAAAAAAAAACATACCGATTTGGAACGGTCAACAATAAGTTTTAGGGGGCTTAAGTTATTTTAACGACATCCAAACCATTACTTTTATTTTACTTGATGATGGGGTATAAAACCTGATCATTCTGTTTTTTTTTTGTCTGTTGCATGATGTTTTTCCTACTTACCAATAATCAACACGTGTAACAAAGAACAGATATAAAAGCCACAATGACTCTTGTCTGACGACGAACGCAGCATTAGTTGAGACTTGGTGGACCAAACGACAAACATAGATTTTCACTGCAGTCCTTACGGGCCCCGCCCATCGGGGCTAGGAGAAATAGATTGGGATGCACGGTGATTCCACGCTGGACTGAAACTACCGCACGTGAGTACTGGTTAACTTCTTTGATGGACTATGCCAGCCCAGGAAAAGTAGTCCAAGTCAAACCGTCGAGTGCATATAAGCCCTATTGGTTTCATTGGGCGGCAGGGCTTGAGATGTCATTTCAACTCAATGTCGGGTAAAAGTCCCACAAAATTGGAAGCAACGTCTCCAAAATGACCTAAATTGTGTTGACGGGGACGTTAAACCACGACCAAACAAACAAACTGCAATCCTTCGTCCCGCCCATCGGGGCTTGAAGACATAGATTGGGCTGCATGATACTTCCAGAGCTTAAACCGCCCACACACGAGTACTGGTAAACAGCTAATCGGCTGTAAGCCTGCCCAGGAAAAGTGGTGTGAGTCTGAACGTTCATGCATATCACCATATTGGTTTCTTCGGCGGCAGGGGCTAAGATATCATTTCATCTCATTGTCGGGTAAAAGTCCCACAAAATTGTAAGCAACGTCTCCAAAATAACCCATATAGTGTTGACGGGGTCGTTAGACTCGAATCAAATTCAATCAAACAAACAACACCTATTAGCTTCACATGACTCACATAGTCTAGCCAATTGAGGTATGCCTAGGCAATTGGTATATGTCATTCAACACAAGTAAATTGGACAATGCTTAGCACAACCCAAGGAATACAGCAGTAGAAATGAGTATACTTTAGTAGAAACTTTGTTTTTCTTTTTTTTTTTTTTATTTGTTTGTTTGAATTGAGGTTTAACGTGCTCATCAATTCTATTTAGGTCATTTTGGAGACTTTGCCTCCAATTTTGTGAGACTTTTACATACAGAGCCGGCGGACAAATCAAAGGAATTTACATGTAGGGAAGGTCAGATTCGCGCCATTTTGCCTGGACAGGCTTTGACACTCTAAGCGGTTTACCAGTAGTCATGCGGTCGATTTGGAAGTTTGATTTTTGATTGATTGATTTGAGGTTTAACGTCCCCGTCGACACTGTAAAGGTCATTTTGGAGACGTTGCTTCCAATGTTGTGGGACTTTTACCCGACATTGATATGAATTGACATCTCAAGCCCTGCCACCCAATGAAACCAATAGGGTTTATAAGCATGGACGGGCCGACTCGCATCGCTTTACCTGGGCAGGCTTAGATCCTATAAGCAGTTTACCAGTACTCGTGTGCGGGTCGGTTTCAGCTCTGCGTGGAAGCATCATGCAGCCCATATACTTCTTCAAGCCCCGATGGGCGGGGGCCGATCTGCATGGAAGTATCATGCAGTGTAATAGCTCAGCGGTTAATGCGTTTGCCTCTGATTTTAGGGGTCTGCGGTTCGATTTGCTGCAGCGGTAATAAAGTTGCGGTGTCCAAACATGCTACACTGGTATCTTTTGCCGGGATAAATGCCCCAAAATGCACCGTCTATCGGATCGGGACGTTAACTGGATCCCCCTACCCCCATGCAGGGAGAATCATCCCTTATGCAAGTTAGAGATCTTTACGTAATTACATGACGAGTTTAAACACTAGTTTATTAGTTAACTATACAATCATAACGTGTACTCAACTAATAAACACTTGTACTATTGTTTAAACTAATCGTGTAATGTAATCACAATGATGGTGAGCTCTCTGATCCATTACCTGTGGCAAATGGAGTCAAGCAAGGCTGTGTGCTAGCCTAGACACTGTTCAGCATGATGTTCGCTGCCATGCTCACAGATGTTTTCCAGGAGGGTGACAACGCCATACCGATTAGGTTTCGCTTTGATGGGAAGCTTTTCAATCTCGGGAGGTTGCAAGCCAAATCCAAGGTGCAAACAGAGGTGCTAGAGGAGTTCGTCATTGGAGATGACATGGCACAAGGTGCATAATTACTGTGTAGGTTTTCATCCTGCAGATCTGGGGTATGCGTAATGTACACTTGACAGTAATGGCCAATTATGTCCGATCGCAGTAGTGGTTTTAGGGGTACTCAGCGGCCCAGTCAACACTATTTAGGTCATTTTTACCGAACAGTTTACCTAGCCACCCTTCTCCTGTGCAGGCTTATACGTAAGCGGTTATACTCTTCTTGAATCAGCGGAAGGGAGAAAATGAAGGAGATAATGACCGAAGAAAAGATTTCATGATCAATTTCCTCCACAACAGTGTTGCTGTTGGATGGATAGATAGATAGATAGATAGATAGATAGATAGATAGATAGATAGATAGATAGATAGATAGATAGATAGATAGATAGAATCTCCATGATTCGTTGGTCGGGGCAAGCATATATACCCTTAAAGTTGGGTAAAAAATGGAAATGGTCCATCATTGGCATTTAACAGTTAAGAATACAGGGGTAGCCATATCTATTCGCCGTACCCTTTTTTGGCTATATTCCGTACAGCTACCTGGTTGTAAACAGCTAAACGCCGTACACATGTATTTTTGGTTTTTAATAAATACGCTTAGTGTATGATAAAATCATGACCAGAGAAAGTTTTCAGATACTATCCATTATAAACAGAAACAGGTGAAAGAAAGTTTAAGCGGAAATAAATCAAGAAATTATAAAATCTGTAACCTATTTTCGAAAATGCTGGTCTTCACCCAGTACCAAGCATCGTTAAACTTGTGTTTCTGACTTTAAATCGATACATACAGCATAGAAAAACGCATAAAAATCTTGCAGAAATCCCTCTGTTATTTCAAGGAAATAAATTTACACTTCGCGGGCAGAAAATAGATAAGAAATAAAGGCTGCACTCACCGTGTTCCATGCCTACTTTCGGTTTCAATCGATTCACCGGGATTCTATTTCCGGTGTAGATGATAGACGGTGCTAATGGGTGCTGTGGGTTAATTGTATCGATTCCTGATCATTGCCTTCACTTCTATTTAGGTTTAGTAGGTAATAAATTAGTGTATGCGAATTAAAAGAAATGCATCTGTTAACTAATTCCAGAATGCTAAGTTGCCATTCTTTAAGGTCTCCATGCTGAACATACTCTCGCTTAAAACATCGGTTACTGAATTTATTCCGGCCCCCGCCCATAGGGGCTTGAAGAAATATATGGGCTGCATGATGCTTCCACGCAGAGCTGAATCCGGCCCGCACACTAATACTGGTAAACATCTTAGAGGATCTAAGCCTGTCCAGCAACCGCGGTGCGAGGCAGACTGTCCATGCTAATAAACCCTATTGGTTTCATTGGGCGACAGGGCTTGAGATGTCATTTCATCTCAATGTCGGGTAAAAGTCCCACAAAATTGGTAGCAACGTCTCAAAAATGACCTTTACAGTGTTGACGGGGACGTTTAACCTCAAATCAAACAAATACTGAATTTATTCAAGCAGCAATTTCTTAAATTAGCATTATAAGGAAATCGTTATTTCGGTCCTTTTTTGTTTTGGCTTTGGTTTTACGGCCCTTTCAAGGTTATTTCACTCATGTCGAGCAGATCGTTAATCAGAGGAGGGCGAAAACCGGAGTACCCGAAAAAAAACCACCTGACCTACGACCTACCGTTGCAGAACTTGGCTCTCACATGTGGCCCGAGGGAGGGCTGAACCCAGAGCGGTGAGATTCGGTCCTTTTGAAATTATATTCGGTATCCTAGAACCAGGAATTATTTTTAAATTCCATTCTAATGCACTTGCGTATGTAACTCGACGTCTGATTGGAAAACGTCAAAAATTTGCGACAATATATCCTGCGATATACTGTCGGAAACCCGACGTCATCGCGTAACGTCGCTTTTCATTGGCTGGCATTTGGTTTTACGCTGCTCACAGCGCTAGCCGTTTTGTGCAAAATAATACAGTTTTTAACAAAACAACCGTAGAAGTGCATTAGAATGGGGATAACTGTATTGCAAAATTGTGATTTGGGGAGGTAAATCGTCGGTTTTACGGTCGCAAATTACGTTTTACGGCTCCGCTGACGCGTCGCCGTAAAACGAAATTTCCGACCGTAAAACCTCCGATTTACCTCCCCAAATCACAATTTTGAAAACAGTTATCCCCTAAGTGATTACAAGGCCAGTTGCCATATAAGGTATCAGGAGTGTTACAATCAATATCAAGATCTGAAACAAGTGGTAGATCATAAAGGTTTGTTGTGCCTGGATAGACCATGTCCATTCGGTTAAATAGGGTGTTTATTCAAAATCATTAACAGAATGTCCCGGGGAGACATGGGAGCCGTCTCAGCTAGATCTTCACTGCTGATATACATAATGAAAACACGCCTATTCAAATATATTGACAAAATTATCACAAAAAGTTTTAATATAAAAATTTTGGTATTGAATATATTTCTGCTTAAAGCATAGATTGTGGGTTCTAAATGGAACAAACAACCTATGTTTTTCAGCAGACATTACGAAAACACGCCTATACAAATACATTATAAACTTTGCAGCTGAAAAAAGGCGAAAATTTTAAGATGAAAAAATGTTATATTTTTCTTATTTCTGCTAAAAATATAGAGTGTGGGTACGCGTAAGAACCGCCTCATCGATGCGGTTCTAACGAGTACCCACAATATATATTTTAGAGCAGAAATAAGAAAAATAAGGTTTACCCCTTTAAACTCTTGTTATTTTATATAGACGTGGGGTTCAAGGGGGTCAAAATTAAATAGGAATGTATGTTTTCGTGATGAATACGAAAAAAAATTTTTATCTTTGTAAACCGCAGTTTTACTGTATATAAGCGGGGTTTAAGTGGGTCAGCATTATATACATGTAGATGTGTTTTCGTGATGGGCACCTAAAGTGGTCTATAGTGTAAAACCATCCTTTTGCAGAGATCAACTGAATTTCTTGGTAGCTATAACAACTGGCCATCATGAAGAAGCTGGAAGTATGAAGTCAAGCTGGAAGCGCCCGAAGCCAAAGCCAAAGTTTTATCGCAGTGATACTGAACCAACACACACCGTACATCCTGAACATGACAGGACCGGAATACAAAACGGAGAGACAGTTTTTGAAAATGCTGCATTTAGCAAAGACGAGGATGAGAACGACAAATGATATTCATTATAGTTCATCAGGGCCAAGTTGCTTTTAGCAGTGTTATCCTTACAAGCTCGTTAGTGGTCAAATGTTAACTGTTATAGCAAGTATAATAGAAGTGGAGGCAATGATCAGGAATCGATACAATTAACCTACAGCTCCCATCAGGGACACCAAAGGGAAAGAAACACAAACATGAAACAACATACCCTAACTGAAACACCAACAGCAGAAAGCCAAAAGGACAATTACTGTCCCACAAAATGGCCAATAGGCTATCCAAAATAAAATAATACAAGCGACACAAACACCCAAAGATAATATATGATACTGTGAATTTCTTGCTGAAAGAATTGCAAAAGCTGCTAAAAAGTCTCCCTGCCCTACATCGTAGTGTAGTTTATATTTTCATGTCCTGTGGGATCATTGATTCCATTGTGGAATTTTGAAACTATGTGAGGGTCACTGATGAGGCCTAATTGGCCGAAAGTAACTAGTCTGGCCCCCAAAACATGATCGCTTTATATTTTCCGGTTCTGTGGTGTATTCCTTGCTTCCAAAGGATAACCCTTATATAGAACATATTTGACGTCCTTACAGCTGGTGTCTGGGAATGTGTGACGGCCCTAAAAAGACTCCCTGCCCTACATCAGTGTAGTTTATATTTTCTTGTCCTTTGGGATCATGAATCCATTGTCGAATTTTGAAAATATGTGAGAGTCACTGATGAGGCCTAATTGGCCGAAACCAGCTAGTCTGGCCCAGAAAACATGTACACTTCATATTTTCCGGTTCTGTGGTGTATTCCTTGCTTCCAAAGGATAACCCTTTTATAAAACATATTACACTCTGATTAAGCTGCTTACACGACTTGCCTCCACTTCTATTTTACTTTTTTACGCAAAAATGTTGGTATATTTGCCATAAGTAATGATCAAAGCATTAACAATATGTTAACTAACGATATCGTGAGTTTTGATCAATTTGTTATTTTGTTTGATACTGTACTGTAACTGAGGGCGAGGGTTGAATTTCATAAACTCCGGAGTTGAAGCCCACCTCAGTAGTTTTACTACTGACCGTCCCAAGGCCGTCATTTGCAGTGTCTTATTTGTTATTTGGCTTTGTGCCGTTGGTTCATGTTTCGTCTGTTTTTGTATGTGCCTCAGTGTCACTTTCTATAGGTGACTTGAGGCGGCTGCATTGTTAGATTGTGGCCTTTCAACAGTGACCTTTTCTTACTTGTTTGAACACCTGGACCCATATGTTCACTTGTGAAAACATTGAGTTACCCCACAAGAAGAGGGATCGTGCGTTTTTGCGATTGGTAAATGTTCTGAAAAAGGGGCAAATGCTTTGGAGGCATGGACTTCAGAACAGAACAGAAAACCATGGAGTGTACAAGATTTTTCTGGGCAAGTCTAAGTTTCAGCATTAAGAATAACACGGCTATACAATTACATCGCAAAATTTACCATCGAAAAAGAAAACTTTTAAGATAAAAAATTTAGATATTTTTCTCATTTCTTCCCAAATTATAGATTGTGGGTACTTGTTAGACCCGCCTTATTGAGGCGGTTCTAACGAGTACCCACACTTTATATTTTAGAGAAGATATAAGAAAAATAAGGTATACCCCAGTTTTACTAAATAAAAGTTGGGTTCAAGGAGGTAAAAATTTTATAGGCATGTTTTCGTGATGAGTGACCCTCAGATATTTCCTAAATTCCACAATAAAATCAATGATCCTGGGCAAAGGACTTGAAAATATAATCGATACTATGATAAAGGACGGAGGGGCATTTTACGACTGCCACACATTCCCTTAACACCAGCTGTGGTGAAGTTAAATGTTCTGAAAAAAGGACAATCCCTTGGAAGCAAGGACTATAAAAACCCAGGCTTTTCTATTGCAAATAATTCCTGAAGCTTTCACATCTGAGCCCATTTGTTCAAAACTAATCCCAGCAAGCACGTGATGTAATTATGACGTCACAGCGATGTCGGTACAACGTCATGTGGTTTATGCAACGCCACATCTACATAGGTGCAACGTTGCACCGACGTTGATTTAACGTTGCCGTAGCGACGTGTGCCTGCTGAGATGATATTGTTAGTTAACATATCGATTAAATTTTGATCATTTAATATCGTAAACAAATATCGTATACAAATATTTTTGCACCAAAAATGTTAGGCTTAGAATTTGTGAAAGCTATTCATAATACCAGACTATTAGATATTCTACTTGCTGAAACAGTTAAAATTTTGCTCATTTACGGTCTCTTTAATCTAACTTTGCTTTTAGCAACTAGGCCCTGGGCTCATATAAAATGCTGTGGTTGCAGCGGCTCAGCATTTGTTCTTATGTGATATAACTTACAACAAATAACCAGGCACCCTTAAATTGACCAAGTCATATGCACACTGATTGTCAGTGTCATATCTTGGTTGACACATCAAAATTGATAAGGAATATGTCGTGGTTTATTATTGTTATAAGTCGGATGTATGTATTGCTAATATATTTTCATTTTGGATAGCTGTTATGCCATTTTGTGGCAAAGTAACTGTCCTTTTGACTTTCCACTTGTGAATATGTTCTAGAAAAGGTTATCCTTTGGAAGCAAGGAATACACCACAGAACTGGAAAATATAAGGCCTCATTAGTGACCCTAAATATGTTCAAAATTCAACAATGGAATCAATGATCCCAAAGGTCATAACAAAATAAAAAATAAGTTTTCATTATGGTAAAGTTGTTTTATGGTTGTGTTTCTTTCCCATTTTGTATCTTAGATGGAAGATGTGAGGTAATTATATCGATTTCTGATTATTGCCGTCACTTCTATTTTGCAAACGGAATGATAAACAGTGTAAATTCTGATCAGAGGCTTCTGTGTGGTGGATATACAGTTTTTGCAAAGGAAGGAGCCTTCGAGTTCAGCGGGATAAGGGATAAGTCGTGTAAATGCCAGATAAAATGGCTTATGGTTTGTCTTTGGGTATTTGTGTCGCTTATGTTATTTTATTTTGGACAGCCTATTGGCCATTTTGTGGGAAAGTAACTGTCCTTTTGGCTTTCCACTGTTGGTGTTTCTTTTAGGGTCTGTTGTTTCATGATTGTGTGTCGTTCCCTTTGGTGTCTCTGATGGGAGCTGTGGATTGATTGTATCGATTTTTGATCATTGCCTCCACTTCTGTTTTACTCAGGTAGTAACAATTCGACAAACAAATCAGAGTAATATGCAGTACATCGGGCAAACTAATCGCATGTTAAAAACAATATTTAATGAACACTATCGTAGAATGTGTAATATAGAAGTGGAGGCGATGATCAGGAATCGATAAAATCAACCCATAGCTCCCATCAGAGACACCAAAGGGAACGATATACAAACATGAAACAACACACCCCAATGGAAACATCAATAGCGGAAAGCCAAAAGGACAGCCACCCTCCCACTAAACGGCCAATAGACCATCCGAAACAAAATAATATAAGCGACACAAAGACAAACCATAACAAACAAAAATAAACTGCGACAGAAGAACCGCCTTGGAACGGCCAGCGGAAACGAATTCCACTGAGGGTGGGGGGGGGGCTTAAATCGATTTTACGTGGCCACAATCCTCGCCCTTACTTCCGTCGCGATTTAGACAAATAATTTGTGCAGTCAGCATGAAGGTCTCCTAACTCATCAGTGTAACATCTCCGTGTACACAAATAATCAAACAACCACAGAGACGGTGAAACAACGGTGAGGACTCGACAGCAAGAAACCACTGAAATGCCGGAGCAAAAGAAAACCAACAGGAAGCCTAAAAACTGACACTTTCTTGTACCGTCATTTCAAACGAACAGGTCATTCTATAAATGAAATTTTTACAGCCAGTGGAAAAAAGTACTATGACATAAATTCTACAGCTAGGTTTAAAATTATTAAACGACATGAAACTGAATTAAAATGGATTAACTTATTACAGACACCTTTTTCATTTGGCTTTAATGACAACATTTATCATGAGGGTATTATATCTAAAATGCCCGATGTTGATATTTTCTCACTTCTGGGCTGTTGAAAGCGTAAAACTAGATCGAATGGCACCAGAAAAATGGCAATTATAAACGTAAATTACGTGCTTTCAAAAGAAACAATACCAGACTGAAGGGACTGTCCATAATATTATTGAATCATGGACACCACTCAATGCTTGCATTTCTATATAAACATATTTTATTGCACCATAAATCAAGCAACAGGGTCGGGCCACAAGGTCTGCCAACATTAGTTACGGCCCTCCCCCCTTTCTAAGTTCATTAACCATTTCTGTATTGCATATTCTGGACACCGAGGCGAAAAAATTCTACGGTGATTTTAATCAGTTATACGATGCTGCTCTTTTAACTAGAGGTTATATTCAGCATGCTCTTCGTCTTTTCATAGATTCTGACAATAATCACAAACGCCAATACAACAAAATATCCTTCATTAATAAGGGTTTGGATTTTATAGATTTACCTAGTATTTTCCGGGACAGGTCAGTGATTTCATCTGTTCCTGATTGTTTTCAAAATACTGAAACACCCATAATTTGCTATAAATAAAATAATAGATCGGGAATCGATACAATTAACCCACAGCTCTCATCAGAGACACCAAAGGGAAAGAAATACAAACATGAAACAACAGACCATATATGCAAACATCAAAAGCGGAAAGCCAAAAGGACAGTTACTTTCCCACAAAATGGTCAATAGGCTATAAAAATAAAATCATATAAGCGACACAAACACACAAAGACAAACCATAACAAACAAAAATAAACCGCGACAGAAGAACCGCCTTGGAACGGCCAGCGGAAACAAATTCCACTGGGTGGGGGTGGGGGGTGGGGGGGCTTAAATCGATTTTACGTGGCCACAATCCTCGCCCTTACTTCCGTCGCGATTAAGACAAATAATTTGTTCAGTCCGCATGAAGGCCTCCTAACTCATCAGTGCAACATCTCCGTGAACACAAAAATCACACAACCACAGAGATGAAACAACGGTGAGGACTCGACAGCAAGAACCCACTGAAATGCTGGAGCAAAAGAAAACCAACAGTTAGATAAACCTGTTAGATATATCATTTTTAATTTCAATAAACTCTTCTTAAGACCCTCTACCGCGTTTGAATTCCCCAACCCAGAATTTAACTTGTGCATACTATGGTGCAGAAAACCCATAAACAGGAGGACTGTTCAAATATGAATGCAAGTAGAACGTTTTCTCATGCACTAATGCGAAAATCGCCTGGAAATAAATATCACAGCGTAGAAAAACATTTTACCTATACATTGATACAAAACCTGTTAAAATCCGCGCACTTTAACCATGTATATCGTTCGATAAACACTGTCTACTCTTGTATACTAATACAAAACATGGTTGGAAGAAGGTCAGATTACGCCGTTGAAATAGGGTCCTATATTAAGAATCATTGAATTCTTGGTATACGGTGCAAACACCTTTTTGATGAAATATGTTCGGTTTATGGGCATAATGAAATGTCTTTTCCGACAGTTTTTCGTTGGTGTAAGAAATTCAGCTGTGGGCTAGGCTCAACAGAAGATGCACCACATGATCGTCGGCCGAAAAGAGCAACATCTGCCAAGATGGTTGCTAGAGTGAAAGAAATAGCTGCTACCGATGCACGATACACCACTAGGCAAATAGCTAGTATGGTTGGCATCTCATTAGGAGCAGCTCATACAATTCTGAAACGGGATTTGAAAATGAGAAATATCTGTGCTAGATGGATTCCCCATCTGTTGACAGATGAGCAGAAAAAGACACGCGTTCAGTGCGCCAAGAAGTTGCTTAAAAGTTTCCAAATTGCAATGCACGGTCTTTCGCTAATGTCATCACAGGTGACGAGACATGGGTTCACTTTTTTGAGCCAAAACTAAAGATTCAGAACAAATATGGGCAACAAAGTATTGCAAAAGACCATGCATTGCAAAGCGGACCATGAGCGTCAAGAAGGTAATGTATGCCATATTCTTTTCAAATCAGGGCCCTGCTATTCAGGTTACTGTGCCTTAAGGCAAATCTGTAAATGCGAAGTTTTACAAGAATAAAGTTCTTCGAAAATTGAAGAAATATTTCAAAGAACGAAGACCCGCAACTGGTTTGGCCAATGTCAGATTGCTACATGACAATGCGTCGTCGCACAAGGCGTTCATTTTGCAAGACTATCTGAAGTAGGAAAAGGTTGTTGAACTCCCTCACCCCCCCCCCCCCCCCCCCCGTATTCCCCTGACCTTGCCCCGTGTGACTTTATTTTTGTTCCCGCGGCTGAAAAAATACCTTTCTGGTCGAAAATTTGTACAGCGCAAACACCTCGGTTCTGCAATATTCCAGTGCCTTCATAGTATACCTCGAAAAGACTACCAAAATGCATTCAATGATTGGATCAGAAGACTGAAAGTTTGTATATCTGTTAAAGGGGAATACTTTGAGGGGACAAAATAATTTTTTCATCGAAATCTATCACGGAATCATTTTTATGTGCTTAGTTGCATTCATATTTGAACAGTCCTCGTATTGGTCAACTCGCAAAGTATTTCCTGGCCTGTTTTACCTTTCAAATACAAGTACCGAATTACAGTACATCACGTTAGGGGTGCAATTTTGCCCACATGCCTAAAACATGTATTGAAACAAGGCATGAAATTCTTACTTGTCTCGGTCAACTGGAAATAGGATAGGCTGGTTACTAATTGACTTTCCCTCGTACTAATTGTATAATAAATGATAGTGATCCAGAATTGTAAATTGAATTATTCTGATCTTAACTCTAGTTTATTTTTATTTTTTGTCTGTTATTCTAAAAAGAGGCTTAAGGAGTCTTTGTTCGTGTACAGATTTTAGGGTATTTTATTGTACATACTGACAGTTTGTATTGTTACAGGAGTATAATAAATATTATCTTTGAAGTCTTTGGATGGTTTATTGGCTTTCCGCTATTGGTGATCCCATTAGGATCTAGTTATTTCATGTTTGTGTTTCTTTCTCTTTGGTGTCTCTGATGGGAGCTGTGGGTTGATTGTAGAGATTCCTGATCATTGCCTTCACTTCTTTTTTTCAAACTAATGCACAATAAATTGTTGTGTAAGAGACTTCATGATGCCTCTTTCCTAGGGAAACCAGTCATTGATTCCTCGTGCGGCTGGTGGATGATTCGTTCGTCCCCGAGGGTATCATCAGCTCAGTATCAGTTCCTGAGTGCTGAGGTTGATACTGCAGTGTTGACGTCAGTACACAGGTACTGATTTAAATTAACTATATTATATCTTTAACTTTTGCAGTATAAAATTCTATTTTTCTAAAACTAAGACTGACTTGTCAGGTGAGACATGTATCTTAGCGGATTCGGTTGCCACTTTTTGTTATATTTTATATTTTGCGAGTCTCGCTACTTTGGACATCTCCTTCCTGATGCCCGGGACTTCCGTAGAGCGTGGGCCATGTTTGCTGATGTTGGCTCGGTGGGGGACGCCTATAAGTCCGCGGGTGGGCGTTTCTTGCCTGATGCCTCCAGTTGACCTGTCTCATGAGCTACGTCGGTCGGTTTGTGCTCGGAGAGGATGTACTGTGTTTGCCGGGTCTTGTCCATCATCCGTTTCGGTTTCAGAACTTTGGGGTTGAGACACACTGATGAAGATTAAATATCAGAAAGGCCTCTGTGTCATTAAATTAGGTATAGTTACGCCTTAATTGCAACCACTGGGTAGGTATCTCTGCTGGTGGATGATTCGTCGTCCCCGAGGTATCATCAGCTCAGTATCAGTTCCTGAGTGCTGAGGTTGATACTGCAGTGTTGACGTCAGTACTCAGGTACTGATTTGAATAACTATATTATATCTTTAAGTTTTGCAGTATAAAATTCTATTTTTTCTAAAACTAAGACTGACTTGTCAGGTGAGACATATATCTTAGCGGATTTGGTTGCCACTTTTTGTTATATTTTGCAAGTCTCGCTACTTTGGACATCTCCTTCCTGATGCCCGGGACTTCCGTAGAGCGTGGGCCATGTTTGCTGATGTTGGCTCGGTGGGGGACGCCTATTAGTCCGCGGGTGGGCGTCTCTTGTCTGATGCCTCCAGTTGACATGTCTCATGAGGGGATGTACTGTGTTTGCCGGGTCTTGTCCATCATCCGTTTCGGTTTCAGAACTTTGGGGTTGAGACACACTGATGAAGATTAAATATCAGAAAGGCCTCTGTGTCATTAAATTAGGTATAGTTACGCCTTAATTTGTATTTCGCAATTGATTCGATTTGCTAGTGTCTAGTCATGTAGCTGACTTCCACAATCGTTAGAAATTGTTATCTGCTAAACTTACTAATCAGGGTTATCGGTATCATAAACTACCTAAAGCCTTTTCAAAATTTTATAGACGTCATTCCGATTTGATTTTAAAATTCAATGTTGGACCAAAATCTCTTCTGCAACAAGGTCTATCGGAACCCGATTTTTATAGTGACTTAGTATATAAGTTCAGAAAAATATATAAATGCAATGTCTTCAGCACCCAATTTCATAAAAATCATTCTTCGATATAAACAGATAGGGTACAACATAAATGTTGTACGACAGACTGCATGCATGGTAGTTAACACAATCACGTTTGACAACTTTGCTTCCCTCTTTAATTGCACGCCGGTGGGCCAGGCCTCAGATTCTAAGACCGTTCCAGCGTAAAGGCTTACTGAGAATTAGGGAGTATCTAATTTTATGTAATGTTCGTTGGAGCCTGATACTCTGTCTCTGGTCGGGCCAATCGGAGTCTAACCATTGGTCTTCTTTTGCTCCAGCATTTCAGTGGTTTCTTGCTGTCGATTCCACAACGTTGTTACATCTCCGTGGTTGTTTGATTTTTGTGTTCACGGGGATGTTGCACTGATGAGTTAGGAGGCCTTCATGCGGACTGAACAAATTATATGTCTAAATCGCGACGGAAATAAGGGTGAGTATTGTGGCCACTTAAAATCGATTTAGCCCCCCACCCCATCACCTTCACTGACCGTTCCAAGGCGGTTCTTCTGTCGCGGTTAGTTTTTGTTATAGTTTGTCTTTGAGTGTGTGTATCGCCTTTA
The DNA here is from genome assembly GCA_963580285.1 of Lucinisca nassula. Classification (NCBI taxonomy): domain Eukaryota; kingdom Metazoa; phylum Mollusca; class Bivalvia; order Lucinida; family Lucinidae; genus Lucinisca; species Lucinisca nassula. The sequence continues at coordinate 813,389 of OY757013.1, read as the reverse complement.
TGTGGTTTTGGTTAGCCAATGTGCCATTTCGTGGAATAGAAACTGTCCTTTTGGCTTTCCGCTATTGGTGTTTCCATTAGGATCTTGTTGTGTCATGTTTGTGCTTCTTTCCCTTTGGTGTCTCTGATGGAAGCTGTCGATTCCTGATCATTGCCTTCACTTCTATTTTGGTGTTTACGAGATACTGGTCCTTTGGAATCTGTCCCCGCCCATTGCGGCTTGAAGAAATAAATGGGCTGCATGATGCATCTACGCAGAGCTGAATCTGACCACACACGAGTACTGGTAAACCGTTAAGAGGATCTAAAAAATAGAAGTGGAGGCAATGATCAGGAATCGATACAATCAACCCACAGCTGCCATCAGAGACACCAAAGGGAAAGAAACACAAACGTGAAACAATAGACCTAATGGAAACATCAATAGCGGAAAGCCAAAAGGACAGTTCTTTCCCACAAAATGGCCAATAGGCTATCCAAAATAAAATAATATAAGCGACACAAACACCCAAAGACAAACCACAACAAAAATAAACCGCGACAGAAGAACCGCCTTGGAACCGTCAGCGTAAACGAATTCCACTGGGGGTCTTAAATCGATTTTACGTGGCCACAATCCAGAGAAGAACTGCCTTGGAACGGTCAGTGAAACAAATTCCACTGGTTGGTGGTGGTGGGGGGGGGGTGGCTTTAATCGATTTTACGTGGCCACAATCCTCGCCCTTACTTCCATCGCGATTTAGACAAATAATTTGTTAAGTCCGCATGAAGGCCACCTAACTCAACCGTGTAACATCTCCGTGAACACAAATAATCAAAACAACCACATGGATGAAACAACGGTGGGGACTCGACAGCAAGAAACCACTGGAATGCTGGAGCAAAAGAAAACCAACAGTTAGACTTCGATGGGCCCGACCAGAGATAGAGGATCAGGCACCAACCAACATTACCTTGAATTAGATCTCTCTAATTCTCAATAAGCATTTACGCTGGAACCGTCATAGAATCTGAGGCCTGACCCACCAGCGTGCAGACAAAGAGGGAAGTACACAAAACATACATTTTCAAGATAAAATAAGACAATTAACCAAAATATATTTATATCTGAAGTTATGGATTTTTTCCTAGGGACACCAGAACGAGTTCGAAACAACCGTGGTAAACAAGCCATCGGTGTTCGAGTCATCGAAGTTTCATTGTATGCATATATTCGATTTATTCATGCTCAAAAACTTGATTGATGGTTCTCTTAGGGACGGTTTAAATGAGCACCCAAAATCAATATTTGAAGTATTTTTATTTTTTGTTTGATTTGAGGTTTAACGTCCCCGTCAACACAGTATAGGTCATTTTGGAGACGTTGCTTCCAATTTTTGTGGGACTTTTACCCGACATTGAGTTGAAATGACATCTCAAGCCCTGTCGCCCAATGAAACCAATAGGGTTTATAAGCATGGACTCCCACCGCTTTCCCTGGGCAGGCTTAGATCCCCTAAGCGGTTTACCAGTACTCGTGTGCGGTCGGTTTCAGCTCTGCGTGGAAGCATCATGCAGCCCATCTATTTCTTCAAGCCCCGATGGGCGGGGGCCGATATTTGAAGTAAAAATATGATGAAGATGAAAGTTTTTGTTTCTTCTACCATGAAAGAGTACATTATATCACATAGACGTGTTATCCTAATAGACAAATCTGCATATCACCTGCACAGTCTGATCAGAGAATAGACTATGTGCTATTTAGATGCCTGTTGACACAATGCTTTTCCTTGCAGACAGGGAATGATGCATTCTGATTGAGCGGGTGGTTATTTTAGCTCACCTGAGTCGAAGGCTCAGGAGCAGCAATTCTGATTGGCCACCGTTCGTCATTGTCATCATTCGTCTGTGTGCCCATCGGTCTTCTCACTATTTCTTTAAACCATATCTCATCCTAAACCACTAAGTATAGACTACACCATGATTAGTCAGTTTTAATGAATTGTTTTCAAAAAGTGCATATTCATTGACAATTTAACCATTTCGGTGTCACCCAGAATTTTCGGTAGCGTAATGTTATTAATAAGCGACAAATGTGAAGAAGAAAAATGACATTTTATCAGTAAATAGTCGGATATGTTTTGCTATCAATTTAAGCGTGATGTTAAATGGCCATAACATTTTCACAGACAATCATTGTTTCTCATACCGTCACAGTCCTCAGGCCATAAATTGTCTCTGGCGAGTATACTGTTGATCTTTAAAAAAGAGGATAATTATTACTGGTCTTCTAATCCATGAGTGATGTTCCACTGGTAAATTAAGGTCATTTAACTAATAGAGTTTATTGGAATAACTCGACTGAATGGCTAGTTTATATGCGGTTCTTCTGTCACGGCTTGTTTTTGTTATAGTTTGTCTTTGAATGTGTGTATCGTTATATCTGTTTGTTTTGGATAGTCAGTTGTCCATTTTGTGAGAAGGTAACTTTGCTTTTTGCTCTCCGCTAGTGATGTTTCCATTAGGGTCTAGTTATTTCATATTCGTGTTGCTTTCCCTGTGTCTCTTATGGGAGGTGTAGGTTAAATGTATAAATTCCTGATCATTGCCTTTACTTCTATTTTTCATTGGTTGAAATACATATTTTACTTAATTTTCTCAAATTCAGTTTGACTAAAATCTACTAAAAATGCAAATTAGGTAAGATTGCTTATTGGTCCCGAGTAATGAATAGGCAGGGTATTCATCACAGACAGGAGAAAAGTAGCATTTTTGTTGAAAACAATTTTCAGCCTTCCTGAAAACTCACCTTTTGCTTTTTAGCACTATCTTTGAAGAGATTCACCTCCTTTATTTATTTGCAAACGTATATAATTTTGGCATTTAGCTTTCTTGAAGACTAGGCTGGAATATTGTTTCACAGATTTTAAGTACCTTGCGTGGGTTCTGTTTAAGGGGAATGGGAACACCTTCAGGGGAGGCAACTGCTGCAAAAGTAGTTTTGTCTCCCATGACAATGGGGGTCAACTCTTAAAGGAAAGAATTTGGTCCTGAGGAGCAAAATCTTTTCTTTATGAGTAGACCCTTTTTTCGAATGGACTGAGCCTATAGAAGAGTGAACAGGAAGTCCCGAAAGTCGTCTCCCTTTGACAAATGGCGGAAAATCCCCTTAAGTGAAGTTTTTGTTCAGTATATCCAATTAAGTTTGGTACAGAAAATTAAATTTGATTTACCTGTCTTTCCAAAACTTTTGAAGGATTTAAAGGGTCTATCTCGTTAATGGTTTTCTGAGAAAGAGGTATCAGAAAGCCAGTGTAAATTCAGAAAGGACAGATGAATAATTGACATGATCTTCATAGCAAACCAGCTTCAAGAGAAATGCCAGGAACAGAACATGGACCTCTACATGACCTTTACTGACCTTATCAAGTGGTAAACAAGTTCACCTAGCTGGAGAGCACACTTTCCGTAGTCGTGCTAATCGATGGTGAAGTCAATGCCAGGATTGCCAAAGCTACTGCAGCATTTGGGCGACTACGTGGTAGTGTTTGGGTTGGAAGTGATTTTAACAAAACGAGAACAGATTAGCCACAAGGGGTGCGCAATTTGTACCCATCGGAATACCCACAACTTGTCTAAATAACTACATGTAAGTACCAAATCTTAAGTAAATATTTTCAAGTAGAAAGTTAAGAGCTTCACACACTTTCTGACATGACCACAAAGTATAATCTTTATGCTCTTCCGAAGTGAAAAAAACATTTCATACATTACACACAAGATAGAGGGGAGACTGCATTTCCTATGCCAAATGATTGGGAGAAACATAACTGCCAAGTGGGATGATCAGTTAAAATTTATCCATGCATCCATATTTCTACACATTTCTGTGACATTTTCGAAATCATGTTTTCTTATGTAACCTGGATCTAGAAAAACCAAATAGAAAGTTATTTTCTTCAGAGATGTTAAACACGTGTGCTGGTGTCATAATTTCTACAGTTTTCTTCGTTTATGTTAATGGCGAGAGCGATTCTCACCTTAAAACTGTTTTGTTTATTAGAAAACTGTCCATGGAACTTCACTTAGCAATGTAAGATAGAAGTCATCCATTATTCAGGTGTGGCATCTGATCGGGGTCGTCAATGGTTGAACAGATATATTGTTTATTTTCTACAAAATGACAGTGTTCTACTTGTGCATTTCTGTCATTTTTATGCAACTCAAAATATGACAATTTAAAGTTAAATTAATTTAAGTATGTTTTCTTTTTCTTTCTCTTTATAATTATCCAACATTCAATGGATTTTACTTTTTTCCGGGAATTGTCTACTTTCAATTTCTTTGTTTGGACAAAATCACTATAGACCGATTTTCAGAAATCCCGCCTTCATGCGGACTAAACAAATTATTTGTCTAAATCGGGACGGCAATAATGGCGAGGATTGTGGACATGTAAAATCGATTTAAGCTCCCCAGTGGAATTAGTTTCACTGACCATTCCAAGGCGTTCTTCTGTTGCGGTTTATTTTTGTAATGCTTTGTCTTTGAGTGTGTGTATCGCTTATATTATTTTGTTTTGGATAGCCAAATGGCCATTTTGTGGGAAAGTAATTGTCCTTTTTGCTTTCCCCTATTGATGTTTCCATTAGGGTCGTTGTTTCATGTTTGTGCTTCTTTCTTTTTGGCGTCTCTGATGGGAGCTGTGGGTTAATTGTATCGCTTCCTGATCATTGTCTTCACTTCTATTTTTATATACAAATCGGTTTTAGTTTCAAACAGGCTAGTGATCTAGCTTACCGGTGTGTGTTTGTGTATAATGCATGCATGCTTTTGCGCCTTCGGTCCGAAGATGCGAGGTTATCGAATACATGATTTAACAGAGTATAACGTAGCTTTGCTCAGGCTACTTTAAGGCGACCCATGCGCACGGGAAGCCTCCGCTCTGGAAGCCAATCTGGTCCATAGAGACATTCAGATGTTCTAAAGTGTATTCGAGATCTCACATCGCCAGGCGCCCTAATGTGCAGAGAAGCCCACTGTGCAATTCGCAAGCACACTGGAGAGGTTGTTTGCCGTCAGAGGCGGCATCTAATTTTCTTGATGTTTTTGTTTTCCATTTTGATTTACATATATAGCTTGGTCGTACCCAAGATACATTTTCCCTCCAGAAGGTTAGTCATACCCGCCACTTGTCAGGTAATAAGAATCCGTTTTCTAAGCCAAATTGTTAAATGCTGCTAGAATTGTAACAGGCCTACCTATCTTCTCTTCGAGAAATTCGTTATATTATGAAACAGGCCGGGACACTCTGGCAGAAAGAAGGAAAAATAAGAAATTAAGCTTAATGTATAAGATTGTCCATAATGAAGCTCCAACTTACTTATCAGATCTTCTTCCACTTCGCGTAAATGAAGCTTCAAATTATAATCTTCGTAACAACCAAGATTACCAAATACCCTACACAAGACTTTGCTCATATGATTCGTCCTTTTTTCCCTCAACATTACGCCTATGGAACGATTTAGATATGAGAATTCGAACTTCTAGTACAGTGTCCGAGTTTAAATCGAAATGTAGAAACCTAAATGACAAAGCATGCGAATATTTAGGTATCGGTGATAGAAAATTCAACATTATTCTAACAAGAATTCGCCATAATTGCAGCATTTTATCTGCAGATCTACATAGGGTTAACATAGCACCATCTCCCGCATGCAGATGTGGTGCAATAATCGAAAATGCTCAACACTTTTTCTTCGAATGTAGACTTTACGAACCACAACGACAAAACCTTGAACGATTTTTGAGCTTCATTCCTGCCCTAACCTTAGACACAATACTGTACGGAAATACAATGTTTGATGTTCAGACTAACAAAAATATAATAACTGAGGTATTAGCGTACATCCGAGATACCCATAGATTTGACTAGGCGATGCTTCATGTAGTTATCTTTTTATTCCATGTGATGGAAATCAAACCTTTGAAAGCCAGAATTATCATAATTCGCCTTCGTTCATGGCCTACAAGCAAACAAAATGTTACGTTCACATTTATTATAAAATGTTTCATACTTACCACTGTACCATTTGAAATAGTTTGTAAACTATTGGGGAGAGGACTATCTAATGTTGTATAACTTGTGTCCAATCCCATTGTTATAAAATGCAATAAAATATGTTTAATCTAATCTAAAAGCCAAATTGTCAAATGTGTAGATGTGGACGTGTCGACATTGTGGATCCACATTTTCCACATTGAGCATTTTAAGCTGAATCTTAAAAGCCAAAAAAGGCTGGTTGCAAAACTGCCATATGTGTAGATCTGGACATGTGGAATCACTACATTGTGTATCCACATTCTCCACATCACATCCTCATTTGCTCCACATCACCTCCACAATTTCAATGTAGAAATGTGGAGGTCCCACTATTTAAATGTGGAGGAGACACAATTTATGAACAATTATGAACACATGGTGTGTCCTACTGTTACAAGAATAAATGCCTTTAACATAAAACAAATGAACTGGTTTTATGGGGAACAAATCCTCACACTCATTTCCCACTACAGTTTACAAAGTAGAAGTAAAACAAAGATCAGGAATCGATACAATTAACTTATTCCACCCATCAAAGACACCAAAGGGAAAGAAACACAAACATGAAGCGACCAGACCATAATGGAAACCTAAACAAAGGAAGGCCATAAGGACAGTTACTTTCCCACAAAATGGCCATATGGCCATCCAAAATAAAAAGACACAAGTGATACACACAAACAACAACATAAGTAAACCGCCACAGAAGAACCGCCTTGGAACGGTCAGTGGAAAGAATTCCACTGGGGGGCTTAAATCGATTTTACGTGGCCACAATCCTCGCCCTTACTTCCATCGCGATTTAGACAAATAATTTGTTCAGTCCGCATTAAGGCCACCAAACTCATCAGTGCAACATCTCCGTGAACACAAATAATCAAAGAACCACAGAGGTGAGACAGCGGTGAGGACTCGACAGCAAGAAACCACTGAAATGCTGGAGCAAAAGAAAACCAACCGTTAAGACTCCAGAGAAAGAGCATCAGGCATCAACAAACATTACCTTGACTTAGATCTCTAATTCTCAAAAAGCCTTTACGTTGGAATCGAATCTGAGGCCTGTCCCACCGGCGTGCAATTAAGGAGGGAAGCACAGTTGCCAACTGTGATTGGGTTAACTATCATGCATGGTACTTGAAAATTTAGTTCGCTGTACAGCTCTCATGGAGGTATCCTAACTCTTCAAACAATGTGTCATCATGTGCCACAATTAGATGTGATGTAACTCAACAGTTACAACATGCGGATCAACTGGAGCCTCCTACAAGCTCGACAGTTACAACATGCGGATCAACTGGAGCCTCCTACAAGGTCGACAGTTACAACATGCGGATCAACTGGAGCCTCCTACAAGGTCGACAGTTACAACATGCGGATCAACTGGAGCCTCCTACAAGCTCGACAGTTACAACATGCGGATCAACTGGAGCCTACTATAAGCTCGACAGTTACAACATGCTGACCAACTGGAGCCTCCTACAAGCTCGACAGTTACAACATGCGGATCAACTGGAGCCTCCTACAAGCTCGACAGTTACAACATGCGGATCAACTGGAGCCTCCTACAAGCTCGACAAGTACAACATGCGGATCAACTGGAGCCTCCTACAAGCTTGACAGTTACAACATGCGGATCAACTGGAGCCTCCTACAAGCTCGACAGTTACAACATGCGGATCAACTGGAGCCTCCTTCAAGCTCGACAGTTACATGCTGACCAACTGGAGCCTCCTACAAGCTCGACAGTTACAACATGCGGATCAACTGGAGCCTCCTACAAGCTCGACAGTTACAACATGCTGACCAACTGGAGCCTCCTACAAGCTCGACAGTTACAACATGCTGACCAACTGGAGCCTCCTACAAGCTCGACAGTTACATGCTGATCATCTGGAGCCTCCTACAAGCTCAACAGTTACATGCAGATCAACATGCGGATCAACTGGAGCCTACAAGTTCTTGAGGCGGTTCTAAAGAATACCCACAATCTATATTTTAGAGCTAAGGTTTACCACTGTAAACCCCAGTTTTACCATATAAAAGTCAGGTTCAAGGGTGTCCAAACTATATAGGTGTGTTTTCGTGATGTGAGCAAAAAAGAACACCAGTTGAACCCCCAGTGGGCCAAGATAGAGACAAACGTCAAGCCTAACCAACCAAATATTTAGCTTTATGTTGGACCTACTATAGATTCTTAACCCAACCCATCTGCATCTGATTAAAGAGTACAGCAAAGTTGGTAACTGTGATTGGGTTAAGCACCAAGCAAGTAGAAGTAGCTGTTTCAGAAATCAACAACAAATATTGTTCTTCAAAGTTTATTTTCAAAAGGATGGTAAAATGGAATGAAAATACATGATATATACCGGTAGGTGAATTTTATCATAAGTTAATGTTATCCATTATGAAAACATGCCTATTCAAATATTTTGAAAAACTTTCCAGCAAAAAATGAAATTTTTCTGATAAAGAATTCTAATACTTTTCATAATTCTATACCCCTGTAAACCCCAGTTTTACAATATAAAAGTGGAGTTTTAGGGGGTCAGTATTATATAGGCGTCTTTTCATGATGTCCAGGTAGAAGAAAGAATGCCATTTGACATGTCACCAGTATCAATTCTGAACCAGTCTGCAATAGTCAGATTATGCAGCTGATCAGACACACTTAGGGCAACATTGTCATCATCAAAAACTGCCTTTTCTGATGATACAGCTCATGAATTATGTTCTCAGAAAAAAAAAACAAAAAAAAAAAAAACCACAAAAACCGTGAGTCTACATTATGCTACTATCCAAACTGCTAGTCATTTGTTGTTCTAAATAAGTGAGACTAAGACTATCTTAGGTCCTGTTACTGTCGTTGACGAAAGCATTGTACATATATACTGTAAATCTTTGATATTGACAAACTGAAAATGGATTATGTACATATCAATATATAAAACACCCATGCAACCTACTGATGAAAGAAATACTTGAAAATTGTATTCTTCCTTTTTTCTGCTAAAATTATGCTGTGAATACCTTTAAAAATGTCCCAGTGGACAAACTGAATACATGCTTTTATGGTGAAGTATGCAAGATTATTAATAGTACCAATTCTATGTACCAAAAAGTTTGTTAGCAGCAATGCATAACACACCCATGGAACATCAGTTTTAAAAACGTTAGTTTTTTATGAAACATGCAATGTAAGTGCTGATGTTTAAATGGACACCAATGATGTGAGACAGATTTTAATTCAATTAGGAAGTATAGCATTTGAGCCGGGACATGTGTGACCAACTAAGACCGAGAGTCATGTAAGTCAGCTGTGGACCATGGCGCATTACCAGGGGCCAGTTGTTCAAAGCACTGTTTGTTTAACAAGCTCCTTAGTGGTCAAATTATTAACTGTTCTAGTACGTAAAATATCTAATACTCTGGTATTTTTGCTGAAAAAATATGAGCAGCTTTTGCATTTGCAAAAGCTGCTCATATTTTTCAGCAAAAATATAAGCATAAAATTATTTGTCATATTTAATGATCGAAGTTTTAACCTACATCGTTAGTTTTGAAGAAGTGATCCCAGAATGGAAAATAGAGACTGATCTGGCAACACGTGTGTGCAGCATCTTTCGTGTCTTTGCTGATTTCACGTGACAAACTGTTTCTTTAGGAGTATCTCAGCTCACCAAATCTAGAAGATCTTACATGAGTGTTCATGCAGTTTTGAAATTTATTAAGCAAGTTGAGGAAAGGGATAAAATGTGAGGATTTGCTGAGCACTTGATCCCATTTCCTCAACAAGTTTAATAAATTTAATAGAACATGAATAGGCATGCATGTTTGTTTGAATTGAGGTTTAAGTAATGTCAACATCAACACTGTTTAGATCATTCCAATTTTGTGACTATTACCCGACATTGAGATGAAATGACATCTCAAGCCCTGCCACCCAGTGAAACAAAAAGGCTTTTTATTATGCATTGGGCGGTCGGACTCACACCACTTTGTCTTTGCAGGCTTAGTCTTTAAGCAGTTTACCAGTATTCAAGTGTGGTCTGTTTCAGCTCTTCGTGGAAGCACCATGCAGCTCATCTATTTCTCCAAGATTCTCATTACAAAAACACGCCTATATAATTTTGACCCCCTTGAACCCCACTTTTATATAGTAAAACTGGGGTTGCCGGGGGTATACCTTATTTTTCTTATTTCTTCTCTAAAATATAGATTGTGGGTACTCGTTAGAACCGCCTCGATGAGGCGGTTCTAAAGAGTACCCACAATCTATATTTTGAGAAGAAATAAGAAAAATATCACAATTTTTCATCATAAAATTTTCGTTTTTCGGCGATAAAGGTGGCAATGTATTTGTATAGGCGTGTTTGCGTAATGTAGATTCTATTTACATGTATCATATGACATTTAAAAAGCATTTAATTCATGATTTTTTGACAAAAATGTAAATACTCCTCCATTACTAAATGCGAGGTCATTAAGGACGATGTAAATGTAATGGTACAGGGCATGCCTTACTAATTTGCATATTTTATCCACTAATGGATTACAGAATTCAAAACATGGCATTACTACGTTCTCAGTTGCAATGTCATATGATAAAAGTATTTCCTTAATCAGTTTGACTAGATCTAGTATTCCAAGTTAACAGATCATGGCTAAAAGTGTTTGCTAGCATGCATGATTCTCCTGACCAATATTTCCATGGTGATATAATAAGTGCAAAAATAATATCTATATCTGAATGTAACACAAAGATAAATAACATAACGGTGAACACAAAATCAAACATCACTCACAACAAAATATAGGACTTAACAAACAATAACTATCAGTGAACAGATATGAGTTTTAACCCTTAGACAAACATCTATAGCAGATGACAATTTTCTTTTATTATTTTTACACAGAAAATAAGGCTTGACATTTCAAGTAAATGCAACACAAACCAATTATAATAATGTTTCTTATAACACGACATTGGATATAACACTGTTTCAAGACCAATCCCGAAAATTTATAGATTATTATACAAAATAACTATAAATAGTCATTTTTCTATATAATTATACATTTTGGTAAAATGTATAGATTCTGTTTGTTTGTTTGATTTGAGGTTTAACATCCCCGTCAACATAGTATAGGTCATTTGTGAGACTTGCTTCCCATTTTGTGGGACTTTTACACTACACTGAGATTAAATGATATCCCAAGCCCTGTCGCCCAATGAAACCAGTAGGGTTTATAAGCATGGATGGTCCGACTTACACTGCTTTGTCTGGGCAGGCGTAGATGCTCTAAGTGGTTTACCAGTACTCCTGTGTGGTCGATTTAAGCTCTTTGTGGAAGCATCATGCAGCCACTCTATTTCTCCTAGCCCCGATGGGCTGGGGCTGAAAATGTATAGATAACACAGCAAAATAATCATTTTTCCTATATAACCTACCGGTATACATTTTTGGTATGTTGTTTACTAACATGTTTTCTCAATTGGGCCCCGTCAAGCGATTTTGGTACTTATTGCCTATGCGAGCAGGGAAGGTTCAGGCGAGCCTGCGCATCCGCGCAGTCTCGCCAGAACCTTCGCTGCTCGCTCATACAAGCTGTGAATCAAGAGGAACCTTCAGACAGAAAGCCATATCCCTGGCCCTTCTGAATGGCTGGGCATGCGCAGTTAAAATTTGTCATGACGGAATGCTGGAAGACACAAATTCGCTTGGCGGGGCTCAATTAATAGTGTTATAAAGAGGTTGCAGTGTACTCTGCTTGACAGATGATTCACATATACTGTCAAGACTCACTTTCTCTGAAAAATAAGCGTAAGAATTTGCTGTTACTATCTGCTAGTAATGACTGAAACTTTAAGGAATAAAAGTTATCAAATATATCTGCTTTCTATATCAACCTTTTCCATTCTTAACATATAATATGAGCTGGCCTTGGTAGCTCAGTCGGATGCACGTCTGACTGGTGATCAGAAGGATGTGGGTTCGATACCTGCTGGGGTTGGCAACATTCTACCGTGGAGATTGATCATGAAATCTTTTCTACAGTCATTCTATCCCTTTGGCTGATTCAAGAAGGGTAGTTTCAGTTTCTGGCAAAAGAACGTGCACTGTACTGGTTAACCACTTACATATAAGCTTGCCCAGGAAAAGTTACGTTAAGCTTGCCCAAAAAAAATGTGGATAAGTAAACAGACCGGGTCAAAAATGACATAAAATAGTGTTGACTGGGCTGTTAAACTCTAATACAAACAAACAAAACAAAACAATACATTATGAAGATGCCATTTAAACTCCTATAAGATGCCAAGAAAACAGCAACTGAATATGCTGTCTATTACATCTTCTTGCTGACATTTCAAACACTCTTTTGCTTAACATGCAAACAGTGTGGACTGTGATCAGACAGCTCCAATCTGGGCTCAGTAATTTAACTGTAATTTAACATTTTCACTGGTTTCCTGTACAACTGAGCAAAGCCTCAGATAAGAGTGGGTATCCAAATACTATTTTTCTTATTTTTGCACGAAAACATATTGTGGATATTAATTGAGCCTCGCCAAGCGAATTTGTGTCTTCGAGCATTCCGTCATGACAAATTTTAACTGCGCATGCCCAGCCATTCAGAGGGGCCAGGGATATGGCTTTCTGTCTGAAGGCTCCTCTTGATTCACTGCTTGTATGAGCGAGCAGCGGATGTTCTGGCGAGACTGCGCGGATGCGCAGGCTCGCCCGAACCTTCGCTGCTCGCATAGGCTATAAGTACCAAAATCGCTTGACGGGGCCCAATAAGAAACATCTCGGCACTTCTAATGAATTCAATAGAAGCACAGCGGTGAGGCACGTTGAACAAATACATGGTACCCACATGTTTCCGTGCAGGAATAAGAAAATATGTGTACTTTTTGGATGAAAAAAGCTCCTTGGTGAAGTACCACTGCTGGGAATTGAGGTTTACACACATAACAGAAAGTGCACCCATTCTGATAAAACACTGAGGGAAGCTCTGTAAACATTATATTGCATTATATTGCAATTGATTCAAAGCACACTGTCTCTTGAATATCATACACCTGAACTATGCTGAAACTAAAAAAAACAAGCAGACATTGGATGTCATAAGAAAATCCTTTTCTATCTTAACCTTTATCCTGCTGAATAATTAAATTAGCCACACCCATTTCAAAATTTAAACCAATCACATTACTTGACGTAATTTATTCCTACCAATTCACAAACTGAATTTGAAACAGTGTAGATTCTGATCAGATGGCTTCTTCCCCATCTGATCCAGATCTACACTGTTTGCGAAGGTAGGGGGTTTCATGAACAACAGGATAAGTGCTCAGCAACCCTAAGAAATGCATCCATTGAATCAAATAACTCAGTCACTTCACTTGCTCGAAATAGACATTTCCTTGCAATTAACACTGGAAATAACTGGCAAAATTGAGACAGATGGCATGCTAATATTTCATATTATTTCCAGAGAAAATCAATCCCCAACATTTCATGGAACTCCTCTGAATGCTAGACCATCAACCCACATCCATGTCAAGCCTGATGTTTTTTTTTTTGTTTTGTTATTTTTACTGAAAAATTAGAAAACGAAAACGATATTTTCTATCACCGAGCTTAGCGCTTTAATGTTTGTGACTGAATTCAAGTAAAGTGAAGCAATCTGTTTGGCCGAGAGAAACTGCTTATTTCTTGGAACCATACAAATCTCAGATCAGCCTTTGCATCTGTTAAACCATGCTGAACATGGATATATCCTTTTTTTTGTTTGAAACAGTAGAGACCAAAATCTGCTGGCTTCTTCAAAACAGCTGATCAGGATTTGCACTGTTTTCCATTATTCTTCTGAATCCCATGTAAAAATTGAAATCATGCAATATGTATCGCTGAAAATTGGGGAGGAGTGTGGTATATTGAAATAGTCAGCCTGGTAAGGGTTAACCCATTGCATGTAGGAAACCCCTTAAGGGGTACTTTGGCAAACAGTACAGGCCCAGATCAGACGCCACAGAATGTGGCGTCTGATCAGGCCTGCACTATTTGCTAACAGAATTTTAAATTTTCCTTAAAAAAAAAAATAGTATTAAAAATGAAACTATTGGCCTGACACGCTTTGTATGGCAAATGGACCTGTTCAACATATAGAAATGGAAGCGTCCACTAGTATACAATGGCTTAAGTACGACAGGAGACATGAATTCCCATTGGCAAGCACCTGTACTTAAAGCCTGTCATGTAGATGCACAGACTGATCTGAGCCTCTGCTCAGCTCACGTTGTGTACAAGATTTTCTGATGGTCCACAACAGTATTCTGGACAGTTAGATATGTCATAAAAGTCTGTCTCAATTCAGCATCCCATCTTTCATAGCATTATCATCTTCCAACTAGAAGCTGCGTAGTATAGAGGATGTGTTCTTGAAGGCAGTCACATTGTGTCTTTAATATCAGCTCTATTATTGCTACAATCACAGGTATTTCATGTTATCCTTTAAATGAAAAGTAGACCACACAGTATGTTAATGGTCAGTAAGACCATATAAGGGCAGGATGTTGCCGCTTAGGCTATTTCTGACCATCAACCCTTAAGCTGCGGACAGGAACTGCATTTGTTTTTGTCGTCTGCCGAAACATATTTTTGCCTACAGGCAAGTGTGTACCCTGATCAGACTGCTCCTAGAGAAGCAGTCTTATCTGGGTCCACACTGTCTCCAAAATTGACTTTTTAAAGTAACCTGCAGACAACAAAGCAGATGACAATTGTTGTGACTGACATCTCAAGGACTAACATTCCAGATAAGCAGTAACTATGATAATTAGAAGATATTTTTTTTTTATTTCTTCAGTTAACCCATAAAATGCCAATAACCACAACCGTCGTCTGCGTCGCCATCTGCCGGTTACCTTAAAAGTCTTGTTTGCAAACAGTGTGGGTCCAGATCAGACTGCTCCTGTAGGAGCAGTCTGATCTGGGCCCACACTGTTTGTCTGAATGCAGAAATATTTTTAAAAAGTATGCAAGAAGATTCAGCAGACAACAGTAGCAGACGACATTTTCCAATGTTGTTTTTCTCGGCAGCTTAAGGGTTAAACATGAGCTGTGTTGTGGGTGTTAGAAATGCTTCCCTTATTTGAGTACTAGTTGGCCTAGTTTTTATTTAAACACGAAGTCATGGAACACTCCTGTAGGAAGGCAGTGTAGTAGATGAGCAATCTCAGTGGGTTTCTCCACGGCTTCAGTGAGTCATCTGAAATCAACAAAACAACAGTTACCATAGATACTACAAATAGATTAACCCATTTTATATGGGGAAACCCAAATGGGTCATTGTCAAACAGTGCAGGACCAGATCAGACACTGCAGAAACCAGCATCTGATCAAGGCCTTCACTGTTTGTAGATACATGTAGTTCAACCATTTTCTAAATAAATTTTGAGAGATACCCCTGAATTACAAAATGGACTCCTGCTGTTTATAAGGTGGAAGGTTCCATTCTGTACAAAATGGGTTCAGCCAATCACAAAAGGCTAAATAGAATTTACTACATGTACCTCACAGTGCTGGGTAAATTGATTCAATAAAAAGAATGTCTACCCCAATATAAATAAGATACCCGAATAATAAGAGTGCCATGATGGCCCTGGATCACTCACCTGATCCATAGGTAACAAGTGGGCCCCTGGGAGAGCCATTATTGGCCCCGGGCTATAATTTGAATAATCTTGGTAGTGGTCTAAAAGGTGAAGATTCATACCAAATATCAAAGACAGGAGCCTTCTGGTTTCAGACAAGAAAAAATTTAAAGGTGGAATTATGAAACTACTTGAGGGTCACTGATGAGGCCTAATTGGCCGAAACTAGCAAGTCTGGCCCAGAAAACATGTACACTTCATATTTTCCAGTTCTTTGGTGTATTCCTTGCTTCCAAAGGACAACCCTTTTATAGAAATATTTTCTTTATATAAGTCTATATAAACCTTAGCGTCCCCGGGGCGGGCCATTTTTGCCTCAGGGCTATAATTTGAACAATCTTGGTAGAAATGCACAAGACGAAGCTTCATACCAAATATCAAAGACCTTGGCCTTCTGCTTCAGACAAGAAGATTTTCAAAGGTTTCCATTGCCTTGACTTCTATTTCCTAGGGCTATAATTTGAACAATTTTGATAGAGGTCCAATAGATGAAGCTTCACACCAAATATCAATGACCTGGGCTTTGCAGTTTCAGAGTAGAAGATTTTTTTTAATTTCCCTATATAAGTCAATGTAAAACCGAAGGCCTTCTGCTTCAGACAAGAAGATTTTCAAAGGTTTCCATTGCCTTGACTTCTATTTCTTAGGGCTATAATTGGGCTATAATTTGAACAATCTTGGTAGAGGTCCACTAGATGAAGCTTCATACCAAATATATAAGACACCTGGTCCTTCTGGTTTCAGAGAAGAAGATTTTTTAATTATTTTCCCTATATAAGCCTATGAAAAACCAAAGGGCCCAGGGGCGGAGGCATTTTTGGCCCTAGGGCTATAATTTGAACAATCTTGATAGAGGTCCACTAGATGAAGCTTCACACCAAATAACAAAGACCTGTGCCTTGGGGTTTCAGAGAAGAAGATTTTTAAAGATTTTCCCTATATAAGTCTATCTAAAACCAAAGGCCCCCGGGGCGGGGGCATTTTTGGCCCCAGGGCTATAATTTGAACAATCTTGGTAGAGGTCCACTAGATGAAGCTTCATACCAAATATCAAAGACCTCGGCCATGCGGTTTCAGAGAAGATTTTTACAATTTTAAGTAAAAAATCTATTTTTAGCTCCTGTGATCTAGATGTGCAACGGACCGGAACTTTAAAAAGGGGACCACCTAAGGATCATTCCTGTGAAGTTTTGTCAAAATCCGTTCAGTGGTTTAGGAGGAGATGTCGTTTGAAGAAAAAGTTTATGAACGCACACACAGATGGACGCATGCACGGCAGACGACGGACAAAAAGTGATTCCAAAAGCTCACCTCGTCACTACGTGACAGGTGAGCTAAAAAAGACATGTTAATGTTTTATTTGGAGACCTCTATATTGTATTTAGGCCCCTGCCAACTGGGGCTTGAAGAAATAGATGGGCTCCATGATGCTTCCGCACAGACCTGCAACCGGCCGAAACCGACCGCACAGAAGTACTGGTAAACCACCTAGAGGATCTAAGCCTACCCAGGCAAAGCGGTGCGAGTCCGCTTGTCCATGCTTATAAACCTATTGGTTTCATTGGGCAACAGGGCTTGAGATGTCATTTCATCTCAATGTCGGGTAAAAGTTCCACAAAATTGGAAGCAACGTCTCCAAAATACCTACCTATACAGTGTTGACGGGAACGTTAAACCTCAAATCAAACAAACTACCTTGTATTTGTTAATGGTTTTCATGGAGATTTCTATGTTGTGAGTAAACATGGATATCTGTATACTGTGGGTACTTGTAAATGTTTTCATGGAGATCTATATACTGTGGGAACTTGTAAATGTTTTCATGGAGATCTGTATACTGTGGGTACTTGTAAATGTTTTTCGTGGAGATCTGTATACTGTGGGTACTTGTAAATGTTTTCATGGAGATCTGTATACTGTGTGTACTTGTAAATGTTTTTCATGGAGATCTGTATACTGTGGGTACTTGTAAATGTTTTCATGGAGATCTGTATACTGTGGGTACTTGTAAATGTTTTTCATGGAGATCTGTATACTGTGGGTACTTGTAAATGTTTTCATGGAGATCTGTATACAGTCGGTATTTGTAAATGATTTCATGGAGATCTGTATACTGTGGGTACTTGTAAATGTTTTCATGGAGATCTGTATACTGTGGGTACTTGTAAATGATTTCATGGAAATCTGTATACTGTGGGTACTTGTAAATGATTTCATGGAGATATATATACTGTGGGTACTTGTAAATGTTTTCATAGAGATCTGTATACTGTATTTGTAAATGATTTCTTGGAAATCTGTATACTGTGGGTACTTGTAAATGATTTCATGGAGATCTGTATACTGTGGGTACTTGTAAATGTTTTCATGGAGATCTGTATACTGTGGGTACTTGTAAATGATTTCATGGAGATCTGTATTCTGTGGGTACTTGCAAATGATTTCATGGAGATCTGTATACTGTGGGTAATTGTAAATGATTTCATGAAGATACATTCCACGTGTACCACCCGCTGAAGATAAACTAGCAGCTTGATATTTGATGTGAATTTTCAGCAGACAATTCATAAGAAATGCCAAGCCCAAATTTCTCTGAAAAATGAGGAAGTATATTCTAAAATGTTTTCTCTTTTGATTGTTTGGCACTTCATGGGAAAAATTATAGCACACTCTAAAATTGCCAAAGAAATTCATGTTAACACATACTAACATACCTATATGTCTGACAGTCAAAAAAGTCATATCAACCCTAAATTGTCCTCACTGTATTCTACAATATTTACCCTAAATATTTGGACACCTCAACCCTTATCATACTTGCTCTAAAATTTGAATAAGTACAATTTTCTACCTGATTTTGTGTCTAACAATTGCTGGATGAGTGGCAAACAGTGATCTGGGTCTATATTGTTTGCTCGGGCCTGTCTGTCCAAATACATAGGCTAAATAAGGAATATGGGGTTATGAACTGTGTGTCAATTAGGGTATCTGATTTATATAATATACTCACCATGTAATTAGTAAAAAGCATTAGGAGCTATCTTCTAGTCTCTATCTTTACCCTGCAACAGAAAATATTGTCTGATATGAAGTTATTATATAATGGTGAAGCAGTAAAACCCCATCCCACACAACTTACCTCTTGTCAATACCCCATCCCACACTAAAGTTATAACTTACCCTGTGTCAAAATACCAACTCACACTACAGTTAGGTTATAACTTACCTTGTGTGGACACCCCATTCCATAAAACAGTTAGCTTATAACAAATCCTGTTAAGAAATTTAATGCATGTTTCTTGACTTTTTGTGCACATTCAAACTAGACACTTGAATTACAAATGAATCTTGTCTATAGAACTCTTAGTTCAACATGTAATGTTCAGAAGTCAAGTGATGGTCTGTATTTCCTCCTAAAACCTGTAAATGAGTACCATTCTTTGTGAAAACCACAGCAAACAGAATAGGTGGTGATACAGGATTACCTAAAGGACATTAAACAAAAGCCAACCACAAATTAGAATTTATAACATGACATAATCCTAATTTTCTAACACATATACATCTAAACAAACCTATAAGACCGGCATCTTGCAAATCGGAACAGAACAAATATCGCAATTCTGACTCTTCAAGCTCAATCTGACTTTCAGTTCTTTCAGTTCAAAGAATCTCAAGATTGGTGCAATAACAGCCATCTTGGACATCGCAATGCAACAATGATTTTAGCAGCAGTTACTGTGAATCTCCGTGTTGCCCCATACCTCCCACCGAGTATCAGCTCAATTGGACCTACGGTTCTGGAGGAGGTGTCTAAAATGAGGAAAGCTAATGACAGATGAATGGACAACAATGGACAACAGGCCATGTAATAAGATGACCTGGAGTTGCCCCAGGTGAGGTAATAAGATGACGTGGAGTTGCCCCAGGTGAGGTAATAAGATGACCTGGAGTTGCCCCAGGTGGGGTAATAAGATGACCTGGAGTTGCCCCAGGTGAGGTAATAAGATGACCTGGAGTTGCCCCAGGTGAGGTAATAAGATGACGTGGAGTTGCCCCAGGTGAGGTAATAAGATAACCTGGAGTTGCCCCAGGTGAGGTAATAAGATGACCTGGAATTGCCCGAGGTGAGGTAATAAGATGGCTAAACTGAATATTCAGCAAGAGAAGAGTTAATGTCTTTGATTAAACCCCTTATTACCTCACCTGGGGCAACTCGACGTCATCTTATTACCTCACCTGGGGCAACTCCAGGTCATCTTATTACCTCACCTGGGGCAACTCCACGTCATCTTATTACCTCACCTGGGGCAACTCCAGGTCATCTTATTACCCCACCTGGGGCAACTCCAGGTCATCTTATAACCTCACCTCTTATTACCTCACCTGGGGCAACTCCAGGTCATCTTATTACCTCACCTCGGGCAATTCCAGGTCATCTTATTACCTCACCTGGGGCAACTCCAGGTTATCTTATTACCTCACCTGGGGCAACTCCACGTCATCTTATTACCTCACCTGGGGCAACTCCAGGTCATCTTATTACCTCACCTGGGGCAACTCCAGGTCATCTTATTACCCCACCTGGGGCAACTCCAGGTTATCTTATTACCTCACCTGGGGCAACTCCACGTCATCTTATTACCTCACCTGGGGCAACTCCAGGTCATCTTATTACCTCACCTGGGGCAACTCCACGTCATCTTATTACCTCACCTGGGGCAACTCCAGGTCATCTTATTACCCCACCTGGGGCAACTCCAGGTCATCTTATAACCTCACCTCTTATTACCTCACCTGGGGCAACTCCAGGTCATCTTATTACCTCACCTCGGGCAATTCCAGGTCATCTTATTACCTCACCTGGGGCAACTCCAGGTTATCTTATTACCTCACCTGGGGCAACTCCACGTCATCTTATTACCTCACCTGGGGCAACTCCAGGTCATCTTATTACCTCACCTGGGGCAACTCCAGGTCATCTTATTACCTCACCTGGGGCAACTCCAGGTCATCTTATTACCTCACCTGGGGCAACAGGTGAGGTAATAAGATAACCTGGAGTTGCCCCAGGTGAGGTAATAAGATAACCTGGAGTTGCCCCAGGTGAGGTAATAAGATGACGTGGAGTTGCCCCAGGTGAGGTAATAAGATGACCTGGAGTTGCCCCAGGTGAGGTAATAAGATGACCTGGAGTTGCCCCAGGTGAGGTAATAAGATGACCTGGAGTTGCCCCAGGTGAGGTAATAAGATGACGTGGAGTTGCCCCAGGTGAGGTAATAACATGACCTGGAGTTGCCCCAGGTGAGGTAATAAGATGACCTGGAGTTGCCCCAGGTGGGGTAATAAGATGACCTGGAGTTGCCCCAGGTGAGGTAATAAGATAACCTGGAGTTGCCCCAGGTGAGGTAATAAGATGACCTGGAATTGCCCGAGGTGAGGTAATAAGATGACCTGGAGTTGCCCCAGGTGAGGTAATAAGAGGTGAGGTTATAAGATGACCTGGAGTTGCCCCAGGTGGGGTAATAAGATGACCTGGAGTTGCCCCAGGTGAGGTAATAAGATGACGTGGAGTTGCCCCAGGTGAGGTAATAAGATGACCTGGAGTTGCCCCAGGTGAGGTAATAAGATGACGTGGAGTTGCCCCAGGTGAGGTAATAAGATAACCTGGAGTTGCCCCAGGTGAGGTAATAAGATAACCTGGAGTTGCCCCAGGTGAGGTAATAAGATGACGTGGAGTTGCCCCAGGTGAGGTAATAAGATGACCTGGAGTTGCCCCAGGTGAGGTAATAAGATGACCTGGAGTTGCCCCAGGTGAGGTAATAAGATGACGTGGAGTTGCCCCAGGTGAGGTAATAAGATGACGTGGAGTTGCCCCAGGTGAGGTAATAAGATGACCTGGAGTTGCCCCAGGTGAGGTAATAAGATGACCTGGAGTTGCCCCAGGTGAGGTAATAAGATGACCTGGAGTTGCCCCAGGTGAGGTAATAAGATGACCTGGAGTTGCCCCAGGTGAGGTGATAAGATGACCTGGAGTTGCCCCATGTGAGGTAATAAGATGACCTGGAGTTGCCCCAGGTGAGGTAATAAGGGGTTTAATCAAAGACATTAACTCTTCTCTTGCTGAATATTCAGTTTAGCCACACCCATTTCTGACTTTGAACCAATCAGATAACTTGATGTAATTTATTCCTACAAATTCATAAACTGAACGTCAAACAGTGTAGATCCTGATCTGGATCTACAATGTTTGCAAAGATAGGGGTTTTCGTGAACAGCAAGATAAGGGTTAACAGGATGGCGAACAGTGCTGACTTGTTATTATGAGCTATCTCATCTGGACCTTCTATGCACAGGTAAATGTACCAGTTTAGTTCGTTGAAAGATTAAGGTAACTTACACATCTCGGTCCCCACCCATCGGGGCTTAAGAAAAAGATGGGCTGCATGATGCTTCCACGCAGAGCTGTAACCGACCGCATACGTGTACTGGTAAACAGCTTAGAGGATCTAAGCCTGTCTAGGCAATACAGTGTGAATCGGACCATCCATGCTAATAAACTATTGATTTCATTGGGTGACAGGGCTTGAGATGTCATTTCATCTCAATGTTGGGTAAAAATCCCACAAACTTGGAAGCAACATGACCTATACAGTGTTGACAGGGACGTTAAACCTCAAATCAAACAAAACTTACACATACCTTATAAAGCTGATTTTTCATAACCCTTCAGATGAAAAAGTGTGATATATAGAGGATCTTACAAGAGTGGTCATTTCATAATTATGATATTTATGAAACGAGCCTTTGGCGAGTTTCATAAATTTCATATGAAATGACCACAAGTGTAAGATTCTGTTTATCATACAACAACTTTAAATAGGATTTTATCCCCTTTGAATTTGACTATTTTTCGACAAAATGCATTGTTGACATGGATGTCGCATGTTACTTAATCCCGCCAAAGTGTTATTACACGTGTGGTCATACGATATTTATTACACGATGTTATCCACTGCTTATCAACGAAGTCATATGATAAATTTATTTATAATTAAAACCTATGGGTACATGGCAATGTATACCAATGCCTTCCTATTTTTTCTCTATATGCTAGCTTGTAAGGCTGAGTCTACTGGGTGTTCATTCACTATAATACTAACATGGTGCAGACTTTTAAAATAATGTCTGAAAAATGGTCAACAGAAACTACAGTGAACACACACGTACATGGAACTACAGCTAAGATGAAATTATATTTAATCCTCATCCTGCTGTTCATGACAACCCCTACCTTTGCGAACAGTGTAGATCTGGATCAGATGGCTTCCAAAGAAGATTCCATCTGATCAGGAACTACACTATTTGTCATGCAGTTTGTGAACTGAACAAATATATTATATCAAAAATTGGTTGACTATCAGCAATAGGAGCAGCTTAAATTCAGGTTAAATATGACAATTAACCCACATATGCCTAGCATCCCAAAACTGGAAACTTGGCAAACAGTGAAATGAAATTAAACAGACATCCATTAAATTGATAATGGGTCTGTCCTTTGTATGGTGGTTTAGCAAAATACAGGTCCAAAGTAAGTTAGAAACAGATAAGATTGGTTATACATATATATAGAAGTTGATGACAATTGAATGATATTTTTTGTCAATTTACCAGAAAACCCAGGGAGGTTCATTTTTAATGAAAACTCTCAACATAGGTTTCCATGGAGAAACAAGGAAAATCACCAAATACCCACCTTATCTAATGCTATAGTCATTGGCAATTCAGAAACAAGACAGAACCTGTATCTACTACCAATATGAACTCTGACATGTACACACCAAAGACTCAGATCAGGCACCACATCATTGTGACCTGGTAAGACTCCTCACTGTGTGTAATACAGATGCTCATTAACCCATTCTGTACCAAAAGGAATCTTACACATTATATAATAGCAAAAATCAATTTCAAAATTTAAATGCGTCAGGTTGTATTTTCAAAATTTACCGGTATTTGAAAAATGACTGAACTATTTTGAAAACAGTGTAGGTCTTGATCAGATGCCTTGTTCTGTGGCATCTGATCTGGGCTTGCACTGTTTGCCAATTACTTGTTTTGGGGTTTCCGGTACAAAATTGGGAGGCTGTACTGTTTATATATACAGACTGATCGGAGTCTTCACTGAGTGCGTGTCCTAATAAAGATTCCCCTTTTGACCCGTTTACCATCCAACTGAATGAGAACATGCTGTGTACTGTGGTAGAGTGACAAACATGGACAAAAAGTGGGCCATGCTGGGCTCATAGGGGAAGTTCAAATACAGTAGGTACTTTTAAATGGTATTCTTACTATAGGGACAGCAATGAAAAGTGCTTAAAGAGCAAAGACCAGACGGGTGATGTCATTCTGGAAGCAAGCTGGTGAAAAAATGTGGCAAAATCATGTTTTTAACCCTTATCTTGCTGTTCACGACAATCCCTATCTTTGCAAACAGTGTAGATCCAGATCAGATGGCTTCTGAAGAAGCCATCTGATCAGGATCTGCACTATTTGGCATTTAGTTTATGCATTTGTAGCAATAAATTACATCAAGTTATTTGATTGGTTGATAGACAGAAATGGGTGGGGCTTAAATGAATATTCAGCAAGATAAGGGTTAACTCACCTGGATGAAGTATAGGAAGAGCTACTGCACTAACCCCGGCATCAAAGTAAAAATCTACATTTAAGTTTTTTAAGAACTTGTATTTTCCAAATTTCCAAACAAAGTGATCAGTTGGGATTGTATTTGGTTTCATGATGGATATGTGTCCTAAGTTTTATTCAGCAATACCCCCACTCATGCTCTTCACCTCAAGGTCAAAAACCTATGCATTAAAGTATTAGTCAACAATACCCCTCCCATGCCCCATGGAAAATGGACAGGGATCTCTAGAAACTGGGCATTAGATACTCAATGATCATGAACTTCTGCATGTATATCTAGAAACTGGGCCAAATATACCCAATGATCATGGACTTCAACATGTAACTCCAGAAACTGGGCGAAAGATACTCAATGATCATGGACTTCCACACGTAACTCCAGAAACTGGGCCTTAGATACTCAGTGATCAAGAACTTCAACATGTCGCTCTAGAAACTGGGCCATAGATACTCAACGATCAAGATCTTCAACACGTAACTCCAGAAACTGGGCCTTAGATACTCAATGATCAAGAACTTCAACATGTATCTCCAGAAACTGGGCCTTAGATACTCAATGATCA
Source organism: Lucinisca nassula (assembly GCA_963580285.1). NCBI lineage: Eukaryota > Metazoa > Mollusca > Bivalvia > Lucinida > Lucinidae > Lucinisca > Lucinisca nassula. The sequence goes on along the minus strand of OY757013.1, from coordinate 788,318 downwards.
TGAACTTCAAATGTTTCTCTAGAAACTGGGCCTTAGATACTCAATGCTCATTAAGTTGGACAGGGATCTCTAGAAACTGGGCCTTAGATACTCAATTTTCATAAACACCGACATGTATCTCTAGAAACTAGGCCTACGATACTCAATGATCAAGCAAATGGCCAGGGATCTCTAGAAACTGGGCTTTATATAAGCCGATTGTAAAATCGATTTAAGCCCCCCAGTGGAAATCTTCCACTGACCGTTCCAAGGCGGCTCTTCTGTGGCGATTTATTTATGTTGTTGTTTGTTACTTACTGTGTGTATCACTTGTGTCTTTTTATTTTGGATGGCCATATGGCCATTTTGTGGGAAAGTAACTGTCCATATGGCCTTCCTTTGTTTAGGTTTCCATTATGGTCTGGTCGCTTAATGTTTGTATTTCTTTCCCTTTGGTGTCTTTTATGGATGGAGTAAGTTAATTGTATCAATTCCTGTTCTTTGTTTTACTTCTACTTTTTATATACTCAATGATCATGAACTTCAAAATGTATCTCTAGAAACTGGGCCAAAGATACTCAATGATCATGAACTTCAAAATGTATTTAAAAAAATTTGGCCATAGATACGCAATGATCATGAACTTAAAAATGAATCTCTAAACATTGGGCCTGAGATACTCAATGATCACAAACTTCAGCATATAGCCTAAGAAACTTGGCCTGAGATACTTAATGATCACCTATTTCATCATGTATCTCTAGAAACTTGGCCCCAAGATACTCAATGATCATGAGATTCAACATGTTTCTCTAGAAACTGGGCCTAAGATGCCCAATGATCATGAACTTCATTTAGCATCTCTTGCAACTAGACCTGTGAGGTTGCACAGGGATCTCTAGAAACTTGGCCTTAAATACTGAATGACCAAAAACTTCAACATACACATGTACTAACTGGGCCACAGATACTGAACTATTATAAACTTCAAAATGCATCAGCCGAAAGTAGTCGATATAAACTTAAAGACCAGGTGCTTTGACACATAATTCTTGAAACTGAGATCTATACTCAATGATCATGAACTTTCACAAGTACAGAGAATGGCTTTATGATCAATGATAATGAACATAAACACATATATCTAGAAACTGGACCTTAGCCCTCATCTTGCTGAATATTCATTTAAGCCACACCCATTTCTGTCTGCCAACCAATGAAATTACTTGATGTAATTTATTGCTACAAACACATAAACTGAATGCCAAACAGTGAAGATCCTGATCAGATGGCTTCTTTCTTCATAAGCCATCTGATCTGGATCTACACTGTTTGCAAAGATAGGGGCTGTCGTGAACAGCAAGATAAGGGTTAAGAATGAAAAGGAATCCAGAGACATTTGCCAATGATAATATGTCAGAATACAGACATAACTACACTGATGGAACTTTCACTCAAATGATAGGGAACACACACACATAGAGCACACACACAACCACAAACATGTATCATTCTCTAAACACTAACAGGTAATCAATCAAGATTTTTTCATGTCACGTTTTTTGTCTCTCACCTCTTGTTCTTCGTCAGGTTTGTCTTTTGGCTATAAAATATATTTGCAATCAGTAGAACTATAATGTATGACAATTTTAATACTTTCCTGTAAAAATGTGTACATAAACTGACCAAAAAACTGAGACTTTGTATACAACCTTTCATGAGGTAACAAAATTACCATGAAAATCCTAAAAATTCAGACACCTTAAGGACTTTTTGTAATTCTCCTGAAGTTTTAACAGATTTGTTCAACGATCCAGCAAGGAGTCCAAAAAGTGCAGATGGAATGGCAAACAGTGTGGACCCTGATCCGACTGCTCCTTCAGCACTGTGCGGACCCTGATCAGATTGCTCCTTCAGGAGCAGTCTGATCTGGGTCTGCACTGTTTGCTTATGCCTTTCTGTCCCAATACTAAATATGACCATTAAGTTAAGAATATAAATGTTTATATTGATTAAATAATTAGTGATTATAAAACATTCAGAATAGAGAAAATAAAGTTTAACCTGATATTTACAGCTTTACAAAAAGCAGAAAATAACTTAAAAATGCCAACAGATAATACAGCTTTCAAACAGCAACTGAACCAGAAACTTCAACATGCAGCATATTTTTGTTCATCTAACTCTGTAGCCATTGCAGCAATAACAAAATGATGGACTTCATTGAAACCTCCTTCTGAGTAGTACAGACCTTAACACATTTTAAATGATACATCCAAATATTGTTGCATACAAATGCAAATGAGCTACATAAACTAATAAACATATACAGCCATAATTTAGCTAATATAACATTATGTTATTGCTTAGTTGACATAACATTATTGCTTAATTGACATTATGTTCTTAGAAGCCTCTGTGGTGTAGTGGTTACGCTACTCGCCTTGTAAACCAGGGATCACAGGATAGATCCCGGGCTTCTCCAGATTTTCGGATGAGTCTTTAAACCGAGGTCCGGTCTCCGTATGACCTTAGCTGTTGGTGGGACGTTAACTCAAACACTCACTCACTCACATTATGTTCTTGCTTAACTGACATAACATACATGTAATTGCCTTGACATGATGAGACTTTTGATTCAAATGAATGTTTCATTTGGTCCCAGTTTTAGTGTTAAAACCAGTGCTTCAGCTGAAGTGCACGACCCGCCGGATGCTTTTAGCTTTATGAGTGTTACCATATATGGGTATGGCGGCCATTTTGGTCATGTGACCTGGACATAAAACGGTTCCCCCAATAAATGCGCCTTATCGTAAGGAGCAAAAATATATCTTATACTTTAGTACTGTATTCTGAATCGTTTGCAGGATAAAATCCAACACAAAAGCATCAAAGTTTGACCTAGGCACAAAGAAGGTCAAGGTCAACCCAGGGTCACCATTTTAGCAATTTATGATGGGCCTACGTTCCAGATGCTATTTATCAAGTTTCGTGGAAATCTGCACAGTGGTTCTGGAGAAGACTATTTTTGAAGGGATTTTACCAAATATTGCTTGGCGGCCATTTTGGTCATGTGACCTGGACCCCATGAGGAAATTTTGGTTTCCCCCATCCCGTAGAGGCTCCATATGAAATTTGACTTCAATCGGCCCAACGATTTCCGAGGAGAAGCAGTTCGAAAATTTTCACATTTTTCGCCTCAGCGAGGCTGTACTAAATGGAATGTAATATTTCGCAAGTTCATTGATAAGATCTCATTGATATTTATCAGTATGCCAAAAATTGTTTAAATATTCCAAGCGGTTAAGTCACTATCACCAATTTTCACAAACGGGTTACGGACGGACAGATAGACAGACCATATATGGCTTGGCGGCCATTTTGGTCATGCGTCCTGGACCCCATGAGCAATTTTTGGTTTCCCCCATCCCATAGAGGCTACATATGAAATTTGATTTCAATCGGCCCAACGGTTTCCGAGGAGAAGCAGTTTGAACATTTTCACATTTTTCGCCTCGGCGATGCTATACTAAATGGAATGTAATATTTCGCAAGTTCATTGGTTAGATCTCATTGATATCTATCAGTATGCCAAAAATTGTTTAAATGAAGTGCACAACCCGTTGGATGCTTTTAGCTTTATGAGTGTTACCATATATCGGTATGGCGGCCATTTTGGTCATGTGACCTGGACCTAAAACGGTTCCCCCAATAAATGCGCCTTATTGTAAGGAGCAAAAATATATCCTATACTTTAGTACTGTATTCTGAATCGTTTGCAGGATAAAATGCATTCTCACTTTTCCAATACAAAAGCATATGTGTCAAAGTTTGACCTAGGCACAAAGAAGGTCAAGGTCAACCCAGGGTCACCATTTTAGCAATTTATGATGTGCCTACGTCCCAGATGCTATTTATCAAGTTTCGGGGAAATCGGCACAGTGGTTCTTGAGAAGACTATTTTTGAAGGGTTTTTACAATATATGGCTTGGCGGCCATTTTGGTCATGTGACCTGGACCCCATGAGCAAATTTTGGTTTCCCCCATCCCATAAAGGCTCCATATGAAATTTGACTTCAATCGGCCCAACGGTTTCCGAGGAGAAGCAGTTCGAAATTTTTCACATTTTTCGCCTCGGCGAGGCTATACTAAATGGAATGTAATATTTCGCAAGTTCATTGGTTAGATCTCATTGATATCTATCAGTATGCCAAAAATTGTTTAAATATTCCAAGCGGTTAAGTCACTATCTCCAACTTTCACAAACGGGTTACGGACGGACAGACATACAGACCATATATGGCTTGGCTGCCATTTTGGTCATGTGACCTGAACCGCATCAGCAAATGTTGGTTTCCCCCATCCCATAGAGGCTCCATATTCAATATTACTTCAATCGGCCCAACGGTTTCCGAGGAGAAGCAGTTCGAAAATTTTCACATTTTTCGCCTCGGCGAGGCTATACTAAATGGAATGTAATATTTCTCAAGTTCATTGGTTAGATCTCATTGATATCTATCAGTATGCCAAAAATTGTTTAAATATTCCAAGCGGTTAAGTCCCAATCACCAATTTTCTCAAACGGTTTATGGACGGACAGACATACAAACCATATATGGCTTGGCGGCCATTTTGGTCATGTGACCTGGACCCCATTAGCAAATTTTGGTTTCCCTCATCCCATAGAGGCTCCATATGAAATTTTACTTCAATCGGCCCAACGGTTTCAGAGGAGAAGCAGTTCGAAAATTTTCACATTTTTCGCCTCGGGGAGGCTATACTAAATGGAATGTTATATTTCGCAAGTTCATTGGTTGGATCTCATTGATATCTATCAGTATGCCAAAAATTGTTTAAATATTCCAAGCGGTTAAGTCACTATCACCAATTTTCACAAAGTGGTTACGGACGGACAGACAGACGGACAGAATGACAGACTGACATGGTGATTTTAGGGCACTTAGAAAATCAGCCGACTTCAGTCGGTCGCTTTTTCTGCGGGTCGTGCAATATTCCAAGCGGTTAAGTCACTATCACCAATTTTCACAAACGGGTTACGGACGGACAGACAGACAAACCATATATGGCTTGGCGGCCATTTTGGTCATGTGACCTTGACCCCATGAGCAAATTTTGGTTTCCCCCATCCCATAGAGGCTCCATATGAAATTTGACTTCAATCGGCCCAACGGTTTCCGAGGAGAAGCAGTTCAAAAATGTTCGAAAATTTTCACATTTTTCGCCTCGGCGAGGCTATACTAAATGGAATGTAATATTTCGTAAGTTCATTGGTTAGATCTCATTGATATCTATCAGTATGCCAAAAATTGTTTAAATATTCCAAGCGGTTAAGTCACTATGACCAATTTTCACAAACGGGTTACGGACGGACCCAAAGAAGGTCAAGGTCAACCCAGGGTCACCATTTTAGCAATTTATGATAGGCCTACATCCCAGATGCTATTTATCAAGTTTCTTGGAAATCTGCCCAGTGGTTCTGGAGAAGACTATTTTTGAAGGGTTTTTACCATATATGGCTTGGCGGCCATTTTGGTCATGTGACCTGGACCCCATGAGCAAATTTTGGTTTCCCTATCCCATAGAGGCTCCATATTAAATTTGACTTCAAACGGCCCAACAGTTTCCGAGGAGAAGCAGTTCGAAAATTTTCACATTTTTCGCCTCGGCGAGGCTATACTAAATGGAATGTTATATTTCGTAAGTTCATTGGTTAGATCTCATTGATATCTATCAGTATGCCAAAAATTGTTTAAATATTCCAAGCGGTTAAGTCACTATCACCAATTTTCACTTACGGGTTACGGACGGACAGACAGACAAACCATATATGGCTTGGCGGCCATTTTGGTCATGTGACCTTGACCCCATGAGGAAATTTTGGTTTCCCCCATCCCATAGAGGCTCCATATGAAATTTGACTTCAATCGGCCCAACGGTTTCCGAGGAGAAGCAGTTAAAAAATGTTCGAAAATTTTCACATTTTTCGCCTCGGCGAGGCTATACTAAATGGAATGTAATATTTCGTAAGTTCATTGGTTAGATCTCATTGATATCTATCAGTATGCCAAAAATTGTTTAAATATTCCAAGCGGTTAAGTCACTATCACCAATTTTCACAAACGGGTTACGGACGGACAGACAGAATGACAGACTGACAGAATGACACGGTGATTTTAGGGCACTCTTAGAAAAAACCGACTTCAGTCGGCTGCTTTTTCTGCGGGTCGTGCAATGATGTGTCAGTGTAGTTTAATACTGTATCAACAAAATAATCATGTCAAAGTCAATTTAAACACATAGGTTATGACATCTACCGGGTTCAACAAGACTTCAACAAAAGCCAAAACATTTTCAGCTAGATCATAGGCAACAATACACCTTGAAACTGTCAAAATTTGCAATATTTTACTGCATGCAGGCCTCATACTGACCATGCTTTTCCATGCCTGAAAAGCCCCATTTTGCAGCGTCAACCTTTATCCTGCTGGACAAGACACAACTATTAACTTTGCAGACAGTGTCGATCCAGATCAGATGGCTTCTGAAGAAGCCATCTGATCAGGATCTACACTGTTTGTAATGCAATTTGTGAAAATATCAAGCAATTTGGTTGACTTATAGTCAGGAATGGGTGTGGGTAAGTAAATTTATTCAGCAGGATAAGGGTTTAATAGTTTTTTAAACAGACTATACTATAGACACAAAAATCAAAATCTAAAAGCCTCAAATCCTGCAAATGCCTGAAAAATATGTGGTCTGTGAATGACAGGTTAGAAATCTGAGAAGTTTTACTGAAACATTCATTATGCGCAAGCAGTAGATGTTGACTCATAAAAACAGATGAGGTGGGGTATTTTAAGATACTTGATGGATAATTTCTGTAATTTCACCATAAAAATCTATGTTGTGATCTCAGACGGTTCTAATGAATACCCATAATATATGTTTACATCAAGACAACAAGTCTGTGATATGAAGACCCCCATCTAAACCCCACTTTATATAGAGAAAAGTGGGGTTTACATACATTATTTGCCTTATTTTTGCTCAAAAGCATAGATTGTGGGTACTCGTTAGAACCGCGGTTGTAATTGTAACGAACACCACAATCTATTTTTAAAGGGAAAATAATAAAGATGTTATCATTTTTACCTAATATTTGTTATTTCAGACACCATGCTGGATGCCATTATTTCTTACGGACATGTTTTCCCCAATAAGAAGGAGAAATGATAAAAATTATCCTTCAATTATCCACAAATACCCAGCTTATCTGTTGCTATGGTAACTGGACTCTTAAGAAAAAAAAGGTATACTGTATCACATGCAGCAGGGAAATAAATGTCATAGAATGCTGCAATGACAACAGCAATGACATGACTGTTCAAACATCACAATATGAGCAAAATCGGACATCAGTGGTTATGAGCTTATTTGCAGTGCATGACAGTAGGTTCACCAAAGGCTCATGCCCTGCCTTCTTTGTTGCTTAACTTATCAAGATGGCATTATTTTACATTATTTCTTTAAGAAAATGAAGCCATTTTTTCAATCATTTGGAGGTAAATGGTCCAGTCAAAACTAATTATGCCCAGAGTTCTCACTAGGATTTTGAAAACAGGAGTTTAAGAATCCATCCATGGAAAAAGTTGGATTCAAATCTGAAAAGTTGGAGTCAAATTTTTAAAAGTTGGAGTTTGACCCTAAAAACGTGTGTCAATTATGGCTAAATGCGTACCGCTGTAGAGTGTGACCCCAAAGACTTTGGGGCTTAAACCCTTATCCTGCTTAACATGACAAACCCTTTTCTTGCAGTGGAGATCCAGATCAAATGGCTTCCATCTAATCAGGATTTACACTGTCACTCATATTGTGAATTTGAATGGATAAATTACATTAGGCTTTGAAAGTCAGGAGTGGACTGGGTAAATTACTTTATTCACCAGGATATGGGTTTAAGTTGAGTGTGAGCAGTTAACAGTAGTACAGGCTCCGATCAGGCTGCACCAACAGGACAAGTCACTACATCCTAGTACATAAAATGGCATATGAAACTTTTGGATTCTTTGATATGTTACACGACCATGTCCTGGAAATTTTTATTTTTGACCCCCCGCGGACCCTACCCCGCTTGGCCCACCCCTAGGGGCGTGATCCAAATTCCGAAAGTGTCATGCACTCCCCAGACCAAAGATCTGTCAGTTCCCAACGTTTCAAGTTTCTATCTATCACCGTCTAGGAGTTATCTGGTAAGACGGACGGACGGACGTACGACGAAGACCATTACAATAGTAACAATAGCCCCAACTGGGGACAAAAAAAAAAAAAAAACACCAACAGTGCAGGCCCAGATCAGATGCCACAGGTGTCTGTTCCGGACCTCCACTTTTATCAGGCAGTTCGACACTTGATAATTAATTTCTTTCATTCAAATAGGCCTAATCCAGGTAACTTGATAATGCGACAAACTTGAGTCATAATTTTCTTTAATCGTAATAAAGACGATTTATACACTAGATTATCGCATCCTTTAATTATGCCTCCGACATTTTTTCAACAATCAAATTACCGATAATCCAACTGTGTATACAAGTATCCGGAAACAAAACAGTCAATTTATGTTAATCAGCCACGTGCTGCACCTCCCAAACCGCAAGACGGACCTGCCAATCTTATAGCCGTGACGCTCTGATTGGCCGAGAGAGTGACACAGACGACTGTCCTCACCAGGTAATGCTTGAACAAGCCTGGCAGCGACGATTAACGGTAAACTTTTGATCCGAAAGCGGTAGCTAAATTTGGAGATCAATTGGACACCCGCTGTCATCTTTTGATGTGATTGAGGTCATTTTTACACTGGATTACGGACGCGTCAGGCGAAAAAAATTGGCGTAATTAAGAATCCACGACATGAAATTTTACGCGTACAAAAGCAAAAACAGGCGTAAAAATACGCCGGATTCGGCGTTTCCGAGAACTCTGAATTGCCATACTGATCAGCTCAGTTCACCTAACCACACTTTTCCTGGGCATGTTTATATACAAGCAATTAACAAGCACAGTGCACATTCTTTCATCTGAAACTGATAATTGTTGAATAAGCAGAAGGGTGATAATGACCATAGAATTGTTTTCATAATCAATCTCCATGTTGCTGACCAGACATGTATGGAACCAGTAATCTGATCACCAGTCAGACGCGCATTGGACTGAGCTACCGAGCTTGAAACATTTCATATGAAATGCTTTGATAATCAGAAAGAACAGGTTACTCATTAAAACCCCAAAACACTAAAAATAGCCATCTCATGCCGGTGGAAAACAAAGAATGAGTTAACCCTTAAGATGTCAATCACAACTATTGTCAGCTGCTTTGTTGTTCGTTTGTTACATTAAAATTTATTGCTGCAGTCTGATCCGAGTCAACACTGTTTGGAGCAGTTTTGTCTGCATCCACAGTGTTTGCATGTATGCAAAAATATGTTTTGAAATATTTGCAAGAAGATGCAGCAGACTACATAAACAAACAACATTTTCAGATTAAGTTTTCGTGGCATCTAAAGGGTTGAAGATATTAAGGCACTGAGAGAACAAGACATGCATCAATTCAACAAGAGGGCCATGATGGCCCTGGATCGCTCACCTGATCCATAGAGTGGGCCCCGGGGAGGGCAATTATTGACACCAGGGCTATAATGTGCATAATGTTGCGGGAGGTCTAAAAAGGTGAAGCTTCATACCAAATATCAACAAAGGCTATAATTTGAATAATCATGGCAAAGGTCCACTAGATGGAGCTACACACGAAATATCAAAGACCTGGGTCTTGAGGTTTCAGAGAAGAAGATTTTTTTTAAAGCTATTCCCTACATAAGCCTATGTAAATCCAAATGGCCCCAGAGCGGGGGCATTTTTGGCCTCTGGGCTTTAATTGAAATAATCTTGATAGAGGTCCACTATATGAAGCTTCACACCAAATATCAAAGACCTGGGCTTTGCTGTTTCAGAGAAAAAGATTTTCAAAGATTATTTCTATATAAGTCTATGTAAAACCAAAGGGCCCCAGGGCGGGGGATTTGTAGCCCAGGGGCTATAATGTGAACAATCTTGGTAGAGGTCCACTAGATGAAGCTCCATACCAAATATCAAAGACATGGGCCTTGCAGATTCGGAGAAGATTTTTAAAGATTTCCCTATATAAGTCTATGTAAAACCAAAGGGTCTCGGGGCGGGGGCATTTTTGACCCCAGGTCTCTATTTTGAACAATCTTGATAGAGGTCAACTAGATGAAATTTCACAGCAAATATCAAAGACCTAGGCCTTGTGGTTTCACAGAAGAAGATTTTTAAAGATTATCCCTGTATAAGTCTAAGTAAAACCAAAGGGCCCAGAGACGGGGGCATTTTTGGCCCCTGGGCTATAATTTGAACAATCTTGGTAGAGGTTTACAAGATGAAGCTTCATACCAAATATCAAAGAACTGGGCCTTGAGGTTTCAGAGAAGAAGATTTTTAAAGATTTTCCCTATAAAAGCCGATGTAAAACCAAAGGGCCCTGGGGCGGGGGCATTTTTGGCCAGAGAACTATAATTTGAACAATCTTGGTAGCGGTCCATCAGATGAAGCTTCATACCAAATAGCAAAGACCTGGGCGATACGGTTTCAGAGAAGAAGATTTTTAAAGATTTTCCCTATATAAGCCCATGTAAAACCAAAGGGCCCCGGGACGGGGTCATTTTTGGCCCCAGCACTATAATTTGAACAATCTTGGTAGGGGTCCACAAGACAAAGCTTCATACCAAATATCAAAGACCTGGGCCTTGCGGTTTCAGAGAAGAAGATATTTAAAGATTTTCCCTATAAAAGCCCATGTAAAACCAAAGGGCCCGGGGCAGCGGCATTTTTGGCCACAACACTACAATTTGAACAATCTTGGTAGGGGTCCACTAGATGACGCTTCATACTAAATATCAAAGTCCTGGGCCTTGCAGTTTCAGAGAAGAAGATTTTTCAAGATTTTCCCTATATAAGCCCATGTAAAACCAAAGGGCCCCGGGACTGGGGCATTTTTGGCCCCAGCACTGTAATTTGAACAATCTTGGTAGCTGTCCACTAGATGAAGCTTCACACCAAATATCAAAGACCTGGGCCTTGCGGTTTCAGAGAAGAAGATTTTTTAAGTTTTTGGTGAAAAAATCTATTTTTGTCTCCTGTGACCTATATGTGCAACGGACCGGAACCATTTGAACAACTTTGAATGGGGACCACCTAAGGATCATTCCTGGTAAGTTTGGTCAAAATCCAATCAGTGGTTTAGGAGGAGATGTTGTTTGAAGAAATTGTTTACGCATGGATGACAGACAAAAAGTGATCCTAATATTAATCACAAGAGGGCCATGATGGCCCTGGATCGCTCACCTGATCCATAGAGTAACAAGTGGGCCCTGGGGAGGGCCATTATTGACCCTAGGGTTATAATGTGCATAATGTGAAGGAGGTCTAAAAATGTGAAGCTTCATACTAAATATCAACAAAGGCAATAATTTGAACAATCTTGGCAAAGGTCCACTAGATGAAGCTACACACAAAATATCAAAGACCTGAGCCTTGCAGTTTCAGAGAAGAAGATTTTTTAAAGATATTCCCTACATAAGCCTTTGTAAAACCGAATGGCCCCGGGGCGGGGAGACATTTTTGGCCTCAGGGCTATAATTTAAACAATCTTAATAAAGGTCCACTAGATGAAGCTTCTCACCAAATATCAAAGACCTGGGCCTTGCTGTTTCAGAGAAGAAGATTTTCAAAGATTATCTCTATATAAGTCTATGTAAAACCAAAGGGGGGGGGGGCATTTGTGATCGAGGGCTATAATTTGGTAGAGGTCCACTAGATGAAGCTCCATACCAAATATCAAAGACATGGCCATGCAGTTTCACAGAAGAAGATTTTTAAAGATTTCCCTATATAAGTCTATGTAAAACCAAAGGGTCTCGGGGCAGGGGCATTTTTGGCCCCAGGGCTATAATTTGAACAATCTTTATAGAGGTCCACTAGATGAAATTTCAAACCAAATAACATAGACCTAGACCTTGTGGTTTCATAGAAGAAGATTTTTTAAAAATTTTCCCTATATAAGTCAATGTAAAACCAAAGGGCCCCCGGGAGGGGAATTTTTGGCCCCAGCACTATAATTTGAACAATCTTGATAGGGGTCCACTAGATGAAGCTTCATACCAAATAGCAAAGACCTGGGCCTTGCAGTTTCAGAAAAGAAGATTTTTAAAGATTTTCCCTATATAAGCCCATGTAAACCAAAGGGCCCTGGGGTGGGGGCATTGTTGGCCCCAGCACTATAATTTGAACAATCTTGGTAGGGGTCCACTAGATGAAGCTTCATACCAAATATCAAAGACCTGGGCCTTGTGGTTTCAGAGAAGAAGATTTTTAAAGATATTCCCTATATTAGCCCATGTAAAACCAAAGGGCCCCGGGCAGGGGCATTTTTGGCCCTAGCACTATAATTTGAACAATCTTGGTAGGGGTCCACTAGATGAAGCTTCATACCAAATATCAAAGACCTGGGCCTTGTGGTTTCAGAGAAGAAGTTTTTTAAAGATTTTAGTGAAAAAAATCTATTTTTCGCTCCTGTGACCTACATGTGCAACAGACCGGAACCATTTGAACAACTTAGAAAGGGGTCAACTTAAGGATCATTCCTGTGAAGTTTGGTCAAAATCTGATCAGTGGTTTAGGAGGAGATGTCGTTTGAAGAAATTGTTTACGCACGGATGACGGACAAAAAGTGATCCTAATATAAAACACAAGAGGGCCATGATGGCCCTGGATCGCTCACCTGATCCATAGAGTAACAAGTGGGCCCTGGGGAGGGCCATTATTGACCCTAGGGTTATAATGTGCATAATGTTGAGGGAGGTCTAAAACGGTGAAGCTTCATACCAAATATCAACAAAGGCAATAATTTGAACAATCTTGGCAAAGGTCCACTAGATGAAGCTACACACCAAGTATCAAAGACCTGAGCCTTGCAGTTTCAGAGAAGAAGATTTTTATGAAGATATTCCCTACATAAGCCTATGTAAAACCAAATGGCCCCAGGGCATGGGCATTTTTGGCCTCAGGGCTATAATTTAAACAATCTTGATAAAGGTCCACTAGATGAAGCTTCACACCGAATATCAAAGACCTGGGACTTGCTGTTTCAGAGAATAAGATTTTCAAAGATTATCTCTATATAAGTCTATGTAAAACCAAAGGGCCCCCGAGCGGGGGCATTTGTGGCCCGAGGGCTATAATTTGTTCAATCTTGGTAGAGGTCCACTAGATGAAGCTCCATACCAAATATCAAAGACATGGCCTTGCAGTTTCAGAGAAGAAGATTTTTAAAGATTTCCCTATATAAGTCTATGTAAAAGCAAAGGGTCTCGGGGCGGGGGCATTTTTGGCCCCAGGGCTATAATTTGAACAATCTTGATAGAGGCCCACTAGATGAAATTTCACACCAAATATCAAAGACCTATAGGCCTTGTGGTTTCATAGAAGAAGATTTTTAAAGATATACCTATATAAGTCTATGTAAAACCAAAGGGCCCCGGCGCGAGGGAATTTTTGGCCCCAGCACTATAATTTGAACATTCTTGGTAGGGGTCCAATAGATGAAGCTTCATACCAAATAGCAAAGACCTGGGCCTTGCAGTTTCAGAGAAGAAGATTTTTCCTATATAAGCCCATGAAAAACCATAGGGCCCTGGGGCGGGGGCATTTTTGGCCCCAGCACTATAATTTGAACAATCTTGGTAGAGGTCCACAAGATCAAGCTTCATACCAAATATCAAAGACCTGGGCCTTGCAGTTTCACAGAAGAAGATTTTTAAATATTTTCCCTATATAAGCCCAAGTAAAACCAAAGGGCCCCTGGGTGGGGGCATTTTTGGCCCCAGCACTATAATTTGAACAATCTTGGTAGGGGTCCACTAGATGAAGCTTCATACCAAATATCACAGACCTGGGCCTTGCGGTTTCAGAGAAGAAGATTTTTAAAGATTTTCCCTTTATAAGCCCATGTAAAACCAAAGGGCCCGGGGGCGGGGGCATTTTTCGCCCCAGCACTATAATTTGAACAATCTTGGTAGGGGTCTACTAGATGAAGCTTCATACCAATTATCAAAGACCTGGGCCTTGCAGTTTCAGAGAAGAAGATTTTTAAAGTTTTCGGTGAAAAAATCTATTTTTGGCTCCTGTGACCTATATGTGCAACGGACCGGAACCATTTGAACAACTTTGAAAGGGGTCCATCTAAGGATCAGTCCTGTGAAGTTTGGTCAAAATCCGATCAGTAGTTTAGGAGGAGATGTCTTTTGAAGAAATTGTTTACGCACGGATGACAGACAAAAAGTGATCCTAATATAAAACACAAGAGGGCCATGATGGCCCTGGATCGCTCACCTGATCCATAGTGTAACAAGTGGGCCCCGGGGAAGGCCATTATTTTTGTCTATCTTCTTATACTGAGTCGACCATATTTGACCATTACCTCAGTTGGGTGCATAGCTAAATTTAGAATTTAGCTCAAAAGAGAAAAAAAGAAACAAGAGGTTGGGACATTTTTGGTCCCAGTGCTATAGTTTGAACAATCTTGTTAGAAGTCCACAAGAAAATACCAAATATCAAAGACCTTCGCCTTCTGGTTACGGACAAAAAGATTTTCAAATGTTTTCCCTAAATAAGTCTATGTAAAACCCCTGTCACACCAGGGCTACGTTCTCACGGCGTCCAAGAAAAATGAAGAACCCCGAGGTGCACGCAGTACAATCGCAAACATCGTCGTAGCAACGCAGTGGCGTCGCCTGTAGACGCGGTGGGATCGCATAGAACGCCAAGCAAAGGCGCGCATTTTGAGCATGCTCCAAACAAACGCCGTCGCTTGGCGTTCTGATCAGAGCGCAGTGAGGTCGCTGTAAGGTTGCCATAGCAGCGCAGTAAGGTCTCCTACAACGCAACAGTACCTCGGCAGGGGCGCACAGAGGTCTCCTATAACGCCATATAAGCTCGCTTGTATAATTGATATAACTGATTGATTGATTTGATATTTAACGTCCCAGTCAACATTGTATAGGTCATTTTGGAGACGTTGCTTCCAATTTTGTGGGACTTTTATTGACTTTGAGATGAAATGACATCTCAAGCCCTGTCGCCCAATGAAACCAGTAGAGTTTACACGTATAAGCATGTTTACACCAATAGAGTTTACACGTATCTGGCACCGCTTTGCCTGGACAGGCTTAGATCCTCTAAGCGGTTTATCAGTACTCGTGTGAGGTCGGTTTCAGCTCTGCGTGGAAGCATCATGCAGCCCATCTATTTCTTCAAGTCCCGATGGGAGGGGGCCGCCCGCTTGTGTAAACATTGGCTGGAGTAGAGTTTGATTATGTACTGTCCCGAAAAACCTACTTCTGAGGTGACTCATTCCGGGTAAGGTACTGGCGTTGGACTTGCTCCTGTTTGCGGTTATTACGGTGGACTTGCTTCCGACGGCACAGGAGTACTGGTAAAACGCTTAGGGGATCTAAGCTTGCCCAGGCAAAGGGGTGCGAGTCGGACCATCCGTGCTTATTAACCCTATTAGTTTCATTGGGTGACAGAGATTGAGATGTCGTTTCATCTCAATGTCGGGTAAAAGTCCTACAAAATTAGTAGCAACGTCTCCAAAATGACCTATTATGTGTTGATGGGACGTTAAACCTCAAATCAAACAAAACTGTTCGACTGATGAAGATGTCTGTTTATACTTTGAGAACGTCTTCAACATGTGAGCGCCGTAAAACCGCAGTGCACGCATTGAGAGCGCCGTAAAAGCGCAGTGCACGCATTGTGAGCGCCGTAAAAGTGCAGAAGAAGCGCCGTAAGAGCGCATACAATCGCCATCAAGAATGCCGCATGATCGCGATAGATCGCCATGTAAGCTCCGTAGCAACGTCATGGTCGCTGTAGGGACGCCATGACAGGTCCATGTTCACAAAAATATCCCATATTTCTTGCGATCTCGCGGCGTTCTGAAAAATTAAACAACGCCGTCCCATCACAGTGAAAACGCGGCATAGTGTGACAGGGGCTTAAGGCAGGACATGTTTCCTTACCTGAATGATATAAATATCTTCAGAGATATAGTTGTACATCAGTTAAACCAGCTGAACTCTTCAGGATGAAATCTTGAAGGACATGGTGTGTGCACCATCGTGCACAAGAGTTCTTGAATCCATGCTGTAATTCTATGCTCATGAAGAAGTCATAATTTGCTCCAAAAAGGATCAATATAGATCTACAGCTATGCTATGATTGCCTTTTGATGATGCAGTTAACAACAGTATTGCATGGTATGACAAAATTTACATGAGAAACACAGCTGACATGAACAGATTACATATCAAAAGTGAGACATCAAAGTCTCCTAAGTTTTGTCTGGACTGTATCTTTGACACTGATCTATAAGGCTCATAAAGCTTGAGTTACCTTTCTGTTATAAACATTTTGGTTGTTATATCTATCTTAAACCCACAAAGAATTAATTATGTTACAGTGGGCATAAATATGAGAATAAAGGAAAAAATAAGACACATATAGATGTGAAGAATCTATGTGGTGACATGTGCCAAAAAGATAACTTAATCTAATAAATCTAATATAAAGTATCTAATATAAAGAACAGTTAAAATAATCTGAGCCATTTGTTTCCACAGAATACAGATGCATCAACTTATTCTCTTAATTTTCAACAAAGCTTTCTTGATCTTGCAATAATAAAGAAAAATGGTTACTTGAATCTCTTTGAGGAAAATATGTTTTCAGCCTTTTCAAGTAACAACAGATTTCCATTTCAAAATATTGTTGCAATTAAGAGAACAATAAAATATATTATTTGACATATTTCAAACTTTTGCCCTTTTGGGGGTAAACGTTTCTCCATATAAGGATAACAGATTTACATGACAAAATACAGTTGTAAATAAGAATACAATACAGTATGCTATTTGGCAGAATTAAAACATGTGACAAAGGGACAGAATGTACATTGTAAGTCAAGTCTTCCCTCGATAAAGTGTGTTGTGAGGGGTTTAATATGAAGGCAACAAAAGTCTGTGTAATAGGAAAAGTTGATATTCTTTTAAATTATTCTACAATACATCTAACTGAATCCAGATGTGGTTTACCATTAACCCATGTATGACAATGGAATCTGCCACCAAATTAGTTTGGAGTTGTCCATTTCCGATTATATGGGTATCAGGTTTGTTTTGTTTGAGGTAAGTTGTCAACAAATGTGTGTACTTGGAGCAAAAACTGTATATCCAGATCTGATGCTGTATTCTGCGGTGTCTGATCGGGGTATACACTGTTTGCCCATGTCCCATTAAGGACCGGTAGGCATATATGGATAAATATTTACCAAAGCACGCATCAACAACATACAGGTAATAAAACATAAAATTTTATACATGTCCTTGGTTGTCTCCATCAAAAATATTTTATACAAGTTTCTATACCTTGACATAATTATGGACATAAATTTTAAGAAAAAAGTTGATTTGTTTGTTTGTTTGATTTGAGGTTTAACGTCCCCGTCAACACTGTAAAGGTCATTTTGGAGACGTTGCTTCCAATTTTGTGGGACTTTTACCCGACATTGAGATGAAATGACATCTCAAGCCCTGTCGCCTAATGAAACCAATAGGGTTTATTAGCATGGACGGTCCGCCTCGCACCGCGGTTCCTGGACAGGCTTAGATCCTCTCAGCGGTTTACCAGTACTAGTGTGCGGGCCGGATTCAGCTCTGCGTGGAAGCATCATGCAGCCCATATATTTCTTCAAGCCCCTATGGGCGGGGGCTGTAGAAAAAAGTTGAAAACACTAAGAAAAGGTAAATTACTCATTCTTGACAATTCTACTGATACTCCAAGAAGGATTTGTTTTCATCTTCAAATCAAAAAGAGCTATAAATTTGGAATACTGGTCTGCTAAAAGGAGCGAACATTTTGGAAATAACAAAATGAAATGGAAGTAAAATAATACAAAGGCCCTGTAAGAGCCATCTTTTCTGTTCCCATATTGTTTTTCAAATGTATACCATTTCTTACTTCTGAATGAGTTTTGTTTGTTTGTTGGATTTGAGGTTTAACATCCCAGTCAACACTGTATAGGTCATTTTGAAGATGTTGCTTCCAAATTTGTGGGACTTTTACCTGACATTGAGATGAACTGACATCTCAAGCCCTGTCATCCAATGAAACCAATACGGTTTATAAGCAGAGACAGCACTCAGATTTACGGGGAAGAGCTAGGACTGGTCGACCCAGTGTCAGGATAATGTAACTGGGTGTGATATCATGTAATGTGTCTGGGACATGATACTTCAGTGAGGCAGCACTATAAAAGTGAGCATTGAGCTGCCTGTCGCAACCAGACACCGTCGTGATATGACTGAAAAATTGTTGAAAGCGACGTTAAACCCGAATTCACACACACACACACACACACACACACACACACACACACACACACACACACAGGGGTTTTCATTGTCTGATGTCTGTAAGAGGTGGCCACCCAAATCCTGCAAAACCACCAGCAATACTTACCTTTTAAAAAAGGTAAGTACTGCATTTTATGTGGCGGGTGAATGCACTTAAAAGTAGATTAAAAACGCCTGACACAGTTTCTAAGATGTTATGTGAAAAACTGAGGTACACTATGATCTGACCAACAGATTCCTCTTGTTTCAGTTTCACCAAGACAATTAGTAAAAAACAGCAACCTTAATATGAGAAGCTGGTATTATACATTTAAAACTGAGCGAGTGACAGGTTTTTTATTTTGTGGATTTTATATGCAGAAAAACTATTTTGTGATCTGACCAGTATGTTTCACAAGTTCCAACTGCACCATCAACATCTGATAAATCAAAATTTGAAAATATCAAATCTATCATATTCATTTGATCAGTGGTACTTTCATTTATTAGCATTTTACATGAAAACTTTTCACTTAATTTCTCAACAATGTTAGGCTTTAGCAAAACATCAATATTGAAATCTCCAATTATCATCAATGGCTTTGATGGGATAAAATATGGAATGAGTTCTTTGTTCAGACAAGAAAGAAGAGTACTGTCAGACATCTGAGGTGACTTATACAAAAATACAATCTGACTTTCAATCAAGGCATGCCTGGCAGTTAACAAAATGAATTCTAATGTATCTGAACTATACTTTCTATCCTGTGTTATAATGATATCATCTTTGGCATAAACTGCTAATCCATGAGGGGGTCTTCTGCCAGTATTGTATCCTATTTGGTCATTTCTTATCAAACAATAGCCTTCTATGGCATAATCACTATCATTATCAGACTGGTAGAGTCGTGTTTCTGCTAATCCAAATATATGGGCTGACAACAGATTTTGGTCATGTCTAATATCATCAAAATGAAGATTCAAGGATCTACAATTATTGAAAGCAACTTTGAAATGTGAAACCAGATCTATCAATTCTAAAGAAGTATAGCACAGTTGAAGCATTGCTGTTTCATGCAGTCGCTGCATTTCGACCTTAACTTGATCATCAACTTGTAATGCTTTTTCATTGAAGTTAAGGATCTGAAGCTTTTCAATTGACCTAACTCTGCTAAGTGCAACGTAGTGTAAATGTGGAACTTTGCGGGTTTTACGCTGTGATAAGTCTATGACAACTCTATCAAGGGTACTACCTTGGGCTCTATGTACAGAACGCCCTGCAGAAGGTTGCAAAGGGAACTGAACTCTCTGAAATGTCTTTCTGTTGTATGTAAATGACCTGTTAACATCAAAAACTGGTGTCCAGTTATCATTGATACTGCTATGATACAGTCCCCTGTTTCTGTATTTGATTCTTGTTTCCATTCCTGCTTTCTTGTCATCAAATTGAACCCAAATTATACTTGGACGTCGTGTGGTTTGTAGTTTATACTCAATAAACTTAACTACACATGATGCTCCATTAGCTAGTCCATCTTCTGTTTTTATGTTAATTGTTAAATCATAAATCATGTCAACAACAACTGTTAAAGAGCAATGTAAATTTGCTGTTTGGTTTGAATCTGTTACACTCTTTAAGTTCTTGAGGGCAGAGTCTATCTTTTCTTTAGATAGCTTAGGTGAGACATATGTATCCATGCATGGTATTTCAACCTTTTCTGTTCCCATATTCCTTATAATTTCATCATTAAAAACATGCATGAAATAGTTTTCTGCAAAGAGGTGAGGTGCGTTTTTCTGATACTCAATATCATTTGCAGTAACTTCACACTGTTTCAACCTAGTCTTGTCCTCAGCAGTCAAGACATTGATCCTTAATCTATTTAACAATTCTGCAAATTCAAGGTCATCTTTCTGTCTCATAATTTCTGTTAATTCAAACATAGTAAATAAATCTTTCCAGAGATTTTGTGATAAAGCAGCTGCATCATGTTTCATGTCATTGAATATCCAATCACCACTCACAGGTTTCAACTGATAAAGATCGCCAACAGCAATAATGCTAACTCCACCAAAAGGTGTTCTTGTTCCTTTCAATGCTTGAAGCCTTTGATCAATAAAATTCAACATAGAATTACTGACCATTGAAATTTCATCAATAATCACAACTGACAGATCACGGTACTTCGATCTAAAGGTATTCAGACTGTCACAGGTTAATGTTTGATCTGATTGCTTATACTTTTGTTTAAATGCAGATGAGATGGTAGAACCATTAATATTAAATGCCGCTTTTCCTGTAAATGCACACAGAAGAACCCTTGTATGATCTGCATCTTCTCCTTCTTTCAGATTTAATATTCTAAACAAAGTCTGATACAATGCTCGAATAACTAGACTTTTTCCAACACCAGCTCCACCAGAAAGAAATACATATAAAGGGGCATCCTTTGTTTTAATCCAGTGAATCACGTGATAGTAAAACTGTTTCTGTTTAGTATTTAAACACTGCAGGAGCTTTCTATAATCAATATCTGACAGGATATTTTCATTTACATCAATTTGAGGAGCAGAAACATAACATCCAATTTCAGTCCCTATATCATAATCTCTATGTTCAATTCTATCAGGATTAAAATATATAAACTCTTCCGACTGAATTGGTTCTATTTCAGCATCATCACCTTCAGCTTGTTGCGTACTTGGTGCAATATCATCAAATGCATCATATTCCATATCAGCCAAGTCTCTCGCTAATTCCAACTCTTCAGCATGATGTTCATAAGTTGAAGATTTATGATCTATCACATGCTTCATTGACTCATAGTGTTCTTTATATGTTCTAAAAGTTCCAAGTAAGTCAGTCTCTTCCTTTCTCCATGGGTGAAAGAGTAAAAGTTTCTCTCTATAGTAGTTCTCTTCATCTGTTTTGCGACTGAATCTCACATACCTAATTATTTTTGAATTACGACATCATTTGATTGTTATGCCATTCTTTAAAGTTAAAATAGTTTCACCATCACCAAAGCTTTCTTCATCTGACATTTCTGTATTTTTCTCATTATCTTGCTCCTCCTCATCTCTATTGTTATTCTGGCCATCTGGGTAAATAACTTCTAACTCTGACACATAATCAGCTAAACAGTAAGTTTCCAAAAGTTTGGGACGCTTCGAGTATCTTTTAATTTTATTGTCTGACATTATATCTGTTGAGTCTGGTGGTAATTCATCAAGCACTGACTTTGGTTTCAACAGCTGTACTCTCTGGTTTGGAAGTGATGTGTTTATAAAAACAACACTCCTTGAACTTTTAGTCAATGGCATTTGCAGCACCAGATAAACTGCCTCTTGTGCACTTACTTCAACACTGTTTGAAAATACATTTCCAATATGTCTAACTTGTCTTTTTAGATCCATGTTGCCATTCCTTGCTTCTTTTGCAGCTGCATGCAACAAATTACTCATCCCTCTTTGTGATTTACTAATATATGAAACTATATACATAGCACAAGCATATGGATCTAACACAAACTGAATGTCAATGTTTGCTTTCCATGCTTTTAACACACTATCATTGTACAAATTTACACGGATCTCACTCGGATTTCTTTTCAAAAACACTTTTGAAGAGTTTAAGGAACTTCTAATACATTTAATATATTCTTGCTCACTCATTTGGACAACATCTGTCAGAAACTCTTCATAGGACATATCATATCCATCTTTCTTATTGTTCATTGTTTTCTGAATATTTTGGTACAGCTTATAATACTTGTCTTTTTCTGTTTCCAGAGGCTGTAACACCATAGTTTTGGAAAGAGGTGGTAAAGGATAACCAAATCGACATATTTTATCTTCTCGTTTTCTACACGTTCTAGAATGCTTGTGAATTTGAAGTTCTATTAAACTCCTAAGCTGTGGATTGTCTATAGAACATTTTAAATACTGATCCACATAAGCAGCCAACTCTGCATCTGAATCCACATTGAATTTCGGTGCATTTTGAACCCATACAATCATATGAATGTGTGGCGATCCACGTTGCTGAAATTCCACTCTAAAAAAGTAATCAACAACTTTTCCAAGAGGTTCGTGTTCACTCTTTAGAACTGTGTTGATGAATTCTTTAACTCTGTGCTCAAAATATCTGGAACAAGTGACTGGATCTGATTGAATGAGTTTTATCTTTTGTTCCCAAGCCAAATTTTCAATTTGATCATCAGTGTAGTTAACATTTTTATTTAAGATAGCTAACATTTTCAAAAGGTCAATCCATCTTGTATCAGCAGAGGACAATGACATAAACCAAGTTGGCAAACCCAACTGTCGAATCATAGCATAAACATCTTTTTTTCTAGATTCTAAATATGCTGGAGAGTTTCTTAGCTGTTTAAACAAATAGTAACCTTCATCATTTTTTACAATACTGTCAATGCATTCTGAGTTTCTTGCTTGTACAGCAGTAATAGTATTTATTCCAGTTTGACACCTTCTTACAGCAAGGTTTGCTTTATCATTCAGTTGCTTCATTTGTATTTTTTTCAGTTTAAAAAATATATTAGGTACACTGTTAGCAGCCCGCCTATCTTGACTTCTCAATTCCCATTTCGCAATATCACTATAATGAACAGGCACTATTCTATCATCATTATCTATTCGCCTCTGCCCACAAAATAAGGTTGGAAAACAAAGGTATTCTGAATCTTTATCTTGAAATATACTGAGTGGTCGCTGACCTTCTCCAGGAGCAAATGTGAAAGTCGAGTTTCTGTTTTCAATATCGGCATCATCCAATAGAGTGTCAATATTTCCTACATTTTCCTGTGTGATTTCTTCTGCATCTGAATCATAAAGTTCTTCCACATGGGATGTGTTAACATTTGAAATATCATCAATCTGATCGTTTACACAACTGTCACACAGTTCACTAACAACACCATCAAAATCAACAATATCATATTTTGAACATCCCTTTGTGCACCACTTGAAAAAATTATGTATAATCTCAGCTTTGTTTTCATCATGTGGAACATCTTGAAGACATTCATCCAAAGCACCATCAAAATCAACATTATTTGTTTCTGAATGGGTTGTTTGTTGTGTCTCAAAAAAAGCATGCAGCGTTTCGTTGCTTTCTTTTGTGATTTTCTTTATCCACTGCTGGTCAATTTCAACATTTGCATGTTTGTACAATTCACTACCACTCATTAGCCAGTGCAAAGCACTAAGCACATGGAATGGTCGAACATTTTCTGAGAATACATATGACTTAAATGACATTTTCTTCTTCAATTTCACAGCAACTGTAACATTTTCGTCAAAAGGTCTAGGTAAAGCATTTATTACTGGTTGTATATCAACAGGTACATTAACAACATTTCCTTTTACTGATAACTGGCGACCTCTGGGTAGTTCTCGCATCTGCATGAATGGTATACGTAAAGCAATAAGGCGTTCTTCAAGTGGAAACAGCTCCAATTCTTTCGGTTTTGGTGGCCACTTCATTCCATTGAAAACTGACAATTTTGGGACTTTACCACATTTAATATTGGCTTTGCATGTACAACATATCCATTCTTCTTCATTGACTGATTTTACACCTGTTAAGTACTTTTCCTTGTCTTTACAAGCAAATGTTTTAACTTTTGATACAGTGTCTTCAAACCATGTCTGGTGACAACAACTACATACATAAAGAGGCCCAACTGATATATTCTTGTGAAACCTTTCAATACAAACATCAATATCACTGCCACATTTTCTGTGCTTTGCGCTTAACTTTTCAGTTTGTGAAAAGGATGGATCTTTACGCTTAGTAGCCTTTCTTCTACAGTCTTTAATGTTTTCAGCTTTCTTGTTTCTTTCATTTAATCTCCATTGTTGTTTTGCAACCCTTTCTTGTTCTAATATGTATGGATCTGATCTTGCCTTTCTCCTTGATCGATTTTGTATTTCAATATCTTTTTGTCTGAACTCAGGGCATTTTCGAGATTCTTTTTTCGTTTCATTTTCCCATTTTTTGTATTCGTCTATCAATCTGGCTCTTCTCATACATGCCTTTGTCATATCTTTATCTTTTCTCCGGCATTCTTCAGATTGTCTGGCACTCTGCATAGATTTTAGAGTATATTCTCTATCCTTTTCTCGATATTCTTCAGATTGCCTAGCACGCTGCATAGATTTGAGAGTATATTCTCTATCCTTTTTTTGATATTCTTCAGATTGCCTAGCACTCTGCATAGATTTGAGAGTGTATTCTCTATCTTTTTTTCGATATTCTTCAGATTGCCTAGCACTGTGCATAGATTTGAGATTAAATTCTTTATCCTTTTTTCGATATTCTTCGGATTGCCTGGCACTCTGCATAGATTTGTGAGTATATTCTCTATCCTTCTCTCGATATTCTTCAGATTGCCTAGCACTCTGCATAGACTTGAGATTAAATTCTCTATCCTTTTTTCGATATTCTTCAGATTGCCTAGCACTCTGCGTAGATTTGAGAGTATATTCTCTATCTTTTTTTCGATATTCTTCAGATTGCCTAGCACTCTGCACATACTTGAGATTAAATTCTCTTTCCTTTTCTCGATATTCTTCAGATTGCCTAGCACTCTGCATAGATTTGAGAGTATATTCTCTATCCTTTTTTCGATATTCTTTAGATTGCCTAGTACTCTGCATAGACTTGAGATTAAATTCTCTATCCTTTTTTCGATATTCTTCAGATTGCCTAGCACTCTGCATAGATTTGAGAGTATATTCTCTATCCTTTTTTCGATAATCTCCAGATTGCCTAGCACTCTGCATAGATTTGAGATTAAATTCTCTATCCTTTTTTCGATAATCTTCAGATTGTCTTGCACTATGCATAGATTTAAGTGTATACTTTTTGTCTTTTACTTTGAAGCTAGCGTCTTGCCTTCGTTTCTGCATATAAACTTTCATATATTCTTTTCTTTCTGTAACTTTTTTCTTATTCATTTTTATTTCTTTGTTCCTATTCTTTTTATTTTTAGTTACCTTTGTACTACTACTACAAGTCTTCTCCTCTAGTCTATGCTTTTGATCTTTAAAGTATTTGCCAATAAGTGTTGCATGACTCTCACTGTCTGAATGAACAAAAAAGTCTTCTCTTGCATGTGCATTCCTCATATGGCTTTCAGTCAAATTTCTCTTGTAAGTTACAGTTTTCCAACCATAGTCACATGGGATGTCAGTCTGATACTTTGTAGGATTTTCAGTATCAAATACTGAATTATGCTCAAGATCAGATAAATCAAAATCTACAGGAAGAATTTCAAACTGGGTTGAAATTGAAATCATCATACTTTTCAAACAGCGCATACAGAAATGAAACTAAATCATCTAAACAATTGAAACCAGCTAGTAACGATTTTCCATCTGGCGCCGATAGCCCGTTGAAACCATGTGAATGTGAATCAAATATGAAATATTTGCAATCTCTCTTGAACACAGAAGAACAAATTGAACCCATCATTAGTAGAACACCTGGAGAAGACTGCAGAGCAGTATACAATGCTTGGTGAAGGGTAGGTAAACTCATATTGACAAACTGTTCTGTGCAAAGACCTGTCACAATAGCAGATGTTTTCACAACAACGTCTTTGTTTAAAATTGAAACTAATCTTGGAAGTTCATCAAAGCTAAGTAACTTACTTCTGAATTTACCTTTTGCCTTAAGTTCATATATTATTTTATTATATAGGCAATCTCCAGCTAAAAGAATGTTGTCTAGATCTATACTACAAGAAATGTCTGAGTATGCTGCATATATTAATGAACAAAGTGCATTTGCAGTACATTGACATCCTCTGGACTCGTTGCTAAATATTTCTGAACCTTGGTGAAAAGATCCCAGTTCAAATTTGACAGAGTTAAATGGACCATTCGAAGGTTTCCATAGCATTGTTTCAGTTTGTTCTGTTAAAGGTAAGGCAGTATACATAGCTTTTTCAACAACTTGTGTAGAGTTTGAAAATACAGTGTTTATAACCTCTATAGGTGTTTGGATATTGATTTCTGGTACAACTTGCTTTCTGTTAACATCTTTTTCATTTGTACTTTGCAAAACTTTGATATGTTGTACTGGTTCTTTTCTGTTACCATCTTTGTCATTTGTAGTTTGCAAAACTGTGGCAGCATGTGTTTTCATATTTTTGTCATTTTTACTTTCCAAAACTTTGGCAGTTTGTATTGGTTGTTTTCTGTGAACATATTTATCACTTGTACTTTGCGCCGAAGCAACATGTGTTTTAATATTACTTGTACTTTGCGCCGAAGCAACATGTGTTTTAATGTCATTTGTACTTTGCGCCGAAGCAACATGTGTTTTCATAGCATCAGATGTTACAATGAGGCAGGTCATACCCACATCTGATATATTTGTCGACCCTGGGTCAGATGATACACTGGGGCAGGTCATACCCACATCTGACAAGACATGCGACCCTGGTTCAGATGTCCCCATCGCTACAGGCGATTGGAGCTTAGATCCTCCATGATCTAAGAGGTGGGTGAGGCCCACATCTGAAATATGTAACCCAGGGCTGCCATCATCAGCCCTCACCACTGTCTTTGCCAACGACTTTTTCCAATTCTTCTTACGTGGCATGCCGCAACCTGAAAGATACAAAAGTACAAAACTGCTTTAACAGGGAATATACAGATATTAAGGGGAAATGATGCATCTTTAACTATTCAAAATCATGTTCATTCTAGATGGATTTTTGTACCACAGAAATATTCATTTTTTCACTGTAGCAAGTAATTTGACAGCAAAATTGGTAAATAAAATGATTGTCCTTTAGACTCCAATTCAATGACGTATATTATTCTGTGCATGTTCTAACTTACAAGTGTCCTTCTTGAATGAATGTTGCCAACCATTGCAGATATTCAACCCCGTAACTGCCTGATCACCAGTCAGACAGGCATCCGACAAGCTACAGAGGATAGCAAGGAAAAAACTGATGACTCGGCTTGTGGCATGTGATTTTATTGTTTGTTAAACCTTGTCCTGCTGACCCTTTCTTTCAAACAAAGTAGATCCAGATGAGCGATCAGGATCTACCTTGTTAAGATTCAGATTGTGAATTTGTTGCAATTATTTGCACCAAGTGATCTAATTGGTTGATTATCAGTAGTGGATGTGGTATATTTAAATATACTGCAGGACAGTGTTTAACAAGTGTCTATTAGTCTTTTCCTTTGATGTTTGGGATAGATGTTAGGTTCTGTGTTGACCAGTTCCTGAAGTATCTTTACAAATAAATTTGAATTCTTTTCTAGAAGTGCTCTTGATAAGCAATAATATGTAAAATAAAGGGACAAAATAAACTAGGAATAAGTCCACAGGACATATGCACCCCACCTCACTGAAAATATGTTTAAAGCTTCTGTGTTTAAGTAAAGCAACATAAACAAAGTCAGTAAAAACTTTATAAAATAGAAATAGAGGCAATGACCAGGAATCGATACAATTAACCCACAGCTCCCATCTAAGACACCAAAGGGAAAGTTTGTTTGTTTGTTTGTATTGGAGTTTTACGGCCCAGTCAACACTATTTAGGTCCTTTTTGAGCCGGTCAGTTTACCTATCCACACTTTCCTGGGCAGGCTTATACGTAAGCTGTTAACCAGTACAGTGCACATTCTTTCGCCAGAAACTGACAACTGCCCTTCTTGAATCAGCGGAAGGGAGAGAATGACCGTAGAAAAGATTTCATGATCAATCTCCACGAAAGAATGTTTCCGACCCCGGCGGGAGTCGAACCCGCGTCCTCCTGATCACCAGTCAGACGCGCATCCGACTGAGCCACTGAGGCCGGCCCAAAGGGAAAGAAACACAAATATGAAGCAACAAACTCCAACGGAAACACCAACAGCAGAAAGCCAAGACTCATTTCCCTTATCTTTTAAGGTGTTTTAGTAAAATGTTATTGACCTTGTTTAAGATTTTGTCCTTTGACATCTAAGTACGACCTTGACATTTGAGGTACAGACCTGGGTTTTTTGTCCAACACATTAACATTTCTGCCAAGTAATTTCAAAATCCACCCAGAAATAAGGAAGTTATTGACCATGTTTAAGCTTTGAACCCTTTTTTATACTTTGACCTCTAAGTACCACCTTCACCCTTTGAGGTACAGACCTGGCTTTCATGTGCTGCACATCCTCTCATAATGGTTAACATTTCTGTAAAGCAATTTCGAAATCCATCCAGGAATAAGAAAGTTATTGACTGTGAATAAGTTTTGTACCCCTGTTTTACCTTTGACCTCTAAGTACGACCTTGCACATTGAGCTACGGACCCGGATTTTCAGTGCGACATATCATCTCATAATGGTTAACATTTCTGCCAAGTAACTTCAAAATCCATCCAGAAATAGGTAAGTAATTGACAGCATTTAAGTTTCTGAGCCCTTTTTTTGACCTTTGACCTCTAAGTATGACCTTGATCTTCGAGGTATGGACCTGGGTTTGGTGTGCAATATATCGTCTCATGATGGTTAACATTATTGCCAAGTAAGTTCAAAATCTATCCAGAAATAAGGAAGTTATGGACTGTGTTTAAGTTTCAGTCCCCCTTTTAAACCTTTGACATCTAAGTACGACCTTCACCTTAAACGTACGGACCTGGGTTTTGTGTGCAACACATTTTCTTATGATTGTTAACATTTCTGCCAAGTAATTTCAAAATCCATCCAGAAATAAGGACGTTATTGACAGCGTTTAAGTTTCAGACGGCCGGCTGTCCAGACAGGGGTAACACTATATGCCCTTCCACCATTCTTTGAATGACGGGGGCATAAAAAAATCAGTTATGGTTCTTTGATACCAAATCTTCCTGATATACCTCTTTCTTTCTTCTCTTTTTTTCTTTTTTTGATTGACTTGCAGTTCAAGGTCCTTGTCAACACTATATAGGTCATTTTGGAGATGTTGCTTCCAATTTTGTGGGATTTTACCCAACTTAAATGAAATGACATCTTAAGCCCTGTTGCCCGAGAGTACCAATAGGGTTTATTTCCATGGACAGTCCAACTCGCAACACTTTGTCTAGGCAGGCGAGGATTGTGGTCACGTAAAATCTATTTAAGCCCCCCAGGGGAAATCTTTCCACTGACCGTTCCAAGGCGGGTTCTTCTGTGGCTGTTTATTTTTGTTGTTGTTTGTTACTTACTGAGTGTATCACCTGTATCTTTTTATTTTGGATGGCCATATGGCCATTTTGTGGGAAAGTAACTGTCCTTATGGTCTTCCTTTGTTTAGGTTTCCATTATGGTCTGGTCGCTTCATGTTTGTGTTTCTTTCCCTTTGGTGTCTTTGATGGGTGGAGTAAGTTTGTTTGTTTGTTTGTTTGTTTTGGAGTTTAACGGCCCAGTCAACACTATTTAAGGTCATTTTTAGCTGGTCAGTTTTCCTGTCCACACTTTTCCTGAGCAGGCTTATACGTAAGCGGTTAACCAATACAGTGCACATTCTTTCCCCAGAAACTGACATCTGCCCTTTTAGAATCAGCAGAAGGGAGAGAATGACCGTAGAAAAGATTTCATGATCAATCTCCACGAAAGAATGTTGCCGACCCCGTGGGGAATCGAACCCGTGTCCTCCTGAACACCTGTCAGACGCGCATCCGACTGAGCCACCGAGGCTGGCATGGAGTAAGTTAATTGTATCTATTCCTGATCTTTGTTTTACTTCTACTTAGATCCTGTAAGTGTTTTATCAGTACAAATGTATGGTCAGTTTCAGCTCTGAGTGGAAGCATTGTGCAGCAAATCTATTTCTACAAGCATTTTTCTATCATTTTTATTTACTGAAGTAAAAGTGACATACAACTCTGATCTTAAACACAATAGCATTAACCATTACTGACAACTTGCATCAAATTATCAGCATGCATTATCAAGGATTTTCAGGTTAGTAATTGTACTTTTTACTAATACAATTGTTGTCTCCATTCTTTTGGGGACTGTATTATACAAACTATTCTTCCACCAAACAAGAAGTGTGATGCACACGGATTCTGCCAAAATCCTTTAACTGTTACTTGTTCATTAACTAAAAATTCATTTACCTTGGAACACAGTGATGAGATGTTTCAAGGACAGTCTTGTACTCTCAGAATACACAAATTCAGACTTTACACTTTTTCACAACAGTAGTTATTAATGAATAAGATGTCACTGTCATATATACATATGTAGATAATATATATCCAAACACAATATGAATGTTCTCTAATCAAGAATCTTGTTGATACTAGAAGAAAAAGAAAACTTTATTAGACAATTAGTTATACTAGTATAAGCAAACCAATTTATGAGCATCCTAAAAATTACTTGCAATATATTTAGAAAAATTAAATTTGTTTAAATTACAAATTAGCTAAAGACCATTTCAAATATTGCAATTACTTTGAACTCAAATTTATAAAGGTATTTCAAATGAAATTCATAAATAGTTATCATTATATTTAGATATAAAGTGGATTTGGTTTGACCTCCACTTAGTATATATACTTTGATTAAAATTTTATTCATTAAAAAGTGAAAAAGGTAAAATAATATGTCTCCCCACCGGGAGCATAAAACATGATCAGCAAGGCGGTTTCACTCCAGAAAGAGACCCTCTATGCAAAGATGAAGGTTTTCCAACAGGCAAAAGGATAAGTTTACTGAGTGTATCTTTGAAACCAAGTAGATCTATCACTAAAAGTGATTAATACCACACACACTGCTGTGTCACACAATGTTATGTTTAAATTCAAATGCTATGAATTTATGCCCTACATTTGACCTGCTATCTTAAATTGTGTCCTTGACCTGTATACTAGTGACCTAAGCATTGCACTTTGAAGATTGAGCACACATCAGATGCAATGCCATACAACCTTCATCTTCCTTACCTGGTACGTCTGCGATTACCCCTTTTGTGGGTATTCATTGTTAGTGTTCATTTTAGATGGACAAGGTTTGTTTGCTTGTTTTTTACATTTTTGCTCCAGCTAACACTATTAAGTTCATTTTTTACTAACCATATTTCCAGACAGGCCTATGCATAAGTGATTAACTAGTACACTGTGCATTCTTTTGCCAGAAGTTGACGGCCACCGTACTTGAAACAGTGGAAGGAAGAGAATAGAACTATTGATCACCGGTCAATAGTGCATCCAACAGAGCTACCAAGGCCAGCTTAGATGAGCTAGTATCATAAGATAACTCATCATTAATATTCTTAAGCCAAAATTAACAATGTGCCGGGTACGACTATAAATGACACCAATATTGTCCTTCACCAAGCTCGGAACTACAGGTCTTTGAGGATTTGAAATGATGCCTTGAATCTGAAAAAGACTATCATAGTGTCAATGTTAGTAAATAAAATTAGTTCCTTCTGTTTTGTTTATCATTACTACAAAATAGCCACCAGAAGAGATGGCAAAACCCCCTACCAAAATCCAGTATGGCATTCAGAAAATTTTACACATGCAGAAAGTGCACTAGAAATAAAACACACGATATCCTCAACTTTACTGCTGTTAATAACTTCAAGACATCTGTAAGATATTGCATTTATTATATGGTTAAATACCGAGATTTTACTGTGTGGGGTGGGGGGTAACAAAAATACCATAATAGCCAGAATTGTAGTTCTTGCTCAAGTTATTGTGATTGCATGGTTAAATTGACAGGAGTAATAACTTAAATAACAAGGTACTCAGACCTGTGTTTCTTTAGCTCAAAACACACCTTAACCTCATACATAATTGTACTAAGTCTCATCAATTTATCTTTCCCTTATGAATAATTGTGCCAAGCCCCACCAACAAATCTCAAAAGGTAAAATACTACAACACCACGAGTTCTGGATCTCGCTCATGACATGCTTTCTTAACCTCATGTACAATTGTACCAAATACCATCAAAATACCTCACAGGGTATTGGCATTATTGTGATCACAATGGACACCAGGCTGATTGCCATATCCCCAGAACTTATTTGGTCGAAGGATAACAAGTACAACTAGAATGCAGTCATTGGCATGCCATTGCAAATCCTCATGCCTTTTCAATAGATTTGCAACTGATTTTGACTGACATGTGGCCCCTGGGCTATAATTTAATCAATTCTTGTCGAGGTTCACTAAACAAAGCATCATACCAAATATCAAAGAACTGAGCCTTCCGGTTTCCAACAAGAAGGTTTAAAAAGATTTTCCCAATATAAGTCAATGTAAAACCAGTGGGCCCTTGGGAAGACCTCGCCCTTGCAGTTTCAGAGAAGAAGATTTTTTTTTCAAATTTTCCCTAACTGTATAAGTCAATGTAAGACCAAAGGGCCTCGTGGCGGGGGCATTTTTGTCCTAAGGGCTATAATTTGAACAATCTTGGTAGAGGTCCACTATATTAAGCCACACACAAAATATCAAAGGCCTGGGGCCGAGACATTTTTGGCCCAAGGGCTATAATTTGAACAATCTTGGTAGAGGACCACTAGTTGAAGCTTCACACAAATATCAAAGACCTGGGCGTCGGGTTTCAGAGAAGACGATTTTTAAAGATTTTTCCTATATTTTGGTTTCAGAGAAGAAGATTTTCCTTATATAAGTCTATGTAAAACCAAACAGCTCCGGGGTGGGGGCATTTTTGGCCACAAGGCTATAATTTGAACAATCTTGGTAGATGTCCATTACATGAAGTTTCACACCATATAAATAAGTCCTGGGCCTAACGGTTTCAGAGAAGATGATTTTTGAAGATTTTCCCTATATAAGCCTACCGGTATGTAACCCAAAGGGCCATGGGGCTGGGGCATTTTTGGCCCTAGGGCTATAATCTGAACAATCTTGATAGAGGTCCACTGGATGAAACTGCACACCAAATATCAAATACCATTGCCTTGCAGTTTCAGAGAAGATCTTTAAAGATTTACCAAAGGGCCCCGTGGTGGGGGCATTTTTGGTCCAAGGGCTATAATTTGAACAATCTTGGTGTAGGTCCACTAGATGAAGCTACACACCAAATATCAAAGGCCTGGGCCTTGCGGTTTTAGAGAAGATTTTTAAAGATTTTTCCTATAAAAATCAATGTAAAACCAACAGGACCAACGGCGGGGGGCATATTTGGTCCTATGGGTCTAACTTGAACAATCTTGATTAAGGTCCACAAGATGAAGCTTCACACCAAATATCAAAGACCTGGGCCTTGTGGTTTTAGAGAAGATTTATAATATAAAGATTTTCCCTATTTAAGTCTATGTAAAAACAAAGGGCCCTGGGGCGGGGGCATTTTTGGCCACAGGGCTATAATTTGAACAGTCTTCTTAGACACTAGGTGAAGCTTCACACCCAATATCAAAGACCTGGGCCTTGCAGTTTCAGAGAGGAAGATTTTTTTTTTAATTTTCCCTATATAAGTCAATGTAAAACCAAAGGGCCCTGGAGCCGGGACATTTTTGGCCCAAGGACTATAATTTGAACAATTCTGGTACAGGTCCACTAGATGAAGCTTCACACCAAATATCAAAGCCCTGGGCCTTGGGGTTTTAGAGAAGAAGATTTTTAAAGATTTTTCCTATATAAGTAAATCTGAAACCAAAGGGCCTGGGGGTGGGGGCATTTTTAGCTCTAGGGCTATAATTTGAACAATCTTGATAGAGGTCCACTAGATGAAGCTTCACACCAAATAACAATGACCTGGGCTTTGCAGTTTCAGAGAAATAGATCTTTAAAGATTTTCCTTTTATAAGTCTATTTAAAACCAAAGGGCCCCGGGGCAGGGGCATTTTTGCCCAAGGGCTATAATTTGTATAATCTTGGTAGAGGTCTACTAGATGAAGCTTCATACCAATTATCAAAGAACTTGGCCTTGTGATTTCAGAGAAGAAGATTTTTAAAGATTATCCCTATATAAGTCAATGTAAAACGAAAGGGCCCTGGGGAGTGTGTTGGGGGGGGGGGCATTTTTGGTCCTAGGGCTATAATTTGAACAACCTTGATAGACGTCCACTAGATAAAGCTTCATACCAAATATCATAGACCTCGGCCTTTTGGTTTCAGAAAAGAAGGTTTTCCCTATATAAGGCTATGTAAAACCAAAGGGCCCCGGGACGGGGGCATTTTTGGCCACAGGGCAATAATTTGAACAAACTTGGTAGAGGTCCACTACCTGAAGCTACACACCAAATATCAAAGACCTGGGCCTTGCGGTTTCAGAGAAGAAGATTTTTTAAATATTTTCCCTATTTAAGCCTGTGTAAAACCAAAGGGCCCCTTGGTGGGGGCATTTTTGGCCCCAGGGCTATAATTTGAACAATCTTGGTAGATGTCCACTTGATGAAGCTTCATACCAAATATCAAAGACCTGGGCCTTGCGGTTTAAGAGAAGAAGATTTTTAAAGATTTTCCCTATATAAGCCTATGTAAAACCAAAGGGCCCCGGGGCAGGGGCATTTTTGGCCCCAGGGCTATAATTTGAACAATCTTGGTAGAGGTCCACTAGATGAAGCTTCATACCAATTATCAAAGACCTTGGCCTTGCGATTTCAGAGAAGAAGATTTTTAAAGATTATCCCTATATAAGTCAATGTAAAACGAAAGGGCCCCGGGGAGTGTGTGGGGGGGGGCATTTTTGGTCCTAGGGCTATAATTTGAACAACCTTGATAGACGTCGACTAGATGAAGCTTCATACCAAATATCAAAGACCTCGGCCTTTTGGTTTCAGAAAAGAAGATTTTCCCTATATAAGGCTATGTAAAACCAAAGGGCCCCGGGGCGGGGGCATTTTTGGTCACAGGGCAATAATTTGAACAAACTTGGTAGAGGTCCACTACCTGAAGCTACACACCAAATATCAAAGACCTGGGCCTTGCGGTTTCAGAGAAGAAGATTTTTTAAATATTTTCCCTATTTAAGCCTGTGTAAAACCAAAGGGCCCCTTGGTGGGGGCATTTTTGGCCCCAGGGCTATAATTTGAACAATCTTGGTAGATGTCCACTTGATGAAGCTTCATACCAAATATCAAAGACCTGGGCCTTGCGGTTTAAGAGAAGAAGATTTTTAAAGATTTTCCCTATATAAGCCTATGTAAAACCAAAGGGCCCCGGGGCAGGGGCATTTTTGGCCCCAGGGCTATAATTTGAACAATCTTGGTAGAGGTCCACTAGATGAAGCTTCATACCAATTATCAAAGACCTTGGCCTTGCGATTTCAGAGAAGAAGATTTTTAAAGATTATCCCTATATAAGTCAATGTAAAACGAAAGGGCCCCGGGGAGTGTGTGTGTGTGGGGTGGGG
Source organism: Lucinisca nassula (assembly GCA_963580285.1). NCBI lineage: Eukaryota > Metazoa > Mollusca > Bivalvia > Lucinida > Lucinidae > Lucinisca > Lucinisca nassula. The sequence continues at coordinate 752,472 of OY757013.1, read as the reverse complement.
GGGGGGCATTTTTGGTCCTAGGGCTATAATTTGAACAACCTTGATAGACGTCGACTAGATGAAGCTTCATACCAAATATCAAAGACCTCGGCCTTTTGGTTTCAGAAAAGAAGATTTTCCCTATATAAGGCTATGTAAAACCAAAGGGCCCCGGGGCGGGGGCATTTTTGGCCACAGGGCAATAATTTGAACAAACTTGGTAGAGGTCCACTACCTGAAGCTACACACCAAATATCAAAGACCTGGGCCTTGCGGTTTCAGAGAAGACGATTTTTAAAGATTTTCCCTATATAAGTCTATGCAAAACCAAAGGGCCCCAGGGTGGGGGCATTTTCGGCCCCAGGGCTATAATTTGAACAATCTTGGTAGAGGTCCACTCAACGAAGCTTCATACCAAATATCAAAGACATGGGCATTGTTGTTTCAGAGAAGAAGATTTTTTAAAGATTTTCCCTATGTAAGCCTGTGTCAAAACAAAGGGCCCCTTGGTGGGGGCATTTTTGGCCCCAGGGCTATAATTTGAACAATCTTGGTAGATGTCCACTAGATGAAGCTTCATACCAAATATCAAAGACCTGGGCCTTGCGGTTTAAGAGAAGAAGATTTTTAAAGATTTTCCCAATATAAGTCTATGTAAAACCAAAGGGCCCCGGGGCAGGGGCATTTTTGGCCCAAGGGCTATGATTTGAACAATCTTGGTAGAGGCCCACTAGATGAAGTTTCAAACCAAATATCAAAGACTTGGGCCAAGCGGTTTCAGAGAAGAAGATTTTTTAAGTTTTCAGTAAAAAAAATCTATTTTTAGCTCCTGTGACCTAGATGTGCAACGGACTGGAACCATTTGAACAACTTTGAAAGGGGACCACCTAAGGATCAGTCCTTTGAAGTTTCGTCAAAATCCGATCAGTGGTTTAGGAGGAGATGTTGTTTGAAGAAAAAGTTTACGCACACACGCACATACGCACACACGCACGCACGCACGCACGCACGACGGACGACGGACAAAAAGTGATCCCAAAAGCTCACCTTGTCACTACGTGACAGGTGAGCTAAAAATCCAATTTACATATACTGTAAAAATCCTAAAATTCAGACACTTTGAGGATTTGCTGTAATTCTGCTAAAACTTTAACAAATTTGTTTCATGGGCCAGCAAGGAGTCCAAATGGTGCAGATGTAATGGCAAACAGTGTAGGCCCTGATCAGACTGCTCCCTCTGGAGCAGTCTGATCTGGGTCTGCACTGTTTGCTTAGGCCTATCTGTTCAAATTTGCTTAGGCCTATCCGTTCAAATACTTTGGATTATTAAGGTAATAAAGAGCAAAGGGACGACCATGGGGGAACTACTTGTAGGCGTCAACAACCGAGCCTAACTACCTTTAAAAATTAATAAAAAATAATACTTGGAAATGCTATCTGCTTCATTTGTGCATGTATCTTGATTGATTGATTGATTGATTTGAGGTTTAACGTCCACGTCAACACGGTAAAGGTCATTTTGGAGACGTTGCTTCCAATTTTGTGGGACTTTTACCCGACATTGAGATGAAATTACATCTCAAGCCCTGTCGCCCAATGAAACCAATAGGGTTTATTAGCATGGACGGTCTGCCTTGCACCGCGGTGTCTGGACAGGCTTAGATCCTCTAAGCGGTTTACCAGTACTAGTGTGTGGGCCGGATTCAGCTCTGCGTGGAAGCATCATGCAGCCCATATATTTCTTCAAGCCCCTATGGGCCGGGGCTGTGTGCATGTATCTTAATTCTTGTCCTGTTGAACACAATAACCCCTATATTTGAAAAGTGTAGTTCCAGATAAGATGGCTTCTGATCAGGATCTACTTTGTAATTCACTTCACAAAATCAAGTAATTTGATTGGTTGATAGTCAGAAAAAGGTGTTGCAAAAGAAATTTATTCAGCAGGACAAGGGTTAAGGGTGAAGCACAGTCATTGTGGATGCTATACCAGTAATAATGCTTAGTTTCATCTGTTTGGTATGTACTCAGTTTTCATGTTTGAGTCTAATCACACTGAGTCTGTAGAAGTCAAATAGGTGCCAACCGGTCTTGGTAGCTCAGTCAGATGTCTGTCTGACTGGTGATCAGGATGCGGGTTCGATAACTACCGGGGTCGACAAGATTGTTTAGTGGCGATTGATCATGAAATCTTTTCTACAATCATTCTCTCCCTTCAGCTGATTCGAGAAGGGAAGTTGTCAGTGCACTGGACTGGTTAACTGCTTACATATAAAGAATAGAACTGATGGCAGGAAAACTGACTGGCTCAACTACCTTAAGGGTGTTGACTGGCCGTTAAACTACAATACCAACACAAACAAATAGGTGCCAAAAAGTTCATCAGATAGTTTTCAAGATATATGTTAAAATAACTGAACCACAAAATACAGGTCATACTGACCTAGATATATTTTGAGGTCAATCATCTGGTACCATATGGAGCTTATATTCTCGGTATGACATTTCTCCATCAAACAGTGACTTAAGACTTCAAGTAGCCAGGCAAAATCATTGAACCAGTCCATGCCATATAGGTCACACTGACATAGATATATTTTATGTCAATCATCGGGCCATATAAAACATAGTATCCAGGTAAGAAGTAGAATTCAAGATGTAAGGCATACTCACTAAACTATGACATAAAAGTCATACTGACCTAAATATATTTTAAGGACAATGATCTAACATCCCAGTTATAAAATTTCTGGAACATAAAGTCTTCAAGTCTTCAAAAATCACTGAACCATGAAATATAGGTTGCACTGAGTTAGATATGCAAAATTGTCAACAATTGGCTTATGAAATTAATATCCTGGGTGTGACACTTCTAAATCAAAGTCTTTAGACAAAATGATTGAAGCATGAAATATAAGGTCACATTGATCTAGACATATTTTATGTCAATCATCGGTTCACATGGAATTTATCATACAGGTAAAACGTTTCTCCATAACATTGTCTTCAAGATATAAAGCATAATCACTGAACCATGAAATATAGGTCACACTGACCTAGATATATTGTAAGATCAATATCTGGTTGCATGAAACTAATATCCCAGGCCTGAAATTTTTCCATCAGATAGTCTTCGAGTTATAAGGCAAAATCACTGAACTCAGAAATATATCTCACTGACCTAGGCATATTTTTATGTCAATCATCATGTCATATGGAACATATATTCCAGGTAAAAAGTTTCTTTGTCAGATAGTGTTCAAGATGTAAGGCAAAATCACTGATCCATGAAAAATAGCTCATACTAACCTAGATATATTTTTATGTCAATCACCGGGTCACAGAAATTCGTAATCCAGGTATGACATATCTCCATCAAGTAGTATTCAAAAACAGGTCACAGTGACCTAGATATATTTTGAAGTAAATCATTGGGTCAGATGGAACTGGGAAAATCACTGGACCGTGGCAGGCAGACCTTCACACTTTTACACTTGAAGCAATGTCACATAGTTTGCTGATGTCCATAACTTGTAAGCAAAATGGAATTGCATAAAACATATTACAAAGGTGCCCTAGATTTTGACCCCTAACCCGACCCCCAGATATGAACCCAGGGGTGTATTCTTTTTGAATCTCAGAAGAAACCTCCCAGTTATACCCCAGCATAATTTGATGCAGGGCATTACAAGAGCACCGCATGCGGGTGCCAACGCTCGGCTGCAGCCCCTTTTCATAATGAACAACTAGTCCGAGTTTCAAGTAAAAATATTCAGTAATGACAGAGATATTACAAAATGTCCAGGTTTTTGCATGACGACGACGCAGACGAAAATGTCCAAGTTTTTGCACGACGACAACGCCAGAGCTATGACAATACCTCGTCGTTTTCTTTCGAAAACAGCCGAGCTAGAAATAGACTTTTTATTATTTTGAACCGAGTGTTCGACCAAACCAAACCAGCAATGAGAAGTAGTGAAAAGAAACAACTAAAAGTTCATGTTAGATACCGAACTTAAAATATGACAAAATGTCAAAGAACATAAGACTTGCACAGCAAGAGTCTCTGATAAAACGAAATTTCTAATATACTTTCATATGTAACATGATGCTTGAATGGATAACCTTAACCCATAAAATGCCAATCACGACAATTGTTGTTTGCTTTGCTGTCTGACGGCACCTTAAAAGTCCTTTTTTGGCAAACAGTGAGGACCCAGATCAGACTGCTCTGATCTGTACCCACACTGTTTGCATGTCTGCAAAAATATTTTTAAAAAGTTTGCAAAAAGATTCAGCAGACGACATAAGCAGACAACATTTTCAGATGTAGCTTTTCTCAGTGTCTTAAGGGTTAAAATTTGCGATGGTATATTCTGCAATATATTGTCAGAAAACTGGTCACTTTTCATTGGTTGATATTTGGTTTTACACAGTCAATTGTGCTTGCTGTTTTGGGAAAGCAAAAACACTTCTTGAACAAACAAGGGAAAAAGTGCATTGCAATGGGGATAACTGTACTGAAAATTGTCATTTGAGAAGGTAAATTGTCACTTATTCCGTTCTATGGCTCTGCTGACATAAAGCTGCAAAACAATTTAAGACTGTTCACCCATTAAATGCGGGAAACCCCTAAAAGGGTACCTTGGCAAACAGTGCAGGCCCAGTTCCGAGGCCGGAGAATGCTGCATCTGATCAGGGCCTGCACTATTTGTTAACAGAATTTTCCGCCAAAAATAGAATAAAAACGAAAAATAGGCCTGACACCCCTTATATGACAAATGGACTTGTCAAACATATAGCAATGGAAGAATCCACTAGCATACAATGGGTTAAAACTGCTCATATACCTCCAAAATGAAAATTTTGAATGCAGTTATCCCCTAAATAACTTTTCTTCTAAAGCAGCAGATTGATCAGCAACTACAGCGTTTGTCAACCTGCTAGCAAAATTTCAAACCATCTCTAGACAGCAAAGAAAGCTTGTCCATATTTTAGGACAGTTAGAGTGATTTGTTTTACTGTCCCAACTTTAATGTAACAAAGGCAATCAAACTGTCACTTATCTACAACATGTTACAGCTTGGACAGACAGTTAGTTGCAAATAATGATGGATTGGGCATTCCCTACAAGCTCAACACATCTAAATCATGCACAAAATTGTGTACCATTGTTGCCCAGAAATCTTCTTCATCATCTTCATCTTCCTTCTTTTCTTCTTTCTTTTCTTCCTCTTTTTTCTCTTCCTTGCTCTCCTTAACATCTTCCTGTTTAACCTCTTTCTCATCTGTTTTATCATCTTTCTTATCTGTTTCTGAAGACTTTTTATCATCTTCACTAGGGACACTGGCCCAAAAGTCTTCTTCCTCCTCTTCTTCGTATGGTTTTCTTCTTCGAAATTTCAGTGGTTCTAGACTTTCTTTTGGCTTTTCAGATTCTTTTGTTGCTTCTTCTGCCTTTTTGTCTTCCTCTTTCTTTCCACCAGTTTTCTTTTCTTCCTTTTTTTCACTTACTTCATCCTTAGTTCTGCCATCTTTATCAGATTTATCCTCTGATGCTTTTTCAGTATCATCCTTTTGATTTTTCTTCTTATCATCAACTTTTTTTGCTTCATCTTTCTTCTTCTCCTCTTCTTTTTTGTCATCTTCACTAGGAACATTGGCCCAAAAATCAGTTTCTTCTTCCTCTTCATAGTCTTTCCTTTTACGAAATCTGAGTGGCTTAAGAGCTTCATCTTTTTCTTCTTTTTTCTCTTCCTTTTTCTCCTCTGGCTTTTTTTCTTTTTCTTCCTTCTTTTCTCCTTTCTTTTCTTCTTTCGCATCTTTCTTTTCTTCAACATCTTTTTTATTTTTATCTTCTGTCTTCTCAGCTTTCTTATCATCTTCACTCGGAACATTTGCCCAAAAATCAGACTCTTCTTCTTCTTCATAGTCCTTCCTTCTTCTGAATTTGAGTGGTTTTAAAGCATCATCTTTTTCTTCCTTCGTTTCCTCTTTCTTTTCTTTCTCTGGTTTCTTTTCTTCCTTTTTCTCTTCTTTCTTTTCAACATCCTTTTCTTCTTGTTTCTCTTCTTTCTTTTCAACTTCCTTTTTCTTATCATCTTCCTTTATAACCTCTTTCTCATCTGTTTTATCATCTTTCTTATCTGATTCTGAAGGCTTTTTATCATCTTCACTAGGGACATTGGCCCAGAAGTCTCCTTCTTCCTCTTCTTCATAATCTTTTTTACGCTTAAAAACTAAAGGCTTATCTGATTCTTTCTCTGTTTTCTTTTCTTTTTCTTTTCCTTTACTTTCTTCTGATTTCTTGCTTTCCTTCTCTTCAGTTTTAACATCTTTTTCTTCTTTATCTTTCTCATCTTTCTTACCCTCATCCTTGGCTTCCTCAGACTTATCCTCACCCTCTTTCTTTTCTCCCTCAGCTGAGTCTGTGTCATCAGTTTTCTCTTTGTCCTCTTCAGTCTTTTCCTTATCTTCTTCTGACTTCTCCTCTTTGTCTTTATCCTCATCAGCTGCTTCTTCGATTGTTATATCTTTCTCCTTCTTGTCTTCATCCTCCTTGATTTTCGCTTCATCTTCCTACAATGCCAATAGAAGGACTATGTAATTGTTTTTACTGTCTGAGTGGTTACGGGTTCAAATTCTTACAAAGTATTTCAGGTGCAATTTTTGCAAAAGTTACAACAAATCATGTGGTAAATGGATCAAATGTGGTATTCTTTCTTTTTGAAGGAGAAATTCATTGTTATAATATAATGCCCCTTAACCTGCTGAACATGACAACCCCTACCTTTGCAAACAGTGTAGATCGAGATCAGACAGCTTCTGAAGAAGCCATCCGATCAGGATCTTCACTATCAGACATTCAGTTTGTGAGTTTGCAGAATTAAATAGCATCAAGTAATCTGATTGGTTCAAAGTTAACAAGAAAGATGTGTTTGTGAAACACGAAAATGTCCCCGGGAAAGGCCTTTTTTTCAAAATTGGTCATACATCAAGGTCAAGGTCACTGGTCAAAATTTTTTGCATGAATGTGAAGCTCTTGTCACAAGGAACCTACATGTACATGCCAAATATGAATGCTCTATCTCAAACAAACAGACAAGGCAAAAACAATATGTCCCCACTATTGCTACCGGGGACATAAAAATGGGTGTGGCTACATTAATTAGTCATATAAGCTGCCACAATAAAAACATGGTGTTTTAGGACAAGTACAAGTGTCAATTCTGATCAGACTTCACTGAGTGCTCTACTGATGCATGTTAACCCTTCTCTTGCTGAATATTCAGTTAAGCCACACCCATTTCTGACTTTGAACCAATCAGATTACTTGATGTAATTTATTCTTACAAAGCTATAAACTTAATGTCAAACAGTGTAGATCCTGATCAGATGGCTTTTTCAGAAGCCATCTGATCTGGATCTACACTGTTTCTAAAGATAGGGGTTGTCGTGAACAGCATGATAAGAGTTAACACAATATTAGGATAACACACCCGTGTGCTAAAATGGCTTTGTTACGAGGACTGTTCAAATATGAATGCAAGTAGAATGTTTTCTCATGCACTAATGCGAAAATTACCTGGAAATAAATATCACAGCGTAGAAAAACATTTTACCTATACGAGTACATTGATACCAAACATGTTAGAATCCGCACACTTTAGCCATGTACCATATTCGCCCTAATTACGGCACTGTGCGCTTAGTTTTTTCAAAATTGTGTAAAAAAATTGTGGTGAAAAATCGACCTATTAAGCGCACACAAATCGTAATGGTAAGGCGAAGTTCTTGAACTTCGGGCGAAAAAGTCGCCCGAATTGCCCCCTCAGCTTATCCCTATCAGGTATCTGTGGATTTCATTTGTACCAAAAGGTTTGGGAACCACATTTAAAAGAGGAATTAAAGTGTGTACTAGAGCTGTCGAATGAATTTGACAGAAATGCAGTTGCTTTGCCTTCACTGTTGAAGAAATAACGTTAAGTTTTTATAGATTTCCTAAGAAAGCTTCAATGGGAGGTTACTGTAAGGTGTGCGCTTATGCAAATGTTTCCAAAAATAGCTTTGGTGTGCGCTTATAGGAGCATACACAGTAATTTGGGCGCATACGGCATATCGTTCGATAAACACTCTTGTATACTAATACAAAACATGGTTGGAAGAAGGTCAGAGTACGCCGTTGAAATACGGTCCTATATTAAGAATCGTTGTATTCTTGGTATACGGTGCAAAGACATTTTTTATGAAATATGTCCGGTTTATGGGCATAATGAAATGTCTTTTCCGACAGTTTTTCGTTGGTGTAAGAAATTCAGCTGTGGGCTAGGCTCAACAGAAGATGCACCATATGATTGTCGGCCGAAAAGAGCAACATCTGCCAAGATGGTTGCCAGAGTGAAAGAAATAGTTGCTACCAATGCATGATACACCACTAGGCAAATAGCTAGTATGGTTGGCATCTCATTAGGAGCAGCTCATACAATTCTGAAATGGGATTTGATAATGAGAAAGATCTGTGCTAGATGGATTCCCCATCTGTTGACAGATGAGCAGAAAAAGACACGCGTTCAGTGCGCCAAGAAGTTGTTTAAAAAGTTTCCAAATTGCAATGCACGGTCTTTCGCTAATGTCGTCACAGGTGACGAGACATGGGTTCACTTTTTTGAGCCAAAACGAAAGATTCAGAACAAAATGTAGGCAACAAAGTATTGCAAAAGACCATGCCTTGCAAAGCGGACCATGTGCGTCAAGAAGGTAATGTATGCCATATTCTTTTCAAATCAGGGCCCTGCTATTCAGGTTGCTGTGTCTAAAGGCAAATCTGTAAATGCAAAGTTTTACAAGAATAAAGTTCTTTGAAAATTAAAGAAATATTTTCATGAAACGAAGACCCGCAACTGGTTTGGCTAATGTCAGATTGCTACATGACAATGTGCATCGCACAAGGCGTTCATTGTGCAAGACTATCTGAAGCAGGAAAAGGTTGTTGAACTCCCTCACCCCCCGTATTGCCCTGACCTTGTCCCGTGTGACATTTTTTTGTTCCCGCGGCTGAAAAAATACCTTTCTGGTCGAAAATTTGTACAGCACAAACACCTGGGTTCTGCAATATTCCAGTGCCTTCATAGTATACCTCCAAAAGACTACCAAAATGCATTCAATGATTGGATCAGAAGACTGAAAGTTTGTATATCTGTTAAAGGGGAATACTTTGAGGGGACAAAATAAATTTTTCATCGAAATCTATCACAGAATCATTTTTATGTGCTTAGTTGCATTCATATTTGACCAGTCCTTGTATCTCTAGAACTAGCATTTTTCAGATGATTTTTATAGTTTTCTTATTTCCAGTTTTCTTATTTCTAGACCGAACATAGATTGTAGGTGCTCATTAGAAACACCTCAAACAGATGGTTCTCATAAAACGTCTCAATGAGACGGTTCTAATGACTACCCATAATCTATCTTTTTGAGGACAATTATGAAAACCCGAGCAAACTCCACTGTTCTCTATATAAAGTGGAGTTATGAGGGGTGTTTAGTACACAGACCTTGTTAACATGATGAAGCTTCTTCATACAGTCAAGGAAACACTGTATTCAGATTGAGTGGGTACCGTGGACAGTCTAGCCGACCTCGGTAGCTCAATCAGTTGCACGACAAACTGGTGATCAGGGGGTGTTGGTTTGATATCTGCCGGGGTCGGCAACATTCTTTCATGGAGATTGATCACGAAATTTGACTGGCGCAACAATGACCTAAATAGAGTTGACTGTGCCACTAAAACTCCAAACAAACAAACCAATAAATAAACCACGGACAGTCTTGATTCCTGGCAGAGTGGATTTCTGATTAAATGTCTGTCTGTTCATATGCCTGTTCACACAATATTGCTTATCACTGATCATACAATGGGAGCTGGGGTTAACATGAAATATATTAGTCAAACTTTGATGGCTTTTATATCTCTGGGACCATTAAAATGTGTTGTGGAAAGAGGTGGTTCAACTACTGTCACTTAATTAAAGTGCACAGCCCCCACCCATCGGGGCTTGAAGAAATATATGGGATGCATGATACTTCCACGTAAAGCTGAAACTTTGATGGCTTGTATATCTCTGGGACCATTAAAATGGGTTTAAGAAAGAGGTAGTTCAACTACTGTCACTTAATTGAAGTGAATGGCCCCCGCCCATCGGGGCTTGAAGAAATAGATGGGCTGCATGATGCCGAAACTGACCGTAGACGAGTACTGGTAAACGGCTTAGAGAATATTAACCTGCCCAGGCAAAGTGGTGTGAGTCAGACCGTCCCTGCTTATAAACCCTATTCGTTTCATTGGGGCACAGGTCTTGAGATGGCATATCAACTCAATGTTAGCTGAAAGTCCCACAAAATTGGAAGCAAAGTCTCCAAAATGACCTATACAGTGTTGACGTGACATATTCTTTGCTTCTACAGGATAGACCTTTTGTAGAACATATTTCATAATTGTTCATTGTTATCCCTTTGTTCCTAACTGAAAGACTATCTATTTTAAATTCCAAAACTTAAATCGAAACTTCCATTATGCAAACTGAATATGTGTTGTGTAACCCTTATCTTGCTGTTCACGACAACCCCTATCTTTGCAAACAGTGAAGATCCAGATCAGATGGCTTCTGAAAAAGTCTTATCTTGCTGTTCACGACAACCCCTATCTTTGGAAACAGTGTAGATCCAGATCAGATGGCTTCTGAAGAAATCTTATCTTGCTGTTCACGACAACCCCTATCTTTGCAAATAGTGAAGATCCAGATCAGATGGCTTCTGAAGAAGTCTTATCTTGCTGTTCACGACAACCCCTATCTTTGCAAACAGTGAAGATCCAGATCAGATGGCTTCTGAAGAAGCCATCTGATCAGGATCTACACTATTTGACATTCAGTTTATGAATTTTTAGCAATAAATTACATCAAATAATTTGATTGGCTGATAGACAGAAATGGGTGTGGCTTAAATGAATATTCAGCAAGAGAAGCGTTAATGTTGGGAATTATACCTGAACCTAGGGAGAAGATATACCAGCAGTGAAAGTCCCTCGTATCCACATCCCCCCCTCAGTGGTTCTGGAGTTGCACTTTCATTGTTGCTTTATTGTATTTCAATGAAACAGTTCTGTATTTTTGTTACTTCATTGTGCATTGTTTTTAAGTGTTTTCTAGCAGTCTAGTCACCCCAATTAAGTGAGGGCTGAGCACTTGCTGTGGTTGGTCCTTGTGCGTTTTTGCTCTTCTTCAAGGTGCAAAAGGTGGGCTAGATCTTGTAAGTTTGAAACTGCGGCTTTCCCCAGATTTTTCTTCTAAATTTATGCGGTTTTAACATGGGTCCAGGTGTTCAAAGCATCGTTAGCTTAGCAAGCTTTTAAGGGTCAACTAACAGTTTTAGCAGGTACACTATCTACAATTCTAGTATTTTTGCTGAAAAAAAAAATGTGAGAAGCTTTTGCATTTGCAAAAGCTGCTCACATTTTTCTGCAAAAAATATTTGCATATATGCCACATTTAATGATCAAAGTTTTAATGATATGTTAACTAAAGACATAGTTAACTTTGAACAATTGAATCCTAATGTACAATTGTGTCAAGTGTCATCAAACTGTCTCAAAGGTTAATGGAATTACTGGGATCAAAAGGTGATTTTGTAAGAGCAATTAAGACAAATACTGTGGCACTCACAGTTGTGGTTCTTGCTCATGACCTGCCCTCTCAACCTTATGTGGGGTTAACGTGAAATATATTAGTCAAACTTTGATGGCTTTTATATCTCTTGGACCATTAAAATGTGTTTAGGAAAGAGGTAATTCAACTACTGTCACTTAATTAAAGTGCACAGCCCCCACCCATCGGGGCTTGGAAGAAATAGATGGGCTGCGTGTACCAAGTACCACAATCTTATGGTGCTCATGAGGTTATAAAGTAAGGGGAGTGACAGAAAGATCATGGCACCCAGAGTTGTGGTTCTTGCTCATGACATGTCTTCTTAACCCTGTCTAAAACTGTACAAAGTACCACCAATATATCTCAAAGGGCATTGGCATTTTGGGGATTTTGTCAAATTATGGCGCCCTGAGTTTGTGATTGCCTTTTCAACCACGTGTACAATTGTACCAAGTACCATCAATATATCTGAAAAGGGTATTGGAATGGTGATCACAAGGTTGTTTCTACAGACGGACAGCATGTGGATGGTGGATGGATGTGTGGATGGAAGGATGCCAGGCTGATTGCTGTATCTCCTAAACCTGGTCTATCAGCTCTTTTTCATAAATCACTGTAATGTATGTATATAATAGAGGGCCTCATAGAAGATTAGTTTTGAAACTAAATGTGTTACCCTCTCAAAATAAAGTCGATTATTATAAATTATTATTATTATTTTATTATGTCTGGGGGTAAAACAGTGTAACAGACAAATGGACAGACAGACCAACAGACAAACAGGACCAAAACCAATATGCCCTTTCAATCTTTTTTGAAAATTGCATTCTCCACTGAAGCTTCATGCAGAGAGTGACGACTCTGATCAGACTGCACAGATGCACATTTTTGGTTGTCTATATTATACATCTGGGGCCAGTTGTTCAAAACTAACGATGTCGTTAGTTAACATATCGTTAAATCTTTGATCATTTGTTATGGCCAATATACTAATATTTTTTGCTGAAAAAAATGTAAGCTGCTCACATTTTTTTCAGCAAAAATTCCAAAATTTTGAATATTTAACTTGCTACAACAGTTAACAATATGACCACTAACGAGGTTGTTAAGTAACGATGCTTTGAACAACTGTGATCCAGCATACAAGACTTCAACAGCTAATGACTTAGACAATAAGAGTGAATTTAATTAAGCCTAACTATTAAACAAGAGGGCCCAATGGCCCTATATCGCTCACCTGTGTACCAGAAAATCGTAAGTGTAGGAGACCACTTGACATTGCTACATACTAAATATCTGAGCTCTGGGCCTTATGGCTTTGGAGAAGAAGATTTTTGATTTTATTCCAGTATAAGTCCATGGTCAATTTTGACCCAAAGGGCATGGTTGGCAGGATTTATGTAGGCGACCATTTTATGTTGCTATATACTAAATATCTAAGGTCTGTACTTCATGGTTTCAGAGAAGAAGATTTTTGAAGCTTTTTTTCCATTATAAGTTTATTGGAGTTAAGAAGCCACAGGATTTGGCCAATTTGAACCCAATGGGCAAGACTCAGGCAGGATTCATGTAGGCAACCACTCCATGTTACATCCTAAATACCAAAGCTCTGGGCTTTATGGTTTCAGAGAAGACTATTTTTGATTTTTTTTTCCATTTTAAGTTTTTTTTACCATTTTAAGTCCATCCATGGTAGCTAATGGGCCATGGGCATGGCCAATTCTGGCCAAAGGGGCATGATTGGCAGGATTTATGTAGGTGACCACTTGCCCTTGCTACATGCTAAATATCTAAGCTCTGGGCCCTGTGGTTTCAGAGAAGAACATTTTTGAAGCTTTTTCCATTAGGAGTCTATGGGAATTAAGGGGCCCCGGGGTGCGGCCCATTTGGACCCCAGGGGCATGGTTGGCAGGATTTATGTAGGTGACCACTTGCCTTTGCTACATGCTAAATATCTAAGCTATGGGCCCTGGGGTTTCAGTTAAGAAGATTTTTGAAGCTTTTTTCCATTATGAGTCTATGGGAGCTAAGGGGCCCCAGGGTGTGGCCCATTTGGACCCCAAGGGCATGGTTGGCAGGATTTATGTAGGTGACCACTTGCCGTTGCTACATGCTAAATATCTAAGCTCTGGGCCCTGTGGTTTCAGAGAAGAAGATTTTTGAAGATTTTTTTCCATAAGGAGTCTATGGGAACTAAGGGGCCTGGGGTATGGCCCATTTGGACCCCAGGGGCATGATTGGCAGGATTTATGTAGGTGACCACATGCCGTTGCTACATGCTAAATATCTAAGCTCCGGGCCCTGTGGTTTCAGAAAAGAAGATTTTTGAAGCTTTTTTCCATTATGAGTCTATGGGAGCTAAGGGGCCCCGGCGCGTGGCCCATTTGGAACCAAAGGGCATGATTGGCAGGATTTATGTAGGTGACCACTTGCCGTTGCTACATGATAAATATCTAAGCTCTGGGCCCTGTGGTTTCAGAGAAGAACATTTTTGAAGCTTTTTCCATTAGGAGTCTATGGGAGTTAAGGGGCCCCGGGATGTGGCCCATTTGGACCCCTGGGGCATGATTGGCAGGATTTATGTAGGTGACCACTTGCCTTTGCTACATGCTAAATATCTAAGCTCTGGGCCCTGTGGTTTCAGAGAAGAAGATTTTTGAATCTTTTTTCCATTATGAGTCTATGGGAGCTAGGGGGCCCCAGGGCGTGGCCCATTTGGAACCCAAGGGCATGATTGGCAGGATTTATGTAGGTGACCACTTGCCGTTGCTACATGCTAAATATCTAAGCTCTGGGCCCTGTGGTTTCAGAGAAGATTTTTGAAGATTTTTTTCCATTAGGAGTCTATGGGAACTAAGGGGCCTGGGGTGTGGCCCATTTGGACCCCAGGGGCATGATTGGCAGGATTTATGTAGGTGACCACTTGCCGTTGCTACATGCTAAATATCTAATCTCTGGGCCCTATGGTTTCAGAAAAGAAGATTTTTGAAGCTTTTTTCCATTAGGAGTCAATGGGAGCTAAGGGGCCCCGGGATGTGGCCCATTTGGATCCCAGGGGCATGATTGGCAGGATTTATGTAGGTGACCACTTGCCGTTGCTACATTCTAAATATCTAAGCTCTAGGCCCTGTGGTTTCAGAGAAGAAGATTTATGAAGTTTTTTTCCATTAGGAGTCAACGGGAGCTAAGGGGCCCCGGGTCGTGGCCCATTTGGACCCCAGGGGCATGATTGGCAAGATTTATGCAGGTGACCATTTGCCGTTGCTACTTGCTAAATATCTAAGCTCTGGGCCCTGTGGTTTCAGAGAAGATTTTTGAAGCTTTTTTCCTTTAGGGGTCTATGGGAGCTAAGGGGCCCCAGGGCGTGGCCTATTTGGAACAAAGGGGGATGATTGGCAGGATTTATGTAGGTGACCACTTGCTACATGCTAAATATCTAAGCTCTAGGCCCTGTGGTTTCAGAAAAGAAGATTTTTGAAGCTTTTTTCCATTAATAGTCAATGGGAGCTAAGGGGCCCCGGGATGTGGCCCATTTGGATCCCAGGGGCATGATTGGCAGGATTTTATAGGCGACCACTTGCCGTTGATTCATTCTAAATATCTAAGCTCTAGGCCCTGTGATTTCAGAGAAGAAGATTTTTGAAGATTTTTTCCATTATGAGTCTATAGGAGCTAAGGGGCCCCGGGGCGTGGTCCGTTTGGACCCCAGTGGCATGATTGGCAGGAATTATGTAGGTGACCACTTGCCATTACTACATGTTAAATATATAAGCCCTGGGCCCTGTGGTTTCAGAGAAGAAGATTTTTGAAGCTTTTTTCCATTATGAGTCTATGGGAGCGAAGGGGCCCCGGGGCGTGGCCCATTTGGAACCCAGGGGCATGATTGGCAGGAATTATGTAGGTGACCACTTGCCATTGCTTCATGCTAAATATCTAAGCTCTGGGCCCTGTGGTTTCAGAGAAGAAGATTTTTGAAGCTTTTTTCCATAATGAGTCTATAGGAGCTAAGGGGCGCAGGGGCGTGGTACATTTGGACCCCAGGGGCATGATTGGCAGGAATTATGTAGGTGACCACTTGCCCTTGCTACATGCTAAATATCTAAGCTCTGGGCCCTGTGTTTTCAGAAAAGAAGATTTTTGAAGCTTTATTCCATTATGAGCTAAGGGGCCCTGGGGCGTGGTCTGTTTGGACCCCAGGGGCATGATTGGCAGGAATTATGTATGTGACCACTTGTCTTTACTACATGCTAAATATATAAGCTCTAGGCCCTGTTGTTTCAGAGAAGATCTTTTGAAGCTTTTTTCCATTAGGGGTCTATGGGAGCTAAGGGGCCCCAGGGCGTGGCCTATTTGGAACCAAGGGGGATGATTGGCAGGATTTATGTAGGTGACCACTTGCCGTTGCTACATGCTAAATACCTAAGCTCAAGGCCCTATGGTTTCAGAAAAGAAGATTATTGAAGCTTTTTTCCATTAATAGTCAATGGGAGCTAAGGGGCCCCGGGATGTGGCCCATTTGGATCCCAGAGGCATGATTGGCAGGATTTATGTAGGCGACCACTTGCCGTTGATTCATTCTAAATATCTAAGCTCTAGGCCCTGTGATTTCAGAGAAGAAGATTTTTGAAGATTTTTTCCATTATGAGTCTATAGGAGCTAAGGGGCCCCGGGGCGTGGTCCGTTTGGACCCCAGTGGCATGATTGGCAGGAATTATGTAGGTGACCACTTGCCATTACTACATGCTAAATATATAAGCCCTGGGCCCTGTGGTTTCAGAGAAGAAGATTTTTGAAGCTTTTTTCCATTATGAGTCTATGGGAGCGAAGGGGCCCCGGGGCGTGGCCCATTTGGAACCCAGGGGCATGATTGGCAGGAATTATGTAGGTGACCACTTGCCATTGCTTCATGCTAAATATCTAAGCTCTGGGCCCTGTGGTTTCAGAGAAGAAGATTTTTGAAGCTTTTTTCCATAATGAGTCTATAGGAGCTAAGGGCCCAGGGGCGTGGTCCATTTGGACCCCAGGGGCATGATTGGCAGGAATTATGTAGGTGACCACTTGCCCTTGCTACATGCTAAATATCTAAGCTCTGGGCCCTGTGGTTTCAGAAAAGAAGATTTTTGAAGCTTTATTCCATTATGAGCTAAGGGGCGTGGTCTGTTTTGACCCCAGGGGCATGATTGGCATGATTGTGACCACTTGTCGTTACTACATGCTAAATATATAAGCTCTAGGCCCTGTTGTTTCAGAGAAGATGATTTTTTAAGCTTTTTTCAATTTTGAGTCAATGGGAGCAAAGGGGCCCCGGGATGTGGCCCATTTGGACCCCAGGGGCATGATTGGCAGGATTTATGTAGGTGACCACTTGCCATTGCTTCATGCTAAATATCTAAGCTCTGGGCCCTGTGGTTTCAGAGAAGAAGATTTTTTAAGCTTTTTTTCCATTATGAGTCTACAGGAGCTAAGGGGCCCAGGGGCATGGTCCGTTTGGACCCCAGGGGCATGATTGGCAGGAATTATGTAGGTGACCACTTGCCCTTGCTACATGCTAAATATCTAAGCTCTGGGCCCTGTGGTTTCAGAGAAGAAGATTTTCGAAGCTTTTTTCCATTTAGAGTCTATAGGAGCTAAGGGGCCCCGGGGCGTGGTCCGTTTGGACCCCAGGGGCATGATTGGCAGGAATTATGTAGGTGACCACTTGCCGTTACTACATGCTAAATATATAAGCGCTGGGCCCTGTGGTTTCAGAGAAGAAGATTTTTGAAGCTTTTTTTCAATTATGAGTCTATGGGAGCGAAGGGGCCCCAGGGCGTGGCCCATTTTGAACCCAGGGGCATGATTGGCAGGAATTATGTAGGTGACCACTTGCCATTGCTACATGCTAAATATCTAAGCTGAGGGTCCTGTGGTTTCAGAGAAGAAGATTTTTGAAGCTTTTTTCCATTATGAGTCTATGGGAGCGAAGGGGCCCCGGGGCGTGGCCCATTTGGCACCCAGGGGCATGATTGGCAGGAATTATGTTGTTGACCACTTGCCCTTGCTACATGCTAAGTATCTAAGCTCTGGGCCCTGTGGTTTCAGAGAAGAAGATTTTAAAAAATTTTCCCTTTCTAAGTCTATGGGAGCTATATGTTGCCATGGCAACCAGAATTCCAATCTGATCAGCCCAAAAACCTTATGCAGCCTTTCCCCCTAGCTGATAATGCTTCACATGAAATTTGATCAAGATTAGCCATGGGGTATTAGAGATATACTTATTTGAAATTGTTTACTGACGCACGGACGCACGCACTGACGGACGTACGACGGACGACGGACAAAAAGTGATCCCAAAAGCTCACCTTGTCACTACGTGACAGGTGAGCTAAAAAGGAGGTCATGCCAACCAATTTTATACTGACTGGAAACTTCTACCTTATAAACAGCAGTAGTCCGTTTTTAAATTAAGAATATTCAGTTGATTTCTTTTCAAAATTTGTTGAACTTTTTGCAAACAGTCAATTGCCGAGATCAGATGTGGCATACTGCAGCATCTAATTCGAGCCTGCACTGTTTGCCTGTGTCCCATGTTTTAGATTTTCTGTATAAAATAGGTTTTGTTTGTTTGTTTGTATTGGAGTTTAACAACCCAGTCAACACTATTTAGGTCATTTTTGAGCCAGTCAGTTTACCTATCCACACTTTTCCTGAATAGGCTTATACTTAAGCGGTTAACCAGTACAGTGCAGATTCTTTTGCCATAAACTAACAACTGCCCTTCTTGAATCAGTGGAAGGGAGAGACTGACCGAAGAAAGGATTTTATGATCAATCTCCAAGAAAGAATGTTGCCAACCCTGGAAGGTATTGAACCCGCATCCTGCAAAGGGACCAAACTTTTTCTTATAAGAATAGCCTCTTTCATAGGGCCATATGTATATACCTCAGAGTGACCTCCCTCATAGAATATGCATATTTATCATATGACGTCGCGTCTGAGAGTGTAATAACGCCATGTATTATTTTCGATAATCCACTAGTGGATTAAATA
This sequence comes from Lucinisca nassula, assembly GCA_963580285.1. Lineage (NCBI taxonomy): Eukaryota > Metazoa > Mollusca > Bivalvia > Lucinida > Lucinidae > Lucinisca > Lucinisca nassula. Next base: position 733,765 of record OY757013.1, on the reverse strand, counting down.
TGCAAATTAGCTAGATACGTCCCGTAACGTTACATGTACGGCGCCCTTAAGGACGTCGCGTGTACTAACGGCGGAATATTGACATTTTTGTAACGAATCGTGAATAAAATGCGTTTTAAATGTCATATGATAAATAGAATCTTGCATTCGTGCTCATGTATTATTGAATTTAATAAACTCGTCGAGGAAAAGGGATAAAATGCTCGGCAGAGCCTCGCATTTTATCCCTTTTCCTCAACTCGTTTAATAAATTCAATAATACATGAGCACTCATGTAAGATCCTCTATTTCATGTATAAGAAACTGTATATACTCACATGTTATAAACATCCCATTGCAAATACAATCTGTTAGTTTCATGCTCCAAAACATTTGCAAGCTGTAACTCGTCTCATGCCATCAATACTGGTAATCAACTGGTCGACATGTTAAATGTAAACAGCAACTTCAGTGAAAAACTTTGATGGCTTGAACATCTTTGGAACCAATGAAAATGTGTTTGAGACCGGGGTAGTTTGAGCCACTGAGTATTCATATAGCCATGTCAGGAGGCATAATGCTTGTATAGAAATAAGGTATGCTGTGTGTACTCATTAGAATCGCCTCATTGAGGCGATTCTAATGAGTACACACAGCATATCTTTTCACAATGAAAAAACTTCCAAAATTATACCTATGCTTGATCAGGAACTACGGAAAGCCTTTTCTAGGGACTCAAGAAATTGTTCAAGTCAGCCATTGTAAACGAGCCATCAAAGTTTAACTGTACATCATAATTTTCTACTAAACGTTGCACATTCCATTTAAGTTAGGGTTACTTTATAGCACAAGCTGAGCAAACCTCCTTCAGCCATGGTTACTAAAAATAGCTCAATGGCATTTTCAGTGTTAGAGAGCTACCTGCAGTGACTCATTCTGCTGGTCAGTGTAGTTTGTGCTATAAAGTAGGGTGGGAACTATCAAGGTTCATGCAAAACCATCCGTCCTGTGTATATTCCAGGGAAAAATTCACCAAATTATATACATGTACATCACAAAGTGGGTACATGTGTACTTCTCAATCAAGCTAATTATGCAGCAGAATACATCAAGAGTCCAACAAGATGGTACTTGATACAGCTCTAGAGTTCCTTCGTTTTTTTACTTGTTGGTTTTACTTCATTCAAAACTTGCACAAGGTCAGTGATAAAAACATCACCGTACTGCCCTCCGGACCTTGATAAGAAGCTCTTCATTTGCCTTGCCAATCACGCCAACTGTCGTCTGCTTTGCCATCTGCTGGTTACCTTATAAGTCATGTTTTGCAAACAGTGTGGATCAAGATCAGACTGCTCCTGCAGGAGCAGTCTGATCTGGGTCCACACTGTTTGCCGGTGTCCAAAAATATATTTAAAAAGTTTGCAATAAGATTCAAAAGATGACATTAGCAGACAACATTTTCTGTAGTTTTTCACGGTGTCTTAAGGGTTAACTTTCCAGTTGATTGTGAGCTTATGTGAGATCTGAAAATGTTGTCTGCTAATGTTGTCTTTTGAATCTTCTTGCAAACTTTTTAAATATACTTTTGGACAGACAAACAGTGTGGGCCCAGATCAGACTGCTCCTGCAGGAGAAGTCTGATCTAGATCCACACTGTTTGCGAAACATGACTTTTAAGGTAACCAGCAGATGGCAAAGCAGACGACAAGTTGTCATGATTGGCAAGGCAAACCATCACTGTACAGCTCTCCTAACCTGGGCAAGCTCTTCATGTTACACGAGGGCTTTCTCCAACCATTCAGTTAATTGTAAACTAATACATGTATCACCATTGTACTTCTAAGATGACCTGGGAAAGTTGTTCATGCGTTCTAACTACACTGTACATGCTATATTATTCTTCATGTTCCTTGCAAATTAATACTAGCTTAAAAACCCCATTATCTAAAGCCATGTGTGTTGTTGAATGATTAACATTATCCAGTTTTTGAAAAAGCTTGGCTGGCTCATGGCAAGTCTGAAGATTACCCACATATTTTATGGGAAAACACAGAAACGCTGTCTCTGAATTCTATTGCATGTTATCTCAGCTTGATGGCACCATGGTATTTCCTTTCCATGCTGATTCTTGTGGGTCAAAGTCTTCTTCATCCTTCATATCCACTTAGCAGTGTAATGGTACCTAATCTGTTCTTGAGAGGCAGCGGGGGAGAGAATTAGGCATCGATTGTCATAGACCATGAAATGTTTTTAAAAGAAAACACCCACCATAAATGTAACAACCATTTGACCTTGAAAACAAGACAAAAGGTCACCAAAATCTAATCAAGTTGAATTGCACCACACATCTGAACACAATTTCATTAATTACTTCCAGAGATGGGGTGCAGACTAGCCATTTGATGCCAAAATTGATAGTTTTTGTGAGTCTGTGACCTTGTCAATGAGGTCAAGGTCACCAAAATCTAATAAAATCTTTGGCAGGCTATAATGATATATTGAACCAAGTTTGGCCACAATTATTTAAGTTGTTCATGTAACAGGGTGCAGAAAAGCAATTTTGGCGCAAAACTCAGAGTTTTGGGGAGCCATGCAGTGACCTTTAAAATGAGGTCAAAGTCTCCAAAATCTAATCATATCTTTGGGAGATTAAATTTATATACTGTACCAAATTTGACCAAAGGTCATCATTTTGTTTATGATATAGGGAGCAGAGAAGCCACTTTGGCCAAAAATTGAGTTTTTGGGAGCCTTTGACCTTGAAAATAAGGTCAAGATCACCAAAATCTGATTAAATCTTTGGTTGCTTGCAGTGACATATTGTACTAAATTTGATCAAAGTTCATCAATTCGCTCATAAGATAGGGTGTAGACAAGCAATATTTTGTCCAAAATTGGAAAGTTTTCGGGAGCCTATGACCTTGAAAATAAGGTCAAGTTCACCAAAATCTAATCAAATCTTTGGTAGGTTGCAAAGAGTGTGTGTGGGGGGGGGGGGGGGGGGGGCATAAATATTTTGACAGAGTTGCATCCCTTGAAGGTGAACTTATTCTCCCTCCACAGTGTGACATTGTTGCGGGATGAACATGTGTATAATAATGTAAACTGTTCTTTTTTGCAGCCCCCACCCATCGGGCCTTGAAGAAACAGATGGGTTACATGATACTTCCATGCAGAGCTGAAACTGTTCACACACTAGTACTGATAAAACGCTTAGAGTATCTAAGCCTGCCCAGGCAAAGCAATGCAAGTCTGATCGTCCATGCTTATAAACTCTATTGTTTTCATTGAGCGACAGGGCTTGAGATGGAATAACATCTCAATGTCGATAAAAGTCCCACGAAATTGGAAGCAACGTCTCCAAAATGACCTATACAGTCTTGACAGGGATGTTAAACCTGAAATCAAATAAACAAACAAACTGTTCTTTTGTACTGCCTGTATACACATGAAGTTGGAGTGTCTTAGAATCAAAGATGTTAGAAACTCACAAGTGCATACATATGGTTGACAAGATTAAAGAAACTCAGCACACACATGTCACTAGCCAGTACATGCAATCAAATAGTATAACTGAGAAAAAAAAGGAAAAAACAGCTTCATTATTGAATGTATTAATCAATGCTGTAACTAGTACTACATAGGTGCATACCTACATTTATCAACCCTTATCCTGCTGAATAAATTAATTTAGCCACACCCATTACTTTTAACCAATCAGATTACCTGAATACTGTATTCATTGTAATTCACAAACTGTATGACAGAGTAAGATCCTAATCAGAATGGCTAATCTGGATCTGGGTAAACTCTTATCTTGCTGTTCACGACAACCCCTATCTTTGCAAACAGTGTAGATCCAGATCAGATGGCTTCTGAAGAAGCCATCTGATTAGGATCTACACTGTTTGGCATACAGTTATGAATTTGTTGCAATAAATTACATCAAGTAATTTGATTGGTTGATAGACAGAAATGGGCGTGGCTTAAATGAATATTCAGCAAGATAAGGGTTAAATGTCATGATCAGCAGGATATGAGTTGATTAATCCTTGTTCTGCTGAATATTCATATATGCCACACCCACTACCGATTATCAACCAATCAGATTACTTGATGCAAATTATTGCAACACATTCACAATCTGAATGGCAAACAATGTAGATCCTGATCAGATGGCTTCATCAGAAGCCATCAGATCTGGATCTTCATTGTTTGGAAAATAAGGCATATCAGGGCTCAGCAGGACAAGGGTTAATATATACAGAGCTTATGCAGAGAAGTTTTTCCGTGCAATATTTGTGAAACAGGTGAAAAAAAATGCTGAACACCTTTGGCTTAGCTGAGGATCGAACCCGGGCTGCCTGACTGATAAGCAAACACTCTACCGCGTCACTTTAAAAACTGGCTTGAACCACAGACAGTACAAGTGTGCTATATAAATTATCTATACCCTATGACATCTTGCCCCTCCACATTGAAATTCTTCCTGGAATTTCTGGGAGTCAGAGAATCATGTGATATGATATTCAAGGAGTTCTAATGCACAAGTAGGTTATTTACGGTGGGCGCCAAATGTAACAGATGAAAAAATGCTACAACCTTTGGCCAGGCTGGGGATCAAACCTGGGCCCCAAAATTGATAAGCTAACACTCAACCATGTCGCTATAAAAGCTTGCTTGTACTGCGAGGCAGTAAAAGTGTGCTATCTATCTATACCCTATGACATGTGTGATGCTTTTTCCTTTTGCATAGTACATGTATACATAGGTACTTTGACCTGCGAATATAATATCTAGTCCCTTGAGTGGTCAAGTTGACCAATATGGTTATCCTCGTATTAATATTGGTGACAGTGATCAAGACAATCCACAAATGTGATAGGACTAGATGATGGTCACACATGTGACCCTGTTGCCAGTGCTTCATTTTATTGCTGACAGATTTAGGTGAATTTTGAACACTGGAAACAAACATAGGAGAAAAACAAAACATGTCTCTAACCAAAAGAATGTCAGACATAAATGTGTGAAATGGAGAAGATGCTGGCTAAAGTTGTATTGTTAGTTCGTCTGCTGAGAGTTAATCCTTATCCAGCTGTTCACGACAACCCCTACTTTTGCAAACAGTGGAGATCCAGATCAGATGGCTTCTAAAGAAGCCATCTGATCAGGATCTTCACTGTTTGATATTTAGTTTGTGAATCTGCAGGAGTAAATTACATCGAGTAATCTGATTGGTTCAAAGTCAGAAATGGGTGTGGGTAACTTAATTATGCAGTGGGATAAGGGTTAATTAACATAAATGCCAGACATATTATTAATCACTTGATTAATAATACAACATTGTCATCTGACATGCATTCAAGAGACTGTTATATACAAGAAGACAAGTTAAGGCCTATAATTCAAGATCTACAAGATCTTAGCAGTTCGTGCAGTGCCAATACCTTCTCTTGTTCCTCCTAAAGGGAGAGTGGAAAAGGGAGTTAATTATAAGGTAACATTAAAGCAGGTGAAAGGCAATGAAAACTTTGAATGCTGATATTTTAACTCCATAATTACTTTTGACAATTTAGTTTCAGATGAAGATCTATACTGTGGGTCATCTTCTATAACCATTTTACATCAGAATAATTTCTAAAGATATCATATTTCCACGCTTCAAACTTTGCATTTTAGTCTCCTGTGATCTTTCCATCTCTGTCAAACTGATGCCTGCAAGCATCCTGATAGTATATACTTCAATGTGTCTATGCCTTTTTACACAGAGAAATTAAACAGGTATCCATACACAGTATTCTCCCAAACATTAAGGTGGGGGGGGGGCCTTAAGTTTCTTTTTATTTGAGATTCCTAGGCAGAGGTATGTACAGACCAGAGCAGGACATCCAGCTCAACTGCCTGATGCAAAGTTGGTTGTTACACGGTTGCCAAGTATAGGTAAACAAGGAACATTACAAAATAAGGAAAAGGTAAACATGATAAAAAGTCAGACATGGACAGGCAAACCTTTGATACCATATTTACCATATGTATTAGGACAGACAGGCCTGAGCAAACCATGTAGACCCAGATGAGATGCTGCAGAACGCAGCATCTCATCAAGGTCTACACTGCTTGCCACTCATCACACTATTCTTAGACATAACAACAGGTAGTATATTGTGTGTGTGTGTGTTTGTGTTTGTGTGTGTGTGTGTGTGTGTGTGTGTGTGTGTGTGTGTGTGTGTGTGTGTGTGTGTGTGTGTGTGCGTGCATGTGTGTGTGAATTCGGGTTTAACGTCGCTTTCACCAATTTTTCAGTCATATCACGATGGTGTCTGGTTGCGACAGGGAGCTCAATGCTCACTTTTATAGTGCTGCCTCACTAAGTATCATGTCCCAGGCACATTACATGATACCACACGCAGTCACATTATCCTGACACTGGGTCGACCAGGCCTAGCTCTACCCCCTAAATCTGAGTGCCAAGTGAGGAGCAGCTAGTACCATTCTTAATGACTTTGGTATGTCGCGGCCCGGGATCCAACCCGTGACCTCCCATTCCCCGGAGCGGACACTCTACCAACTGCGCTATCGGGGCCGGTAGGTAGTATATTGTACTTGTTCAAATTTAAGAACAAGTGTGGTAAGGAGTTGAGATGTCTGAATATTTAGGGTAACAAATATTTAGGGTAACAAATATTTAGGGTAAATGTGGTATATGTCTATGAGGCTTTGTGGCATAATTAGGGAGAATAAGGGACAGTGGTGCAAACCAAACTTCAAGAAGGGTTTCCAAGACAGGAACACAATGTAAGTTTTCATGATGCAAACATAGTCTCCTTTATTAACTTTAACTCTCAAGGCTCTGAGCACGGTTGAAGCTGACATTTTCAAATGTCTTTTGAGAAAGTGGGAATTGTCTGTCAGATTGATTGATTCTATCTCCGAGAGTAAGGGACAAATGAGACAAGATTCTATTTTTATACTCACATCTGATAGAGTAAGATCTTCTGATTTGTCTGTAGGTTTGGCAAGTTTTAAAAATACTTCTAATTGGTCATCTTCTAATGCTTCTGAAAATGCCTCATAATCCTGAAAACATATAAGTACAAATGCCCCATAATCCTGAAAACATACAAGTACAATTGTCTCGTAATCCTGGAAATATACAAGTACAAAAGTCTCATAATCCTATAACTTACAGAACATACAGGTATTGATATTACACTGAAAATGCCTCATAATCCTGCGACATACAGGTATAGATTCCATAGATTGCTTATATTGCTAACATATGGAGTGCACATTAAGAGGTCCCAGGTTTGAAATTATGATGTTCCATTACCCTTTTATAATTATGAGCCAGCGCATGACAAAATCTACAATAAGGCCTGTGCGACCAGCCAAGACTCAGATCAGTCTGCACATCTGCACAGTCTGATCAGAGCCTTCGCTGTTCTCATGCGCCTTCTTAAGCCTCTGGGCTATTCATAGGGAAACAAGAGAATGCTCCGATGAGGCTGACCTGACAGGCTGGCTGAACTGAGTCTTTGACCATACATGTGTAGCATGGGTCTTATTGTAGGTTTTGTCATACGCTGGTTTTGGTTTGTTTGTTGGTTTGATTTGAGGTTCAATGTCCCTGTCAACACTGTGAAGGTCATTTTGGAGACGTTGCTTCCAATTTTGTTGGACTATTACCCGATGCTGAGATGAAATGACATCTCAAGCCCTGTCGCCCAATGAAACCAATTATGGTTTATAAGCATGGATGATCCGACTCGCACCGCTTTGCCTGGGCAGGCTTAGATCCTCTAAGCGGTTTACCAGTACTCGTGTGTGGGTCGGATTAAGTTCTGCATGGAAGCATCGTGCAGCCCATATATTTCTTCAAGGCCTGATCGGCGGGGGCCGTGTCATACGCTGGCCCATACAAGATGAGTACATGTGCATTAGTCAATACTTACACCACAGTATTCATCCTCTAAGAAGATCTGGGGAGGCAAAGGTGTTTTCCCACCTGGGGCTGAGGCATTTTCTCTCATAAAGGTCTTTTTATCTTCCAACTGAGGTGCTGATACGTCAATCTTCTCGAAAGCTATACCTTTTGCTGTTAACATATCTTCAATATGTATCTGGCTTTTCTTTAACTGAAATACAATGACTACACTAAATCATAACTGTTTTACACCCTGATGAGATCACAATTTCTTGCACACCAGACAAGGAAATCTGTGATTTTACCCTGGGATAGAAATTTATGTTCTGACCCTGGTGTTCCGACCCCAAATCGAATATAATCGCGTGTTTGATAAACGCACTGGTTGATTACAACCTCATGCGCGGCGTCGTCATGCGTGACGTCTGTAAACATTCCTGTTGTGTCACCACAAAATGGCGGACGTCGGTAACCGAAGTGACAGCAGCATTAAAAATCCGCTTTAAGAAATGGAAGGTATGCAAGAAAAAGAATCCAATATGGGTGTGAGGGATGGATAGAAAAATCCGTCCCTCGGGATCACTGTCCAGCATCACTCGGCAAGCCTTGTGATGCCTGACAGTGTCCCTCGGGACGGATTTTTCCATCCACCCTCACACCCATATAAGATTCTTATGTAACAAAATGATTTCGCTATTAAGTTGAACCCTTCGCCGTTTAGGTGAACCTTTCCTTTTGGGTAAAAGACATAACTTATAATAAAAAACGAAAGTAGAAAAACATATATACCGGTGAATTTCATTGAGCAAAATCTCAGTGCTAGGTTAGTATTTCTTAATGCAAATAGTGTATATTTAGTCATTTCTGATTGCTCGTTTTATGTCTAGCCTCTGTTTTAAGAAAATATGCCTTGATAAATAGGTTTTGTGAGCTGACCATAATATGTCGTACAGACGCTCATCAAATGTATAAGGGGTTACTAAGCGGGGCATCCGTGTCAAGAGGCGCCCCTTTGTTTTGTAGCAAAGCGGTAAGGGAACCAGTCTCATATAGGTGGCGCTCTTGCGGCAAGACGAGTATAAAAGCAGTTGTCATGGCTTCTCTAGGGCAGAATGTAAGAAGACGTCAAGGAGAGCACATCGAACCAAATAAATAGATACTTATTAAGGAGTGCTTTGGGACTTCGGCTATTTTATTGGGTGGTAGAATAGGCTATCTAAAAGGCAGCGAAAGCTCCGAATTGATAGGCCTAAGCAACCAGGTGAAATAGGGTATCTAAGCAGCAGTGAAAACTCCGACCTGATACCCTAAGCAACCAATCACAAGTGCCAGCCGGGTCTCAGACATCCCTTGTTGCATATCAGAAGAGTCTGAGTTGTCTGATACTGTTTATAAGTTATTGTATGGTACAGGCGTGCCATACGAATTGTATCATATAAGGAAGAATATTGTTTCATGCAAGCTAGGTCTGAGGCTAGACATAAAACAGACGAGACTGTATCCAATGAATTAATGTTGATTACATGTGTTTTGCTGTGATTTCAAGTGATTTAAATTTTATCATACCAATCATTTTACTAATAATTAAGCAAAGAAGCTTCATACTGAAACACAGTATCATACCGTGTGTGTGTTCTAAACAATCAATTGTACTGCGAAAAATTAATATATCTGAAGGCCTAAGATAAGGTCATTATTACTAAATATAAAGCTAGGAAGGCTCGATCCACGTTACACTTATAAACTCTAGCTGTACATAAGAGCACCAGATAAGGAAATCCATAATTGTAGCTTGGATTGAAATTCTGTTCTAACCCTGGTTTTCTTACCCAGGGACAGGATAAAAATAAAATATTCTTGCATGTTTAATAAATGCACTGGTTGAATATGACTTCATATGCACCTTCGTTAAGGTTGACGTCACAGAATGTTACGTGAGGTCACTAAACACCACTGTAGTGTCAACACAATATGACAGATGTTGTCAACCGAAAAGACTACAGTATTGAAATACACACTCAGAAATGGCAAACATTCAGAAAGGGGGATCTGGTTACCTGTTTTTCCAACTCTGAAAACCTTCAGGCTAGGAACCAGCAGATAATGCAAATAAGGTGAATAATAATATGTCACGTTTTTGCAGATGTCACATTTCACTACATCACTGTATACAGGAGTTCCCTTTTAAAGATTGTGACTAAGTTGCAGTAGAACAATCAAGAGTAAATTATTTGTTATATTTTCCTTTAATTAGGATGTAAGATGTCGGCAATTAGCTAATAATTAAGTAATCCATTACTGTGCACCCTATCTATCTTCTGATACTGGGTCCGTCACATTTGACCATTACCGCAGGTGTATATTACATACACTCCAGGTTTTGCAGGATGAAAGCCTACACAGTAATCATGTAATTACGGTATGGATCTTTAACCTGCACAGGGGATGGTTCTCCCTGCACAGGGGGCCTCCAGTTAAAGTCCCGATCCGAAGGACGGTGCACTTTATGACATTCATCCCTGCAAATGATGCCAATGGAGCGTGGGACACCGAAATTTTATCGCCGCTGCCGGAGATCGAACCCGGCACCTCTAGCATCAGCGGCAAGTGCACTATCCACTGAGCTATCATGCTGAATCCGGGGCGTTTCGGTCCTGAGTCGTTTCGGCCGGGTCGTTTCGGCCTGGGTCGTTTCGGCCCAAATTTGGACCTGGGTCGTTTCGGCCTATTTCGGTGGGTCTTTTCGGCCCTGGGTCGTTTCGGTCCGATTTTATTAGATAGCATTTTTTCTGCATAAAACATATTGAATAGGAATTATTATTTAAATTTGGAATATTATTTCAACGACCTGTCACGTTAGCCATGGTTATGATAGCCCAAATAAAGTGTTTAAAAAGTTCTATTTGTAGCCATGTTTCCAGTTAGCACCAACGAGGAGGTGTGACTAGGACTTGCTTATTGTCTGAGAATGATCAGTATTTACAGTAAAATTCCGCTATGATCACTTTCTAAACATCTAAAAAGTGGTCTTACTAGCGGGGTGGTCCCTTATAATGGAATTGGTGAAAAAATATTGCTGGCAAGACTGATTTAAATATTTTTTTATGTGCACTGTGCCTATCTTATTGCTTTTTAGTAAATCTTGCTGTTTTTAACTTTACTGTTCTTTTCCTTATTATATCGTCTGCTGAGTGCAATAACGTTGTAAGTGCAAAATGGCAACATTTCAGGAGAGACAAAAAACTGTTTTATTAAAGAATGGCATAGAAAAGCTGATTTCTTAACTTCATGGCGATTTCTTTCATTTGTGTGTGATGTTTAGTGTTGAATAAATGACATTTGAAAAGAAATATTTAGTGTGTGATGTTTAGTGTTGAATAAATGACATTTGAAAAGAAATATTTAGCATTTAAGGGTTGATACACCATTTCTGCGCCGAGTGTTTTGGTGCAAAAACGGTGTAAGTGCATCCAGCGCTAAAACGGTGTAAATGTACAAACCTTATTTCTTTGCCTTTTACATGGTAAAGCAGTTAATTAAAGACACTTGGTAGGTGTCACATTTTATACATTCTGCATGGTACATACATGCTTATTCTGAAATATCAAGCAGCAGGATTCAATATTTTTGAGATATTAAAAAACTTTGCGCAAAAATGGGGTAAGTGCACTTACACTGTTTTGGCGCCATTTTTTTTCTCTAAAAGTCAGGGCAAAAACGGTGTAACTGACAAATTTTTTTCCAAAATGCTGGAATAAATCATGATTGAGGCAGAATCCAGTTGTAGAACTTATTTACCAAGCGTGTCAAGTCCTAAGGCATCCATTTATGAAAAAAAAACTATTTCGGCCAAAATGTCAGTTACACCGTTATTGCACTCAGCAGACGATATGTAAATATAGGCAATATGACACCTATAAAAATCACATTAATGATAATAATTGTTCCACAATAATCTTCTTTCTGAAGAAAACAAAGCTGCACATTACCAAAATTATTAAAACTATTTATTCACCTAGCATAAAAAATCTTGTCAAAACAACACACTGATTAGTACAGGTAAACTGCTGTCTTTCACACATTTAGGGAAATGTGTCGACATTACCAAGATCTGTTGTAATGATGAGGAATCCTGCAAAATATTATATTGACCAATGGACTGAGAGATACAAATTAACCTGACTTGGCCAAAAAGTGGTCTCAATAAAGAACAGTAATGGTAGATTCGGTCTTTTGAAAGCGGTCTTAATTTACTGAATAGCGGGATGGTCTTAATTAATTATATAAGAAATAATTTGGGTCTGGCGAAAACCGGTCTTAATAGCGGAGTGGTCCTCATATAGAAGTGGTCTTTAAGCGGAATTCTACTGTACTAGGTTCAATGACACGCACATTTTGAGAACAGCATGCGAAATATTTGCTAAATGTAGCCTAATTATTTTATATGATCAGCCTGCATTTCTCGTTGTGATACCTTCAAAGACTTAATAACCTATACATCTGTTCATTGTGATCATAGTCTACACAGATTGAAAAAGCCCCCTGTTTTCTGAGCTATTAAAAACTGACCGATGTAATTATTTTTTATGATCAGCCTGCATCTGCCGTTGTGATACATTCAAAGACTTAATAACCTATAAATCTGTTCATTGTGATCAGAGTCTACACAGTTTGAAAACGCCTCTGTTTTCTGAGCTATTAAAAACTGAACGAGCGAAGATAGCAAAAGCATAGGCTGATCTCCGAGTCTACGCAGTTCGAAAAAGCACTCTGTTTTCTGACCTATTAAAGGCTTAAAACGAGCGAAGATAGCAAAAGCACAGGCTGATCTTCGAAAAACAAAATATATATACATATAAATAAAGTGATAGAAAAATCAGGCCGAAACGACCCACCAATTTGGCCGAAACGACCCACCCCCGAAATTGGGCCGAAACGTCCCAGGCCGAAACGACCCGGCCGAAACGACTCAGTACCGAAACGACCAAGGGACCGAAACGACTCAGGACCGAAACGTCCCGCGACCATCATGCTAGGTAAAAGTAATAATAATAATCAACCTTATTTATCAACGGTAACACAGTTAGTACTGGTACTTATCTTCCGTGAGGTCCTGGGTAGGAACCAGTACTACATGTAAGCAATGTGGACAAAGTCTCTTGCTCACAACAACACTTGGTGCTTGCAGGGATCGAACCAGCTACCTCTCAATCTCAAATCCGTTGCTTTACCCCCGCACCACAGCGCCTTATAATCTAGTTTCAGACAACTGCACATAATTCCACATTTCTTAAAATGCCCATATTTGGAAGAACTAGCTTCAGCTCAGCCTCTGTATCTTTCTACCCTCAAGTTTGACCTGCGGTTTTTTGCTCCAGTATGCAGAATCCTTACCGATGAAGTACTTGCAACTGATGTAATGTACAGTTTTACACATTTCTTCTCTTCTCCCATCGTGTCTGATCACATATAAACTGCAGATTTCACGAAAAATGCAGCTTCGAACCTACAAATTGCCACTTTCCTCAACAACTGACAGAATCTGTGACGAGTTTTGACTTCCGGGTGTGGAGATTCCCTCATGACGTCATCAAATATTGCGTACTTTTCCTTGTTGCTGGGGAAGTAAACAAATGCCATACCGGTGGTCACACGTCTGTATTTATTGCTTATTTTTCTGACTAAATGTATTGACAGGGAACATTATTGCCCATTCTTCAATGACAAATGGATATTTGTATCTGCCATTATGGGATATGAAGCTAATACTATTGACTAAGGTATATAAACTTTGTAAACCAACTTGATTTTCATTTTTTCTTTCCAGAAAAAGTGGGTGGGGTAGTTATTACAGCTGTCAAGTAGAAATTCAGACAGGTGTTAAGGTTACGGCAAGACGTTTGAAATATAGGGACTCAGGAAGGCCAATGCCTATAGTAGTAGTTACATGTGATAATTCCAAGGATATTCAGTGTTTACTTAAGGCAGATATAAGTGTGCATCATAGGCGGGTCAAGGTTGTGCCGTACAAAAGTAAGAGGTACACTCCTACACGGTGTTTTAACTGTCAAGAATTTGGCCATATAGCAGCTTTGTGTAAGAACAATAAGAAGTGTGAGAATTGTGCAGAAGACCATCAGGGTAGGTGTGTGGCTGGTTCTCACTGTGTAAATTGTGGAAATTCTCACCGTGCAAGTTCAGCTGATTGTCCTGTATATATTGCCATTAGGGAGAGGCTTCTTAGCAGGAGGCAGTGATCAAGTAGTTTAAGTTATAGTATAGAAATATATTGTTAAGCTATTATTTTTATTATTTATTTATTTGTTTGTGTTTATTTGTTGTTGAATTTTATTCTTTTATATACAGCATATATTTACATACTTGTTTGTTTAAGTTATATGAGGATGAAAGCATCTTGCCTTGTATAGGTACTCGGAAGTGGTAATACTAGACTACTATTTTCGGTTTAGATAGTGACAATAGTATTGTTTTAGGAAATAAAAATTCTTGTATACATGTACATTTAGTCTGACAGTTCTGGATACATAGATAGGTAAAAATGAAAATTGCGTATGCTAATATTAGATCATTAAATACTTCTTTTAGTTTAGTTGAACAGACATGTGAGAAACAGAAAGTTCAGATATTAGGTTTATCTGAAATATGGCATCCTGAAAATGCTATCAAAGATAACATAAAAAGAAAGTGGAATTGGATAGCTACAGAAAGAAATCAAGAAAGAGGAGGTGGTGCAGCAATTCTGATAGCTAAAAATATTAAAGTTTTCGAGAGAAAAGAGTTCGACAAGGAGAAGGTAGAAGCTGTGTGGTGTAATATCTATTCAAAGGAGTGTAATTTTGTATTAGGGTCAGTCTATATTCCACCAAATGATACAAAGAGTCTAGATGTTTTAATGAAAATTGTAAGCAAGCTGATGACAGAGTCTTTACCAGTTGTTATTATTGGTGATTTCAATGCACATCATCCATACTGGTTTGACAGAGATGCAAATAAGTTGGGGAATCAGTTGTTTGAGTTTTTGATGGATAAAGATCTGACTGTTGCTAACAATTCAACACCTACTAGAAAGGATAGAATCATAGATTTGACCATAACAAGTACCATTTTAAGGAATAAATTATCAGAATGGAGAGTACAACAGGAAGTGTATCTTAATACAGACCACAGTTTGATCACATTTAGACTTGGTGAGTATATGGAAGATGATATCTGTGAGAAGTTGGATTTTAAAAATACTGATTGGGATCATTGGGAAAGTGTTTGCACAGATTCTATTGATGATTGGCTGGACAACAGAACGAATGACACAGATGTGAATGATGACTACAAAGACCTCATAGAGGCGATACATCAGAATGTGGAAGAGTATATTCCAAAGAAGAAAGTGTGTTGTCACAGTAAAGGGTGGTGGAACTCAACATTGAGCAAATTAGCAAAGGATTTCAAGAGGGCTAGAAGAATGTTTGCAAAACGCAAAGATGAAGCAAATGAGAATAGAGTGCAGGAAATATATAAATTATTCAAAGAGGAGGAAATCAAGGCTAGAGAAAATTATTTGACTGAGATGGTAGATATGATGGATCCTCATAAGCCTGATCAGTTTTGGAAAGTGATAAACGCAGTGAGAAAAGATAAGACTAAGTCAGTTGTGCAACCAATTGTTAGAGACGATGGTTCATTGGCTGTGTCAGATGAAGAGATTTTTGTAGAATTGAAAGGTAGGTATGGTAAGGAGACCTTAGATGTGAAGGATTTTGATGAAAAGTGGTTCAATTCAGTGGAAGAGGAGATGATGGATAGATTAAGGTTAGAGGAAACGGTGATTCAAGAGGAAAATTTCTCAGAAACATGTGGTCATGAAAATAGTGATATTCACATTGAAGAAGTGGAAGCAGCAATTTCTCAACTGCAAAATAATAGTGCACCTAGCCCTGAAGAAAAAGTGTTTAATATTTTATTGAAAAGGGGTGGTGAAGCCATTGTGAAAGGTTTACACTATTTAATACAGAAATGCTGGTCCAACGGTGTACTGCCTGATGATTTCAAGTTAGACCCAAAGGTAATGCTTCCCAAACCCGGAAAGACAAACTATAACAGTGTTAGATCGTATAGGCCAATTACTTTAGAAAGTGTGATAGGTAAGATTATGGAAAGAGTTATCAGCAAAAGACTGATTTGGAAGTTGGAAATTGAAGGTGGTATAGCAAGAACTCAGTACGCATATAGGAAGCAAAAGTCATGTGTTCAGTCTCTTTTAAGGCTGTGTAATTCAGTTTCAGAAGCAAGGAATAGGAAGGAAAGTACAGTGCTCGCAGTGATGGATTATGAGTCTTGCTATGAAAGAATATGGAGAGCAGGTTTATTGAAAAAGGCATTTGAAAGTGGGATTACTGGCAGATTATGGCTATACCTTAAGAACTTCCTTATAGACCGGAAGTACTTCCTGAAAGTGAACAATTTTACATCTCCTACATTCCGGTCTGCAGTAGGCATACCGCAAGGATCAGTTATCAGTCCAGTGCTTTGTAATCTGTATACAAGTGATTCAATGAAGGAAGTGGTAGGTAATCATGCAGAATTTGCAGATGATAGCTGTGTTTGGGAAAGTAATACATCAGTGGCGGAAAGTTGTGCTGCGTTGAATGATAAACTGGCATCTGTGGTAGATTGGTGTAGGAGATGGAATATGTTGATTGCACCGGATAAGACAGAGATAATGGTATTTAAACATAACGGCAGAGATTCAGAAGTGAAGGCAGAGGTGAAGTTAGGCGAGAGTGTTTTAAAAACAACCAATTCAAAGAAAATTCTGGGTGTCACAGTAGATGATAAATTAAACTTTCACGAACATATTCAACAGAAAACAAAGGCTGGTTTCAGTGCCTTGAAATGTCTTGATAATTTCGTTCAAGGGCATAGAGGATGCAGCCAAACAGTGTATATGAGACTCTACAAATCCTTGGTTCTTCCGGTGATGGAGTATGGAGCAGCTGTGACAGTCGAGTCCCTTGAAGAAAGCAGTAAGGAGTTTGGAAAGGTTCAGAGGTCAGCGATGCTAAAGGCATCAGGTTGTTTGAACAGTACCAGTACAGAAGCTTTGGAAGTCTTGACAAACACCATGCCTATAGACCTACAGCTGAAGATAAGACAAGCACAAGAAGTCATCAGAATCAGTGCCAAGTATGAAGATGATCCTCTCAGGGAAGAGTTTGATGCATGGATAGAGGGGGATAAAACTGTGGGTAGAAGAGCTACTATTTTTCATTTATTGATGTCTAGGTTTAGGGAATTGAAGGGAATGTTAGAGTTTGAGAACATTGAGAAGGAATTCAGATATACCAAGGAATTGATGGGGCTCATCAAAGAGACAGGAAGTGTACACAAGGAAGAATTCACATTCTCCAAGGAAGAACAGAAAGAAAATATATTAGAGCTTCTTAGCAATTGTGATAAAAACGATGTATTAATGTTCACAGATGGATCAGCATTAGGTAATCCAGGTCCGACTGGAGCTGGTGCTGTGGTCTACCTTGAGGGTTACTCCAGCACACCAGTTTTGATGAACAAGGGAGTTTCTCCTATAGGTAACAATTATACTGGAGAATTGGTAGGTATACAGATCGGGCTAGAATTCTTGGCTGATCTAGACTTCAAAGGCAGAGTAGTTCATATTCTGACCGATTGTCAACCAGCTATTAAGACTGCTTTCAGTACTGAAATGCCAACTAACAAGATTGAAACAGTTCTCAGCATCAAGGAGAGTTTAGCAAAGGTAAGGTGTAGGGAGAATATTGTGAAAGTTCATTGGGTGCCCGGACACAAAGATATTGAGGGGAATGAGTTGGCAGATCAACAAGCAAAGGCGGCAGCATCAGAGATGATTAAAAATAATGAGGTAAAACCGACCCTGGACAAGAAAGAAGCCGTACGGGAGTGTAAATCACAGGGAAGGGAAAAATGGGAAAGAAGGTACAAGTGCTCAGACAAAGTGAATGTATTGCAGGATATAATTGGGGAAGTGGGAAAAAGGATCTGTCATGGAGATAGAGACAGAAGGACTTTCTCTGCAGTAAATCAGGTGCTGTGTGGACATTCAATCTTAAATGATCACCAGGCAAAAATTAACAAAGATCAGTCAAGTTTGTGCGAGACATGCAACATGAAAGAGAATGTGGATCATTTTCTTTTTCACTGTCAGAGATTTAAATCAGAAAGGGATACTTTAGAGTATAATGTAGAAGAGATTCTGGCCAGGGAGGAGGTGAAATTGGTAACAGACATTAACTTGAAAGTGTTGACAGGCATGATTGAAGACATTAGTAAGCAAGGAAGGAAGGAACTGACAGATGCACTGATGGAATACATCAGGAGCACTAAAAGATTTTGAAGGTCATTGTATTATGAGCATCATGTGTTTTTCACATAGGGAAATGCACAAGTGACTTACTTAAGTACCATGAGTTTATAGGCAGCGAAAAAATGCCTTATAGATATACAACAACAACAACAGTCAAATTATAAATTGTCACTTTGTGATTTTACTATTTTCTGCAATGACCTACATACTAGAAGTTTGCATCCCAGTTCGACTCCTGGAGGCGGTTAGGAAAACTTAGGTTTACTGTTTTATTCTGATTCTGTTTCCATATCTATAACTGAGGTAATGGCCAAATGTGCGGCAGTAGTATGGGCGACACAGGGGCTCGAAAATTATCTCGGCCAGTAGAAGGCTTTGAAATGAAATGAAATGAAAGGGTGCTCGATGGGTGCTCCAACTCCTTCGAGTTGGACACAGACAAGTACGGAAGGACAACCTTCTGGCTTCCATTTCATTTCATTCGGTGTTTGCAGGCTCTTGGGGCTGGAGATCGAGGTACTCCCAGCCAAGGTCTTCCAGTTGAGGGACGGCCACATGGTCTCTTGGAACCCAATCCAGGTTGTTGTCCCCCCAGACCCCCGACAACTGGCCATCCTCCAGGCTGTAGCCGAAAGAGAGCAGGAGCACCAGATTCTGCTGGAGGCAGAGCAGCAGTCTCGTCTACTGGAGGTCCAAACCCCAAGAGCACCAAGAAAGCACTCAACCTAACATCCGGCGTATACCTCTGTGCTTCGACTACCTTCCGCGGCGCACCGCGTATTCTTCTCTTCCTGGTTCCAGCCGGCGAGGATGGAGAGCCTGCGATGGATGTGGAAACGCCAACCTATGGACACTTCTTTGAGAGGGAGGTTGCAACGATCGGTGGTATTTAGGTGTTGCAAAAGCACACACTCCCCTATTCTGCCACCTGGGCGAGGAGCGGACGACATCGCAGAAGAAGAAGGACCGCCTTGCCACCCTTGCTATAGTTCGCAAAGAGAACACCGTCTAGACCACCACTGTCCCCCCCCCCCACAGATGCAAAAGAAAACTCCCCCGTGACAGCCAACGGCGTAGAGCTCCCTCAACTCCCACCCCAACCTATTTTTTGCCGTTTATGCATCGATTTGTCCCAATATGGTAGCGCTGCTCTCTCAACCTGCCGTAGTTCGCGCAGCGGACTCTGGTCTTTGAGCGACTCCCAAACACGCTTCTCGGGCCAATTGTCGTATGCCTTTTGCTGCTCCTGGAACAGCTCGAACGGAAAGCGTGGCGTGCTTCCCTTCTGTGGACTACTTCCATACCTGCTGCTTTTCTTTGCTTCCGAGTGGAACCAAATAGGTGTTAGGCCAGCTCTTGCCAAGATACTTGGAGATACTTGGGGACTTCGACACACATGAAATTTAGCCTATTCCATGCAGAAGGGATGCCCGACCGGCAGAGGCTTCTGCGCTAGTTGTTCCGGAACATCGGCCAGCCGGTTGGTGTTCGACGGCTTCTTCGCGTGTGGCGGAGCCATGGGCGTACAATGGTTCCAGGTCTTTGCCACCACCGCCCAGACGACTGCCGCGGCAATGGAGATGTATACCCATCCTTGGGCCGTATCCACCATTTGCTCTATTTTCTCGAGGACCGTCCGGGTATCTTGTTGGGCCTCCTCTGTTTTTTCTCTGTCTCTTCTAGGAAGGCATCCAGATCTTCGTCTTCTTCTTTGTCTGTGCTGTCGGCCAACGTGGCCAGCACCTCCTCCAGCAGTCTCGTAGATTGCTGTGCTTGGGACTCGAGTCCCTCCAGCCTTTTGAAGAAGTCTACGACAGTCTGGAGCGGGGCTTTTTGTTGTTCTTTGGTGGAGCCAACGGAAGCAACTCCTTTGAAGGGCAAGAGGCTTTGTGCTGACTCATATATATCTAGTGCAGGATCGTCGCGAGACACACGTTCTATAGCGTACGCACCCTGTTCCCATATTTTGTCTAGCCTATTTTGCCCTATTTTGTATTTTCGGCGAACTTCGGCGCCTGATAGGAGGCCTTTGGATTTGCAAATATCTTCGATATTCTCGAGTGAAAGATTCCATTTTCCAAGTTTGTACCCAACACAATAGATATATTTCCAAATCGGGACGCGAACAAATCGGAAACATCAATGTGGGTGCCTCCTCGGGCCTGTACATCGGGATGCAAGAAGGTCTGCCGCAGGTGCTGGTTCGAGCAGTCGACATAGTCGGCCAGGTGGCCGCCGATCGGCTAGCGAACCTCGCCCGCCTCGAAGTTCAACACGACCTTGTTGTAGATCTTTGTGGGGACCGTGTAGCCGTCTCTGCTTGTGCGAACCCAAGTGCAGACGTGTTTTCCCACGCTATCGGTGGTCACCAGTAGGGCTGACTATCGATGCCAATTTTGACTATCGTGATAGTATTGCTATCGTGGAAACTACTATCACGATACTATCACTATCGCGGCATACTATCACAATACTATCGTGATACTATCGGGCACACTAATTAATGATTCATAGATGTTGTATCACTCACATAAAATGGCTAAGAGTGACAGAACGAGTTAGGAAAATTGCAATGGCCTAAAATTAATACCTTTGCAGTGTTTGAGATTTTCTGCTTGTGGAAACTGACACATGGTAATCGTTCTTCAATTGTTTGATGTTTGCCGCCTGTGTTAAATAAATCTGTGGATTCAGTTAATTAGGTAACCCGATTATTACATAGAATTACGTAATCAAAGCACGCTATTTTAGCACCTCTTTAGGGGTGACATGAATCTAACAAACTGCATTAAAACTTGAATTTACATATTTTTTATTTGAAGTTAGCATCAAAAGCTAGACTATCGAAATAGAAGTAAAGCAATTATCAAGTCGGTTTTTTCATCTAGCAATATGTACAGGGCTCGACCTGGGCTCTCTGGCTCTGTGGGCATTTAGTCCTTGCACACAAGACAGCTACGACAAGCAGCAATAATAAAACAAAGTTTTCATGTAATGAAAATTGGCCGTTTTGACCTGTTATTTTTTCTGGAATATCCCTCTATTATAATACAAAGACAACCAAAAATAAAATTAGAAAGACCCACGAAAAATCAAAATGCCAGTTTGTCCCAGGTTGTCCAGTGTCAACCATCAAAACGTCCAGAATCACCTTAAGAAAGTACTTGATAGACGGAGACCTAAGGCCTCTTGCTGCACGTTTTTTCCCTACAGAATGACGACAGGAAAATAAAACTTTGTGTGCTTAAATATTCCCCCAAGAATTTAATCCCAATCGGTCCGGCCAGCCGACTGATGACATCATCATTGATGCATTTGTGCATACTTACCGACTAATCTGAGTCTATCATGTACTCGCATGCACATTCTGTGCATTTTTCGAGAAACATTTCTAATGAGACCACAAAAGGGCGGTTTAACAGTCTGGTCCTTATACGCAAAAAGAGTCACATATACAACAAGTTAAACTGCATTATACCGTCATTTATTATACATTTATCTATGTGAATGAGTCAGCACACAGCAAAAACAAACATTTCTTCATACACAAGATCAGCTTGTGCATCCTGCGAATGCCTTCGAAACTGAACAGGGAAATGGCGTTCGTCCCAGAAGTTATACTACGCAAGGATAATACAAACAGCAAACATTTATATATGACTGCGCAGGCTGATCTGAGCCTCCACATGTCACACAGGTTTCACTGTCATGTTTTCAAAAAGTTGCATGCAACAAACGCGTGATCAAACTATCATTGACGTTTTGTTATTGAAAAACGCGGGGAAATTTCTGACTGCCTCAACTGCACGTGCAAAAATGACGGCGGGAAATTCATCGCCGCGAGAAATTTACCACACGGCAAATAACTATAATACACGTGTGACCAGCGAAGACTCAGATCATCATGCACATATGTGAAGGCTTATCATTCCGTCCTGATTACAGCTGAATGGATATCCTCAGCAAAAATACTTGCGTCATTACACAACAGTACAGGTATATTTTCAAAGTATATTCAAGTAAAAAAATAAAATAAAAAAAATCGAAACTATCGATAGTTGAGTGAACTATCGGTGATAGCTATCGATAGTCCAAAGTACTATCGATGCATTGCTATCGAGGCAGTCCCTATCGCGATGCATCGAACTATCGATGCATCGTTACACCCCTAGTCACCAGTATCGTGGGAATTTCTTTGCGCATGACAGTAGCAAGGTCGCCTTGCTCGCGGAATCCCTTGTTCGCGCAGAGGTACTCCACGAGCGTCTCCCCGTCGAGGATCCCCGAGAAGTTTCGCGTGTAGTGGATGGAATAGAGGTCGTAGCCATGGGCAAACAGCTGACACTCGCATGCTGGCAAGGAGGCCTGCAGCTCATCCATGGGGATCTCGGATACATCCACCTTGGCCACAAAGATGCGGGCCAGTTCGGTCCCGGGATATAGCTGTTGCCACTTCGCCTGGAGGGCCTTTTTGTCGGTGTCGAACTCGATCCTGGCAATGGTCTCCCGGATGGCACTTCCCTCTGTCCTTTCCCGGGTCGCGATCGTGTGGACGATGCTTGTCTCTATGTGGCCTCTGTTGGTACCATTTGGGGCCTTCCCCAGGCTCTCGTATACAGCGGTAGAAACCCTGTGCACCATTTTTTTCGCGGCACCACCCTCTTCGGTTGTGCATGAGAGGTCTCCGCCAAGGACTACACAAGCTTCGCGGCGTAGGTAGACGTGGACGTCGTCGACAAACGTCGGAAGCCCGGGGAGGGGCACAGGTGTGTGCGGCCCAAGTTGCCGGCCAGGTAGTCGACCTGGGCAATGTCTGGCACAAGATTGCTCTCGTGTGTGTTCTCTAGGAGAAGGTGGGGGGCCACGAGCTTTTCGGATCGCAGGCCCATGGACTGGAAAGTTGCTTGTACAGTCATGTTGCTTTGGTAGCTCTACGGTGTTGGAGCCAAGTATGGTTGCTCGATATTTTTGGATCTACCAATGTCTAATTGGAGTTTTTTGCCAACCCGCAATTCGCAAAATTGTATGCCTTTGGTGCCGGTGCAAGCCGAAAAAGCGATAGCCCCGGGGAAAAAATACGCTCTCGTGTCCCTACACAAAAAAGGAAGCGTTGGTAGCCCCGACCAAAAATACGCCATAGTACTCTGCACTTCTCGCAGGCATCTCTGTGGCAGGTCTGGAAAAAGTAGCCGAAACTACCGGTAGCCCCGACCAAAAATACGCTATTATAAAGGTCGATGGCTCATCTCAGGCGCCGATCTGAACCCGGAGGTATGTGTGGTTTCGTCTGTGGCAACAGGGACAGGCAAAGAGGGTGGAAGTTTTTTCTATGACTTTTTGGCTAAGACGGCGCGTTACCTCGTCGCGTTCGGTCTTCCCGGCCAGGGGTTACAGCTCAGTTGCCGTCATATCACCAAAAACATCCGGAAGCATATCCCCTGCCGCAAGCCTATCTAGGGCCCACCCTCCACCCTCTACCTTGCTCAGTATTGTGCCTATGGGGTCAATGTTGGCCAGGACGATGCCACAGCGGGCGCTGTAGATATTCACAAACATCGGAGAGTCCCACTGGCGGTTGTAAGCGCTGGCTGATTCCTCACACGGGTAATCGCTGCGTTGTAGCACCCGCGTTCAATTCGTTGGGCGAAATCACGGCTGCGCTGCTCGTCGAAGCGTGGGTCTTGAGCAAGGGCTTTGTAGAAGAGATCCCTGTAGCATTTACGGGGGTCAATAGGCTCTTGTATTCTGTTTCTTTATAATCATTATATCTAAGAATTTCTAAA
Organism: Lucinisca nassula; assembly: GCA_963580285.1. Taxonomy (NCBI): domain Eukaryota; kingdom Metazoa; phylum Mollusca; class Bivalvia; order Lucinida; family Lucinidae; genus Lucinisca; species Lucinisca nassula. Next base: position 709,698 of record OY757013.1, on the reverse strand, counting down.
TTATTAGCTATAAATTTTTTTACGTCGGGTACCACTCTAGAGGGCCCTGGGGGGGTGGGCCGGCCCCTCTAGCTGGTGGGAGATAGTATGTGCCCCACATGCATGCACATGTGTGCGCGATATGAAAGTGTCCCAGAACCCTCATTGTATATACTACTGCGGCCCCCGCATATCCGGGGCTTGTAGTTGAACAACAACAACAACAACAAGTTGAAGAAATAGATGGGCTACATGATGCTTCCACACAGAGCTGAAACCAACCGCATACGGGGTACTGGTAAACAGCTTAGAGGATTTAAGCCTGCCTGGGTAAAGCGGTGTGAGAGTGACCGTCCATGCTTATAAACCCTACTAGTTTCATTGGGCGACAGGGCTTGAGATGTCATTTCATCTCATGGTTGGGTAAAAGTCCTGCAAAATTGGGAGCAAATGTTCTAAACTACACAGTGTTGACGGGAACGTTAAACCACAAATCAAACAAACAAAATGGCCAAATGTGACCGACGTGGGGGCCTGTGTACTACTACTTCTGGCTGCCTTGTTTTGCAGGAAGGCCTGGATTGACTGGCACAGTGGGAGCTGATTGGCAGATCAGAATCAGAATTGTTACTGGTGACAAGTCAAATTGCATTCATACACCAGGTGAAGATGAAGTTCAGTTGTTGTCGAGGTGGACTGTCCATGTTAATAAACCCTATTGGTTTTATTGGCCGACAGGGCTTGAGATGTCGTTTCTATCTTTCTATCTTCTCATTCTGAGTCGGTCATATTTGGTCAGTTGGGTGGGTGGCTAAATTTAGAATTTAGCACACAAAAAAAATCATCTCTGGATGAGTCCTTAAAACTATTTACAATCCAAACACAGAGGTATCCTAAAACGCATACCTCTGAGTCTCAATCTTATACCGTGCGGGCTTTGAACTCCTCTGCAGTCTTGGCATTCACCGCAGAAGATGGAAGACTATTCCACTGAGGAATAGTTCTAGGGAAGAAAGAGTTTTTCAGGGCATCACTATAGGACTGGTACCTACGATACTGTGAGTTATTTGCTCTTGATGCCCTTGTCCGGGATGACACTGTTGCAGGGGTCAAATACCTATCCTTGTTAATTGATACTGTACCAGAATGTATCTTGTAGAAGAAGGTTAAAGAGGACTGCTCATGAAGGGTCTCCAGGGATGGCCACTCTAGCTCAGCAAGCATGTCACCGACGCTACTTCTATTTCGCCATCGTCTGCAGGTCCATCGAGCAGCTGTCCTCTGCACCTTCTCCACCTGCTGAATCTGAGTTTTAACATATGGATACCAAATGGGTGATGCATATTCAAGCTGAGGGCGAACCAATGTTTCATATGCAACATCCTTTGTCAGCCGAGGTGCAAAAGCCAAATTACGTTTCATCTCAATGTCGGGTAAAAGTCCCACAAAATTGGAAGCAACGTCTCCAAAATGACCTTTACAGTGTTGACGGGGACGTTAAACCTCAAATCAAACAAAATCCACTTCTTGAAAGGGCCTCATATCTCAAAAACCATTCAGATCCCTACCCTAAACCATGTATATTCTTGGTCCTTATGATAAGACACATTCAGTGACAACAATCTGGGGCTTTCCTGGGATCTGCTGGGACCATGACCCAGCCCCTCCACTGTTTAAAAGGCCTAATATCTCAGGAACCGTACAGATCTCCACCCCTAAACCATATATACTCTTGTTCTTTATGATATGACACATTCAATGATACCAACCAGGGCTCCGTTTGGTTCTTTCTCCACCCCCTCTACTTCATAAAATTCGTAATATTTAAGATAGGAGTCCACATTGGTGCTCATTTGGGATGGGGGTTCGTTTGGGACGCTTCATAATCGTTAGATTAAAATATATGGCTGCCAGTGGGCAGTGCCCACCTTAGCTCTGGTGAGCATAGTGGCCCATGGGCCTCTTGTTTTGAATTTTTATCTGATATTTATTGTTTCTGAGAACTGAAACTGGCTGATCGTGTGGGGATATGGATGGTCTACGAGACCAGACAGCATGATTTGGGGATTTATTCCTGTTCTCTGACCTCTCTTACATGTCAGTCAGTGACTTGTGATTCAGTTTTAAATCTGAACTAGGCAAGGCAATGGAAATGAAAATATACATTCCAAAACAAAGCATCTAGTGTACCTTTGATCAAACAGCTAATTGGAAGACGTGATCAAATGTACTATGATGCTCGTAAAAGTATCAGGCGAGACGTGAAGAGCCATTACAAACGGTTCAGAGCACATGTACAAAAGTATACTGGAAGGGAACCATTGAAGATGACAATATTGATCTAGAAGGCCCCCAGAAGAACTGTAAAGTTAAAAAATATTGGTCATTTGTAAAGTACATGTAACTTAGAAAGGAAACGTTTCGGATGATCTCACTTAGGGAAAATGGAATTTTGAAAACAAATTCGTGGGATAAGACTAATCATTACTAGGATGCAGTCGATGGCACGCCATTGAAAATTCCCACGCTTTCTCTACAAGTACCAAATAACAACATGTATTTGCAATTGAATTTGACTGACATGTTCCGAAAAACTTAAATTTTGACCCCTCACCAGGGCCCCAATCTGATCCCAGGGTAAAAAATTTTGCTTGTATTATATTCTACTAAATCATCCCATTTGATTTGATATGCCACATGACTATGTTCCAAAAAACTTTAATTTTGACATTTTGACTGCTGACCCCCCCCCCAATCTCCCCCCAAAAATTGGAAAAAAGTCCCACAAAATTGGAAGCAATGTCTCTAAAATGACCTATACTCTGTTGATGGGGACATTAAACCTCAAATCAAACAAAACTGTTTGACTGATGAACATGTCTGTTTACACTTTGCTTTATAGTGCAAATGAACGTCTTCAGCATGCCGTCAGCACAATATGAGCAACGTAAAAGTGCAGTGCATGCATTGTGAGCGCCGTAAAAGCACAGTGCATGCAGTGTTTGTGCTGTGTAAGCACAGTGGATGCTTACAATCGCCACATGTGTATGCACAGTGAGAGCGCATAGTGAATCACCATCAAGAACACTGCAGGATCGTGATAGATCGCCATGTAAGCTCTGTAGCAATGTCTTGGTCGCTGTAAGGACGCCATGACAGCTCCATGTTCACGAAAAATATCCCATATTTCTTGCGATCTCGCGACATTCTGAAAAATTAAACACTGCCATTCCATCGCAGTGGAAACGCAACATAGTGTGACAGGGGCTTTACAGGACATTTTGTAGAAAGGAAAAATATGGTTAATTTTAAACTGATCATTTAGACCATGAAGGGAAGAACAATACAATTAAATTTACACATGACAGTTTCCCATTCAAACTTGTTTGGCTAACAATATGTACTTAATGTTTCAGACTGGCTCTGGTTCTGATGTATGAAGAAGTTACCCCTATTGTTTAAGAATGGCAGGGAAAAATCGTGCAGTGAGTCCCCTCTCCAATGGCTCGTATGCCAGTAACTATAGCGATGATTTTGAGGATGATGATGACCACCGTAACACAAGATATAAAACACGGTCTCCACTCTTACGAACAGGTTGGTATATCAGAACCTTCACAGCAGACATACTCTGTTAACTCCATTTCTTAACCCATAAAATGCCAATCACGACAATTGTCGTCTGCTTTGCCATCTGCTGGTTACCTTAAAAGTAATTTTCGCAAACAGTGTGGAGCAGTCTGATCTTGGCCCACACTGTTTGCCTGTATGCAAAAATATTTTTAAAAAGTTTGCAAAAAAAGTTCAGCATACAACATAAGCAGAAGACATTTTCAGATGTAGTTCTTCTCGTCGTCTTAAGGGTTAGGATCTAGGATGCCATTGAGGGAGAATCTGTATTTTGTCTTACTCAGCACACCAACAGATAAAGTGAGTATTTTTTGAATACAGAAGGACAATTTGCCTTATTTCTCCATATAAACCTATGTTGTGGGTATTCATTTGAGCCACCTGACAGAATACTAAGGCTGGCACGATTAATCGGATAATCGATTATTCAATCGATAAATTCTACAATAATGATTATCATTGCTGCATGATTTGCTTGCAATTGATTATTTGATAAGTACAATTTACTACCCAAAGTTGTGCCGAAAATAGCTGTATGAGTGGCAAACAGTACTGACCCAGATGAGATGCCGCATTCTGCGGCATCTCATCTGGGTCTACACTGTTTGCTCAGGTCTGTCTGTTCAAATACATATGGAAAAGTACAGAATATGGTAGGAATCATGCTCAGACAGAAAGCCAGACGGGTAAAACCATGACCAAATCTTCAGTGATTACTAATCGATTATCAATCGCAATGACAGGAATGATTATCGATTATCTTTTCAGCTCCGATTAGCCAGCCCTACCGAATACCCAGAACTTAGACTTTTATGCAGAATTGTAAAAAAATATCCTTTAATTATCACCAAATAATTACCTTACTATAAAAAAAAAAAAAAAAAAAAAAAAAACTAAAATTTCAGACATTTTGAGGACTTCTTATAATTCTCCAAAAGTTTTAACATTTGTTTCATGATCCAGAAGGAGTCCAAAAGGTGCAGATGGAATGGCAAACATTGTCCACCCTGATCAGACTGCTCCTTTAGGAGGAGCAGTCTGATCTGGGTCTGCCCTGTTTGCTTAGGCTTATCTGTCCCAATATTTATGATCATTATTGAACCTATAACAAATACTCTGTGCAGTTTGTACATCCACTTGGTGTGAGGAAGGTTTGCAGTTTGTGGCAACAAGAGGAAAGGGTGGTTGGTGGGCTGGTATTGGCCAGACTCCTAACTCCAGGTTTCCCTGAAAATGAATATTTGCAAACAATATGCATGTAAACACAGATTAGGTGTATGAAACACCTTTTTGTTACAGTGATGAACTCAGAAAAAAAAAATAAAAAAACACCCTGGAATTTAAGAATGAACCCGGGCTATGGTGTTTAAAGCACCACGGCTTAACACGGTTCTTTGTCATCAGATACTGTATTGCATCATGTCAACAAGTCCGTGAAATGAACACCCCTCTAAACCCCACTTTATGTAGAGAAAAATGGGGTTTATTGGGGTATACATTATTTTTGTTATTTCTGCTGCAAGACATAGGTTGTGGGTACTTGTTAGGACTGCCTACAGAATAAACTCCACCTTTTCAAACTTGCCGTATAGCTCCAGATCAGATGACTTCTGAAGTCATTCAGAAGTCAACTGATCAGGATCTACACTGTTTATCAATCAGTTTGCAGATTTGGATGATACATTTTATAAAGTAATTTGATTGGCTGATAGTCAGAAATGGGAAAATTGATTTATTCAGCAGGACAAGGGTTAAATAAGAATGGGTAAACCTTCAGGGATGGTGACTGTTACAAAAAAAATTGTTGTCTTTATTTTCAGCAGGAGTCTACTTTGAAAAGGATTTGCACCTCTGCTCCTTTTAGAGTTACCTTTTCTTCGAGCTACCTTTTGTGATCACTTTTTGTCTGTCTTCTGTCTTGTGTGTGTCCGTCCGTGTATCTGTAAATAGTTTGTTCAAACAACATCTCCTAAACCACTGATTAGATTTTGACCAGACTTCACAGGAAAGATCTGTAGTTGGTCCTCTTTCAAAGGTGTTGAAATGGTTCCAGTCCATTGCACATCTAGGTCGCAGTATCCAAAAATAGATTTTTTAACTAAAAACTTAAAAAAATCTTCTTCTCTGAAACTGTAAGGCCCAGGTCTTTGATATTTGGTATGAAGCTTCATCTGGTGGATCTCTATCAAGATTGTTCAAATAATAGCCTATGGGCCAAAAATGGTCCCGCCCCGGGGCCCACATTTTGCATTTGCATGTTTTACTTACACTTGTAAAACTTAATTTGTGACCGTAAAAGATCTGATTTACCTCCCCAAATCACAATTTTAAATACAATGTTCCCATTCTAATGCACTGATTCAGTTATATTGTTAAAAAATGTACTATTTTGCCCAAAGTGGCAAGTGGTGCTACCCAATGAAAAGTGACATTACATGATGACGTCAGGTTTCCGACAGTATATCGCAGAATATACTGTCACAATATTTTTGACATTATCAAATCAAACATCGTGTTACATACATGCATTATAAGGAAACATTGAAAGTTCTTCTTTCATGGGTAGTAATGAAAAGAAAGATATTTAACCCATTGCATGCGAGATACCCCTAAAGGAGTACCTTGGGAGACAGCGCAGGCCCAGATCAGATGAGACGCAGCATGACGCGACATCTGATCAGAGCCTGCACTATTTATTTGCTAACAGTAAAAACAAAAAAAATAGGCCTGACACCCCTTATATGACAAATGGACTTGTCCAACATACAGCAATTGAAGAGTCCACCAGTATACAATGGGTTAATGTTGAGTAATTATCTGTCTTCATTTGATACAATGTTCCTTACACACAATGAGTACTATCCATTTAGGACCTATGGCTGACAGAACAATTTGTTAAACCATGAAAGACAAGACAAGAATTTTTAGTTGCATTTATAAACCGTATTTACCGTATGTATTCGGACAGACAGACCTTAGCAAACAGTTTAGACCCAGATGAGGGTGTAAACTGTTTGCCACTCATCCGGCTATTCTTAGACATAACGGGCCTCAGTGTTTTGTTTGATTTGAGGTTTAACGTCCCCATCAACACTGTAAAGGTCATTTTGGAGACGTTGCTTCCAATTTTGTGGGACTTTTACCCGACATTGAGATGAAATGACATCTCAAGCCCTGTCGCCCAATGAAACCAATAGGGTTTATTAACATGGACGGTCTGCCTCTTACCGCGGTTCCTGGACAGGCTTAGATCCTCTAAGCGGTTTACCAGTACTAGTGTGCTGGCCGGATTCAGCTCTGGGTGAAAGCATCATGCAGCCCATATATTTCTTCAAGCCCCTATGGGCGGGGGCTGTCGAGCCTCAGTGGCCTAGTGGATAAGAGCACTGACTCTTAATCATTAGGTCTCTCACCGTTGCAGGTTCCATCCTGGCTAGGGTCACATGTGAGATGCCAAGTCCTGCAACCGAAGGTCAGGTGGTTTTTCTTCGGGCACTCGGGGTTTTTGCCCACCCTGATTGACAATTTGGTTAGATATGAGTGGAATAATCTTGAAAGAGCCTTAAAACCAAACCAAAAAAAAAACATTCTTAGACATTGGGTCGTAAATTGTACTCGTTCAAATTTTAGAACAGCTATGTTATGGAGTTGAAGTGTCCGAATATTTAGGGTAAATACCGTATATATTATACTTTGTAAACTGACGAAGCTCATTGTTCCTATTTTAGCAACATCAGATAAGGGCACAAAAGTGAAGGCTCATGAAAGAGCAGTTCATTCAGTAGGTGCCAATGAAAGCCGCAGTAAGTGATAACTATGAGCTAGAATAGAATAGAATAAAAACAGCCTGTATCTTTATATATATAATTATATCATCAGCTCACAATAATAGTGCATTCTCCAAAATGGTTATTTTGTAAAGATATTTTGTGATATTTTTCTTTTTTGTACAAAAACATAGGTTGTGGTTGCCTGTTAGAACTGCCTCATTGAGGTGGTTCTAACAAGTGCTCACAACCTATGTCTTGGAGCAGAAATAAGAAAAATAATATACCCCTGTAAACCCCAGTTTTCTCTACATAAAGTGGGGTTTAGAGGGGTATTCATTACATGACTTGATAAGGTGATAGGCAGCAAAAATAATCAGATGGAATATTTGACTGATCAGCTTAGACTCAGATCAGCCTGTACATCCTTGCAGTTTGATCAGTTTGTTTGACTGAGGTTTAACGTCCCTGTCAACACTGTATAGGTCATTTTGGAGACGTTGCTTCTAATTTTGTGGGACTTTTACTCGGCATTGAGATGAAATGACATCTCAAGTCCTGTCGCCCAGTGAAACCAATATGGTTTATAAGCATGCACGGTTCGACTCGCATCGCTTTTCTTGGGCAGGCTTAGGTCCTCTAAGCGGTTTATCAGTACTTATGTGCGGTCCGATTCAGCTCTGCGTGGAAGCATCATGCAGCCCATCTATTTCTTCAAGCCCCGTTGGGCGGGGGCCAAGCAGTTTAATGAGAGCTTCACAAATCATTTTATTCCCTTTGTCAGCCATGGTATAAACAGGCAGTATCGCCTGGGCAAACAGTATAGACCCAGATGAGCTGCTGCAGGATGCGGCATCTCATCTGGGTCTTCACTGTTTGCCACTCATCCTGCTATTCTTAGAAACAACATCGGGTAGTAAATAGTACTTACTCAAATTTAAGAACAAGTATGGTAGGAGGTTAGGTGTCTGAATACATAGGGTAAATAAGGTATTTTGACCATAGTAAGTGGCTGTGAATAGGGCTGGCTAATCGGAGCTGAAAAGATAATTGATTATCAGTTCTGTCATTGCGATCGATAATTGATTAGTAATCGCTAAGGTTTTTGTCATAATTTTACCTGCCTGGCTTTCTTCTGAGCATGACTTTTACCATATGTTGCACTTTACCATATGTATATTTGAACAGACAGGCCTAAGCAAACAGTGTAGACCCAGATGAGACGCCGCATTCTGCGGCGTCTCATCAGGGCCTGCACTGTTTGCCATTCATCCAGCTATTTTAGGTATAACTTTGGGTAGCAAATTGTACCTATCAAGTAATCGATTAAAAGCAAATCAAAAATGATAATCTTTTTTGTCGAATTTATCGATCGATTAATCGATTATACGATTAATTGTGTCAGCCTTAGCTGTGAAGACTGATCTGAGTCATTACAAGTCACATGCCATCTTATAGCTTTTGCTGATACCTGCCACCATTTGGCCATTGTTTTAGCCACACATGCTTGCTACTTATACAATGTACATATATTCTAATGTACAACTGTTAGTGCATTCAAAATCCGGAACAGATCCAATAACCAGAATTTACCTGAAATGACTGGAACGGACCAAAAAAGAACCCAATTTTCTCATTTTTCTTTTTTTTTTTTTCTAAATTTTGCTTTTTGCTATGCTCTTTCTATGCATTGACCATGGATCCAGTGGACAGTCTGGAAAATGTCCATGGACAGTGTCTGCTCAGTCCATGGATTTTCTACACCTGGCCCATGGGTATTTAGCAAGGTCATTGATTAGATCTTGGGAAGGCTTTTTATTATAAAGAAATCTGGCATTTGACAATTTCATTGGGTAGATCATGTCAATATGTATCTGCATGCCAAACATTATCAAAAATATTCCAAGCAGTTCAGAAGTTAAAGGGATTTTAAAATGTATCTGCTTTCAAAATTGTTAAAAGTTACTGTAATGATCCTAAGTATTGGGACAGATAAACCTTTAAGCAGACAGTACAGATTCAGATCAGACTGCTCTTAAAGGAGCAGTCTGATCAGGGTCTACACAGTTAGCCATTCTGTCTGCACTTTTAGGACTTCTTGCAATTGCTGGATCATGAAACAAATTTGTTAAAATTTTAGGAGAATTATAGCATGTCCTCAAAATGTCAGAATTTTTAGGGTTTTTATGCTAAAGAGTAGTATATAGAGTGGGGGTTTTGGGACAAAAGTGTACCTTTGCAACAAATAAGTAAATGAAGTATAACTAGTAGTATATACAAGTAGGTTCTGGGACACCTAGCATACACACAGATAGGGACGGCGTAGGGACACCAAGCATGCACACACAGATAGGAACAGGGTAGGGACACCCCGTATGCACACACAGGTAGGGACACCCAGCATGCACGCAGATAGGGACACCCAGCATGCGCACACCAGAACACAGGTAGGGACACCCCGCATGCACACAGTTAGGGACAGGGTAGGGACACCCAAAATACACACACAGATAGGAACAGAGTAGGGACACCCAGCATGCATGCACCAGATAGGGACAGGGTAGGGACACCCTACTAGAGAAGTGGGGACGCAAAGCATTGCAATGCCTGGAAAAACACAACTGTCCTAGGAAGCCATTCGGCATATCGCTTCGGGCGAGATGGGTATACGGGCAGCGAAGTCGAGATATGGGATAGGAGAACGACGGGTTCTCCGTATTCATAAAGGCTTGGAGAACTGGAGAGGTGCTGGCCCAGTTGGCCGACAACACGGACAAAGAAGAAGACGAAGTTCTCGATGCCTTCCTAGAAGAGACAGAGGAAAAAGCAGAGGAGGCCCAACAAGATACCCGGACGGTCCTAGAGAAAATAGAGCAAATGGCGGATAATGCCAGAGGATGGGCATACAACTCCATTGCCGCGGCGGTCGTCTGGGCGTTGGTCCCAAAGACCTGGAACCATTGTACGCCCATGGTTCCACCACATGCGAAGAAGCCGTCGAACACCAACCGGCCAGCCGTTGTTTCCATTCCTCCGGAAAAACAAGGGCACACTGCTGCGCTTCCACCGCCACCAGTAAAAAAGACATACGAACCTGGGCACCCCTTCTACATGGAGTAGGACGCAACACCTAGGTCTTGGGCTCCATTTTGGCTCTCCGCCAGGGTCTGGCCCTATCTCCTGTGGCTACGCAGTCCTCGCGGCGCAGGTAGCCATAGACACAGACGTCCTGGACGAACGCCGGAAGCCCCTTCAGGGGCCGCAGGTGGGTGCAGGCAAGGTTGCCGGCCAGATAGTTGTCTGGCACAAGATTGCTCTCTAGTAGTATCTCTCGGCATCCCTATGTTGCCTAGTCCCCGCCCCGTGCCCCTGGCATCTCTTTACTGTTTGGGAGCACAAAGGACACTTCTAGATCATCCATTTTCTTCGAAATGGGCGATTCGCAGATTTTGCCTAGTTTGCAAAGAAATGGTTGGTCGAGCATTCGGAGGCTTTCTATTCTTCCTTGGAGTTGCGTCGTTTCTTGGATGCGATACCCATACACTGGGGTGGAGGGTTGCTCTTCGTTGGGATCCGACAAGAGAAGAAGTAGCCTATTCTTCTTTTTGTTTCGGCCTATCGAGAAGTTTTGCAAAGGTAGGTCCCCTCCGAAAGATCGCCAGCTTTTTTCCACGCGGTGTATGGTGGGGTGGTGTCCAATTCCAATATTCCTCTAGGCATGCTTGTGTTTGGCAAATCTTGGTGGTGGATTTGGGGTGTTCTTCCAAGCGGGGTCCGGGGAGGCTCTAGTTCAAGGTTTTTGCAGAGATCGTGTCCTGCAAGCATCCGCCACGTACATGTATCGCGTTTGCATGGGCAGGCCGCCGCCATAGCTCCGACAAGGCTTTTAAATCGAAGTATCCATCCTAGACAGTCGTCGTCGTGCAAGTTCTCGATGTTGCAAACATCCCCGATTTCAATCTCTTCTGGAATCTCTAGCGGTGGTAGCATTGGTGGGGGTCCAGTGGAAAGATCCCTGTTTTTCCAAAGAACGCATTCCTCGCTAGCAACGCAGTGGTCTATGGCCCCGCATTTGCAAGTGGAGCCATCCAAGAGGAGTAGTGGTACATTGCTGTCGGACATAGTAGCAAGGCAGTCAATACATTTGCCTGCATGTCTTTCTCTCGGCTCCGACTCCGCAACAAAGAATCAAATTTTTCCTGTACAAGGTAGGAATTGGTTTGGGGGGTAGATGTAGACGATGTCTACTACTATACCACTTTCTACAAGCTCTCTGGCAACGAGAATATATATCTCGAGAAATTACCAGGGGATTTGGTATCTTTCGTAGAATGTGTGCCCCAAGAGCTCCAAAATTTCTTTGTCCTTCTCTGATAGAAACAATTGTGGTGTGGCTCTTCGGATAGAATCCCAAGTTGCCCTATCTGGTTGGTCCTGGGTTCGTGCAGGAGTATGTTCCTCTGTATTGCCCCGAATTCTTGCATACCTGGCTTGGGAGATGTGGAATTTTTTCTTCGCCTCTCGTACAGATAGCCTGCCAGATCAGATTTCGGCGTAGGCCTCTCGCGACAGCTGGGCTCTAGGCATGTTTTTTTGTGTATGCCTTATACCTCTATTTCTCTAATTGGAAGTACACTTTGGTGTGTCTGGAAGCCGAGCATCTAGGGGGCAGAGGTACACTTTCGTAGCAGGGTGTCTTCAACCTCGACGTGCGTCTGCTGCAACTTTTCCGGCACCACGCCCTCTTCCCCTTCTTCCGGTGCTTTGTCCTTCCCCGCAGGAGGGCCGCGCGCGCAAGGTCTTCTTGCAGTTTTGCATTCTCGACCTCCTGCTGCTCCTCCCGCCTCCCTCTTTCTTTCCGGGCTTCCACAAGGTCTTCTCGCAGTTTTGGGTTCTCGGCCTCAGCTTCCCTCCGCCGCTGTCTTTCTTTGCAAGCTTCCTGCAGTCCCACATTCCCCAGTGCGATGTCCTCGTCCTTGGCTTCCTCGTTCTCCAAGCCTTTCCGAATACGGAGAACCCGTCATTCTCCTATCCCATATCTCGACTTTGCTGCCCGTATACCTATCTCGCCCGAAGCGATTTGTCGAATGGCTTCCTAGGACAGTTGTGTTTTCCCAGGCATTGCAATGCTTTGCGTCCCCACTTCTCTAGTAGGGTGTCCCTACCCTGTCCCTATCAGGTGCATGCATGCTGGGTGTCCCTACTCTGTTCCTATCTGTGTGTGTATTTTTGGTGTCCCTACCCTGTCCCTATCTGTGTGCATGTGGGGTGTCCCTACCTGTGTTCTGGTGTGCGCATGCTGGGTGTCCCTCCCTATCTGTGTGCATGCTGGGTGTCCCTACCTGTGTGTGCATGCGGGGTGTCCCTACCCTGTTCCTATCTGTGTGTGCATGCTTGGTGTCCCTACGCCATCCCTATCTGTGTGTATGCTAGGTGTCCCAGAACCTACTTGTATATACTGTTATGTTATGCACTTATGTATATTGTGATAACAACAACTGAAGAACGACTGATGTGCTCTTTCTATTATCTATTTTTACTCAATCATACATATGGTGAAAACATGTAGTAAGATATTCTAACTGACTGGTATTAGAGAGGCTGTTGGGTATTTATATTCCATCGCAGTGCGCTCCAGTCAAGTGTAACCAGTAGCATGCAACGGTTATAATAATATAACATCTCCCTCCTTTTGAAGAAATTCACAAACAAACAAACAAACAAACAAAAAAAAATCAAAATTCAAAATCAATGTATCTGTCTCTTGTTCACACAGGTAATGTCGACCTTCGACACTTCAATGTTCTTATCTTATAATATCAGAATTCATGCATGCTGCCATGTATCAAGACAAGTTGTTGTAAATAATTCTGACGTATCAAATATACTATCAAAATTATTCAAGATAAAGAAATGTTCTCAAGCTTATAATTCAGACGTTTAATCTTTGATATCAAGAAACTGTCAGTTGAATTTGTGAGAAAATCCGTTACACCCAGGAAATAAAAGTAATTTTAATTGGAAGTTCACATAAGTGTCTGATATTTCCGCTATCCACCCTGTTTGAATGTTAATCACATTGAGTTAACGATCCGTGGGCGGACTGTGCGCCCATATCTTGTAATATATGGCACTGAGTCTGTCTTACTTGGTGGCCTGTCTGAGTCATTTTCCTTTTTATCAGAAACACCTTCATCAGTGCACTGGGGTTCCTGAAGGGATTCTTTCTCATTTTCAGTTTCTCCGGTAGGCTGACTCAAATGAAAATGTCCAAAATCTCTATTTTGTGCATTCTCATTTGCTTTCAAAAGGTGTCGCCTGTTACGGCGATAAACCGCACCATCAGGGGTCTGAACAAGATAAGACCTTTCATTTTGTCTGTCAGTTACAACACCTGGCTTCCAAGTTTTGTCATTTTGCTGTATTCTTGTTTTATCCCCTACTTCAAGAGGTTTCAGTGACTTTGCATTGCGATCAAAATATTTCTTTTGATCTTGCTTTGATGTTTGCATTCTTTCTTTGACAACTATATGATTCGGCGTTTCAGGTAATAACTGATCACGTATCACCGGCAGATTCGAACGTAAACGTCTTGAAAAAAGCAATTGACTCGGAGAGAATTGAAGTTTGTTTGGCGTCGTACGATATTCAAGAAGACCTAAATAAGGGTCCTTTCCGTCTGACTTAGCCTTTGAGAATATTCTTTTGCAAATTCCCACGCTCTTTTCAACAAGCCCATTTGATTGGCTGTTGCCGGGAGAAATTGTGGCATGCACAAAATTCCATTCTCTGGCGAACTCGGAGAACTGTTCACCTGTAAACATAGCAGCGTTATCAGATTTTACTACTTCTGGCGAGCCGTGTCGCGCAAAAACGCTCTTTAGTTTAGCTATGATAGTGCTAGCTCGTGTGCTAGGAAGCTTTTGTACCTCAAAATACTTGCTATAATAATCAACTGTAATAATGAAATCCTGGCCGTCCCATGAAAAAAGGTCCGTAGCAACAAACTGCCATGGGTAATCGGGGATATCATGCGGTCTGAGTGGTTCTTTTTGGTTCGACCTTCGGCGTTCAAGGCATACGGTACAGTTTAAAACTAACTCAGAAATTTCTGTGGAGATTTTCGGCCAAAACATTACATCTCGTGCTCTATTTAAAGTTTTTTCGCACCCGAAGTGTCCTTGATGTAGAATTTCAAGCATTTTGGGCCTAAGGGCGAGTGGTATGACTAATCTATGGCCCTTCAATACCAGACCATTTTCGACGGTAAGTTCGTCGCGGAAATTCCAATAATCAGTGATCAGCCTAGGACATTCTGATCTGGTTACAGGCCAGCCTTCTAAAATCACTTCCTTTAGCTGCTTCATTTGTGGGTCAAGTTCAGTATGTGTTTTGATCTCCTGAATTTTTCGATCACTCACAGGTAAGTTTGTGAGTACTGAATGTACGTGCAAATCCATGCCTTCGGAAAGTTCTGGGTATGTATCTTTCAACATGTTTCTGGACAGGGCATCGGCTATGTGTAGCTCTTTCCCCCTTTTGAAAGTAAGGTCAAGGTCATATTTCTGCAGCTGTAGGAGCATTCTAGTGAGCCTAGGTGGGCATAGATACAAAGGTTTCTTTTTTATCGACACAATTGGTAGATGATCTGTTTCAACAACAGTTTTCCGACCATATACATATGTATGAAACCGCTTACACGCAAACACTATTGCATACATTTCTTTTTCAATCTGCGCATAATTCATTTCCGACTGTGTTAGAGATTTCGACGCATATGCGATTGGCTTACCCTCCTGCATGAGGGTAGCGCCTAAACCAGATTTCGATGCGTCGCACTGTATCGTAAGGGGCTTTTCTTTATCGTAGTATGCCAGAACTGGCGCTTTGGTAATGAGGTTTTTGACCTCCTGAAAAGCATCAGCTTGTGGTTTATCCCAAGAAAAGAGAACGTTGCTCTCTAACAGCTTTCGAAGTGGGCTCGTTATTTCGGCCAAGTTTTCACAGAAACGTGATAAATATGTGACCATGCCTAAAAATGTTTCAAGCTCGGACCTGCATGTTGGCGGGTCCATATTAAGTATAGCAGAAACTTTGCTCTGTGACGCTTTCATGCCACTGTCAGACAAAATATTACCAAAATACTCCACCTCTGAAACGCCTACAACTAATTTATCCTCATTGAACCTTATCCCCTTTTCAAACGCTCGTTCAATTACCTTCCGTAGGTGCTGATCATGCTCTTCGCGGGTGCGACCATATACTAGAATGTCATCCACTATTGCCGCGACGCCCGGTAAACCCTCAAAACATTCGTCAATTTTGCTCTGAAATTGATCTTGGCTACACTTCAAACCAAAGGGGAGACGAAGGAAACGGTACCTTCCGAAGGGAGTATTGAACGTAGTGAGGTATGACGACCTAGTTTCAAGTTTAATGCTCCAATAACCTGAGCGGGCATCCATTTTCGAAAAGTACTTTGCACCTGAGAGCTGGGGCAGAATGTCCTCTAGCGTTCTCATGGGGTAATGCGGCCTTTGGATGGCCTTATTCAATTGTTCGGGGTCAAGGCATATTCTGAGTTTACCAGACTGTTTATTTTCAACAGTTACTAAAGAATTTACCCATTGAGTTGGGGACGTAACAGGTGTAATAATTTGTTTCTGCAACATGCGGTCAAGCTCCGCCTTTACCTTGTCGCGCAACGCAACAGGTATACGTCTCGGCGGATTAACGACTGGGGTGACGGCGGGATCAATGTGAATTTTGCATTCGCCAGGAAACAGGCCTATGCCTTTAAATGCTTCCGCGTACTGTGTTAAGACAGTTGCTTTCGTAAGATACGGAGAATCAGATGTTTGTACTCCGGTCGCGTCACATGACAGCACTAGTTTAATGAGTTCGAGATCGATACTTGATCTCAGACCAACGATCGGGGAAGATAATGTTTCTACTACGTAGAAATTTAACACCTGCCGCTTACCTGAGTAACAGCAGGTAAGTTTTACACAACCGAATGTGTTTAGCGTTTCACCTCCATAGGCTGTGAGTTTGATCATGGGTTTTTCGAGCGGGTGACTAAGATGCAACTGTGCGTAGGTTTGACGCGGCAAAATGTTTACCTGGGAGCCAGTGTCAACTTTAAATTTGATAGGAAACGAATTTGGGCCTACCTGCATATCTACGAATACCTGGTCCATTTTGTCGTTACACTCAATACTATCCACAAAGAAATCCTCACATGCACTTTCATTATCTTGTATTTGTAAATTAATCATCCCTTCAGAAACTTCGTGCACTGATTTGCTTGATTTCTTAGCCCTACACACTGAACTAAAATGGTTCCACTTTTTACAAAAATTACATTGTTTTCCTTTGGCCCTGCAAGTTTCTGTTCTTAAATGCTGGTATCCACAATTGCTACACACGTTCCTGTCATCGGCGCGTCCCGGACTCGGCGTCCCCTTGTGCTGGCTCATCGGTTGTCCCCCATGCGACGCTGACGCCCCTTTAGCGTTTCTCACGACGTGAACTTCTGCGGGAGCAGCGGCCATCGTACGTAGCTGCTCTTGTGCATACTCGTAGCTCTGGGCTATCTGAATAGCCTTGTCCAAGGTCAGCTGATCGCCCTCGTTGATGAGTTTTTCACGAATTTTCGGAGAGGTTACTCCGAAAACTATTCTGTCCCGTATCATATTGTTCATATTCGTAAAACTGCAGTCCTGTGCAAGGAGCTTTAACTTTGTAATGAACTCATCAACAGTCTGTGAACCTTGAAGTTCATTGTTAAACTTGTATCTTGCGAACACTGGGTTCAGCTTCGGTCTCACGTGATTGAGAAATTTCGTGTAATGTGGTTCAAGTAGCTTTTTCTCAGCAGCCGTCAGAGTCCATGTGTTATACACGTTTCTTCCTTTTTCTCCTACCCATAAAAGAAGATATGTCACCTTAACATCTTCTGGTTTGTCCTTCATGGGCCCATTAAACACCAGTTCAACATGTTGTTTAAATGCTTTCCATGCCTCGGGAAGGTTTCCCGACTCCCAGTCCATGCGTGGTTGTGGTATCCCTGATAAGTCAATTTTGCTAACTTCGATAAATTAGTTATCCAATTAAGACGTTATCAGTTACGTAATCACTTATTTCTCCGCTATTCTGACACCATGTTATGTTATGCACTTATGTATATTGTGATAACAACAACTGAAGAACGACTGATGTGCTCTTTCTATTATCTATTTTTACTCAATCATACATATGGTGAAAACATGTAGTAAGATATTCTAACTGACTGGTATTAGAGAGGCTGTTGGGTATTTATATTCCATCGCAGTGCGCTCCAGTCAAGTGTAACCAGTAGCATGCAACGGTTATAATAATATAACATATACTACTAGTTATACTTCATATACTTATTTGTTGCAAAGGTACACTTTTGCCCAAAACCCACACTCTATACACTACTTAAAGTGATTTTCACAAACTGATAGCTGATGGACAAACATGCCTCAGTGAGGCTTTTTATAAGTATACCTGGCATTCAACAAAAATTCATTTAATAGATCTTTTTCAACATATTCTAAGCAATTTTAAAAGCTAAAAATGATTTTCACAAACTCATTACTGAAGGAAGGACACAGTGATCTTATAGGATTCTCCTTGTAAGACCTGCTTTTTGTCACGCCTGCTTTAAGCATGGTGCCATTATGCCGATATAGCAGTCTGGTTTTAAGTCTGTTCGTTCATTTGTCCGTCAAGCCTTCAACAGTTATGTTCACCCTAGCATTCATCCTAGTGTAAGAGTCCATTAGAGCCTTATCAATGATACTTGGTACAAACTTGCATCTTGGGATAGCAACTTTAGTGCAAGCACCCATATTTGACCCTGACCTAAATTTCATGGTTCACTCTAGACTTCACCCTTATCCATTTCTGAAGAACTATAAGGCTTATTCATGATACTGGGTACAAACTTTTATCTTGGGATGGTAACTATAATGCAGGCATCCATATTTGACCTTGACCTACATTTCATGGTTCACTGACTTAGTGAACTATTGCATCAACCCCAGCTTTCACCCTAAGTTCATTTCTCAAGACCTATGAAAGCTTCATTAATGATACTTGGTACAAGGTTCTATCTAGAAATGGCAACTTTTATGCAAGGATCCAAGTTGGACCTTGACCTAGATTTTATCAAATAATGACTTTGCACCCCCCACAGGCACATGTGGATGACTTTACTACAAGTCATGCAGTTCAGTAGATGTTTCCATGATTATCAGCCAGTAGCCTCTGTTTTGGTTATTGCAGGCCTGTTCCAGACATTAGGTCTGTTCTAATTAGTAAATGCAAATTGCTAAGCAATAAGTATGCCTATAGTGATTCTCATATTTGCAGCACATTTTTGGATGACCCTTGTGAAAAGGGTACCTATCATAAATAACTACATTAACCTTTGTCCTACTGAATAAATTAATTTAGCCACACCCATTCTGACCAGCAACCAATCAAGTTACTTGATATAATGTCTTCATTCAATTCACAACTGCATGACAAGCAGTGAATGTCCTGATCAAATGATCTGAATCTACACTGTCTCTGGACATGTGTTACAAAAACATGCCTATATAATTCTGACCCCGTTGAACCACACTTTTATATAGTAAAACTGGGGTTTACAGGGGTAAACCTTATTTTTCTTATTCTGCTCTAAAATATATTGTAGTGCTAGTTAAGGTGCTTTTTTAACCCTTATTTTGCTGAATATTCAGTTTAGCCACATCCATTTCTAACTTTGAACCAGTCAGATTACTTCATGTAATTTATTCTTACAAATCCATAAACTTAATGTCAAACAGTAAAGATCCTGATCAGATGGCTTCTTCAGAAGCCATCTGATCTGGATCTACACTGTTTCCAAAGATAGGGGTTGTCGTGAACAGCAAGATAAGGGTTAATCCGA
This sequence comes from Lucinisca nassula, assembly GCA_963580285.1. Taxonomy (NCBI): domain Eukaryota; kingdom Metazoa; phylum Mollusca; class Bivalvia; order Lucinida; family Lucinidae; genus Lucinisca; species Lucinisca nassula. The sequence goes on along the minus strand of OY757013.1, from coordinate 690,357 downwards.
AAGATATTGATATTTTTCTTATTTCTGCCCAAAATCATACGTTGTGGGTACACACTATAAGCGCCTCGCCGAGGTGTTTTTGATGAGTACCACAATGAAGTTTTTGGTAGAAATAAGAAAAATAATATGTAGATAACCCCTCTTATCTGGGGCTATGATATATATGGATTGTGGGTACTGTCGTTAGACCCACCTCAATGAGACGGTTCTAAATTGCACCAACAGTCTATATTTTGAGCAAAAGTAATAAATGTATCACAATTTTTCATCTGAATTTTTTTTTTTTTGGGCGATAAAATTTGCAATGCATTTGAATAGGCATGTTTTCATAAATATCTACACTGTTTGCAAAAGTAGAGGATAAGAGTTAACCCTTATCTTGCTGTTTACGACATTCCCTATCTCTGCAAACAGTGTAGATCCAGATTTATTGCTACAAATTCATAAACTGAATGCCAAACAGTGTAGATCCTGATCAGATGGCTTCTTCAGAAGCCATCTGATCAGGATCTACACTGTTTGGCATTCAGTTTATGAAGAAGCCATCTGATCAGGATCTACACTGTTTGGCATTCAGTTTATGAATTTGTAGCAATAAATTACATCAAGTAATTTGATTGGTTGACAGACAGAAAAGGGTGTGGCTTAAATGAATATTCAGCAAGATAAGGGTTAATCAGTCAAATGGCATGTTCTGACTCCTTGTATAAGAATTTACATAGGTCTGTAGTGCTTTCAGTGAAAATCAGCTGTGATGAGACTGCACACATATGAGCCCCGCCAAGCGAATTTGTGTCTTCGAGCATTCCGTCATGACAAATTTTAACTGCGCTTGCCCAGCCATTCAGAGGGGCCAGGGATATGGCTTTCTGTCTGAAGGTTCCTCTTGATTCCCTGCTTGTATGAGCGAGCAGCGAAGGTTCTGGCAAGACTGGGCGGATGTGCAGGCTAGCCTGAACCTTCGCTGCTCGCATAGGCGATAAGTACCAAAATCGCTTGGTGGGGCCCATATGTAGATGGATCTGAACTGTTATTTCTCACATGGGCTAGGTCATAATTTTGTTTTGCTTTTGTCACAGACAAAGCTGAGAGAAAGAAAGCATTAGATAGAGTTAACAGGAGAACAAGTCTTCCTGAAAGTGGTAAATTTCTTGTCATGTCTATTTCACTGTGTAATCTTGGAGCTTTGCTCAATGCTTCCTGTCAACCATTGACTGTCCTGTAGTTCTGGTAGTTATTGTCAGATGTATAATGTTCTTGTATGTGCTGTAAAATTCCTAAAAATTCAGACATTTTGACAACTTTCTGTACTTCTTCTAAAATTTTAACCAAATTTTTCATGATCCAGCAAGGATCCGAAAAGGTGCAGACACAATGGCAAACAGTGTAGACCCTGATCAGACTCCTCCAGTCTGATCTGTGTCTGCACTGTTTTCTTCGGCCTGTCTGTCCAAATACTTAGGATAATTACAGTAATTGCATTGTCAGTGTCCGCAGTAGAGTGTATATGACATAATCTGGGTTGCCTTGGTTTCTAATATGTGGTGGTATGGACATGAATTTTTTAGAAAGACATTACTTGTAATATGTCTATGGCACCATAGCTCCAGACAGGAGGTAGTAATGAGGATACTATTCGGATACATTTTTTTCCTCCATTAAACATACCCTCAAATCCTAAAAATTCGGACACCTTGAGGACTTGCTGTATATTTCTAAAATTTTAACAAATTTGATTCATGATCAGTCAAGGAGTCCAAACGGTGCAAATGGAATGACAAAAAATGTAGACCCTGATCAGACTGCTCCTTCAGGAGCAGTCTGATCTGGGTCTGCACTTTTTGCTAAGGCCTGTCTGTCCCAATACTTAGGATCATTACAGTAATAATGTTGTAGGTAAGTAAAATTAGCTAAAATTAAGACTAATATTTCTTTTTAACACATATTTAAAAGGTTCATAGTTTTTTCATCCTTTGTTTTTTTCCAACTAATGCAACACACCCGTGCGAAATCCTAAGTGCATTTTTTTCAGATTTCCAAAAAAGTTACTTTTCTGATGAAAATCTGTGATTTTTTTCTTATTAATATATTCTAACACAGCGCGCCTATATAGGCAATGGAAAGTAACTGTGTTTTATTCTGCAACAAATCACAGCTCGGAAGAGCGTGAAGAGTGACGTCATTACATTTCCCAATTTATGACGTCACTAGTCGATTTCCTTGACGTTAGACGGTGTAACGTCATTTTCTCGCATCAAAAACTTAAGAAAAGGATATAAATGCATGTGTTTCAGTCGATAATTTTAGCGGGATTTCTTATAACAATGGCGAAAGGTTGTGAGATTTTGAAGAAAACAACAACATTATTGCCGATTTTCAGCGTGTTAGAATCGAAATAGATCAGCTCTTGTCTGTGATTTGTTGAGTAATAAATCACAGTTTGTCGGTCAGTTGTAAGTAGACAAATCACGCGCACTACGCGCTTGTGATTTGTCTTCTTTACAACTGACCTCCAAACTGTGATTTATTACTCAACAAATCACAGCTAGAGCTGATCTATTTCTTAAGCAAACATAGGTTGTGGGTGCTCATTAGAACCCCCTCATTGAGGCGGTTCTAACGAGTACCCACAACCTATGTCTTGGAGGAGAAATAAGTAGAATAATGTATACCCCCATAAACTCCAGTTTTCTCTATATAAAGTGGGGTTTAGTGGGTGTTTTTTTTTCACAGACTTGTTCACGTGATCTCTAAAAAGGTTGTCTACTTATAAGAATTATACCTAAATAGCGTTGACGGGGACGTTAAACCTTAAATCAAACAAACAAAAACTGTACTTTTTAGAATCACATCAAGGGGATTCTAAAGAGTACACACAACATGTTTCCAACATTTTCCCTTACTTAATTATCCTTACTTCTCCTCTATATCTGAAGCTATGGTTTGCATTAGAATAAATGCATGTTGTACCGCCCCCACCCATAGGGGCTTGGAGAAATAGATTAGGCTGCATGATGCTTCCACACAGACCTGAAACTGACCAGACAGGATAACTGGTAAACCCCCTGGAAGGACTATTATTATTAAAGCCTGCCCAGGCAAAGTGGTATGAGTCAGACCTTGCAATGCATATCTCTTTTGGTTTTATTTGGTGGCAGGGCTTGATATGTCATTTCATCTCAATGTTGGGTAAAAGTCCCACAGAATTAGAAGCAATGTCCCAAAATGACCTATACCGTGTTGACGAGGACATCAAACCCCAATTCAAACAAACAAACAGAAAAATGCATGTGCTTAGAAAGTTTTATATGAAAATACACTGGTATATTATGGTTTTGTCTGCAAATCTGTAGCAATAATAACAAATATAGCTTTTACAAAAAGCTAGGTCTTAGCGCATATTAAATGTGAATATCTAGAGTTATAGCCATGGAATATATTTTGTAGAATTAACTGTCTTTGGCAATATTCTTATTGCCAGGCTGCACCCAAGATCATGCCAACTGAAGTATCATGTCTAAAATGCCAAAGTTGCAAATGCTGTCATTTTGTCAAAAAGTATTTTACTTCAATATGGTTGTAAAATCTTATCAAATGGAATCCTTGAAAACTGTTGGAGAAGTCAAGTAGACAACTTCAATACTCGTTATAGAAGACTAATTGAAGAGTAACCCCAAAATTTGCTAATGGCGAGGCAACTTTTTTTTTTTTTTTTTTTTTTTTTTTTTTCAGCCCGTCAGAGCCGAAGGCTCCTGGGTAGCTTATAGGATAGGCAGTGGTCTGTCGTGATCAAAAGTTTGTAGATGTTTATTTTGTATTAGCCTCTACAAATATGTCAGCAAAATGAACAAATGTGATAGCAATTCTGTGCCAGAGCTCTGTCCGTGGGCTTCTTTTTGTGTGAAAGCTAATACTTGTTATGGGCAGCTTTTTTGTGTACTTATTGTTGCATTAAATATAAGGGTCAACCTGCATTGTGAGTAACTAATGGCTGTACTTTCATGTTTATCCCCATGTCTATACAATGTCTAAGCCCATACATACATGCACATAAACGGACATTCCTGATCTTTGTTTTACTTCTACTATACACAAACACACACACATAAGTACATGCATACCATTCTTTAAGATGCACCAACAGTTGCAGCAATGTGAGAAAGCGGCCACATGTGAAACTAAACCAGACATGTAAACATGATAAAAATACTTCAGTATACTAATATTCTGTGTAGTACGAAAGAAATGATTGATATTTGATAGATCCAAACTTTTTTACCAACTGTCAACAAAGATAGACTTCTTGTTTCCACTTCTTATGAAGGGACAAATTAGAAATGAATTATTTGACACAGTCTGAGCTTTATGGCTCAGTCTGAGCTTTATGGCTCAAAGTATTTATAGGACACATATTATCCATAGCATATTTTGATATGGGTCCAAAATATGTCTCTGTACCAGTGCCACAAGCTCTGCTTGAGGTGAAAGCTTTGAAACATAGAAATGAAGGCAATGATCAGGAATTGCTACTATTAAACCACAGCTCCCATCAGAGACACCAAAGTGAAAGAAATTAGACTTCAGACTGGCAGTCTTCTCTTACATATACATACAGAAAGTCTTGTTACAGGTTTGGTGTCTCTGATGAGAGCTGTGGGTTGATTGTATTGATTCCTGATCATTGCCTCCACTTCTATTTTGTTCTTTTCATTTCTACTAACGCCTTTCTTAGTATGTAATCAAGAACCAGACTGTATCTGTATCATCATGTGTATTGTCACATACTGGTAGTAGACCACAATCTCTTTATAACACTGTTAATGGGATCCAAAGCAGAAATAGAGGATCTTACATGAGTGTTCATGTATTATTGAATTTATTAAACGAGTTGAGGAAAAAGGATAAAATGCGAGGCTATGCCGAGCATTTTATCCCTTTTCCTCAACGAGTTCAATAAATTAAAAAATACACGAGCACGAATGCAAGATTCTATTTATCATATGACATTTAAAACGCATTTTATTCACGATTGTTTACAAAAATGTCAATATTCCGCCATTAGTAAACACGACGTCATTAAGGACTTTGTACATGTAACGTTACGGGATGTATCTAGCTAATTTGCATATTTAATCCACTAGTGAATTATCGAAAATATTACATGGCATTATTACACTCTCAGACGCGACGTCATATGATAAACTGTGTTAGTTAAACATATGTGTTGTATCCAAACAAAAATGTATCGATTAAATAGAAAAATGACCATTTATGGTCATTTTTCTACATAATCTATACATTTTTCAATCCATCTTGAAACTATGATTGTTATATCCAAAACTATGTTATATTGAACATTGTAAATGAGGTTGTGGTGTACCTTTGTTTTTGTTTGTTTGTATTGTGGTTTAACGCCCTAGTCAACATTATTTAGGTCATTTTTGAGCCGGTCAGTTTTCTTATCCACACTTTTCCTGGGCAGGCTTATAAGTAAGTGGTTAACCAGTACAGTGTACATTCTATCACCAGAAACTGACAACTGCCCTTCTTGAATCGGCGGAAGGGGTAGAATGACCGTTGAAAAGATTTCATGATCAGTCTCGCCGACACGGGCAGGTAGACGCTGTGGTGTATCCATATGTGTGTACATAGATATCCTGGCAGATTTCATAGGTCAGATTGCTTATAATGGTAACATCTCTCTCCTTTAACCATCTACTCAGTCAAGCTGTTTAAGTCTTCTGGACTCTTATTTGTTTTCAATTTTTTGGCAGCAAGCACATATAAATCAACAACAACATATCACAGGGGTTCCAGGAGAGGTACTTATAGGGACTTGGACGATGTCAGTAAGTTCAGTGATAAACACCTGTTTTGAATTAAATAAATAAATAAATAAATAAATAAATACTTTTGATAAGCATTGGTCCAAATAATGAGGAGTATTGATAGTAATTTGTGGATAATTGTTCTTATCTTTTCTTAAAAAAATCGTAAAAGTTCGGACACCTTGAGGTTTTGCTGTATGTAATTGTCCTGTAATTTTAACATATTTATAAATGTCATTATCAAACAAGGAGTCCAAAATGTGCAGACAGAGTGTAGACCCTGATCAGACTGCAGTCTGATGTGGGTCTGTATTGTTTGCTGAGGCCTTTCTGTCCCATTACGATATGCTGTAGGTAGTTGTAAGATTTGCCGTATCAAGGCAATTCTATATATTTCTAAGAAGGTTTCCATATCAAGTAAATGTAAAATTCAGTTCTGAATAGAATTTTTTTTTCATTTGTAAATAGACATCTTTTTTAGTTGAGTCAGTTCTGTTTCACATCTACAGTGGTTTTAAAATATCTTTGCTGATACTTTGAATGACAGCTGTAAGTTAAATTAGATACTGGAACTTTTCAATGATACATATTCTGACTTGAAATAACTTTACTAAGTAACTTTGACTATACTTAGAATGATAGCTAGTAGTTGTATAAGATTCCCTTTCCTGTGATATTGCAGCACCCGACATATTCAGAACTAAGGACACAGGATCCTCACCTCGAGGGTCAAGGTCAACTAAACAGTTTGCTCGTAAGTGGCTACAGGTTTTCGCCGAGTGATTCAACTTGTATGTGTTTGTTGTTTGTCCCTTTCCTCCCCACTCCCCAACCCTACCCGACACACTACCGTAATGATCCTAAGTATTTGGACAGATAGGCCTAAGCAAACAGTGCAAACCCAGATCAGACTGCTCCTGAAGGAGCAGTCTGATCAGGGTCTACACTGTTTGCCATTCCATCTGCACCTTTTGAACACTTTGCTGAATCATGAAACAAGTCTGTTAAAATTGTAGGAGAGTTACAGCAAGTCCTCAAGGTGTCTGAAACTTAAGGATTTTTACGGTGTATCTAATGTTTAGTAGTGTCTAAATTAATTGAGTTGCACCAATTAACATGATAAGGCTAGTGATACTATATACAGTAGTTTTAGAAGGCTGCAGAACAAAACCAACTTCTGAGGATTCCTGTCTAGAGTTGGCTAAAGGGATGACTGTTGCCAGGATGCTTTTCTACCTCTACATACCCGGTAATATGATTTGGGTAAATATTATTTGATGATAAAGTGACTCAAACAAACTCTAATGTTAACACCTCCATAGTTGTGTCTAAAATAAATGAGTTGCACTTATTAACATGACTATATAATACAGTATTTATTGAAGGGCTGCAGAACAAAACCATCTTCTGAGGAATTCCTGTCTAGAGCTGGCCAAAGAGTTGTCTGTTGCCAGGCTGCTTTTGTACCTCTTGTAATACATAATATGATTTGTATATTGAAGCTCTCAATTTGTGTAAATATTATTTGATGATAAAGTGACTCAAACAATATTTTTATGGATCTCCCTTCAAGTACTGAGATATGTAAGTAAATAAATCATATTTGTTGAAGAACTTTGCAGCATATCCCTACCTGGCTGATATTGACTTGAGAAGGATTAATTGATAGGCGGACCAGTTGAAGTGGGAAACGATTTAATGCATACAGTTTATAATGGGTGAATATCTTCAATATTCTGATGTCGTCCTTAATCATTAATACTCTCAGTATTATGTTGAATAGATATAAAGATGATTAGTATGAGAGTGAATGTAACCTGCACAGACCCTGTTGTATGGTCTAGGTATTACCATAGTTACTCTAGGTGCTGGGTTAGTAATAGCTGAACATACGATAAATATCATAACAGTTTTATTGCTTGTAAATATTAAAATATAAAAATAAGGCTGTTTTCATGCTGAAAAAAGAAGACACACAAAAAAAACAGAGGACTGGTTATTGATGAGTGGCCACACTTGCATATGTTTGGGTTCAGTTATTATTAGGCTAATTTTTGCCTGAGTTGGCAGCAGGGTTAGATAATCGTGTCTTTACAACATGTTTTGGTGTTATTTCCTAAAGTGAAAGTTTTAAATAACTTAAATGGGTATGTACCAGTTCTGTGTTTCATTTAATTCAGGCATCTTATCCAGTTACCTTGATTAGTCCTGATTTTTAAGAGTAGTTCAGAAATGGCATTTCAGTGTCCATAAGGAATTTCACCATTTTTTTTTTCAGCTTACCAGAGCTTCGAAGGAGCTTATAGGATAGGCAGTTGTCTGTTGTCATCTGGCAATAACACTTTCAAACGACATCTCCTTTGAAGCCACTAGCCGGATGGGTCCAAATTTCATCTGTAGCATCCTTGGGCTGGGGAATATTGAAAGGTTGTGTTTTTAGCTCACCAGGGCCGAAGGCTCCATGGGTAGCTTATAGGATAGACTGTTGTCCATATGTTGTCTGTCGTATGTCGTTTGGTATTAACACTTTCATACGGCATCTCCTCTGAAACCACTGGGCAAATAGGGCCCAAATTTCATCTATGACATCGTTGGGCTGGGGGATTGTTTATGAAAGTCAGGTTTTATCATAAGTTTGGTTACTAATGCAACTTAGTTTCCATAACCTTGTAATGGGAAAAATTGAAAAATGTCATTTACTGCCAAGCCTTTGCAGATATTTTGACAAATTTTTATAGAAATGTGCCTTGAGTAAACTCCTTTCAGCCATATGCTTTTATGCCAACCTGAGGATCCCCCCCCAGGGTGTGCTGGGGCTATGACTCTCCTCCATTTCATGAAAGGCCATATATCTTAGAAACCATTCAGATCCCCACCCCCAAACCATATATATTCTTGTTTCTTGTGATAAGATGCATTAAATTTTAGTGGCACCAACCTGGGGTCCCCTGGGAGTGCTGGGGTCATGTCCGACACCCTCCATTTCATAAAAGGCCCAATATCTCAGAAACCATTCAGATCTCAACCATATATGTTCTTGTTCATAATGATAAGACACATTCAGTGCTACCAACCAAGGTTCTACCGGGTTGCTCTGGGGCCATGCCCCACCCCACCCCACCACTCCACAAAAGGCCAAAAATCTTGGAAACTGTATAGCCCCACCCCTTAAAGGCATTTCTTCTTGTAACAGTAGGACACACCATGTGTTCATAAGTGTTTTATTGTCCCCTGTGATGTACTGTCTATGACGGATCAAAGGCGGACCTTAATGGGGTGATTAGTAGCTCTTGTTGAATCCCTTGACTCAGGCACTTAAGGGGAAAATCAATAATGTACACTTTAGTCAACAGTTAGTAAACTATTGATTTTCCCCAAGGAGGCCCCTTGTTGAAGAATTCTCTTCAGTCAGCACTGAGGGCTACATAATATTATGTAATGAAATGATAGTCCTCAATATTCAAGAATAAATGCCTTTAACCATACAGTATATTATATGTGTAAATATTCATGTTCTTCATGATAAGACGCATTCAGTGACACCAACATGGGGCCCCTGGGATGCCCCTGGTTATGTCCAGTGTCATGCCCCATCCCTCTACTTCATAAAGAGCCATGTATCTCAGAAACAGTTAATAACCCCACCCCTAAACTATATTATTTTCTTGTTCCTTATGGTACTCATTCAGTCACACCAACCTTGGGTCTCTTTGTGCTGGGGCAATGTGCTGGGGCCATGCCCCGCCCCTCCACTTCATAAAATGCCACATATCATAGAAGCCATTCAGATCCCCACCTCATAATCATATATATTTATTCTTGTTCCTTATATTAGACACATCAGTCACACCAACTTGTGGAGTCTACAGGGGCTGTGCCTCTCCCCTTCATTTCATAAAAGGACCTCATATCTCAGAAACTGTTCAGATTCCCACCCCTTAACCATATATATTCTTGGACCTTATGATAATACACATTCAGTGACAACAATCTTGAACTTTCCTGGTGTCCAGCAGGGCCATGCCCCCAACACCTTCACTGTAGAAAGGGCCTTTATCACAAGAACCATACAGATCCCCATCCCTAAACCATATACATTCTTGTTCCTTATGATATGGTGCACTCAGTGATACCTACCAGGGCTCTGTTTGGTCCATTCCCTACCTTCTCCACTTCATAAAATGCCTACTATCCACATGGGTGCTCCTTTGGGTATGTAGGTTCATTTGGGAGACTTTATCATCAGTAGATAAAAATCATACCATGTTAAAATACATGGCTGTCATAGTGGCCCATGGGCCTCTTGTTAATGAAAATTGGGTCTTTAGTTTGGTTGCTATGGCAACTCCTAGTTCCAATAGACTTATAAAGGGAAAAATGAAAAAAATGGCATGTACTGACCAAGTCATTGCAGATGTTTTGACAAAACGTTTATAGAAATGTACCTTGAGTGAACTTCTTTCAGCCACATGCTTTTATGACAACATAGGTGTCCCGCAGGGTTTGCCGAGGCCATGCCGCACACCCTACACTTCATAAAAGGCCATTTATCTCAGAAGCCATTCAGATCCCCACCCTTAAACCATATATACTCTTGTTCCTTATGATAAGCATTCAGTGACACCAACCTGGAGGTCCCCTGGGATGTGCTGGGGGTCATGCCCCACCCCCTCCGCTTTGTTAAAGGCCCAATATTTCTGAAACTTTATAGATCCTTGTTCCTTATGATAAAACACATACAGTGACACCAACTTAGGGTCCCCCGGGGTGTGCAGGGGCCATTCCCTCACCCAGCACCACTTCAGAAAAGGCCATATATTTGATAAACTGTTCAGAAAAGAGAACACATTTGGGTTGAAACAGAAGCACTGTATATAAAGCTTATAGCAGATCAACATTCATTACATGGTATAGAGTGGGGTCCACTGACTTCACCTGAGCTGGGCCTTGTTGTTCAAAGCATTGTAAGCTTAACAAGATCGTTAAGGGTCAATTTTTTAACATTCTAGCAGGTACAATATCTACACATGTAATTTTGGTATTTTTGCTGAAAAAAAAATGTGAGCTACTTTTGCATATGCAAATGCTGCTCACATATATATATTTTTTTTTAAATATTATTTCCTTATATATAACCGGTGTCCATTTCGAAATTTAGGGGTGTCAGGTTGTGTTTTCTTCAAAATTTATTTGGAAAATGCCTGAACTTTATGCAAACAGTGGAGGCCCTGATCAGATGCTGCATTCTGTGGCGCCTGATCTGGGCCTGCACTTTTTGCCAGGGTACCCATTTTGGGGTTAAGGGTACAAATGGGTCAATGATCAAGGTTTAATAATATGTAAACTAATGACATCATTAGTTTTGAACAACTGGCCCCTTGAACTGATCTTTTGCTGCTGACATTTGTCAATAGACAGGTTTTCTTTTCCCCAGTGCAACTCCAGATATAAATCTTCAGTATTATATACAGTCATTCATATTTATGAATTTTAATAAAATATGATCAAATTTTTCAGTGCTATTGATTGTTGTAAGTGTATTGTTTAAACCACTATAGTGTAACTTTTGGCAAAGTATCAATTATGTATCCAAATTGTCTATTTGATGTGTTTCAATAATTGAGGCAGTGCCTGGAAAAAATACACACAAGAGTGGATTAATATTAAATTGCATATTATTCTGTGCGTGGCGACTGTTCTGAAACTTAACTGTATGCTGAGAAAGTGTTTCATGCAGTGCACAAGACTGTACTGATTTTGTTTATGCTCTTGTTTTAGTAAATTCTCTCAGCTGGTTACCACTTTATTCTGGCAATAGGTTAATAGGAGCATAGTAGTTTGTGAAAATATTTTATAAGTTGTTTTGGATTTGTATATTCTTTCTTATCTGTTGCATTAATATAAAGATTTGGGTTTTTAATGGATTGTTTTTTTAATCTAAGTAGAAAGTAGGATGATTGGATTTTTTCATCTCTTTCAACATGGCTCCAGATAAGATTCATAAGAAAATAATTAAGGGACGATTTTCCTTATTTCTAGTCAGAGAATATGTTATGGATACATTTTAGAAATACCTCACTGGGTCATCATCATTGAGTGGAATCTAACAAGTACCCACAACATTTGTTTGAACGGATAATTCAGAAAAATTAACACCAAATTACCTTTAGTGTTGGTCTCCCTGCCTAGAATCATGACATTTAGTACAACTTAATCTTTATCCCACGGCATAAATTAAGTTAGCCACACCCTTTTGCATTTCAACCAATCAAATTACTTGATTTGATTTATTCATTTAAATTTACAAACTGAATGGCAAACAGTGTAGATCCTGATCAGATGGCTGTATGGATCTACACTATTTGCAAAGTTAGGGGTTGTCGTGATCAGCAGGATAAGGGTTAAAAATATACCAGTAGTATGAATTTTGCATGTGGTAGCCATGAGTGAATGACACAGTGAAACATACAAGATAACTTGTTCGACCAGTGGAGATTCAGAATATCAAGGGCAACTGTACAGCCCTTAGCTCCAGGTATGGGGGAATAATAAAGATAATACAGGGATAACATTCTCTACGAAACCCGTTCTTACCTGGCCTTTTAAAAAGGACATTGGCAAACAGTGAAGACCCGGATCAGACACCACATCATGTGACATCTGATCTGGGTCTACACTGCTGGCTAACAGGATTTTCTGTCAAAATTAAAATAAAAACAAACAATATTCCTGACAACCCGTAAATGACAATGGACTTGTCTAATATATTGCAATTGAAGAGGTCACCAGTATACAGTGGGTGAAACTTGTGTTTTGGCACTTGTTAAAATAGCCAGGGCCTTGGTAGCTCAGTCAGATTCATGTCCGACTGGTGATCAGGAAACCTGCCGGGTGATCAGCATTCATCATAATATCTCTTCTGCAGTCATCCTCTCCCTTCTGCTGATTCAGCATTTCTGACCATCCAGAGTAATGAATAACTTGAAACAGTGTTGACTGGACCATTAACCCTTATCTTGCTGTTCACGACAACCTCTATCTTTGCAAACAGTGTAGATCCAGATCAGATGGCTTCTGAAAAAGCCATCTGATCAGGATCTACACTGTTTTACATTCAGTTTATGAAATTGTAGGAATAAATTACATCAAGTAATCTGATTGGTTCAAAGTCAGAAATGGGTGTGGCTAAACTGAATATTCAGCAAGAGAAGGGTTAAACCCCAAATAAACAAACAAACTCGTTAGAATCATCTGATTCTAACAAGTACCTATGTTGGAATTGTCTCATTCTGATAAGTACACATGTACCTAAAACATGTTTGTAACAAGAAAAAAAGGGAAATTTGTTACCGCTTCAATTATCCACGTTATTTCTCTTAAACTGGAGCTAGGGTCTGGCCTGATCAGTGTGTTTGCTTGGTAATTAGCCTGCTTTAGATGCCAGAATAGTCAAACGTCAACCAGCTTTGATTCTGAGAAGACTGTCTTGCAGTGCAGACTAATGGCTAAATTATAGGGAAAACAACTGGAATACTACATGTAAATACTTCTGCAACTGTTCTTAATCAACCTTTGGTTTTCCCTTGGAATGGCTATATTAGAAACAGTTTGCCATCCAAGAGTTTAATATTCAAACAATGCCCCCCAGACACAGATTCGGGTCAGACAAGTCCTTGCTGTCGGCCTATACTATATATACTGCCAACACAGGTATGTTATCTACAGTAGTATGTACAAGTATGGTCTTTGTAAAATAACTTGCGAATGAAGATTTTAACCTTTGTCCTGCTGTTCACGAGAACCCCTACTTTTGCAAACAGTGTAGATCCAGATTAGCTGGCAAGATTCATGCTACAGTGTAGATAAAGATCAGATTCTCTTCCTTCTCCCAAGACAACCCCTACTTTTGCAAACAGTGTAAATCCAGATCAGATGGCATCAGAAGAAACTATATGATCAGGACCTACACTGTTTGACATTCAGTTTAATAAATCACATAATTTAATTACTCAGCAGGATAAGGGTTAAATAAAGGTTTACAGGCCTAGTTGTTTAAAGCTTTGTTATTTTATGTTACATTAAAACTTTAACTATTTAATATGGGAAAAGTTTATATTTTTGCTGAAGAAAGATTAGAGCAGCTTTTGCATCTATAATTGCAAAAGGTGTTCGATTTTTATATGCAAAATAACCAGCAGAACAGATTTTAACAATTGCATGCGGGAAACTCCAAAAGGGGTACCTTGGCAAACAGAGCAGGCCCAGATCAGACGTCGCAGAACGCGGCCCCTGATCAAGGCCTGCACTGTTTGCTAACAGGATTTTCTGTCAAAATGAAAAAAAAAAGGCCTGACTCCCATTATATGTCAAATGGACTTGTCCAAGATATAGCAATGGAAGAGCCCACTAGCCTACAGTGGGTTAAACTTATTAGAACAGTTATGGTATTGGGCCCTTCGAAGTTCATTAAGCTAATAACTAAGGTTTTCAACAACAGTTTACTGGGCCCTGGGTAGGTAACAGGGTGAATAATAATAGGTGTTGATTCTTAAAATAAGGATCCTAATGGTGTGTATATGAAAATGCTCTTCCTAGGACTAGCTTTCCGTAAGCCCATTTACAACTGGTGTCAATGGTGGGACTCTAGTTTCATCTAACTTGACATTATACAGTATTCATGAGCTCAAGCCAAGAGGTTACCACTGGCCTTTTAGGAACGTTTCCACAGGCCAATAGGTTATCACTTAGGCCAGAAGGTTACTGCTGGGTTGGAGGTAACCACTGGCCTGGAGGTTACCACTGGCCTGGAGGTTACCACTGGTTGGCAGATTACCACTGGCCTGGATTTTACCACTGGTTTGCAGGGTACCACTGGTCCACAGGTTACCACTGGTCCAGAGGTTCCCACTGATCAGCAGGTTACCACTTGCCTAGAGGTTACCACTGGCCGGTAGGTTACCACTGGTCTGCAGGTTTCTACTCTTGTAAGATTGAACATATTTTAGGCATTCTAAAAAGGTACAACTTTGCATACATTATTATAACCAGCAGAATCATTTTTATGCCCCCGCCATGAAGTAGGGTGGGGGGGGGGGGGGGCATTTAGTTTTGCCATTGGCTGTCTGTCTGTCTGTACTTCACACTTTGTAGTACTGTTCTTGTCTCTGTTGAACTCATCCTACAGTAGTATTTGATGCAGGACATTGAAAATTGCAACACAGTTCAGACATGCATTGAACATGTGCATAAAGGAAACAGTATTATGATCCAGCCTATGCCCGCTTAAATGATTATGTCAAAGAAATTACTCATGTAGTGATGCATGTGGCAGGACAGTCATCACCTTTAGAAATTGTCTAGTTTTCTACCTAATATTAAGTGGTTCAGGTCCCTATGATATAAATCAGCCTGTTCAGCATTGCTGCCATGTCAGCTTCCTCACTGTTGCTGTACACCACCAGTGAAGATTCTACACAGCTACTGAGCAAAACAGTGAAATTCTGCTATTTAAAACCAGCTAAAAATAAGATTAATTCGTATTTTAAAAACTTATTTAAAATGTTTTTCTTTTTTCCTTTTTCTAAACCGATTGTCCTCTGATAAGAGACCACCTTTGGGAATGTTCAAAAGTGGTCTTAAAAACCACTTTGGGACAGTCCCAAAGGTGGTCTTAATATAGGAATTTTACTGTATAAGCTTATTTCTCAAGAGCAAGTAACATATCCATATATTCAGATATACAAAAAAGATATATACAGTAAAATTCCTATATTAAGACCACCTCTCGGACTGTTCAAAAGTGGTCTTTAAGACCACTTTTGAACAGTCTTGAAGGTGGTCTCTGTTTGCTGAAAACACAAAGAAAGAATAACTGTAACCAACAAAATAAGCTTTTTAAGGCAGAATTAGTCTTAATTTTAGGTGGTCTTAATGGCGGAATTTCACTATATATACTGTAGCTTTGTTATAGTCCTATTAACAGTTATAATTTCTGGGGAAATTGATTAGTTTTATGCCTAGAATGGTTGCCATAACAATACAGTTTATGTCAATATTAAACAAATATTGTCACAGAGATGAGATGATAACAGATATTTTTATGGCAAGTTATGTGTAAGTCAAAACTATACATGTATTTATTTCATGAAAAAAGGATTCTTGAAGCATGAAAACATCTCTGAAAAGGAATTGTGTCAAGATTTTCAGATATATTGTTCTAATTCAGATGTGAAAATGGAAGGTGATTGGAGCCCTAAGATACAGTTGTTATGATTTTTCTTAAGGATGGTCTCTTTGAGGGATGCAACACTGTGACAACACATTTGACAACACAAAATACAATCTTAAAAGTGTTCTTTTCTTGCTGCCATTCTATCTAAGCGGGGACTTAGTACATGTGGAATTATTTTAGCCGAACCATGATAGAAAATAATTATTGTGTGAGAAGTGAGCCTGTAACCATTATCCCACTGAATATGACTAACCCTACCTTTGCAAACAGTGTAGATTCTGATCAGATGAAGAAGCCATCTGATCAGGATCTAAACTGTTTCTCATTCAGTTTACAAATTTGAATGAATAAATTACATCGAGTAATTTGATTGGTTGAAATTCAAATGGATGTGGCTAAATTAATTTATGCAGCAGGATAAGGGTTAAAATAAACTGTTTGGCACAACTTGCTGACTGACACTGTGTATAAAGCTTCAGTTTGACCTTAGGTTCTTGTAAGACTTTGCATAATAACCCTCTGCTTTCTGTCATATAGATAGATCACAGTAAAATGGTTTCAGATGGACCAGTTCAGTTTTGCTGACAAAGCATACAGAATATAAGACTTGGTGCAATTCTGGAATAGTCCTGCCAAAGTTGAAATTCTTACTTTGCTCAACAAATCTCGAAGTGTACAAGGCATTTGGCTATGTTATAAAACGAGACCCAGTTTGTTTAAAACAATGTTGTTTGTTAACACTCTGCGTTCTGGGTATTTTTTCACAGCAATCAACATTTTGAAAATTTTTCTATTTTTTCCCAGAAAACAGGATTTGACATCTCATGCAAATTGAGACAATTTGCATGAGATGTTAAGTCCTGTTTTCTGGGGAAAAATTGGCTGAATTAGCCTAGAGAGTGGTAAAGGTTAACACATGTATATCATTACAAGTTTGGTCATTTTATATATGGCAGTTATGCTATTATTTTGTTAGAAATTAAATGTGAATATACTGACTGAGAAATTATATTGTAGAACAGTTGATTTTTTTTACCTCTTATGAGTTTGTTAAGCCTTGTCCAACTGAACTTGACAACTCCTATCTTTCCAAACAGTGTAAATCCATATCTAAAGCCATCTGATCAGGATCTATACTGTTTGTCATTCAGTTTGCAAATTTGAATAAAAACTTTATATAAAGTAATCTGATTGGTTGATATTCAAAACTGGGTGGGGCAGATTAATTTATTCAGGAGGATAAGGCTTTGAACAACTAGGCACAATGTGGATATCTTGTGGAAAAATTAACACTCAGTTAACACTGTTCTTTGACAAAAGAATGAGCTCTGCATGGTGTTGATTTTTTTTTCTTATGCTTTAGGGGAATGAGTATACCTGGCAGATTTTGCCTCCATTTTTCAAAGGGCAACAACTTTCGGGATTTCCTATTTGCTTTTCTATAAACACTGTCCCATGGAAAAAGGGGTCTACTCTTTAAGGAAAGAATTTGCTCCTTTAAGAGTTTACCCCTATTGACATTGGAGACCAAAATACTTTTGCAGAAGTTGCCTCCCCCTGAAGGTGTATCCATTCCCCTTAAAGACAAAATATGGAAATAGTGAAACCGAAGTCAATCTCCAAAACATTATTTTTCAGAGCATTCCCTATTGTTATTCATTCATTTATTTATTTTTTGCACTGAGAGCCGTTGAGAAGAGGGTTTATTTGAATGTTGGACAATGTAGGCCCTGTGGGACTGCTCAGACAGAGCTAGTTGACATAAAGAACATACAAAATCATGCATTTCTTTACCTCTACTTTCAGACCGGTCAAATCGATCAAATCGAGGTCGTGGACGAGGAGGGAGATTTGGGAGAGGGAGCCAGCTGACAGGAAGATCGAGCCAGGAACCAAAGTTTGACAACATAGCAAAACGAGTTATGTCAGCCAGGAGGCTTAAAATTAATGAATTGAAAAATGTGAATGAAGATTTAAATCAGCAAATAAAAGACTTAAAAGATGAAAACAAATTGTTAAAGAAAACCCAGTTTCGGACAGAGAAAGCCTTGCAGAGGTTTGAGGATCAAGAAAGTGATTTACCGCAAATAATGCAAAGACAACAAAATGAAGTTCGTACCTTAAAAGACCAAATTAAAAAATGGCGAGAAAAATATGAAAAAACTGATCGATATCTCAGAGACGCTGAAGATGAATTAGAAAAAGCAAAATTTAAATTAAAAAAGTTAAAATCAGTGGCAGATGAAAAAGAATTGCCAGAGAGAAGTGAATTGAATAAAAGACTGAATCAGTCAGAGCTAGATATTGAAGAACGAGATGTTAAAATTAAGGTAAGTTGTTTGCTTTTAAATGAAATTAAATTTTTTCCTTTTTAGGGCCCCGCACTGAAAGTGTGGGTGCCCTATAGTAATCACTCTGTCCGTCCGTCTGTCTGTCTGTCTGTCTGTCCGTCCGTCTGTCCGTCCACAAATTTTCCTACTCCTCTGATAGCGCTGCCGGGGCCCTAGTCAGTTTCACTGACAGCTCTAGTTTTCATTTGATTTCATGTCCCTTTCAAGATATTTCAGTTGTATGAGCTGATCATTTATGAGGTGGGCCAAACCTGAACTACCTGCAGAAAAAAAAGATCTTCCATAGGCAGAACTTTGTTCCATGTGTCCAGGTTGATTGGAACATAAGCAGTTAGAACTGTTTGAAACCTGTAAAAAATCTGTAGATTAAGAATCAGTATGCTATAGAGGCCCATTAGAGCCTACTTCAGGGTTCTGTTGTTCAAAACATTGTTAGCTTAACAAGCTGGTTATTGGTCAAAATTTACTGTTCTAGCCATTACAATACCTAATACTCTGGTATTTTTGCTGGAATAATAGGGTTGTTGATGAATAAATCAAGATAGCCACACCGTATTCTGACTATCAACCAATCAAATTAAGTGATATAATTCAAAAACTGCATGACAAACAGTGTAGGTCCTGATCAGATGGCTTCTACAATGTCTAAAATAGTGGTATTTTTGCTAAAAATCTGAGCTGCTAAAATTTTTCTGTTAAAATATTATATTAGCCATATTAAATCAAGGTTTGTTTTTTTTTGGTTTTGTTTTTACGGCCCATTCAAGAATATTTCTCATATTGAGCCAATCGTTAATCAGAGGTGGGCAAAAACCGAAGTACCCAGAGAAAAACTAACTAAACTTTCGTTGCAGAACTTGGCTTCTGACATGTGACCCGAGCCAAGCCCGAACCACAGCGGTGACAGACCTAATGATTATAAAGAGTCAGTGCTCTTACCCACAAGGCCATGGAGGACCCTTGATCAAAGTTTTATGCAGGCGTCACACTGTCCCGAAATTGACACCAGATGGAAACACGATAAAGGAAATGTTCAAATTCGGCTCTGATCGTGAAAACATCGGGCCATTCGTGAGGACATCTTAAGCCATCGTATGATCGCCGGTGGATTTTCTGAGGCTCCGGCAGCAACTTCGTGAGCGGCGGCAAAATCTTTGGCATGCCAAAAAATTGCAGGAAGGCCTTGCGAAGGTTCATTTTCGTGTTGTATTCGTTTGTCCATCTTGCCCTTCGTAAGGCCATCGTGGGGGCATCTTGTCAAATCGTGTCATCTTCGTCTTTTCTTCGTGTGATCATCGGTGCTCTCGGGCATTTCACGCCTCACGAAGATAATACGAGGGAAACAAGAAGTCGTCCGATTGTCTTAGGAAGGCAATACGACTACGTGAAACCCTCGCAATGACATCGTGTAGACATCGTATTATAGTACGATGACATTGAGAATGGACCACGGTGTCGACGAAGACAGCTGAATTTGAGTACCTCAAGCGATACCCATGTGTCATGGTAACGTAGACATATAAAAGGCCAACCTCAGAGCATCATCCTCAGTCATTACTGATGAGCAACTCTGCAGAGCATATGCTTGTGTAACTCCCAAAGCATCAGTCATAAATATTCACAATTCCATTCCTGCTGAATAGCATACTTTGATGATGAGACAACCAGGAAAAAGGAGGCAGCAGCATTGCTTCTTTTGATGCACCTTAGAGAACAAGATGAGCAGATCTTATTTTCCTATAAACCAAGTCTCTCTGAAAAAGTGGTCTTCTCTTTGGGTGGCATTTTAAATTGGTTTTAAGTTGAATCAAATTTACGAGAGTTAAAATGTACTGTGTACTCTTCGATCATCAAATGAATTTCAAACGGTCGGCCGAAGGTTTTATAACATCGGGAGGTCACGTGTCGTCTTTGTGACCTAGTTCGAACGCATCGTACTCTCAATACAACGTCGTGAAGCCGTCGTGTGGCCTTCGTTTGGCCTGCGGGTAAACTTCGTACTAAAAAAACACATCTTCGTGTTGCCTTCGTGTGTGGTTCGGATGCCATCGTGTGACCTTCTGTATGCATCGTACTTGCTTCGGCTAGAGATTGGCTGCTGACCCTGTTCGGAGAGATCTTCGCGCGAAATTCAAAATTCCATATTCGTATGGCCACCTGGTGTCATTTTCGGGACAGTGTGACGCCTGCATTAACAACATGTTAACTAACAAAATCGTTACTTTTGAACAACGGGCCTGATGCCATTGAATTGTACCATAAAAATCCTAAAAATTCAGTCACCTTGAGGACTTGCTGTAATTCTCCTCAAATTGGAACAAGTTTGTTTCATGATCCTGCAAGGAGTCCAAACGGTGCTGACAGAATGGCAAACAGTGCAAAACCTTGATCAGACTGCTCCTTCAGGAGCAGTCTGATCTGGGTCTGCACCGTTTGCTTAGGCATGTTTGTCTGTTTACTTAGGATCATTTCAGTAATTATTTTAATTCTACATTTCTACAATTTGGAATTTTCAGGAACTGGAGCGACACTTACAGAACCTGCAGAAGAATCACCGGCATGAATTGGGGATAGAGCGGGCACGACAGAAAGATACGAACAAAAAACTCATGGAACTCAGGGAAGACAATGAAAAGCTAGAAATTGTTGTCAAGGTATATTGGATCTGGCAGAATTGCACGGGTTACCTTAGTTACTACCCAGCAGGCACATGACATAATTGTGACGTCAAGTCAAAGTCAGTACGTAATCATGATGTTTAGGCAATGTCACATCAACGTTGGTGCAGCGTCATGACGTTGCACCAACGTTGATTTGACTTTGCCCTAGCGATGTGTGCCTGCTGGGTAGTGGTTAGACACAGCTCAGGTTGAGTTCAACGATTTGTTTATGTGAATGACAAGTGATCGATTGTTTGTTTATTTGATTGGAGGTTTAATGTCCCCATCAACTCCATTTAGGTCATTTTGGAGATGTTGCTTCCAATTTCATGGGACTTTTACCTGACAATGAGATCTATGAAATGACATCTCAAGCCCTGCCTCCCAATGAAACAAATAGGGTTTATATGCATGGATGGTCCAACTCGCACCACTTTACCTGGGCAGGCTTAGACCTCCTAAGCTGTTTACCAGTACTAGTGTGTGGTTGGTTAGCTCTACATGGAAGCATCATGCAGTCCAATCTCTTTCTTTCAGCCCCGATGGGCAGGGGCCGAAATGATCAATTGAACATTGATCAATTAAATAGCTAGAAATATCATATAATGTTGCTGTTAGTTAGTGGATAACACCATGTAATGAAAATCATATGACCACACATCTAATAACACATGATTACTGGCGCGTAATGTCATGACGCCATCCATGACAACCCTATATTTTCTATGGAACTTCTTCGGCAATTAAAAATGATTTAAAAATCATTATATGATACAGAATGTTACCCTCATGGTCATTTCATATCTTATTTATGAAACTCACCAAAGGCTTGTTTCTAAAATTTGATATTAAATGACAACTTGTGTAGGATCCTCTTTTTATAACACAGGGCCTAATTAAAATCAAAGGACCGGGAAAATTTATTTGAGATTGGGATAACTGTTTGGCCATTTTGTGGGAAAATGACTGTCTTTTTGGCTTCCGGTTTGTGAAGTTCCATTTTGGTGAAGTTGTTTTATGCCTCTGTTTCTTTCCATATGGTGTTTTGGATGGGAGGTGTGAAGTAATTGATATTGATTCTATATCATTGCCTTCACTTCTATTTTCCACTTCATTATAGTGAAAACCTTATACAGTGAAACTTTGATACAGTCAACCTCTTTTTACCAATATACGTTATAACGACAAATTTCATTATTACGACAATTTCAACGGAATGAATCCTTTGTGCGAAGATTTGATTTGGTTGCGATCAGCATTGGCTTCCTTGGGTTGGAAACACCCATATTGAATCCATATTCATAAAAGATTATTGGAATCCAACATAATGTGGGGCCTGATCTGAATCCAACCTGTTTGTAACTCTGATGATATTTTAAGTGGAAAATTTTAATTTTATCACATGAACAAGTCCGTGTAATGAATGCCCCACTAAACCCCACTTTATATAGAGAAAACTGGGGTTTATGGGGTATACATTATTGTTTCTTGTTTCTGCTTCAAGACATAAGTTGTGCATACGCATTAGAACCACCTCAATGAGGTGGTTCTAACGAGCACCCACAACCTATGTTGCAGTACAAATATGAAAAAAAAAAAAACAGATTTTCATCAGAAAAGTAGCCATTTGGAGACGTGAAAAAAATGCACTATTTTGCACGGGTGTGTTATCATAATGAATAAAAAATCGACAGATGACAAAAAAAGCATGCAGAATTACCCAGCATGCATAGAGTTATAGATAATCATTGATGCTTGATTCTCTGGTTTAGGAGAAAGATAAAGAACTGCAAATGAAGAACATTTATGCCAACAGAATGATAAAACCACCTCATCACCTGCCAAACTCGTACAATGGTACCCCCACCCCTCCTGTAAAACAGCGGCGACCCTCACTGACTGAGGGTATAACACCGAGGGAGAGGGCTAAGATGATGGAGGAGAAACGGCGTGAAGAAATGAGAAAACAAAGGGAGGTTAAAGAGGTCAGTAGTTACTCCATATAGCATAACTCCAGATAAGAAGGAATAACTCTTAATAAGATGCCGAGAAAAACTACATCTGAAAATGTCATCTGCTTATGTCGTCTGCTGATTTTTTTAGCTCACCTGACCGAAGGTCATGGTGAGCTTTTGTGACAGTAAGATGTCCGGCGTCGTCGTGCGTCGTCCGTCGTCCGTCGTCCGTCGTGCGTAAACTTTTTCTTGTGAACACACTAGAGGCCACAGTTTTGGTCCAATTATCATCAAACTTGCTCAGAATGATAATCATGACAATATCTCGGTCAAGTTCGAATTTGGGTCATGTCGGGTAAAAAAGTAGGTCAGTAGGTCAAATCATAGAAAAACCTTGTGAACACTCGAGAGGCCACAATTTTGGTCCAATCATCATCAAACTTGCTCAGAATGATCATTGTGACAATATTTTAGTGAAGTTTGAATATGGATCATGTCGGCTTAAAAAGTAGGTCAGCGGGTCAAATCATAGAAAAACCTTGTGAACACCCTAGAGGCCACAATTTTGGTCCAATCATAATCAAACTTGCTCAGAATGATCATCATGACAATATCTTGGTCAAGTTCGAATATGGGTCATGTCCGGTCAAAAAGTAGGTCAGTAGGTCAAATCATAGAAAAACCTTGTGAACACTCTGAAGGCCACTGTTTTGGTCCAATTATCATGAAACTTGCTCAGAATGACCATTGTGACAATATTTCAGTCCAGTTCGAATATGGGTCATATCGGGTTAAAAAGTAGGTCAGCGGGTCAAATCATATAAAAACCTTGTGAACACCCTAGGGGCCACAATTTTGGTCCAATCATAATCAAACTTGCTCAGAATGATCATCATGACAATATCTCGGTCAAGTTTGAATATGGGTCATGTCCGGTTGAAAAGTAGGTCAGTAGGTCAAATCATAGAAAAACCTTGTGAATACTCAGGAGGCCACAAGTTTGGTTAAATCATTAATCTTGCTCAGAATGGTCATTGTGACAATATCTTGGCTAAGTTTGAATAAAGGTCTTTTCGGGTCAAAAAGTAGGTCAGTAGGTCAAATTAAAGAAAAAACTTGTGAACACTCTAGTTTTACATAGACTTATATAGGGAAAATCTTTAAAAATCCTTTTCTCTGAAACCACAAGGCCTAGGTCTTTTATATTTGGTATGAAGCTTCATCTAAAAGACCCCTAACAAGATTATTCAAATGATAGTGCTGAGGCCAAAAATGTCCCCGCTCCCGGGCCCTTTGGTTTTACATAGGCTTATATAGGGAAAATCTTTAAAAATCTTCTGCTCTGAAGCTGCAAGGCCCAGGACTTTGATATTTGGTATTAAGCTTTATCTAGTGGACCCCTACCAAGATTGTTCAAATTATAGTGCTGGGGCAAAAAATGCCCCCGTTCCGGGGCCCTTTGGTTTTACATGGCCTTATATAGGGAAAATCTTTAAAAATCTTCTTCTCTGAAACCGCAAGGTCCAGGACTTTGATATTTAGAATGAAGCTTCATCCATTGGACCTCTACCAAGATTGTTCAAATTATCGCCCTTGGGCCAAAAATGCCCCCGCTCAGGGGCCCTTTGTTTTTACATAGACTTATATAGGGAAAATCTTTAAAAATCCTTTTCTCTGAAACCACAAGGCCTAGGTCTTTTATATTTGGTATGAAGCTTCATCTAAAAGACCCCTAACAAGATTATTCAAATGATAGTGCTGAGGCCAAAAATGTCCCCACCCCCGGGCCCTTTGGTTTTACATAGGCTTATATAGGGAAAATCTTTAAAAATCTTCTGCTCTGAAACTGCAAGGCCCAGGACTTTGATATTTGGTATTAAGCTTTATCTAGTGGACCCCTACCAAGATTGTTCAAATTATAGTGCTGGGGCAAAAAAAGCCTCCACCTGGGGCCCTTTGGTTTTACATAGGCTTATATAGGGAAAATCTTTAAAAATCTTCTTCTCTGAAACCGCAAGGCCCAGGACTTTGATATTTTGTATGAAGCTTCATCTAGTGGACCCCTACCAAGATTGTTCAAATTATAGCCCTTGGGCCAAAAATCCCCCTGCTCAGGGGCCCTTTGGTTTTACATAGACTTATATAGGGAAAATCTTTAAAAATCTTCTTCTCTGAAACCGCAAGGTCCAGGACTTTGATATTTAGAATGAAGCTTCATCCAATGGACCTCTACCAAGATTGTTCAAACTATCGCCCTTGGGCCAAAAATGCCCCCGCTCAGGGGCCCTTTGTTTTTACATAGACTTATATAGGGAAAATCTTTAAAAATCCTTTTCTCTGAAACCACAAGGCCTAGGTCTTTTATATTTGGTATGAAGCTTCATCTAAAAGACCCCTAACAAGATTATTCAAATGATAGTGCTGAGGCCAAAAATGTCCCCGCCGCCGGGCCCTTTGGTTTTACATAGGCTTATATAGGGAAAATCTTTAAAAATCTTCTGCTCTGAAACTGCAAGGCCCAGGACTTTGATATTTGGAATTAAGCTTTATCTAGTGGACCCCTACCAAGATTGTTCAAATTATAGTGCTGGGGCAAAAAAAGCCTCCGACTGGGACCCTTTGGTTTTACATGGCCTTATATAGGGAAAATCTTTAAAAATCTTCTTCTCTGAAACCGCAAGGCCCAGGACTTTGATATTTTGTATGAAGCTTCATCTAGTGGACCCCTACCAAGATTGTTCAAATTATAGCCCTTGGGCCAAAAATGCCCCCGCTCAGGGGCCCTTTGGTTTTACATAGACTTATATAGGGAAAATCTTTAAAAATCTTCTTCTCTGAAACCACAAGGCCTAGGTCTTTTATATTTGGTATGAAGCTTCTTCTAAAGGACCCCTACCAAGATGATTCAAATTATAGTGCTGGGGCCAAAAGTGGCCCCGTCCCGGGGCCCTTTGGTTTTACATAGACTTATATAGGGATAATCTTTAAAAATCTTCTCTGAAACCACAAGGCCCAGGACTTTGAAATTTGGTATGAAGTTGCATCTAATGGACCTCTACCAAGATTGTTAAAATTATAGCCCTGGGGCCAAAAATGCCCCCACTCTGGGGCCCTATGGTTTTACATAGACTTACATGGGGAAAATCTTCAAAAATCTTCTTCTC
This sequence comes from Lucinisca nassula, assembly GCA_963580285.1. Taxonomy (NCBI): domain Eukaryota; kingdom Metazoa; phylum Mollusca; class Bivalvia; order Lucinida; family Lucinidae; genus Lucinisca; species Lucinisca nassula. Next base: position 664,168 of record OY757013.1, on the reverse strand, counting down.
TGAAACCACAAGGCCTGGGTCTTTGATATTTGGTATGAAGCTGCATCTAGTGGACCTCTATCAAAATTATTCAAATTATAGCCCTGGTACCAAAAATGTCCCCGCTCCGGGGCCCTTTGGTTTTGCATAGACTTATATAGGGAAATCTTTAAAAATCTTCTCTGAAACTGCAAGGCCAAGGCCTTTGATATTTAGTATGGAGCTTTATCTAGTGGACCTCTACCAAGATTGTTCAAATTATAGCCCTGGGGCCACAAATGCCCCCACCCCGGGCCGGGGCCCTTTGTTTTTACATAGATTTATATAGCCCTGGGGCCATTTGGTTTTGCATAGGCTTATGTAGGGAATATCTTTAAAAAAAATCTTCTTCTCTGAAACTGCAAGGCCCAGGTCTTTGAAATTTGATGTGTAGCTTTATCTAGTGGACCTTTGCCAAGATTGTTCTAATTATAGCCTTTGTTGATGTTTGGTATGAAGCTTCACCTTTAAGACCTCCCTCAACATTATGCACATTAAAACCCTGGGGCCAATAATGGCCCTCTCTGGGGCCCACTTGTTACACTATGGATCAGGTGAGCGATCCAGGGCCATCATGGCCCTCTTGTTTTTTTTTTTTTTTTTGTAAACTTTTTAAAAATATTTTTGCATACAGGCAAACAATGTGGGCCAAGATCAGACTATAGGAGCAGTCTGATCTGGGCCCACACTGTTTGCTGACAATTACTTTTAAGGTAACCGGCAGAAGGCAAAGCAGACAACAATTGTCGGGATTGGCATTTTACGGGTTAAGGGATTTCTTTTGATATTTCTCTTTTAAAACATGTTATGTTTACCTCATTGAAGTGATTTTAATCCTTAAAATACTGAGAAAAACTGTTTCTGAATATATTGTCTGTTTATGTTGTCTGCTGCAAACTTGCAAACTTTTCGAACATATTTTTTTTTTTTTTTTTGCATACAGGCAAACAGTGTGGACTCTGGTCAGACTGCTGTTTAGGAGTAGTCTTATCTGGGTCCACACTGTTTACAGAAATGACTTTTTAGATTAACAGCAGACGACAGAGCAGACGGAAATTGTTGTGGTTGGCATCTTATGGGTTAACATACCGTACCCACAACATACTTTTCTGTGGGTTTATGCCTAGCTAAGCCAACGTGAAATGACAAGTACTGCAAATTTGACAGGTAGTCTTTCTCTCGGTACTCAGGATTCTGCCCACCTTTGATTGAGGATCAGCTTGATAAATGAGAAATGATCTCACAAGGGCCGTAAAACCAAATAAAAAGAAAAGAATGTAACAAAAATTAAAAAAAAAACATTAACCCTTAATTATTCTTATTACTCCATCTTATGACATACTAGTGTCTTAATCCATAAGATTCCAATCACAGCAATTGTCGTCTGCTTTGTCGTCTGCTGGTAATTTTAAAAAAGTCATTTTTGCAAACAGTGTGGCCCCAGATCAGACTGCTCCTCTAGGAGCAGTCTGATCTGGGGCCACACTGTTTGCCTGTATGAAAAAGTATGTTAGAAAAGTTTGCAAGAAGTTGCAGGAGACGACATAAACAGATGACAATTTTCAGATGCAGCTCTGGGTTAGATTTCCATGAAAAAAAAAAAGGAATTGCATGGCAAAAATGATGTTAACTAGAATAGAATGTTAACTTAAATGATGTTCATTGAAATAGAATGATGTTAACTTAAATGATGTTAAATTAACTTAACTGTTTTAAACATGGAATATAATAAATACACTTTCAGGGAGACAGTACTTTCAAAACATTTTTTTTGTTTCCCTTTTCAATTGTGGTCCTTTCTTAGAATAAAGAATTTGCTCCTAATGAGCAGATTCTTTTCTTTTACTTACAGTAGGCATCCTTTTTTTAAACAGTTTTTTTTTTTACACAACAGCAACCTTTCTCAGGGAGCACATTGTGATCCTTAGATAAACCCCTTTAGAATGACAGCATCAAGAAACAGTTGATCTAAATCTAATTCAAAAAACTTCATTAGAACCTTTTGCTTGTCCCAGTACAAAGAACTTTGACTTGAACAGATTTTAGTGACCTTTATCTGTTCACAAAGGTGTTTTCCAGTAGTGGGTGAGAGTGTGGGTGGGGAGTGATATGTTTTCTTTGAAAAAAGGGTTTGTTATTTATCCATTTTATAGGATTCAATGGACCAGGCTAAGTTACCTCATTTTTGCCCTCTGCAATAACTGTAATATTTCATCTTCATTTGCTTAAATTTTTGTTGGCAGAATATTAGTTTTGTGATACTATATGAGTTTTGCTACGTATTTATACAGTCAGTTTAGCCCTTCCTGTTGATTAGTTATTATGACAACCCACATTACGATAACACAACTGTGGGACATAATGCATTTTTTCACATCTCCAAAATGGCTACTTTTCTGATGAAAATCTGTGATATTTTGCTTATAAATACTGCAAACATAGGCTGTGGGTGCTCGTTAGAACCGCCTCATTCAGGCGGTTCTAACGAGTACCCACAACCTATGTATTGGTGCAAAAATAAGAAAAATAATGTATACCCCTGTAAACCCCAGTTTTCTCTATATAAAGTGGGGTATAGGGAGGTCTTCATTTCACAGACTTGTTTACGTGATGCATACTTTTGCAAACAGTGACGATCTAATTAGATGGTTTCTTCAGAGGCCATCTGGTCAGGATCTACACCATTTTTTATTTCCGCCCCCCACCTATCGGGGCTTGAAGAAATAGATTGGGCTGCATGATGCTTCCACATAGACCTGAAACTGACCACACATGAGTACAGGTAAATCGCTTAGAGGGTCTAAGCCTGCCCAGGCAGTGGCAAGTTGGACAGTCCATGCATATAAACCCTATTGGTTTCATTGGGCGGCAGGGCTTGAGATGTCATTTCATCTCATTGTCGGGTAAAAGTCCCACAAAATTGGAAGCAACGTCTCCAAAATGACCTATATAGTGTTGACGGGGATGTTAAACCTCAAACAAACCATTTGTCATTCAGTTTGTGAATTAACTGAATACAGTGTCAGGTAATATGACTGGTTGATAGTCAGAAATGGGAGAACTAAGTTATTCAGCAGGACAAGGGTTAATTCTGCTTTTATTTTTTGTGTATAAGTAGTAAGCTATGTTTGAGTAAATTTCATCCTGTAGACTCAGATTTTCTTTCTGTTTTACAACATAATCAGAGATTAAGGGGAATGGGAACACGTAACAGATTTTTCTGCCTTATTTCAAAGGAAGACAACTTTTGGGACTTCCTGTTTGCTGATCTATAAGCTCAGTCCCCTACTCTTAAAGGAAAGAATTTGCTCCTCAGGAGCAAATTTTTTCCCTTAAGAGTTGACCCCTATGGACACGGGAGACAAAAATACTTTTGTAGGAGTTGCCTCCCCTGAAGGTGTATCCATTCCCCTTAAAGAGATCTGTAGTTATCAATAGAAACAATATTGTATGCTTTAAATTTAAAACCTGATGCAAAACTTCTGTTTTAAGGCTTTTGAAGAGGTATGTGACATTTGTATATTTAAGTTTTTATACTATTTATTCCTGGGTGCATGTTGTTACAAAAGATCATACAGAATATAGAGTATTTTAGAGGTGTTGGCTCATGTAAACCAAACTCCCACATTTTACATATTACATGTTGGAAAGTGGAATTTATTGTGCAGTTTATAGACAGGACAGCTGAACCCCTGTCCTCAGGTTTACAGACTAAGGTTGAAATCACACTGTAATATATGAATATATACAATTTTAGCACAAAAATTACCCATGTTAAATATAAAGTAAATCCTGCAAAAGTATGAAAATTATAAAAATTTAGAAGAAATTCTTCTTTAAGAAGTTTGGTATCATACTTTTGTTTGTACAGTATTTGGACAGACAGTCCTGAGACTCATCAGGTTCTACACTGTTTTCCAGTCTTTCTAGCTGTTTTTTGTCGCAAACACCCGGTAGTAAATTGTGCTAGCTCAAATTTTAGGACAAGTGTGGTGTCCAAATTTTACCGGTAAATACGGAAGCTCTTACTATACTTTCATGAAGTTGAACTAAAATGGTAATGCCTGTATCTTATCTGGTTCAAAAGTTAGCATTTTCAGACACACTTAACCCTTATCTTGCTGTTCACGACAACCCTATCTTTGCAAACAGTGTAGATCCAGATCAGATGGCTTCTGAAGAAGCCATCTGATCAGGATCTGCACTGTTTGACATACAGTTTATGAATTTGTAGCAATAAATTACATCAAGTAATTTGATTGGTTGATAGACAGAAATGGATGTGGCTTAAATGAATATTCAGCAAGATAAGGGTTAAGATCCCATTTTCCCTGGTGGATTACATACCGTAAAAACCTGAAAAACACGTACACCTTGAGAACTTGCTGTAATTCTCCTAAAATTTTAACAAATTTTTTTATGACCTAGCATGAGGTACAAAAGGTGCAGATGGAATGTTAAACAGTGTAGACCCTGGTCAGACTGCTCCTTCAGGAGCACTGATCTGGGTCTGCACTGTTTGCTTAGGCCTATCTGTCCCAATACTTAGGATTATTATGGTATATATATATAAACCATCATCTGTTCAAATTTACATAAGAATTTTTCAATTCTGCTTTTTCTTTCAAGTCATTTGAAGGTCTTCAAAAGGTATTTCTGCTATACTTGATTTTAATGAAAAAACAGTACCATTATTTATTTATTTATCAATGTTTCTTTTTAGATGCATGTCCAGATCACATGCATATATACATGTACAGCACTGTTTCAGAAGAACTCCTTATTTTGAACACTTTTCTCAGAATTAAATTCATGGTACATCCGTGAGCAAAACTGTACTGAGTTCTTGAGAATAAACAGAGGCACAATAACTTGACAGAGTTGTGGCCCTTTTCAGCTTTGGATATTCCTTTTTCTAAAACTTGAGTCTGCAGCTTTTCCAATATTTTTAATCAGGTTTTTATGTAATTTAGCAGGCTTTCTTGTACTTTCATGCATGTGTCTATCTGTATTCACCTTTACAGCCTCAAACAAAAAGCAGCAATGTCAGTCTTCTTTAAGTCATTCCCTAGTGGCTACCGTAAAAATCCTACAAAATCGGACACCTTGCGGACTTGCTGTAATTCTCCTAAAATTTTAACAAATTCATTTCATGATCCAGCAAGGAGTCCGAAAGGTGCAGACAGAATGCCCAACAGTATAGACCTTGATCAGACTGCTCCTTTCTGAGCTGGGTCTTCACTGTTTACTTAAGCCTATCTGTCCCAATACTTGGGATCATTATGGTAGTTCATACAAAGTGTGACTGCTTTGTACTTGATGCTTTAAGGATTAAATTGTTACCGCCCTTTTACATACAGCATAATAGATACAGCTATAGGAGTAACCTCTCAGATAGAGTGTTACCACGGCAACTATCTGTAGAGCGATCTCCACGGCAACTGGACAAAGAAAATATGTCTCCAAGAAACAAACAGCCAAAGGTATATATATCTGTGTGAAGTCATTTTCATTATGTGGCAAAAATGTGTCTATACAGTTACCGAGCATGATGAATCTAATGGTAATTAAATGAAAATGACTCATGAATCCAGCATATTGACTTGATAGCTTAGATACTGTTTCTGTAAAAATGTTTTTATATATATTGTTCTTGTCTGACAGTCTGTCTTTATTAACCACTGTTACTACATGTTTATAATCTGTAACAATAACCTCACTAGAATCAAGTATCTTCATAACTTTAATTGCATTTCAAATAAATTCTTACTAGGAACAAGTAGGGCACACCCAAACATTTTTAGGAACCAACTATTGAGAATCTGTGGAGAAGTTTCTCTCTGTGCATCCAACTGATTTCTGAACAATGTATGACTCTTTGTAATACACATTTTTAAGGCATCATAAACAACTATTAATGTCCTGCTAAATACAAACAACACTACCTTTGCAAACAGTGTAGATACAGGTCAGATGGTTTCTTCAGAAGCCATCTGATCAAGACCTACACTGTCTTTCAGTGAGCAATTTGAATGAATACTTTATATCAACTTACATGTATTTGGTAGGTTGATAATCAGAATGGTTGTGGTAAAATTAATTTATTCAGCAAGACAAGCTATTAATACAACTAGGTCTTAGTGCTGAACAGGGTAACACACCTGTTCATGCTTGCCTTTATGCCTCATTGCTCAGTCAGTTGTATGTCTGAATGGCCATCACAAGATTTTGGTTTTGATCCTGGGACTGGCAACATTCGTTTGTGGGGATTGAACTGAAGTTCAACCAGTATCCGTCATAGTGCCAGGTGTGAACTTAATCTGTTTAAGGTTTTGGAAAATGTTGGCTTCTAAAGATTTAATTCAAACCCAGCAAATAACATCCCTATGATTATATGACCTTGACCTTAAAACAATGGACTGGGTTGGCAGTAGTGCTGGACAAAAGTTTGTGACCTTGACTTAACCCTTTACCACTCAGAAAATTAGCAAATATAGTATCTTAACAGAACACTGATATAGGTAAATCAATAATCAATCCATAAATGGCTGATAGGCCTGACAGTCTTATCTGAACAGAGATATTGGCATTTTTGTGTGATTTACACCCTTATGTTACAATAATGATTATTTTAGTATTTTCTGTACATTTGACAATAATTATGTAAATGTAAAGTTTCTAGGAAATTAAATTTTCTTTCCAATGGTACTAAATTTATTATAGTTTCTCTTTGCGTTTTGGAAATATGAAGTGTCAAAGTAAGCAAAATGTTTTCTTGAGCAAAAATTTCTGTTTTGGGTTGGTCAGAGAAAGTATTTTTAACCACCATAGCCCCAGAAAAGAGGGGGTATCCACGTATTATTTTTCTTATTTCCGTACAAAAACGTATTTTGTAGGTAATCATTAGGGCATGTCACTGAGGCTCTTCCAACAAGTTTTCATAACATACTTCTTTATGCAGAAATAAGATCATGTTCATAAGTCTGTGAAATGAACATCTATCTGAACCCGGTATACATTATTTTCATTATTTCTGCACCAAGACCAAGGTTGTGGGTACTCGTTAGAACTGCCTCAATCGGCACCCACAACCTATGTTCTGAGTATAAATAAGAAAAATATCAAAGTTTTCAATGGAAAAGTAGCCATTTTGGAGAAATAAAAGAATGTACTATGACCCATGGGTGCATTTTTTTTATGAAAAATTCAGAACTTTTGCATAAGATTAAAATAACTATTACAGCCTATCTATCCTTTTTTGCACCCCCATCCCCAACTTTACCTTTTTTTTTTAAATCAGTGTATCAACCACCCCATAGCCAGCTCACCCCAAAGAGCCGTCTCTGTATTTTTATTTTATTTTTTTTTTAGCAAAAGATTCGTTTGTTTGATTAGAGGTATAACATCCCCGTCAACACTATTTATGACAATTTGGAGATGTTACTTCCAATTTGGTGGGACTTTTACCCAACACTGAGGTGAAATGACATCTGATGCGCATGATCATTTACAGCGTCTGGTCTGGGTCTGTGCCGTCGCATGTGCTGTCTACAACCCTGTAGACCCTGATCAGATGCCTTATAATAATTGTCTGGGCTCTGATCCTGATCTGCACTGTTTGCACCTTTGTGTTCTGTCTGTTGTCATACAGACAGACGGGTGGATGACGCCAGGATGATAGCTACTGGTCTGGGTATGTGCCGTCGCATGTGCTGTCTACAACCCTGTAGACCCTGATCAGACGCCTTATAATAATTTTCTGGGCTCTGATCCTGATCTGCAGTTTGCACCTAGGTGTTCTGTCTATAGTCATACAGACAGACGGATGGATGATGCCAGGCTGATCGCTATATCCCCCGAACATGTTCAGACTAGGGATAAAAAAAACACCACCGTCGGCGATAAGTCCCTGATCAGACGCCGCATTATCGTTGTGCAGCGTCTTGTCCGGGTCTGCGCTGACCCATATGCCGTCTACAAACCTGTAGACCCTCATCAGACGCCGTTTAATAATTGTACAGGTCTGATTCGAATCTGCATTGCTTGCATCTGTCTGTTGTGTCTACGGACGGACGGACGGACATGGGAATGGACGCCAGACTCATGATTTTGTTTGCAGACAGACAGACGGACGCCAGGCTGATTGTTATATCCCCGAACCTATTTGGTCAGGGGATAAAAAATAAAATGCACCGTCTGCGGTCAGACCATGAATAGACGTCGCATGATCATTGTACAGCATCTGGTCTGGGTCTGTGCCGTCGCATATGCAGTCTACAAACCTGTAGACCCTATCCAGACGCCACATTATCATTGTGAGGCGTTTGATTCAAATCTGCACTGTTTGCACCTTTGTGTTCTGTCTATTGTTATACGGACAATTGGGTGGCTGATCGCTATATCCCGCGAACATGTTCAGACTAGGGATAAAAATCACCACCGTTGGTGATTAGTCCCTGATCAAACGACACATTGTCATTTTGCAGCGTCTTGTCCGGGTCTGTGCCGACCCATATGCCATCTACAAACCTGTAGACCCTCATCAGACGCCGTTTAATAATTGTACAGGGTCTGATACAAACCTGCATTGCTTGCATCTGTCTGTTGTGTCTACGGACGGACGGACATGTGAACGGATGCCAGACTCATAATTTTGTTTGCGGACAGACAGATGGACGGACGCCAGGCGGATTGTTTTATCCCCGAACCTATTTGGTCAGGGGATAAAAATAAAATGCACTGTCGGCGGTCAGACCATGATCAGACGTCGTATGATCACTGTATAAGCGTCTGCTCTGGGTCTGTGCCGTCGCATATGCCGTCTACAAACCTGTAGACCCTATCCAGACGCCGTATATTATAATTGTATGGCGTCTAATTCAAATCTGCACTGTTTGCACCTTTGTGTTCTGTCTTTTGTTATACAGACGGTTAGGTGGATGACAACACGCTGATCGCTATATCCCCCATACCTGTTCAGACTAGGGTTAAAAAAACACCACCGTCGGCGATAAGACCCTGATCAGATGCCGCATTGTCGTTGTGCAACGTCTTATCCGGGTCTGCGCCGTCTCAGATACCGTCTACAAACCTGTAGACAATCATCAGACGCCGTTTAATAATTGTACATCTGATCTCTGTTGCGTCTACGGACGAACATTTGAACGTACGCCACTCATAATTTTGTGTCTATGAACGGGCGAATGAACGGACGCCAGGCCCCGAACCTGTTCAGACTAGGGATAAAAAAACACCACCTTCGGCGATAAGACCCTGATCAGACACCGCATTACCGTTGCGCAGGGTGTTGTCCGGGTCTGCGCCGTCTCAGATGCCTTCTTCAAACATGTAGACCCTCATCAGACGCCGTTCAATAATAGTACGGTGTCTGATCCGGATCTGCGTTGTTTGCATCTGTCTGTTGTGTCTACGGACGGATGGACATTTGGACGGTCACTATATCCTCCATACCTATTCAGTCGCGGAAAATAAAATAAAATGAACCGTCGGCGGTTGGAGCTGAATAAGACGTCGCGGCGATAATTGTGGAGCGTCTGATCCGGGTGCCGTAGCATTATAAGGTCCAAAAACCTGAAGACCCTGACACACAAATATTGCGTCATTCAGTAACTCAACCCAATACAATACAATACAACTCAACCCAGTAATTTTCCATTACGGTCAGGCAAGGTCATCGTGATTCAGTAGAAGAAACCCCTGGTGTGTTTGGTTGCAAATTACACAAAAACTTTGTATAGAAACATAATTATTTGTTTTTTTTTCGCAAATATTGTTGGCAAAAGACCAAACTTAACATTAATAAACATCCGGCGTTATTATATTTAGGAAAAAGGTAAAAATAACGCAATTGATTTTGAGACACGGGCAAACAGGTATTTGTTCAAACGGCGACACACGGGAATATACGTATTTTACATTAATCGATAAAGTCGTAAATATACGGGTTTGAGTGGTAATGGATAGACTCGGGAAAATACGTATCTGAGTGGTAAAGGGTTAAGGTCATGGATGAACCAAGGCTTGTGTTACACAAAATTTTAGCATATATCTATCATTATACCAAGTATGAACTCAAATCACCTTGGAAAATATGATCTCTTGAAAACGTAAATGCAAATCTTGTAAATAATGACCTTGACCTCTTGGTCATTAGCTGAAACATGGCTAGTGCTATACAAAACTTTAAACTAATACCAATCTTCATGGATAAAGGATCAAATCAAATATCCTTGAGGAAAGTATTGGATGTTTAAAATTTAAATGCATAACATGTAAATAGAGGATATTACATGAGTGCTCATGTATTATTAGATTTATTAAATGAGTTGAGGAAAAGGGATAAAATGCTAGGCTTTTCCACAACAAGTTTAATAAATTCAGTGATACGTGAGCAAGAATGCAAGATTCTATTTATCATATGACATTAAAAACGCATTTTATTCAAGATTTTTTAAGCAAAAATGTCAATATTCCGCCATTAGTAAACGTGAAGTTGTTAAGGTCGTCATACATGTAACATTCCGGGGCGTATCTAAATAATTTGCACATTTAATCCACAAGTGGATTATCTATTTTATTACATGGCATTATTACATTCTCAGAAGTGAAGTCATATGATAAATGTAATTCCTGGTCTGTGATGTTGGTTAGCAGGGTGTCCGCATACTCTTTTACACAGGTACTGACAATGCCTAATTCATAATGAGTATTTCAGATCAGTTATTATGATGTACCCTTGCATGCATAGTTGTCCTGATATTTGTACACTTTGAAGGAATCCATTGCAACACATGCATGATTGTGTTCACAGTTGGAAATATCCCTATACTCGTCTGCTTTGTAAATAGGTATAGTTCTCATAACTGACAACATATATGCCTTGCCTATAGAGAGAAAAATTCCATTGAAGAGAAATCACATTATGTAATATATGCAGTACTTTCTTAACATATCATAGAGGCTACTCTAAAAGGACAGAATTCACTTCCCTTGGGATCATATTCTTTCATTTATGAGTAGTGGTTTCTCAAAGAAAAATGTCATTTTTCCCCAAATTTTCTTTGCTGCATGCAATAATAATGAGTTCCTTCTGACTCTGCCACTACATAGTTGTATTAACTTGTGTCATATATGGCTGTCACTCTGACATAATGTATGGTTGTCACTCTGGCACAATGTATGCCTGTCACACTAAGATAATGTTTGAGTGTCACTCTGACATAATGTATGTTGCTGACACTCTGACATAACGTATGACTGTCACTCTGACATAATGTATGACTGTCACTCTGACATAATGTCTGTCACTTTGACATAAAATATGCCTGTCGCTCTAAGATAATGTTTGACTGTCATTCTGACATTCTGATGACTGTCACTCTGACAGTCTGTATGACTGTCACTCTGAATAATGTATAACTGTCATTCTGACATGCTGTATGACTTCTACTGTGACATAATGTATGATTGTCACTACACCATACTATATGACTGTCAGTCTGACAAACTGTATGACTGTCACTCTGAATAATGTATGACTGTCACTCTGACATAGGGTATGATTGTCACTCTGACTTAATGTATGGCTGTCACTCTGACATAATGTATGACTGCCACTTTGACATAGGATATGACTGATACTGGGACACAATGCATGATTGTCACTCTGACATAATGTATGACTGTCACTCTGACATAGTGTATGACTGTCACTCTGACATACTGTATGATTGTCCCTCTGAAATAATGTATGACTGTCACTCTGACATAGGGTATGATTGTCCCTCTGAAATAATGTATGACTGTCACTCTGACATACTGTATGACTGCAACTTTGACATAGCATATGACTGGTACTGGGACACAATGTATGACTGTCACTCTGACATAATGTATGACTGTCACTCTGACATAGTGTATGACTGTCACTCTGACATACTGTATGATTGTCACTCTGAAATAATGTATGACTCTCATTCTGGCATAAGTTATGACTGTTACTCTAAAATGATGTATGAATGTCACTCTGTCATAATGTATGACTGTCACTCAGATGTTCTTGTTAATATTCTGTTTATTGTTGTTATTCCTGTATAATTATCTCATGATTTATGTTGTACAGCTTTGACTTTGCTTCAGATTACCATATTATAAATAATTCAGGGCATGACAAAACCTACAGGAAGATCTGTTTGACCAGCAAAATCTCAGATCAGCCTGTGCATTTGCAGTCTGATCAGAGTCTTTACTGTTGACATATACAGTAGAACTTCGATGGCTCGAACACCGATGGCTCGTTTACCATTGATGTGTCGAACCCATTCTTGAGCCCCTCGCGAAATCCTCTACATATGAAATAGTGGAGGATAATTAAGAAGATTTACGTCTTTTATCTTGCAAATGTATGCTGTGTGTACTCATTAGAATCGCCTCGATGAGGCGATTCTAATGAGTACACACAGCATACATTTCATACATTTTCATTATAGAATACCGAAAAGATGACTGAAAGTATCTCGTTATGCCTCCTGACAGTAACCCTCAGTGGCTCGAACTACCCCTGTCTCGAACAGATTTTCGAGGTCCAAAAGGGGTTCGAGCCATCGAAGTTCGACTGTAGTTTAATAGTAGTCTGAGTGCTTAGCAAACTCTGATTGTACTGAAAGGATTATACTGACATTCAGACTCATGTGCTTGATATCTGACGACCAATAGGATCCCTTTTTATAGCAGCTTCAAGCCAAAATAAAATGATTGAAAATAGAAAGGAACAGAAAGCATGAAAAGGGGAAATATACATCAGCAGATCTGTGCAGTTTTTTGTCATGCTCTGCCTCAAGTCATAACAATTCAGGATCCGGTTGTTCAGAGCATTGTTAGCTTAATGAGTTTGTTACTGGTGAAATATCTAGCACATTTTTGCTGAAAAATATTGGTGTGTTTGCCATATTTAATGATGGAACTTTTAACCATACATTATCTAACAATATTGTTAGTTTTGCACAACAGATTATCATTTGGACCATACTGTCCAACTATCTTATAACTAAGGTCTGAACATACCGTAAAAATCCTAAAAACTTGGACACCTTGAGAACTTGCTGTAATTCTCCAAGTATTTTAACAAATTTGTTTCATGATCCAGCAAGGAGTCCAAAAGGTGCAGACGGAATGGCAAACAGATCAGACTGCTCCTTCTAATCTGAATCTGCACTGTTTGGCATGCTTAGGTCCATGTGTCCCAATACTAAAGATCATTACGGTAATGCATCTGTGCAATAATGGTCATAGAGTGAATGTTTTAGATAATCTGATACCAGAGTCAATAATAGACCTTCATTGCCAGCACACGCCCATAGGGGCTTGAAGAAATAGATAGGCTGCATGATGTTTCCATGCAGAGCTAAAACCGGCCCCACACGAGTACTGGTCAACCGATCAGAGGATCTAAGCCTGCCCAGGCAAAGCGGTGTGAGTCGGACCGCCCATGCTTATAAACCCTATTGGTTTCATTGGGCTGCAGGGCTGAGATGTCATTTCATCTGAACGTTGGGTAGAAGTCCCACAAAATTGGAAGCAATGTCTCCAAAATGACCTATAAAGTGTTGTCGGAGACAATAAACCTAAAAAAAAAATCAAACAAATCACCTTTGATTAAAAGTGGACATAAAACCAGTTAAATGATTTTGCAATGGCCTTGAAACTAAATAAAAATTAAAAAGTTCCCTGATATGTTTTACTGAAAAAGGCGAGTAGAGCAGGCCAAATATCAGTGAAAATTTGCTTAGTAAGCAGCTTTGAACAGTTGTGTTTGACTTTTTATGAGAAAATATGGTAATCCTGTTTAAACCCTTATCCTGCTGAATAAATTAATTTAGCCACATCCATTTCTGATTTTCATCCAATCAGATTACCTGGTGTAATTAATTACTTGAAAGTCACAAATTGAATGTCAAGCAGTGTACCCAGCAGGCACACGTCACTATGACAACCTCAAATCAATGTCGGTGCAACCGACTTAAATGTCGGTGGAACCGACATAGAGCAAACGTTGCAAAAGTGTCATGACGTTGCATCGACATTGACATGACATCACAATTACGTCATGTGCCTGCTGGGTACATACTGATCAGATGACTTCTCCAGAAACCAACTGATCTGTATTTACACTGTTTACAAAAGTTCAGCAGCAGAACAATGGTTAAAAATCATTTTTCTTCTAATTGCTTTTTTGGTCTATTTTTACCCTTTCACTCCTGACTTTCTGAAATGGTCTCTTGAATTTGGACATTCTCATTCTTGAAAATTTGGACCTTAGTCAAGTAGCATGAGCAGAACAGTATAGATACTGAGAGATTGAGCTGCTTCATCAGGATCTACACTGTTTACATAGGTATCTGTGCCAGTCCACAGGGATGAAAGGGTTAAGCTGTATTTCTGAGTTCATTATCTGTTGTATTTGTCTTGCTTTATCTGCTTATAACCCTTATCCTGCTGTTCACTAGAACGCCCTACCTTTGCAAACAGTGTAGATCCAGATCAGATGGCTTCTTCAGAAGCCAGCTGATCAGGATCTACACTGTTTGTAGATTCAGAGGTCATCTTTTCAGGATCTACACTGTTTGCCATACAGATGAATGTAATAATTCAAGTAATCTGATTGGCTGAAATCTGGTAATGGGTGTGGCTAATTAATATATTTAGCAGGATAAGGGTTAAAAAATATATTGTATATGATGAAGTTATTTCAAGTTCTGACTGCATTGTCTCTTGATGCACATAATTATGTTGAGATACTCTCCTTACATAATTTTGTTTGTTAATCAGATGGGTAATTAGTAGCTTAATTATTAATTATGCCGAAAGTCACTTTATATTATGAGTGAGTTTGTTTGTTTGATTTGAGGTTTAATGTCCCCATCAACACTTTTTAGGCCATTTTGAAGACATTGCTTCCAATTTTGTGGGACTTTTACCCAACATTAAGATGAAATGACTTCTGAAGCCCTGCCGTTCCATGAAACCAAAAGAGTTTATAAGCATGGTGGTTCTGACTTGTACCACTTTGCCTGGGCAGGCTTAGACCCTCTAAGAGGTTTACCAGTACTTGTGCGGTCAGTTTCAGCTTTGCATGGCAGCAGCATGCAGCCCAATCTATTTCTTCAAGTCCCATTAGGCAGGGGCGAATTTATATTATGAGTACCTATTTGTGAAATGTTCTCACACTGCTGTAGGTTTGAGCCCAGTGCCAAGTACAGATGAGAAAGCCAAGTTATGCTGATGGAATTCAGGGGCTTTTGTTCTGGTTTTCACCCATATTCAGTGAATGAGCAGTTAGATATAAGTGAAATATTCTTGGAAGGGCTGTAAACAGATGACATTGACAGATATTTCTGCTGATTGTTATAGAGAAAATAAGGCTCAGCCCACAATTCCATTGGAATGCTGATCTTAAAAATGAAAAAAAAAAAATCTGTTTTTGCCATTTTGTTTTAATGACTAGAAATCAAATTGTAAAAACTCCAAATTTAATTCATATTTACAGTATCTCTATAAATGGTATTTTCTTTGTTTGTTGACAACATCTTTAGAACATCAAATTCATGTGATGATAAACTGGCTAAACTTGGTACAAGAAACTCTAGTACAGGAGAAAAAAAAAAAGCAACAACAAATTCACAATCAAACTGTAGTGTTCACATGTCAGGTCTTATTTTGACCAAAACCACATTGACACACATTTAACAGAGTATGTTGAATAAAAATAACCCTGGTACTGTCTTTAACACATGAAATTATGTTCGTTTCTTGTTGTTTTTTCAGCATATTAGAGAAGCTTTAATGTAAATGAACCAGTCCATTAAAAACAGTCAAAAGCATTCTCTGATTTGTTTTTTAACCCTTATCCTGCTGAACAGGACAAACCCCATCTTTGCAAACAGTGTAGATCCCGAGCAGATGGCTTCTGTAGAAGCCATCTGATCAGGATCTACACTTTTCCCCATGCAATTTTTTAATTCAAATGAATAGAATATATCCAGTAATTTGATTGGTCGATAGTCGCAAATGGGTGCGGCAAAATGAATTATTCAGCAGAATAATGGTTAAATGCAGGTTTGTAGCCAACAGGTAGGCCTTGATACTTGACTTCTTGCATATACCCACTGCATGTGGGGAAACCCCTAAAGGGGTACCTTGGCAAACAGTGCAGGACCAGATCAGACGCTGCAGAATGTGGCGTTTGATCAGGGCCTGCACTATTTGCTAACAGAATTTGCCATCAAAAATAGAATAAGAACAAAAAAAATAGGCTTACCACGCCTTATATGACAAATGGACCTGTCCAATATATAGCAATGGAAGAGACCACTAGTATACAATGGGTTAATCTACCTCGAGCCTGTGAGCAGCCAAGGCTCTGGTGAGACTGACTTATGTGTAGGCTTGTCTGATCCTCCACTGCTTGCTTTGTGATCAGTACCCATTTCTCCTAAGCTGACTCTTGTATCTTTTTGTCTCCTGCAGCAACAACAGAGGTCAAAGAAGGAGAAAGAACTACGCAAGAAACAGGAGGAAGAAGACAGAGAGAGAGACAGACTGGAGGCTGAGGACAGAGAAAGACGGGCTTGGGAAGAGAAAGAAAGATTACTGGAAGAAGAAGCAAGGAGAGAAGATGAGGACAGGAGGAACAGAGAGGAGAGAGAGAGAATGAAGAGAGAGGCAGAGGAGAGAGAGAGACAAGAGAGAATTAAGAGAGAAAGAGATGAGCAGGACAGAAGAGAAAGAGAATGGAAAGAGAAGATAGAAAGAGAGAAAAGAGAAAGAAGAGAAAAAGAAGAAAAGGATAGAAGAGAGAGGGAGAGGTTAGAACAAGAGAGAAGGGCTAGGGAAGAACAAGACAGACTAGAAAATGATGAAGACTTTCAAGCTTCAAGGAGGAAAAAGGAAGAACTGCTAATGAAATTAAGAGAAATAGATGAGGGAGTGAAGAAGGATGATAAAAAGAAAACAGATCATGTCTTTATTACCAGTCCTCGAGAAAACAGTATGGATTCTCAGAGTAGTAGTAAGAAAAGTTACAATTTTTCACAACCTACGGAAAATCTTCACAAAGGCAAGCCCTCACACAATGACTTAGATTATCCAGGTAGTCCAACTCGTAAAAAGAAAGGCTCCCATAGAATGCCTGAAGTGGATGGTATAGAAAAGGGTGGCTATAATCCATCATTTACTTCAAATAAGGGTGCTTCTAAAACAACGAATAATCTTTCCTTGTTTGATGATACCTCAACATCAAAAACTGATAAATCAGCAAAAAAATCCAAGTTATTGGAGGATTTATTTGGTTCTAAAGAGGAAAGTGGTTCAAAGCAAACTGTCATTTTTGACTCAAGTCAGTCAAAGAAAACGGCACAATCTTCCACTCGCTCAGGCTTTCCTTGGGACGATGACTCAGCAAAACATAAAGACTCCGGAAATCCAGGAACTAAGAGAGAAAATTCTTCCACCATCTTTGGAGGTGGTAATGCTTTAGTTAATGATGAAGACTTTCAGACAAGCTCAAGGTCAACTAATATGCGAAGACCAAAACAGACTACAACAACATTTCACAGTCGTCCCACTGTAACGGCTGTAGACCCTGTGTTTGATGATGAACTGGAAGAAGTTATACTGTAAACAGCTTTAGTCAGAAGTGCTTGTTTCATTAATTGAGCCCCGCCAAGCGAATTTGTGTCTTCGAGCATTCCGTCATGACAAATTTTAACTGCGCATGCCCAACCATTCAGAGGGGCCAGGGATAAGGCTTTCTGTCTGAGGGTTCCTCTTGATTCACTGCTTGTATGAGCGAGCAGTGAAGGTTCTGGCGAGACTGCGCGGATGCGCAGGCTCGCCTGAACCTTCGCTGCTCGCATAGTCGATAAGTACCAAAATCGCTTGACGGGGCCCAATTGATACACAACAAGTAAAAATGTGTCCTGGGATGTGTGCCCCCAGCAAAGACTCAGCCTGTGTACCCTCGCAGTCTGATCAGTCTTTACACTATAGATTGTCATTGACCAGAAATCTCTTAGCCCTTATGTCTTGCTGATCACAACAATCCCTACCTTTGCAAACAGTGTAGATCCAGATCAAATGGCTTCTAAAGAAGAAGCCCCCTACCTTTGCAAACAGTGTAAATTCAGTGCCATCTGATCAGGATCTACACTGTTTGTCATGCAGTTTGTGAATTGAAAGAATATATAATATAAAGTAATTTTATAGGTGGATAGTCAGAAATGGGTGTGACTGAAGTAATTATACCCCCGGCATATGAAGTATGCTATTGGGGTATATAGTTTTCGTCCTGCTGTTTGTCCATCTGTCCATCCATTGTCCATCTTTCCATCTGTCCATCCATCTGTTAACATTTTGGTTAAAGTTTTGCGTCAAAGTTTCTAAGAGATTGTATCTTCTGAACCCTTTGATTGATTTAGTTGATACGCTGAAGTTACATTCTGGTCTAAAGATTTCATTAATGCATGTCCCATCCCCCACAGAGGCCTTGAGGCCAAGGTGACAGACTAAGAATTTTACATTTGGTTAAAGTTTTATGACAAATTTCATAGATGCCTGTATGTTCTAAACTCTAAGACAAATTCAATTGATACTTGCCTCGATGTTGCATACCAGTCCAAAGATTTCATTTATGCATACCCCACCCTGCTGCTTCAGTAACATTGATGCCCCCACCCCTTCAGTAACATTGATGCCCCCACCCCTTCAGTAACTTTGATGCCCTCACTCCCTTGGTCCATTTAGAAATTTTATGTTTGGCTTAGCTTATAGATTCTTATAGCTTCTTGACTTCTTCATTCATATTACACACAAGCTCGAAAGATATATCAGAGAGTGGTGCTGGACAGGGGTATATGTGACCCACTGATCGCTTGCTCTAGTTTATTCAGCAGGATAATGCAGACAGACCAGACTGTAGTGTAACAGGTAGCCAAGCTGATTCGAGTCTTCACTGAGAACATATGTCACAGAACAGGTTTTCACTTGTCGCCGCTCAGTTACTGTTTTACTTATTTTTCTTGGGTATTTGACTGCAACCTGAAAGCTTCCATTTCTTGAACTTTACAAAGTGTCACGTAATATTTAGCAGATAAGTCTTACTTCCTTGTACTCAGTATTTGTGTAAAAAACAGGACTATGGTCAAAGGAATTTTAAAAAATTCCTTGGGACCTAGTGTTTTTGAAGATACAGTATGGCTCTCTAGCAGGGACTGAGCATTCCTAATTAGCTCCTATACTGCTAAATAAATTAATTTAGCCACACTCATTTCTGACTTTTCAACGAATTAGATAACTTATATAATTTATTCATACAAATTCACAAACTGCATGAATATCAAACAGTGCAGATATTGATCAGATTGCTTCTTAAGTCATCTGATCTGTATCTACAGTGTTTGCAAAGGTCGAGGTTTTATTTGTTCAGCAGGACAAGGGTAAAGATAAGGTACAGTAGATCCTGGTCAGAATTTAATTTAGCCACACTCATTTC
This sequence comes from Lucinisca nassula, assembly GCA_963580285.1. Lineage (NCBI taxonomy): Eukaryota > Metazoa > Mollusca > Bivalvia > Lucinida > Lucinidae > Lucinisca > Lucinisca nassula. The sequence continues at coordinate 644,583 of OY757013.1, read as the reverse complement.
TGACTTTTCAACGAATTAGATAACTTATATAATTTATTCATACAAATTCACAAACTGCATGAATATCAAACAGTGCAGATATTGATCAGATTGCTTCTTAAGTCATCTGATCTGTATCTACAGTGTTTGCAAAGGTCAAGGTTTTATTTGTTCAGCAGGACAAGGGTAAAGATAAGGTACAGTAGATCCTGGTCAGAATGTACAAGCCCAGATCAGACTGTGTCTGATGGGGCAGTCTAATCTGAGTCTGTTCTGTTTGCCATTCTCCTAGACTTGTTTAGTTCATTACCCTAGAAAAAAGTGATCCTGTTCAAATTACAGAATATCTTGCTGTTCACAACAACCCATATCTTTGCAAACAGTGTAGATCCAGATCAGATGGCTTCTGAAGAAGCCATCTGATCAGGATCTACACTGTTTGGCATTTAGTTTATGAATTTGTAGCAGTAAATTGCATCAAGTCATTTGATTGGTTGCTAGACAGAAATGGGTGAGGCTTAAATGAATATTCGGCAAGATGAGGGTTAACAGTAATGGGCCAAGCTGTCCTACAACAGGTTATTTTTTGTTAAAGAATACTGAAATATTTTTGTAGAAAATCACAAATTAACATTATTAACAAGAAAACTCTACTCAATATTATCCTAGTTAGGGCATTTATGAGATTGTCAGTAAACATAATTCTCTTTATAACACTGTCCATTTCAAAATAATTTTGGATATACAACACAGTTTAAAGCTGGGATCTAGTGTGCTTTAAAGATGGGTCCCGAAATATATAGAATATGTAGGTCATAGATGGTAATTTTCCATTACATTCAGTAAATGTTTGTTCAGATATAACACAGTTCTTTGACTACCCAGTAGCACAGTTTCTGCTTTCAATTTCAACAACATTGTTATAAAGAGGTCTGTTGTAGGTTGTAATTAGGTAAAGTTTGCTTCATCTAACTTTTCTTTAACCCTGTTGAATAAATTAATTTAGCCACACCCATTTCTGACTATCAACCAGTTAAACTACTTGATAAAATGCATTCATTTTATTCACAAACTGCATGACAAACAGTGTAGATCCTGATCAGATGACTTCATCTGCTTAGGATCTACACTGTTTGCAAAGATATGGGTTGTTGTGATCAGCAGGGTAAGGGTTATGTACAAGCAAGGAGTAGAAGATCAGTTGCTTTGTTATATATGTCATCAGTAATTTCTTATCATTTGTTATTGAAAGCTAAAAATCAAGATATCCACAATTTTTGGGTAACATTTTATAAACTTCTGCTGTGGTTTCACCAACTGACAACATATTTTGGCCAGACCTGAATGCTTATTCACAAACATGTATGAATCGTGATCAGGAGGATGCAAGTTCAATCCCTGGGTTTGGCAGCATTCTTTTGTGTTGATGAACCATGATTTTTGGGTTGATTGATAAACTATCAACCCAAAGTTACTAAGTGATGCTTCCCTTGGATTGTCCATGTGACAAAATAACATTGAATCTGCACACATTGTGTTTGTACAAAATGCAGGTAAAGATTATTTATAGCAACACAATTCTTATCACTATGACATCAGAGTGGTGTGTAAAGAGAGTTTTCTGCAGAACATAGACTAGGACTATGTGCTTGGACATTGGAAACAGTGTATACCCCGATCAGGTGATGCAGAATGTGGCATCTGATCCAGGTCTACATTGTTTGTTTAAGGGGAATGGGAACACCTCACAGATTTTTCTGCCTTTTTGCAAAGGGAGACAACTTTGGGGACTTCTCATTACAAAAACATGCCTATTCAAATATATTGGTAAAATTTTACCACCAAAAAAAAATGAAATTTTTCAGGTTAAAAGCGTAATATTTTCCATATTTCCATATCTACGAGGCAATTCTGACGAGTACAAACAATCTAAATTTTGAGCAGAAATAAGAAAAATAATGTATACCAGTGTAAACCCCTGTTTTACTGTATAAACTTGGGTTTTGAAGGGGTCAAAATTATATAGGCGTGTTTTCATGATGCAGTTCGCTTTTCTATGAAAGCTGGCCAACAGAAAAAAGGGGTCTACCCTTAAAGGAAGGAATTTGCTCCTCAGGAGCAAATTCTTTCCTTTAAGAGTGGACCCCTCTTGACATGGGAGACAAAAATACTTTTGCAGGAGTTGTCTCCCCTTAAATTGTATCCATTCACCTTAATCTGGGACCAGTTGTTCAAACAATTGTTGGGTTAACAACTTTGTTAGTTGTAAAAATGTTAACTGTTCTAGCAAGTACAATATTTAATACTCTGGAGTTTTTCTAAAAACATGTGAGTAATTGTTTGCAAATGCAAAAGCTACTCACATTTTTTCAGCAAAAACAAAAAATGACAGTATGTCATATTTGATGATCAAACTTTTAAACAATACGTTAACCAACATTCTTAGTTTTCAACAACTGGGCTCAAGAGAAAATAAGGTAAACTGGGCATAAAAGATATGTGTCACCCCATGAGAAAAAGTGCCTTTGTTGTCCTGGTAACAGTGATGGCACAGAACAGTCTGTGCACCAGTAGTCAGATTGGAGGGCAGTGCTGTATCTCCTAGTAAAACAAGAGGACTGCATGTGGGTGCCAATGCTCGGCTGCAGTTTCTTTTAGTCGAAAAAGGGGCAAAACTGTCCAAAAAATATTTTGAGGGTTCCCTCACCTATTGGTATGAGTTCCCCTTTTCATAATGAACAACTAGTCCTAGTTTCAAGTAAATATGTTCAGTAATGACAGAGATATTACAAAATGTCCAAGTTTTTGCACGACGCAGACGACGACGCAGACGATGCCAGAGCTATGACAATACCTCGTCGTTTTCTTCGAAAACAGCCAAGCTAACTAGTAAGCATTTATGTTTTTGCAGACACCGAAGGCTCTGGTCAGACAGACCTGAAACTCATGCTGATCCAAGCCTTTGCTGGCCACCTGGGCCCAGTTGTTCAAATATGTTCTAGAAAGGCTTATCTTTCGGAAGCAAGGAATACACCACAGAACTGGAAAATATGGAGTGTACATGTTTTCTGGGCTAGACTAGGCACTTTCAGCCAATTAGGCCTCATCAGTGACGCTCAAATATTTTCAAAATTCAACAATGGAAACAATGATCCCAAAGGACAAGAAAATATAAACTACACTATAATGTAGGGCAGGCAAAGCCTCGTTAGCTTAACCAGCTTGTTAGTGGTCAAATTGTTCACTATTCTAGCAAGTTTAATACCTAAAATTTTCATATTTTTGCCATATTAAATGATCAAAGTTTTAATGATTTGTTGACTAACGATGGCTTTAGTTTTTAACAACTGGCCCCTGATTTATAAAGCTCAGGTTTTCTCGACAAGGTTCATGTACCTGGACCTGCTGTTTAATAGTTACCATAACAACAATTCTTGTCTTCTGGTTTCTTCAAAAATTATTGTTGCAAGCGGTGTGGACTCCCATCAGACTACTCCTAGAGGAGCAATCTGATCTGGATCCACACTGTTTGCCTGTATGCATCAATAGGTTGGAAAAGTTTGCGAGAAGATGCAGCAGTCAACATAAACAGAAAACATTTTCAGAATGCAGTTTTTCTTGTGTTTTAAGGGGAATGGGAACACTGATGACATTTTCCACCATTTTTTCAAAGGGAGACAACTTTCAGGACTTCCTGTATGCTTTTCTGTAAGCCCTGTCCCATTGAAAAGGGGTCTACTAATAAAGGAAAGAATTTGCTCCTCAGGAGCAAACTCTTTCCTTTAAGAGATGACCCCTACTGACAAGAGAGACAAAAATACTTTTGCAGGAATTGCCTCCCCTGAAGGTGTTCCCATTCCCCTAAGGGGTTAAATGTTGAGAGCTGATTTCTGCACCTAGACTGATATGTTCTTTTTGTCTGCAGGATATGTTTGGTAGTAATTAGCTAAACTCTGACATATTTTACACCTGGAAATCATATTCTTTAACTGCAGTAATATATGCAGCAGAATATCATATGATTCCCAGCATGAGAAAATAGGCTTAAGGACAACCAGCTGAGATGCAGCTCTACACATGCATTTAGTCTGATCAGAATCTTTCCTTCAAAGTACCGCTGTCTATCCCTAGGGTAAGCAGAATTGGCCCCTGTCTGACTGTACAGAGATCCTTGTCTCTGACTAACCCTATCCCAGAAACATGTTTTCTTGTGGTGTAGCTTATAGGACTAGATTCTTTCATTATGTTATAGACAGTGTTGCAATCACTTGAGAAACCAAGATATCCTGTGGCTTCTCTTCATGATAATGTAATCAATGTGTTCCTGTGGCATTAGTAACCCATAACATGCCAGTCATAACAATTGTCAACTGTTTTGTTATCTGCTGGTTACTAAAATTAAAAGTCATTTTTGCAAACAGTGTGGACCAAGATCAGACTGCTGCTCTAGCATCAGTCTGATCAGGGTCCACACTCTTTGCCTGTATGCAAAAGTATTTACAAAAAGTTTGCAAGAAGATTTCACAGGTCCTGGTGTATGAATGTCATTTGACGTGTCACCAGTAACAATTCTGATTCTGATAAACAAATGCACTTTTCAGTTTTTCATAACTCATTTTATCCCTAACAGAACCATTTTTTCTGGGTCCACACTGTTTGCAAGCATGACTTTTAAAGTAACCGGCAGACAACAAAGCAGACAACAATTGTCGTGATTGGCATTTTATGGGTTAACCCTTATCTTGCTGTTCACGACAACCCCTATATTTGAAAACAGTGTAGATCCAGATCAGGTGGCTTCTGAAGAAGCCACCTGATCAGGATCTACACTGTTTGGCATTCAGTTTATGAATTTGTAGCAATAAATTACATTGAGTAATTTGATTGGTTGATAGACAGAAATGGGTGTGCCTTAAATGAATATTCAGCAAGATAAGGGTTAAAAAAATCTTGATACAGTTTCTCCAACATTCACTGTATACTGCTGAATACTGAGCTAGTCTCAGCTCATTTATTATCAAATGAAAAACTACTTGTTAACCCTTATCTTGCTGAATATTTATATATGCCACACCCACTACCGATTATCAACCAATCAGATTACTTGATGCAAATTATTGCAACAAATTTATAATCTGAATGGCAAACAATGTAGATCCTGATCAGATGGCTTCGTCAGAAGCCATCTGATCTGGATTTACACTGTTTCCAAAGATAGGGGTTTTCTTGAACAGCAAGATAAGGGTTAAGCAGCTAGGTTTCTTTCACAATCAAACTATGTCTCCGTCCACATTGTTATTCATATAGATATTTTATGTATAAATTTGTTATATTTTTTTGTATAGATATAATTCCATGTGATTTTAAGATCAGCCAAATTAGTCTAGGTACATTGCTTTAACACAGTTGTTTTTATGAAATGATAAATCATTGTACTGTCTTTTCTCGTATACCTGGCTGTTTGTTGGCTCAAAATTCTCCCACCCCCAAACTGTTTACCTACTGGTATGGGGTTTGAGAAACAAGTTGTATTTACAGGGAAGCATATTATCTACGTGCCCATTCTAGCACAAGTAGTTGGTCTGCCTTAACCCTTATCCTGCTTTATCATATGACGTCGCGTCTGAGAGTGTAATAACGTCATGTAATATTTTCGATAATCCACTAGTGGATTAAATATGCAAATAAGGGAGATACGTCCCGTAACCTTACATGTACGAAGTCCTTAATGACGTCATGTTTACTAATGGCGGAATATTGATATTTTTGTAAACAAACATGAATAAAATGCGTTATAAATGTCATATGATAAATAGAATCTTGCATTCGTGCTCCTGTTTTATTGAATTTATTAAACTCGTTGAGGAAAATGGATAAAATGCTCGGCAAAGCCTTGCATTTTATCCCTTTTCCTCAACTCGTTTAATAAATTCAATAATACATGAACACTCACGTAAGATCCTCTATGAATGCAATAACCACTCTCTTTGCAGAACATAAATGGGAGAGTGCTAAGATCCATTTCTCATGGGTCAGCTCAGTACTTGAAGAGGATAGATAAATATACCTGCATGTATTTTATACTCTATACCCCTCCCAACCTTGCTCCCCATCCTCTTCCCTGAAATCAAACATTCAGGGTTTTTTTGCCCATCTGCCTGTGAGAGGAAAAAACTTAAACACTGACTGTAATGTTTTAACCAGTTGCATACAGCTTTCCCGTTTGGCATAGGTATTGCTTGGGACAAGAGTATTCCATTGGTACTTGTGTATTAGGCCCTGATACCTTTGACCAACTTCTTAAAATGTTTTAACATGTACCATAACTTTAGAACCAGCAACCATAAAGCTTTCAAACCTAGGATGTATATGGCTTGTGAAAAAGACCTTTCCTTTAGTATGAATGTTTTTGATGTTGTGGTCTGTAACCTTTGACCTTCTTTTAAAGAACTTCATTTACCATAACTTTTGAACCAGGTGTCATACATCTTTTATTATATGGTAGCTTTCTTTTTTTCTCTCTTTGACCATGGGGCTTGAAGAAATATATGGGCTGCATGATGCTTCCACGCAGAGCTGAATCCAGCCCGCACACTAGTACTGGTAAACCGCTTAGAGGATCTAAGCCTGTCCAGGAACCGCGGTGCGAGGCGGACCGTCCATGCTAATAAACCCTATTGGTTTCATTGGGCGACAGGGCTTGAGATGTCATTTCATCTCAATGTCGGGTAAAAGTCCCACAAAATTGGAAGCAACGTCTCCAAAATGACCTTTACAGTGTTGACGGGGACGTTAAACCTCAAATCAAACAAACAAAAAACTCTCTTTGACCATGTGACCCTGACTGACCATTATCTCTCCGAGCTCTGTCCTTTGGCATTCATGTTTCACAAACATCTTGGTCTTCTAACGTTTGTTAAAGGGAAAGGGAGATAACTTTTTACCTAGTTGCTTTTCTTAACCTTGAGTCCCTCTGGAAACACAAAGTTATTATATTTTAGCTATCTATAAATGTGATATTACCTTATTTGTATTTAAATGAAGTTAGTATTAAGTGTTGTTTTGTCTTTTCATATGTTTTCTTATTGATCATGTTGTGTATGAAGCTATGTCTGTGATATATTTATTGAAAAGTCATCACAAAAACACGCCTATATAATTTTGACCCCCTTGAACCCCACTTTTATATAGTAAAACTGTGGTTTCTGGGGGTATACCTAATTTTTCTTATTTCTGCTCTAAAATATAGATTGTGGGTACTCGCTAGAACCGCCTCAATGAGGCGGTTCTAATGAGTGCCCACAATCTCTAATTTGAGGAAAAATATCACAATTTTTCATCATAAAATTTTCATTTTTCGGCGATAAAGGTGGCAATGTATTTGTATATGCGTAATGGAAGGAGAGAAGAGGTAGCCATTGTGTAAAACATAGTGAGAACTCCAATACACGTACACACCCACTCACTTGTGCAGGGTTGCTGGAACCTTGGCTCATGACCTGTGCCATAATTACTGTATTCATTGCAATGAGGGCACACTGCACTAAGACGTTTCATTCTAATCATAAAAACGAGCCATAGCAAGTCCTTCAATTAAGCTCTCATATGTTCAACCATATGCTCTTTATGCAGACTTCTATTAAGATCATGTTCAACCACATGCTGTTAATGCGTACTTCATGTTCAACCAAATGCTCTGTAGGCCAACATTGGATATGTAGGGTTAAACCAAACCTGTCCAATGTTGGGATAAGGAGCATTTATATTAAAACATAATAAGTTCCTTAATTTATAAACACAAGTGAGCAATTTGTCATAAAAGTGTAATAAATGATATGTCAGTGATCATCTTTCACTATTTCAACTTCAGCAAACTGTAAAACCTTGCACTCTAAATTGTCAGCTATACTTCTTGGTGTGCGCTTATTACCTCAAGGTCTACTCTGTGACTGTGAGCATCAGAGGCTGATATGTCAGAGTGATCATTTAGCACCATTACAACTTCAGCAAACTGTAAAATCTTGCACTCTAAATTGTCAGCTATACTTCTTGGTGTATGCTTATTACCTCAAGGTCTACTCTGTGACTGTGAGCATGAAAGCCTCTGGTAAGAAATCATTAATGTGTAGGCTTGCCCGAGCAGTTGGTGCCCATCAAGATAAATTCTGGTTTCCCTTTTCTCCTGTGCTGGCTCATGTGGTTTACATGAAATGAGAAGTACATGTATATGTGGAGGTATATGAAATGAGATGTATATGTGGGTTTATGACATTAGAAATATTTGTAGGTTTATATGGTATGAGAAGTATATGTGGGTTTATATGGCATAAGTATTATATGTGGGTTTATATGAAGTGAGAAATATATGTGGGTTTATATGAAATGAGAAGTATGCATGAGCTTATATGATTGAGAAGTTTGGATAGAGAAGTATATGTAGGTTTATGTCAGAAATCTGGGCGCCTAGTGCTTGACCAGATGTATAGAAAATTTTGCACGCTCTTAAATATTGCAATGCATATTTGTTTGTATTTTAATGTTTATGAGCCATATATCTTATATGCCATTCATTGATGATCTGAGAATGGAATTTTGTTTATTAGTATTTTAATATCTATGAGCAGAAAAAAGTTCATGTTCAATTGACTTGAACATAAAAAAAACACTTTCTTTAACATTGATGGGCTATCTTGTAGGCCTAGGCTGTCCTAAAAGCATGTGCACCACGACCTCATTATAACACTGTTTGTTATAACAAAGCTTTAGATATAACAAGGTTTCGAGATGGGTCCCAAAAATGTATAGATTATATAGAAAAATGACCATAAATGGTCATTTTTCTATATTTAATCTATACATTTTTGTTTGGGAAAAACAGTTGTTTAACTAACAAGGTTTCTGCTTTGGGCCCCATTAATAGTGATATAAATATCGTGTGCTATCAGACAGATAGTATTTGATGATTTGAGCCATGTCTTGAGAAAGCCTGTTTTTAGCCTTTTTATCTGAGTTTATCTGCATCTGCATGCCTGTGCATTTGCATTCTGTTGAACATCTTTGTGTTCATTGATTGGCTAGTACAATACCTCTAGTTTTCTATATAACCAATTGTATACTAGTGGACTCTTCCATTTTGTCATATAAGGGGTGTCAGGCCTATTTTTTCTGATGGAAAATTCTGTTAGCAAATAGTGCAGGCCCTGATCAGATGCCACGTTCTGCGGCGTCGGATCTGGGCCTGCACTTTTTGCCAAGGTATCCCTTTAGCAGTTTCCTGCATGCAAATTGGATAAAAAATTTAAGATGGTAGCTAGTGTGAGTAGCTGAGAAGGCTGGTTCCTGTCTTACCTGGTTACAAACCCCTGAATATAGGTTGTCACATGACAGGGCTCATTTCATGCATGAGGTTTCTTTTTTTATGATGAGTCTCATGTTTTTGTGTTACTTAGTTAACCCTTATCCCGCTGAACCCTACCTTTTCAAACAGTGTAGATCCAGTTCAGATGGCTTGGGCTTCCGAAGAAGCCATTCTGATCAGGATCTGCAGAGTTTGTCATGCAGTTTCTGAATCGAACAAATACATTATATCAAGTAATTTTATTGGAGGATAGTGGAAAATGGGTGTGGCTAAAGGAATTTATTCAGCAGAATAAGGGTTAAGTTCTATTAAGCAATTAAGTGCTTGTTCTTGTATTGATTTATCAAGAGAATTGAGAGAACACAATGCATTTAGTCATTACACAATCATTCCCCATCTTTGAGATGCTTGCTTCTCAGAATCAGCGAGTTATCACTCTAACTAGAGAGTTGTCTAGTTTTCACCTCTCATCATCTTATATCTGATACAAGAAGGGATTCACAATTTTGTCTCATTTCATTTCTTTGTAATAGGATAACTCTTTGTAAACCCTTATAATTGTTCCAGACAGCACAGTGCAAATGTATGCGTACCAGTATAACATACAGAGGATCCTCGCTATATTAACAGTATTCATTCCCAAACAATTTGCCGCTATTATGAAGCTGCTGCTATAAAGAATCTCAATTTGGAATAGTATAACTACTCCAAGAAACAAATGTTGCTGACATTTGTTAGAATTGCCTCATTGAGGCAATTCTAACAAATATCTGCAACATTTGTTTCTTGGAGTATTAAATATTTGTTTGATTTGAGGTTTAACGTCCCTGTCAACACTGTAAAGGTCATTTTGGAGACATTGCTTCCAATTTTGTGGGACTTTTACCCGACATTGAGATGAAATGACATCTCAAGCCCTGTCGCCCAATGAAACCAATAGGGTTTATTAGCATGGACGGTCCGCCTCGCACCGCGGTTCCTGGACAGGCTTAGATCCTCTAAGCGGTTTACCAGTACTAGTGTGCGGGCCGGATTCAGCTCTGCGTTGAAGCATCATGCAGCCCATCTATTTCTTCAAGCCCCTATGGGCAGGGGCTTAAGGAGTATTAAATAACAACAATATTCTTCAATGTATCCATTAATTCGTCTCATCTTGAGCTAAGGAATCGTCCCATTGAAATTGTCTTTATAACAAGTTTTGTCATTGTATCAAATGTTGGTATAAAGAGGGTTGACTGTATATTGATGTTCCGGTGTTCAGATGATGGTCAGTATATGTATCAGACAGTGTTCGAATACATGAGATAAGCTTGATTGGTCCATGTTATGTGACCATTGAAATTCTATTAGACACATACACCACAACCTCTTTATAACACTATTGTTGGGGTCCAAAGCAGAAACTGTGTTGGTTAAACAACCATGTTATATCCAAATAAAAATGTACAGATTATATAGAAAAATGACCATTTATGGTCATTTTTCTATATAATCTATACATTTTTGGGAACCATCTTGAAACCATGTTATATCCAAAACCGTGTTATAATGAACCATATTATAATGAGATTGTGGTGTACCAAGTATGAGGTGTGACAACTGATAATGTCTGTGGATGTGTGGCGTTGGTAAAGACTCCATTCAGCCTGAACATGCATGCAGTCAGCAAATAGCCTTCCCTGTTTGCATGTAGGTTAGGATCAACCTGCACCCACTTACCGTAATGATTCTAAATAACAGACAGGCCTAAGCAAACAGTGCTGACACAGATCAGACTGCTCCTGGCAAACAGTGTAGACCCTGATCAGACTTCTGGGTCTGCAATGTTTGCTAAGGCCTGTCTTTCCCAATATCTAGGATTATTTTGGTACACATACTGCTTACCTGATCTGCAATATTCATTTGTGGAGATTGATCATGAAACCTTTTCTACAGTCATTTTCTCCCTTTCGCTAGTTGTAAATTTCTGGCAAAAGAATGTGCACTTTTTCTAACAAACTTCTGTGTAAGCCTGTTCAGAAAAAGTTAGGTAAACTGATGGCTTGATATGACCTAAATAGTGTTGATTGGGCCATTTAACCCTAAACAAACATACACAGCTATTGGACTGCTTCAAAACTGAATCTTCAGCTTTTCGTCTCATAAACTTACCTTTCTATTACAAATATTGTTGAATAAACAGCGAAAAATCTGATAAACTGTGGTGAAACAAATACTGACTGAAGTTGTTTTGTTTACAGCACATTAGTTTGGCATGTTACAGTACTGATTAATTGTTTCTGTTCATGTATATGCACTGTACTGTTTTAATGGTTGTTGAAGGTACTGCCTCTAATATGGTGGTAGATACTTTTGTGATTTAAGGGGATTGGGAACACCTTCAGGGGAGGCAACTCCTTCAAAAGTATTTTTGTCTCCCATGTCAATAGGGGTCAACCCTTAAAGGAAAGAATTTGCTCTTGAGGAGTAAATTCTTTCCTTTAAGAGTAGACCCCTTTTTCATTGGGACATGGCTTATGGAAAAGCAAACAGGAAGGTACAAAAGTTGTCTCCCTTTGAAAAGTGGTGGAAAAATCTGCCAGGTGTTCCCATTTCCCTTAATAGTAAATGAGTTAGTCACTACAAACCCTGCAAGGCTTATGTGTCTGATCAGTCTTTACTGTTCACATAGACCTTCTACTACTACATCTGAGCAAAGACTGGTCAGACTGGCTACATACAGAGGCTGATCTGAGTTTTGCTGGTCTCAGATATTGTTTGTTTTGTTAACCCTAAAGATGCCAAGAGAACTGCATCTGAAAATGTTGTCTGCTTATGCTGTCTGCTGCATCTTCTCACAAACTTTTCAAACACATTTTTCCATACAGGCAAGCAGTGTGGACCCAGATCAGACTGCTCCTTGAGGAGCAGTCTGATCTGGGTACACACTGCTTGCAAAAAAGACTTTTTAAAGTTACCATCAGACGACAATTGTTGTGATTGGCATCTTATGGGTATAGCACCAGCTCATAATATAAATATTTTTTACCTAATTTATTAAGCATATAACAATCATCACAGTTTAACTGCTGCTTCTATATGCAAACTGCAGCTTTAATTTCTTATACCAGATTACTATGTCATATTCCTGTAGTTTGTAATTAACCACATTGTGTTAGTCTTGCATGCCGAGATCTCATGTCATTAGTTCAAGAGAGCTTAATGTATAGTAAGAAAATATGTAACAGTCTCCCTGTTGTTTTTGTCTTTGTAAAGACCAGTATTAAACCTAGTGTGGTATATGGTGTGGACTGTTAGGTGTAGAGCCTGTTGTTGTTTATTAAACATTGTCAACATGCAAAACAGCATATATTGTAACTTCATGGAAAAGCCAACAGCTCTACACCTATTGCCAGAAGAGCCAGCTCCTTCCCCTATAACAAGGCTTATACCATAAAAATTCAGACACCTTGACTTGTGGTGTAAATGGCCAAAAATTTCTAACAAAATGTGATTCACGATCCAGCAAGGAGTCCAAAAAGTGCAGATGGAATGGCAAACAGTGTAGACCCTGATCAGTCTGATTTGGGTCTGACCCTGTTTGATTATGTCATCTGTCCCAATACTTAGGATCATTATGGTATCAACATTTGTTGCATTTAATTTCTCATCTTCATCTCTCCTACGGGCCCCCATGGCCTAATGGATAAGAGCGCTGACTCTTATTCATTAGGTCTCTCACCGCCGTGGGTTCCAGCCTCGCTCGGGTCACGTGTGAGACGCCAAGTTCTGCAACGGAAGGTCAGGTGGTTTTTCTCCGGGTACTCTGGTTTTCGCCCACCTATGATTAACGATCGGCTCGATATGAGTGAAATAATCTTGAAAGGGCCGTAAAACCCAAACCAAAAAAAAAAAAATCTTCATCTCTCCAATAATTGTTACATTTCTCCCCATGATCTTGGCAAGTAAATTGTGAACAGATGAACAGACAGTTGGACTGTGACTGATCACTTTGCCTGGGCAGGCTTAGAATGATCATCTAAGCGTTTTACTAGTACTCATGTGTGGTCAGTTTCAGCTCTGCATGGAAGCATCATGCAGCCCATTCTTCAAGCCCCAAGTGGGGGCAGGGAATGATTTTAGCAATTCTGAATCTTCATGTCACCCTAATCAAGTTTAGCTCAGTCTGACTTTCAGTTCAGGAGACCTTGTTTAAAGAATTTGAAGATGGCAGGCATGACAGCTGTCTTGGATATCGGAACAGAACTATTTGAGTAATTGTGATTTGTTTGATTTGAGGTTTAACGTCCCCGTCAACACTGTAAAGGTCATTTTGGAGACGTTGCTTCCAATTTTGTGGAACTTTTACCCGACATCGAGATGAAATGACATCTCAAGCCCTGTCGCCCAATGAAACCAATAGGGTTTATAAGCATGGACGGTCCGACACTCACACTGCTTAGATCTTCTAAGCGGTTTACCAGTACTAGTGTGTGGGTCAGATTCAGCTCTGCGTGGAAGCATCATGCAGCCCATATATTTCTTCAAGCCCCGATGGGCGGGGGCAGTTGAGTAATTGTGAATCTCCATGTTACCCCAATGCCTCCGATCAAGTTTCAGTTCAATCCAACGCTTGGTTTGGGAGATGTCATTTTAAGAACTTGAGATGGCCGCCTTGGCAGCCAGCTTGAATACCGGAACTGAACAATTTTAGATTTCTGAATTTCCCTTTCCCCTGTGGTGCCTCCCATCAAGTTTCATCTTAACCTGATTACAAGTATCAGTCGGGAAGATGTCTTTTAAAGAATTTCAAGATGGCCGCCTTTTAGATCAGAATAGAACTATTCTATCAATTCTGAATGTCCATCAAGTTCAAATTTGTGATGCCTCCCATCAAGTTTCTATCCGACCAGATGTCGTTTGAAGAATTTCAAGATGGCCACCTTGACAGCTGTCTTGGACATGGTAACGAAACAATTTTAACAATTCTGAATTTCCATGTCACCCCGATGACGCCCATCAAGCTTCAGCTCAATCTGACTTTCTGTTCAGGAGATGTGAAGATGGCTGACATGGAAGACATCTTGGATAGTGGCCATCTTGGAAACTGGAACAGAGCTATTTGAGAAATTCTGAATCTCCTTGTCACCTGATGCCTCCCTTCATGTTTGAGTTCAGTCCTACCCTTGGTTTGGAAGGAGATGTCGTTTGAAGAATTTCAAGATGGCCATCATGGCAGCTGTCTTGGATAGTGGAACAGAACGATTTTAGCAATTCTGAATCTCCATGTCACCCCAATGCCTCCTGTCAAGCTCCAGCTCAATCAAACTTTCGGTTTCGGGAGGAGATTTCATTGAAAGAACGGGGGGCCATCTTGGATAAAATGATGCAATAATTTTAGCAATTCTGAATCTCTATGTCACCCCAATGCCTCCCACCAAATATCAGCTCAATCCGACTTACAGTTTTGGATGATATGTCGAAAATGTGAAAAGCTAATGATGGAAAACGGACGACAGACGACAGACCCAAGGCCATGGCATAGGCTGCCCTGAAGCTTGCATGGTACAGCTGAGTTTGTTGTAAATGAATTATAACAGCAAGCTTTTGACAAGTTTTCAGAATTTATTCTTGAAGTCCCTTCTTGCACCAGGACAAAGAGAAATTTGGTGTAAAACACAATCAAAAACCTCATAGACACTTGGCACTGGGAATAAAACCTGGGTTCAGTTGTTCAAAGTACTGATAGCTTAAGTATGTCATGCAGTGAAATTTTTGCTGAAAAAAAATGTGAGCAGCTTTTGCATTTGCAAAAGCTGCTCACATTTTATTCAGCATTTCACATTTTATTCAGCAAATGCATTTGAACATTTGCCATATTGAATGAACACAATGTCATATTTATTGGTACATTAACAAACAACTTAAATGGTTTTGAACAAATGGCTCCTGTGCTTAAGCCCTGTTGTCCTTGCCACTATCCTCAGCCCTAAGGAGGTTGGACGCACAGAGGTCTGGTACATTACTTACATACAAAAAGGTGTCGCTATAGTCATTAAAATGGCAAAACCTAATTACAGAGATAAAAGAGTCACTATGTTCATTACAAGAGGGCCCAATGGCCCTATATCGCTCACCTGTGTACAAGAAAATCATTAGTGTAGGAGACCACTTGACATTGCTACATACTAAATATCTAAGCTCAGGCAAAGCGGTGTCCATGCTTATAAACCCTAATGGTTTCATTGGGCGACAGGGCTTGAGATGTAATTTCATCTCAATGTCTGGTAAAAGTCTCACAAAATTGGAAGAGACATCTCCAAAATGACCTATACAGTGTTGTCGGGGATGTAAAACCTCAAATCAAACAAAATCTGTGCCTTATGGTTTTGGAGAAAAAGATTTTTTTAAGTTTTTTCCAGTATAAGTCTATAGAAGCTAATGAGCCCTGGGGCTTGGCCAATTTTGACCCAAAGGGCACGGTTGGCAGGATTTATGTAGGCGACCATTTTGTGTTGCTATATACTAAATTTCTAAGGTCTGTACTTCATGGTTTCAAAGAAGATGTTTGAAGCTTTTTCCATTATAAGTTTGTTGGAGTTAAAGGGCCACAGGATTTGGACCCCAGGGGCATGATTGGCAGGATTCATGTAGGCGACCACTCGACATTGCTACATGCTAAATACCTAAGCTCTGAGACTTATGGTTTCATAGAAGAAGATTTTTGAAGATTTTTTTCCCATTTTAAGTTTTTTTTTTCTTTTTTTCTTTTTTTTTTTTCATTATAAGGGCCCTGTGGTTTCAGAGAAGCAGATTTTTGAAGTTTCTCCAATTGTAAGTCTATGGAAGCTAAAGAACCCTGGGGTGATGCCAATTTGGATCCCAGGGGCATAAATGGCAGGATTCATGTAGGTGGCCACTTGACATTGCTACATACTAAAAATCTAAGCTCTGGGCCTTATGGTTTCATAGAAGAAGATTTTTAAAGTTTTTTTCCATTATAAGTCTATTGGAGGTGATGAGCTCGGGCGTGGCCAATTTTGACCCCAGGGGCAGGGTTAACAGGATTTATGTAGATGGCTATTTTATGTTGCTAGATACTAAATATCTAAGTTCTGTGCTTCACAGTTGGACCTCAGGGGCATGATTGACAGGATTTATGCAGGTGACCACTTGTCATTGCTATATGGTAAATAACTAAGCTCTGGGCCCTGTGTTTTCAGAGAAGAAGATTTTTGAAGCTTTTTTCCATTATGAGTCTATGGGAGCTAAGGGGCCCTGGGGCGTGGCCCATTTGGACCCCAGGGGCATGATTGGCAGGATATATGTAGGTGACCACTTGCCATTGCTACATGCTAAATATCTAAGCTCTGGGCTCTGTGGTTTCAGAGGAGAAGATTTTTGAAGTTTTTTTTTTTTTTCATTATGAGCCTATAGGAGCTAAGGGGCCCCGGGGCGTGGCCCTTTTGGACCCCAGGGGCATGATTTGCAGGAATTATGTAGGTGACCACTTGCCGTTGCTACCTGCTTAATATCTAAGCTCTGGGTGCTGTGGTTTCAGAGAAGAAGATTTTTTAAGCTTTTTTTAAATATGAGTCTATGGGAGCAAAGGGGCCCCGGCGCGTGGCCCATTTGGACCCCAGGGGCATGATTGGCAGGAATTATGTAGGTGACCACTTGCCTTTGGTACATGCTAAATATCTAAACTCTGGGCCCTGTGGTTTCAGAGAAGAAGATTTATGAAGCTTTTTTTTTTCAATTATTAGTCTATGTGAGCTAAGGGGCCCAGGGGCGTGGCCCATTTGGACCCTAGGGTCATGATTGGCAGGATTTATGTAGGTGACCACTTGCCGTTGCTACATGCCAAATACCTCAGCTCTGGGCCCTGTGGTTTCAGAGAAGAAGATTTTTGAAGCTTTTTTCCATTATGAGTCTATAGGAGCTAAAGGGCCCCGGGGGGGGGGGGGGGGGGGGGGGGCGTTTGGACCCCAGGGGCATGATTGGCAGGAATTATGTAGGTGACCACTTGTCGTTGCTACATGCTAAATATCTAAGCTCTGGGCTCTGTGGTTCCCGAGAAGAAGATTTTTGAAGCTTTTTGTTCCATTATGAGTCTATGGGAGCAAAGGGGCCCCGGGGCGTTGCCCATTTGGAACCCAGGGGCATGATTGCAGGAATTATGTAGGTGACCATTGGCCGTTGCTACATGCTAAATATCTAAGCTCTTGGCCCTGTGTTTTCAGAGAAGAAGATTTTTGAAGCTTTTTTTCCATTATGCGTCTTTGGGAGCTAAGGGGCCCCGGGGTGTGGCAAATTTGGACCCCAGGGGCATGATTGGCAGAAATTATGTAGGTGACCACTTGCCGTTGCTACATTCCAAATATCTCAGCTCTGGGCCCCGTGGTTTCAGATAAGAAGATTTTTGAAGCTTTTTTCCATTATGAGTCTATAGGAGCTAAAGGGCCCCGGGGCCTAGCCTGTTTGGACCCCAGGGGCATGATTGGCAGGAATTATGTAGGTGACCACTTGCTGTTGCTACATGCTAAATATCTAAGCTCTGGGCCCTGTGGTTTCTGAGAAGAAGATTTTTGAAGCTTTTTTTTCCATTATGAGTCTATGTGAGCTAAGGGGTCCGGGGGCATGGCCCATTTGGACCCTAGGGGCATGATTAGCAGGATTTATGTTGGTGACCACTTGCAGTTGCTACATGCCAAATACCTCAGCTCTGGGCCCTGTGGTTTCAGAGAAGAAGATTTTTGAAGCTTTTTTCCATTATGAGTCTATAGGAGCTAAAGGGCCCCGGGGCGTGGCCTGTTTGGACCCCAGGGGCAAGATTGGCAGGAATTATGTAGGTGACCACTTGCCGTTGCTACCGGCTAAATATCTAAACTCTGGGCCCTGTGGTTTCCGAGAAGAAGATTTTTGAAGCTGTTTGTTCCATTGTGAGTCTATGGGAGCGAAGGGGCCCCGGGGCGTCACCCATTTGGAACCCAGGGGCATGATTGGCAGGAATTATGTAGGTGACCACTTGCCGTTGGTACATGTTAAATATCTAAGCTCTGGGCCGTGTGGTTTCAGAGAAGAAGATTTTTGAAGCTTTTTTTTTTCATTATGAGTCTTTGGGAGCTAAGGGGCCCAGGGGTGTGGCCAATTTGGACCCCAGGGGCATGATTGGCAGGAATTATTTAGGTGACCACTTTCCGTTGCTACATGCCAAATATCTCAGCTCTGGGCCCTGTGGTTTCAGAGAAGAAGATTTTTGAAGCTTTTTTCCATTATGAGTCTATAGGAGCTAAAGGGCCCCGGGGCGTTGGCCCATTTGGACCCCAGGGGCATGATTGGCAGGAATTATGTAGGTGCCAACTTGCCATTGCTACATGCTAAATATCTAAGCTCTAGGCCCTGTGGTTTCCGAGAAGAAGATTTTTGAAGCTGTTTGTTCCATTGTGAGTCTATTGGAGCGAAGGGGCCCCGGGGCGTCGCCCATTTGGAACCCAGGGGCATGATTGGCAGGAATTATGTAGGTGACCATTGGCCATTGCTACATCTTAAATATCTAAGCTCTGGGACCTGTGGTTTCAGAGAAGAAGATTTTTGAAGCTTTTTTTTAATTATGAGTCTTTGGGAGCTAAGGGGCCCCGGGGTGTGGCCAATTTGGACCCCAGGGGCATGATTGGCAGGCATTATGTAGGTGACCACTTTCCATTGCTACATGCCAAATATCTCAGCTCTGGGCCCTGTGGTTTCAGAGAAGATTTTTGAAGCTTTTTTCCATTATGAGTTTATAGGAGCTAAAGGGCCCCGGGGCGTGGCCAATTTGGACCCCAGGGGCATGATTGGCAGGAATTATGTAGGTGAATACTTGCCATTGCTACATGCTAAATATCTAAGCTCTGGGCCCTGTGGTTCCCGAGAAGAAGATTTTTGAAGCTTTTTGTTCCATTATGAGTCTATGGGAGCGAAGGGGCCCTGGGGCGTTGCCCATTTGGAACCCAGGGGCATGATTGCAGGAATTATGTAGGTGACCATTGGCCGTTGCTACATGCTAAATATCTAAGCTCTTGGCCCTGTGTTTTCAGAGAAGAAGATTTTTGAAGCTTTTTTCCATTATGCGTCTTTGGGAGCTAAAGGGCCCCGGGGTGTGACAAATTTGGACCCCAGGGGCATGATTGGCAGAAATTATGTCGGTGACCACTTGCCGTTGCTACATTCCAAATATCTCAGCTCTGGGCCCCGTGGTTTCAGATAAGAAGATTTTTGAAGCTTTTTTCCATTATGAGTCTATAGGAGCTAAAGGGCCCCGGGGCCTGGCCTGTTTGGACCCCAGGGGCATGATTGGCAGGAATTATGTAGGTGACCACTTGCTGTTGCTACATGCTAAATATCTAAGCTCTGGGCCCTGTGGTTTCTGAGAAGAAGATTTTTGAAGCTTTTTTTTCCATTATGAGTCTATGTGAGCTAAGGGGTCCGGGGGCATGGCCCATTTGGACCCTAGGGGCATGATTAGCAGGATTTATGTTGGTGACCACTTGCAGTTGCTACATGCCAAATACCTCAGCTCTGGGCCCTGTGGTTTCAGAGAAGAAGATTTTTGAAGCTTTTTTCCATTATGAGTCTATAGGAGCTAAAGGGCCCCGGGGCGTGGCCTGTTTGGACCCCAGGGGCAAGATTGGCAGGAATTATGTAGGTGACCACTTGCCGTTGCTACCGGCTAAATATCTAAACTCTGGGCCCTGTGGTTTCCGAGAAGAAGATTTTTGAAGCTGTTTGTTCCATTGTGAGTCTATGGGAGCGAAGGGGCCCCGGGGCGTCACCCATTTGGAACCCAGGGGCATGATTGGCAGGAATTATGTAGGTGACCACTTGCCGTTGGTACATGTTAAATATCTAAGCTCTGGGCTGTGTGGTTTCAGAGAAGAAGATTTTTGAAGCTTTTTTTTCATTATGAGTCTTTGGGAGCTAAGGGGCCCAGGGGTGTGGCCAATTTGGACCCCAGGGGCATGATTGGCAGGAATTATTTAGGTGACCACTTTCCGTTGCTACATGCCAAATATCTCAGCTCTGGGCCCTGTGATTTCAGAGAAGAAGATTTTTGAAGCTTTTTTCCATTATGAGTCTATAGGAGCTAAAGGGCCCCGGGGCGTGGCCCATTTGGACCCCAGGGGCATGATTGGCAGGAATTATGTAGGTGCCAACTTGCCATTGCTACATGCTAAATATCTAAGCTCTAGGCCCTGTGGTTTCCGAGAAGAAGATTTTTGAAGCTGTTTGTTCCATTGTGAGTCTATTGGAGTGAAGGGGCCCCGGGGCGTCACCCATTTGGAACCCAGGGGCATGATTGGCAGGAATTATGTAGGTGACCATTGGCCATTGCTACATCTTAAATATCTAAGCTCTGGGACCTGTGGTTTCAGAGAAGAAGATTTTTGAAGCTTTTTTTTCATTATGAGTCTTTGGGAGCTAAGGGGCCCCGGGGTGTGGCCAATTTGGACCCCAGGGGCATGATTGGCAGGCATTATGTAGGTGACCACTTTCCATTGCTACATGCCAAATATCTCAGCTCTGGGCCCTGTGGTTTCAGAGAAGAAGATTTTTGAAGCTTTTTTCCATTATGAGTTTATAGGAGCTAAAGGGCCCCGGGGCGTGGCCCATTTGGACCCCAGGGGCATGATTGGCAGGAATTATGTAGGTGACTACTTGCCATTGCTACATGCTAAATATCTAAGCTCTGGGCCCTGTGGTTTCCGAGAAGAAGATTTTTGAAGCTTTTTGTTCCATTATGAGTCTATTGGAGCAAAGGGGCCCTGGGGCGTGGCCAATTTGGACCCCAGGGGCATGAATGGCAGGAATTATGTAGGTGACCACTGGCCGTTAATACATGCTAAATATCTAAGCTCTGGGCCCTATGGTTTCAGAGAAGAAGATATTTTAATTTTTTCCCATTGTAAGTCTATGGGAGCTATATGTTGCCATGGCAACCAGAATTCCAATCTGATCAGCCCAAAAACCTTATGCAGCCTTTCCCCCTATCTGATGATGCTTCTCATGAAATTTGATCAAGATTGACCATGGGGTATTAGAGATATACTTATTTGAAATTGTTTACGGACCAATGGACGGACGGACGCACGACGAACGACGGACAAAAAGTGATCACAAAAGCTCACCTTGTCACTACGTGACAGGTGAGCTAAAAATGTCATCTAGCACCAATTTCATTTTGTAAACTCAGTTCATTTCCTGTATAGTACCCACCTAACATACATGTACCACACTATAGCAAACAGATAACCAAGAGCATCGGTGAAACCAAGGGATGCTCCCCGAATATGCGCAGTAGTAGGAGGGTTATTTTAGTGAAATGGTCCTATACACTTTGAAGTTTGATAAGATTTGTTTGAACACAAAGGTTATGGGTACTGGTTAGAACCGTCTGAATGAGGAGGTTCTAATAGGTACCCTCAGCCGATGTTTGGAGTACAAATAAAGAAACTAGTTAATGCTTTTCAACAAAGAATGCCAAAAACAGAGAGAAATGTAAGGTCCCTCCCCTGCAAGGGCCTGTAAATCTTAAACCATAAGGCTAAGAAACTTAGTTTTGTGTTCCCTAGTAAGTGATATTCAATGGAAAATGTCACAAGGAATACACATGTGAAACATGAAAGCCCTATTACCCATGGTTATCAAATAACAGGAGATATTTTTTTAAAAGGTGAGATAAGTCAGTGAAAATAAGCAATATAGTTATTGCCCTTTGTCAGAATGTAGGTTTAGTGATGGTAAGTATGTGTGTGAAGTTTCATGAGAGTAGGACAAATACTTTTAAATTTTTGACCCAGTTTTAGTTGTTTGGGTATGGCCTGATAAACACACACCCAAAAGCAATTTGTCAGGATGTAGGTCTTGTGATGGTAATTGTGTGTGTGATGTTTCATGAGAGTAGACAAAATACTTTTGAAGTTATCACCGAGGTTAAGGTTTTTTGGTTGAGGTGTGATAAACACACAAGTTATTCTCCTTTGTCAGAATGTAGGTCTTGTGATGGTTAGTATGTGTGTGAAGTTTCATAAGAGTAGGGCCAATACTTTCGAAGTTATGACCAAGGTTAAGTTTTTGGTTCAGGCGTGACAAACACACGCGTTCTGTAGTGTCTGATCTGGACCTGCACTGTTTGCCACTTATTCCTTTTGGGGTTTCCGGTACCAAATGGGTTAAACCAAAGGTCTAAGAATTCCCTAGTTAGTGATTTTCAACAAAGACTGCAAAAATGAGGAGAAATGTAAGGCCCCTTCTGTGCAAGGGAATGTAAATCTTAAACCGTAAGACAAAGAAACTCAGTTTTGTGTTCCCTAGTAAGTGATTTTCAATGAAGAATGCCACAAGGATATGAAAGCCCTATTACCCATGGTTATGAAACAACAAAAGATATTTTTTTGAAAAAGGGGAGATAATTCAGTGAAAATAAGCAATATAATTATGGCCCTTTGTCAGAATGTAGGTTTTGTGATGGCAAGTATGTGTGTGAAGTTTCATGCGAGTAGTTCAAATACTTTTAAAATTTTGACCAAGTTTAAGTTGTTTGGTTATGGCCTGACAAACACACACCGAAAAGCAATATAGTTATGGCCTTTTGTCAGAATGTAGGTCTTGTGATAGTAAGTAAGTGTGGGAAGTTTCATAAAAGTAGGGCAAATACTTTTGAAGTTATGACCAAGGTTAAGTTTTTTGGTTAAGGTGTGACAAACACACAGACATAAGCAATATGGTTCTGGCCCTTTGTCAGAATGTAGGTCTTGTATTTGTTAGAATGTAAAGTTTCATGGAAGTAGGGATAATACTTTTGAAGTTATAATCGGTTAAATGTTTTGATTTAGATTTGAAACTGACTGACAAGGAGATTACTATAGGGCACCCAAAATACTGTGTGGGGCCCTTATTAAGAAGGGAAGTAACTCCTTAAATACTGCTGGCAGGGTTAATTACTTCTTGCATTCTGCGATTTCGCTCAAAGCCCCCTATCAGTGTATCAAGTTTCCTTAAATTACCTTTAAAACTTTTAGAGATATGTTCGGGATAAGCTTAATATAGCAAAAACTAAAAAGGGAAATACACATGTAACTCTGTAATTACTTGTGATAGAGTTACAGTTCTTGCACTCTGCACTTCCTCTGATGGCCATCTATCAATGTATCAAGTTTCATTTAAATCCCTTCTATACTTCAGAGATATGCTCAGGACAAGCTTTTCATTGAAATAGTTAAGAAGGGAAGTAACTTCATAAATACTGGTGGCGGGGTTATGGTTCTTGTATTCTCCGATTCCCCTCATCACCCTCTATCAGTATATCAAATTTCACTTAAATATCTTTAATACTTTTAGAGATATAGAGTGTGACGGACGGACGGACAGACGGGCGGACAAAGCGGCGACTATATGCTCTCCCTTTGGGGAGCATAAAAATTACTGGGGAAATGAAACGGGGGCTCAGTTGCTGAAAACATGATATCATTAATTAACCTATCGCTAATTAACCTATCAGGATCATTTTATATGGAAAATATTTTTGCTAAAAAATGTGTAGCTTTTGCAAATGCAAATGTAAATGCTATTCACATAATTCCGGCAAAAAAACACTGCAGACATAGTACTTTCTAGAACAATTTATATTTCGACCACTAGCATGCTCTCATCGGCATTAAAATCAACCAGTTTGAAGTAATGAATGAATTATCACCCCTGCTTTCTTTACAATCTTCTATAAAATCAAGGTATCTTGTGTGTACTGAGTCACACAATATACGTTTTAAGAATAAAACCAGATAAACCTTGCTAAAACTAGAACTGTAAGAGGATCTGACTATAGCCCTGCTGCAGCGCTATCAGAAAAGAAAAATAGAAGAAAAAAAATGTTTCAGCTTTCAGCCTCTAATTAAAGGTGTAATAAAGAGTTATGGTTCATTTGCTCTGCACATCGTCTCATGGTTGTTTACATTTGTGTGAAGTTTCATGAAAATATCTCTGACAAATGGTTTTGATGTTATTGGGTGGATAAGGTTAAAATTGCGATTTTCCCATGTTCAAAGGGCAATAACTCCAAAAGTAGGCAATCCAGAGTTATGGTTCATGTGCTCTGCACATCGTCTTATAGTGCTTTACATTTGTGTGAAGTTTCATGAAAATACCTCAAATGGTTTTTGAGTTATGGAGCGGAGAAAGTTAAAATTGCCATTTTTCAATGTTCAAAGGGCAATTACTGCAACATTAGGCAATCCAGAGTTATGGTTCATGTGCTCTGCACATCACCGCATAGTGCTTCACATTTGTGTGAAGTTTCATGAAAATACCTCAAAATACCTCAAACAGTTTTTTGAGTTATCGTGAATAACAGAATTTTTTCAATGCTCAAAGGACAGTAACTCCAAAAGTAGGCAATCCAGAGTTATGGTTCATGCACATCGTCTCATAGTGCTTTGAATTTGTGTTACTTTTCATAAAAATATCGCAAACAGTTTTTGAATTACTATGAATAACGGAGTTATGGAATCACAAAAGAACAAGGCAAATCCAATATAGCCCCCACATTTTCAAAGCGGGGCTATAATGATAGCCATCCTGATCTACTGGATAAATTGTCTAGGGACACAAGAACAAATTTGAATTAGCCAAGGTAAAGCCATTGATGTTGGAGTTATTCCACTGTAGACGGTCACTAATCAGGATTAGATTGACCCCTCATCCTGTAATTTAGATAATGGCATTATGTATACATCATATACTGTAAAAATCTTTAATATTCGGACGCCTTGAAGCATTGCTGTAACTCCTAAAATTTCAACAAATTTGTTTCATGATCTAGCGAGGAGTTCAAAAGATGTTGACAGAATGGCAAACAGTGCAGACCATGATCAGACTGCTCCTTCAGGAGCAGTCTGATCTGGGTCTGCACTGTTTGCTTAGGTCTGTCTATCCAAATATTTAGGATCATTATGGTAACACTAACTTCCTGGCAATCAAACACTGAGCCACTTCTAATGCCAAATTTGATCCAAAGCCATTTGCCTTCTTATGTCAAATTTGATCCCAAGCCATATTTTGTTTCTCAAGTCATTAAGTACAATGACTCTCTTTGAAAACAAAACTGCTTCTTAACAATCTCATCAATATCCATTCCTAAATTCCTATGCCAACTTCAACCAAAGTCCATCATTTATCCTTTAAGATATTGGGGTTAAAATTTTTATGACATCACACAAAGGCAGAACCTTACACTGATGGAAAATGTCATACACATGTAAGATTTGATCAAATCTGTCACCTTATATTTTCAAGACACTGACAATGGTACATGTATTCCTTTCAAAGGTATACATGTTGACGACACTAATAAATGTTCCGAGATTCAACTTTAAGGAGTATCTCTGGAGATAACAGTGGAAGCCTGAAGTCCAGAGGCTGGTTCACATCTCTCTCAGTAGTCAGAGAAATTACATGTGCTAAAAATGTCAAATGAGTTCATGATCAGTCAGTCTTTATTTCATGTGACGATGGCTGTACATCTATAAATGATTTGATTCTATAAACAACAGAACTACACACCAACACCCAACATGTCACACCTACTCCACCTGGAAATAGAGATAAAACACATAACAGTACTTTTAGATCATTTCAACAAACAGAAAATCTGAAGAAGAACTTGTCAACTTTAACCCTCATCCTGCTGTTCACAACAACCCCTCCCTTTGCAAAACAGTGTAGATCCTGATCACATGGCTTCTTAAGAAGTCTTATCCTGCCATTCATGACAACCCCTACCTTAGCAAACAGATCAGATGATCAGGATTTACACTGTTTGAAATTCAGTTTGTGAATTTGCAGCAATAAAATAAATAAAGTAATCTGATTGGTTCAGTCAGCAATGGGTGTGGCTAAATTAATTATTCAGCAGGATAAGAGTTAAAAATACCAAAGAAGACTGAAGAAGATGACTTTAGAAAATTGACATTTCATGTGAATCATCTGCTTGGCAGAAATATCACTGAGTAGTCAAAACTTAATTTCTTTGCAATCAACATATGCAAAAATAATTAAGAAATAAGTTTCTTTTTTTCTGAGGTTCATCAAAGTATGAACAAAATTATTAGGTTCCATGCAAAGTAAATAAATTTCAAAATTGTTCATGTATACACTTTGCTAGTGAGCCAAAATTGTTGTTACTTTGATAAGCATCAGAAAAATTGGATTCCTTGCTAATATTTACAAACTGTTGCAGTGTTCAATCTAGGCTGCGCCATTGCGCCCTTGGCCCGCTTTTTACATGAGGGGTGCACTAGAGATCATTCAATGGGCCCGTCGGGCGCAACTGTAGAATTTGTGACTGTTTCTTCTACAGTTCATTTTTGCGATTTTCTCGTGATTTTTCGGCTGCCTGGTGCGTATTATTGAGTTAATCACAAACTGCATGTTGCCCAATCAAAATAACTCAGAAAAAAAACGTTTGGTTTTATCTGTTTAACTAGTAACAATTCTTATTTTTCAAACCCAAATCGATGTTTTGTTTACCGGGGATGCGGCATGTTCGGTATACTTGTATGCGCCGGGCGGCTTACGCCATATTCGTGTGCGTCGTGCGGCTTACGCTAAATACGGGACCGAAATACCACAAACTACCGAGGCCGGCGCTATTTATTATAGAGTTCTTCTCTTCCAGAAATAAATTTAATGGCATTCATTCTAAATAAAACATGTATTTAACCCTTGAGCAAGAGACTTAAATCAAAATTGCTTTGTTCTGGTTAACAGAGGTAATGAGCAAATGTGACCAACTCAGTATTAGAAGATGGATAGATAGACTAACAAAATAGATTTTGTCTGTGATGTTTAACTTGTTTTGTGTCCAATTTTATCATGCAACCAAAACCTAAAGATAAATCTGGCAACTTTATGTAGTATAATTAAAGGGCCCCCTAAATTTCCGAATGGCCCCCTTTTCCAAGGCCTGTGGGCCCCGAGGCCCCCAAACCCTAAATCCTAGATTGAACACTGCTGTTGTATCCACAAGTTGATGCTTTTTAGCTTACCAGTAGACTGGTAAGAGACCTATAACTGAAACAAGAAAGCATTAAATTTTACATCAGTTTCTCTACTAACAGCAGAACAGCAGCATCAATGTTAAAATGTCACCAATGTCTACAGGTAATCATATTCTAGAAACTCTAGACATCTTATTTTTCATGTCACTAATTGATCATGTGATGCATGACAATGTTTTTATTGCATATTGAACAACGTTATGTCAAAACAGTTTACCCATATCCTGCTGTTCACAACAACGTCTATCTTTGCAATCAGTGTAGATCCAGATCAGATGGCTTCTGAAGAAACCATCTGATCAGGATCTACACTGTTTGTCAATCTGTTTGTGAATTTGAATGAAAACATCATATCATGCAGTTTGAGTTAGAAAAGTGTGTGGCTGATCAAATTAACCCTTATCTTGCTGTTCACGACAACCCCTATCTTTGCAAACAGTGTAGATCCATCTGATCAGGATCTACACTGTTTGGCATTCAGTTTATGAATTTGTAGCAATAAATTACATCAAGTAATTTGATTGGTTGATAGACAGAAATGGACGTGGCTTAAATGAATATTCAGCAGGATAAGGGTTAATTAAAGGGTTTTCCTGTAAATGCACTGAGCTTGCAAATATTTGAAAATGAGCCCCGCGAAGCGAATTTGTGTCTTCGAGCATTCCGTCATGACAAATTTTAACTGCGCATGCCCAGCCATTCAGAGGGGCCAGGGATATGGCTTTCTGTCTGAAGGTTCCTCTTGATTCACTGCTTGTATGAGCGAGCAGCGAAGGTTCTGGCGAGACTGCGCAGATGCGCAGGCTAGCCTGAACCTTCGCTGCTCGCAGAGGTGATAAGTACCAAAATCGCTTGACGGGGCCCAAATGGCATCTGCTCCAGTTGTATTCACAGCTTCAAGCAAAATGTATTTAAATTTGAAAACCTATCATGGGAAATAACTCAGAGTTATGGACCCTTGACTCCTATTCCGGTATACACTATACATCCAGTCATTGTCCATATGTATACAAAGGTTTTTGCTATCTAGCTTTCATAGTTCTGAGAAATCTGTTAGGAAAATTTTCAAGAATGGCAAAATTGGAAAACCTACCAAGGAACATAACTCCAAGAATCATGGGTCCTTGATCATTTTTCTCCTATTACACCCTCTTTACCTTAGAGAACAAGTGTAGTGTAAGTTTCATCAAAGTTGGACCACAAACATAAGATGTTATTAAGCAAAATGCATTTGAATTTTGCAGTCACAGGGTCACAGAGTTACAGAATCATGACAAGGCAAATCCAGTACAGCCCTACTTTTCAAAGTGGGACTATAACAAACGAGTCTTGAGGCAGTAGTATTAGAGAACCATTCTAATATCTTACCTGGTACTCTAGAAGCAAAAATTATAACTGTGTTGTGATGAACAAGCCAGTCTAAAGACATCAGTGTTAAAGAACCATTTTATGAGGGTCGTTCAGTAAGCATCTGGCCTTCCCTATGGAAAAGTTATTACTGTGTTGCGAGGAACACCCCAGTCTGGAGACAACAATATTAAAGACCATTGTTGTAATCTTACCTAGAACTCCAGTGGGAAAACCTATAACAATGTTGAAAGGAACCAGTCTGGAGACAGAAGTATTAGAGGACAATTCTAATATCTTATCTGGTACTCCAGTAGGAAAAGCTATAACAGTGTTGAGAGGAACAAACCAGTCTTGAGACAGTAGTATTAGAGAACCATTCTAATATCTTACCTGGTACTCTAGAAGCAAAAATTATAACTGTGTTGTGATGAACAAGCCAGTCTAAAGACATCAGTGTTAAAGAACCATTTTATGAGGGTCGTTCAGTAAGCATCTGGCCTTCCCTATGGAAAAGTTATTACTGTGTTACGAAGAACAACCCAGACTGGAGACAACAATATTAAAGACCATTGTTGTAATCTTACCTAGAACTCCAGTGGGAAAACCTATAACAATGCTGAAAGGAACCAGTCTGGAGATAGAAGTATTAGAGGACAATTCTAATATCTTATCTGGTACTCCAGTAGGAAAAGCTATAACAGTGTTGAGAGGAACAAACCGGTCTGGAGACAGCGATATTAGAGGACAATTCTAATATCTTACCTGGTACACCTGTAGGGAAAACTATAACATTGTTGAGAGGAACAAACCAGTCTGGAGACAGCAGTATTTGAGGAACATCCTAATATTATACCTGGCATTCCAGTAGGAAAGGCTATAACATTGTTGAGAGGTAAAAACCAGTCTGGAGACAAAAATATTAGAGGACAATTCTAATATCTTACCTGGTACTCCAGTAGGAAAAGCTATAACATTGTTGAGAGGAACAAACCAGTCTGGAGACAGCAGTATTAGAGGAACATTCTTGTAGAGTAGTATCAGTGACAACATAACAACAGCCTGCAACAGGAATCAGGAGAATGAATATAAAAAGAGGGCCAAGAAGTCCCTGAATGGCTCACCTAATTTCAAGATGTCACATAGGTTCTACAAGGCATGTGAATAACTGACAGCCATCTTAGTTCATGAATCATTGCACTTAGATTAATATTTATTTAAACGATGGTCCCAGGCAACATTCTTGCAAAGCTTGAAGGAAATTGGCTACAGAGTTAAGGAGAGAATTGTTAACATTAAAAGATTTTTCTACTTTTGAGTCTGCCAGTCAAGTAAAATGTCAGCAACACTCCTAAAAAGTTTGAATGGTAGAGGAGAAATTGTGGTTTAAAGGTTTTTCAATTTTTAGCTGTGGTGGCCAGCCTCTTCAGTTGAGCACATACATTTTAGCTATTTTGGTAGAAGGTCACCTAAACAACATGCCTGTGAAGTTTGAAATCCCTACCAAAATAGTTAAAATCATTCCGCTCTAATGAATAAGATTGCCTCCAGAGCTAAGTATAGAAAACTCCTCAAATGACTAATTCTCCCATACTCTGAAATTTAAAATAAAACTGATTACAGACATAAAACTTTTAAACCAAAAGGAATATTTTGGTAAGTTTTGACAAACAAATGTATATCGACAAGATCTTACCAATGAGATTGTCTAATACCAAATAGCTTGAAAAATAGCCTCACAGAGTAAAAATGTTTCCAAACTGATAACGGATGTGTTATTTGTAAATTTCGCATGAAGATAGATACATGTATTGACAAGACCTAACTCTTCATAAATATACCTGCCGGGGGCAATATTTTCACGAACTGAGCATTACTTTTAAGCCATCAAAAAATTCACAACGTGTTACTTGTTGGTGGTAACAGGAATTCATTTAGGAATTTAGCTTGAGATAGTTTAAGATATTTATTTATTATATGACGTCGCGTCTGAGAGTTTAATAATGCCGTGTAGTATTTTCGATAATCCACTAGTGGATTAAATATTCAAATTAGCTAGATACGTCCCATAACGCTACATGTACAACGTCATTAACAACATTGCTTTTACTAATGACGGAATATTGACATTTCTGTAAACTTATCAGGAATAAAATGCATTTAAGTGTCATATGATAAACAGAATCTTGCATTCATGCTCATGTATTATTAAATTTATTAAACTCGTTAAGGAAAAGGGATAAAATGCTTGGCACAGCCTCGAATTTTAACCCTTTTCCTCAACTCGTTTAATAAATTCAATAATATATGAGAACTCATGTAAGATCCTCTATTTAGAAAATGGTATACTATAAAAAGCCTACAAATTCCGACACCTTTAGGACTTGCTATAACGCCCCAAAAAATAAAACAAATTTGTTTCAGGATCCTGCGAGGAGTCCAAAAGCCTCACATGGAAAGACAAACAGTGTAGAGTCTGCACTGATTGCTTAGGCCTAATGGGATAATTATGGTAATTTTTGCAAGAAGAGAAAGTGAACTGTTTTGGGATTCCCGTATAAAGTAAGCCACCAATAATGGTTTTTTGTTTGTTTGATTTGAGGTTTAACATTTTGAGATGTTGCTTCCAATTTTGTGGGACTTTTACCAATACTGGTAAACAAATCTAACAATCAACAGGCTGCCCAGCATATCTAAAATTTTGCCTTTCATTTCTTACATGAAGATTTATTTGTTTTCACGAAGAACAACAACAAAACAAGAATGTTTTACTTACATGTAAAATATATATTCCTATCTTTATTCCATATGTAAACATAGTAATCTTCTGAGACCTTGAGGAGCCTGAAATATAAAGAATGAGACACCTAATAGAACATTGTATCAGCCTTTAAGGAAACTGCCGTAAAAAATCCTAAAAATTTGGACACCTTGAGGACTTGCTGTAATTTTCCTAAAATTTTAACAAATTTGTTTCATTATCCAACAAGGAGTCCAAAAATGGGACAATGAATGGCGACCAGTGTAGACCCTGATCAGACTGCTCTTTCAGGAGCACTCTGATCTGGGTCAGCACTGTTTGCCTAGGCCTGCCTGTCCCAATACTTAGGAGTTAGGATCATTACCGCACATCTGAAAATGTATCTATTTATGTCATAAGCTGAATCTTAATGCAAACCTCTTTAAAATATTTATGCATATAGATCCTGATCTGATATGGGACCACACTGTTTGCAACAATGACTTTTAACCCTTTTATACAGAATGGAATCCTCCTTCTTATATACACCAGGTGCCCATTTCAAAATTCAGGGGTGTGGGGTTGTGTTTCCATCAAAATTTATTTGGAAAATAACTGAACTTTTAGCAAACAGTGTAGGCCCTGATCAGACACCGCATTCTGGCACTGTTTGCCAATTACCTGTTTAGGAGGTTCTGGTACTCAATGAGTTAAAGTAACCAACAATCAACAAAGCAGACGGCAATTATGTATTGTGATTGATGCCATAAAGTTGACCACCAAGGTCAGGTACGCTCCTAGCAGGAAAAAAGAATCTTAACAAATGAGCTGACACATAACAAAAACTACAATAAGTCTTGTAAGCACCACCCCCCCCCCCCCCCCATGACAATCTGAGCTTGGATGATGCCTGCACGCAGAGCTGAAACTGGGCACTCATGAGTACTGATAAACTGCCTAGTAGGACTAAGCCTGCACAGGCAAAGTGGTGAGTCCGTCTCTTCAAGCGGCACGGCTTCAGATGTCATTTCATCTCAATGTCAGGTAAAAGTCGAACAAAAATGGAAGCAACATCTCCAAAATGACCCAAATAGTGTTGAAGTGTTAAACCTCAATTCAAATAAACAAACAAAACAATAAGACTGGTGCAAACTGTGAAGATTAACAGTTATCCTGCTATTCACGGCAAACCCTCTCATCTCATCAGGATCTACACAGCTTATGAGGCAGTTGTGAATTGAATGAATATAATATATTAAGTAATCTGATTGGCTCCTAGCTGGTAATGGGTGTGGCTTAATTAATATATTCAGCAGGATAAGGGTTAAGATCAGCCTGTATGTACATCCCCACAGCCTAATCAGCGTCTTGTTCATGACAATCCCTACCTTTGCAAACAGTGTAGATCCAGATCAGATGGCTTCTTCACTTCTGAAGAAGCCATCTGATCAGGATCTACACTGTTTGTCATGCAGTTTGTGAACTGAACAAATATATGAAAGCAAGTATTTTGAATGGTTGAAAATTAGCAATGGGTGTGTACTCCGTAAACCCCAGCCGTCCAATAATGTCATTCAGGTACATAAATCAGCTAAGTCATTTTTCAATAATAATGTATACATTTTAGAGATTCATCTTGAAACCGTGTTCTATCCAAAATCGTTTTATTAAAGACACTGTCATAATGCGGCTGTGGTGTAGTTTATACAGTACTGTGTCCATCAGTTATTTGCATTTCTGAAAACATACATGTACCTGGGCCAGCTGTTCAAAACAAAAGATGTCATTCGCTAACATACATGTATCGTTAAAACTTGGATCATTTAAATTATGGCAAAAAATACTGATGTTTTTTTTTTTGCAGAAAAAAAATGTGAGCAGTACTTTCTTGTCGTTTGGGATTATTGATGCCATTGTGGAGATTTGAAAATATTTGAGTGTCACTGATGAGGCCTAATTGGCCAAAACTAGCAAGCCTGGCCCAGAAAAACTTTTACACTCCATGCCTTTCAGTTTTTTGGTGTTTCCTTGCTTCCAAGGATAACCCCTTTATAGAACATAGATGTGAAATGTGCATGGCTGAAAGACTCCAATTTTAGCCTTGAACATTAATCCCGACCGGTCGGAGAGTGTATAGCTGGTAGATCCAATAGAGCTCTTTGGTTTTACGAGTTGTCGTAATTTTTTGATCTTCTGGATCTGAGCATAAGATCTCTATAATTTGAAATCGCATGTTTTCTATCGAATGGTTGGATAAGTTGAAATGATCGGCCACCGACATGTCCCTTTTATTTCGGGTGTCCCGCTGATGTCCCCTTATAGAACATATTTGTAAATGCAAAAGCTGCTCACGTTTTTTCAGTAAAAATTCCATTTTATTAGATATTGTTCTAGAACAGTTAACAATTTGACAACAAACAAGCTCGTTTAAAGCTAACAATGTTTGAACAACTGGACCCTGGCATATATCTGGACTAGCTAGCTGTTATGTGAAACATGTACTGACCCATTTTCTTAATCTGTTCCACCAGCCTGTCTATTTTTCTCTGCAATCTCATGTACTTGGCAAACTCTTCTGACATGCTCACTGAACTCTGTTCAGATTTTAAATCTTGAACCTGTTGTCTTAAGTTCTTTTCCTCATCTGTTAAATGAATGAAATAGCTACCAATCTGAAAGTATAACAGAATATTCAATAACCCATATTGTATGCTAGTGGACTCTTCCATTGCTATATGCTATATGTCCTTTTGTCATATAAGGGGTGTCAGGCCTATTTTTTTTGTTTCAATTCTAGTTTTGATGGAAAATTCAGTTAGCAAACAGTGTAGCCCTGATCAGACGATGCATCTGGGCCTGCACTGTTTGCCAGATATCCTTTTAGGGGTTTCCCCGCATACAATGAGATAATCTTATTCCTGGTCTACTATGCTAGTACTGTTACACAAATACAAATATGAATATGAAACTTTATTCACCATAAAACATTACATATAATATTTATAGCCAATACAGAGTTCATATACAAATTATACAATCAAGACACGGGTTAGTTTGCTGGAGAGCAAAAATGAAGTTAAGCCTAAATACATGTAGCAATTGTAATTTGTCAGAGGTACAAAAGTACTCAAGTATTAAAAAAAAACACAAGTCTAACACTTTAACCCTAAGATGCCGAGAAAAACTACATCTGAAAATGTTGTCTGCTTATGTGGTCGGGTTAATTTTTTTGCAAACTTTATAAAAAATATTTTTGCATACAGGTAAACAGTGGGGGCCCAGATCAGGCTGCAGTCTGATTTGGGTCCACACTGTTTGCAAAAAAAAAAATACTTTTAAGGTAACCGACAGACGGCAAAGCAGATGACAATTGTCGTGATTGGCATTTTGTGGGTTAACAAAGTGCAATGTTCTGTTTACTCCTGTCGTTTATTTTGTACCTGCCGTGTGCCGGATTCTTGTTTTATGTTTACTTGCTCAAAATGCCAAAAATGGTTTCATCCCAAATGCCAGAATATCACACAGTCAGTAAGGCAAGTAAAATTATCAAAAACCATCAAATGTTTAGATTGTAGCCTTGTAGGTCTTAAAGGTGCACTATTGAGCTATCTGGAAAAATGCTTCCAAAAATAAAATACATATACCCGGTATTTTTCTTTAAAACAATACAAATGAATGCATTTTATGCAAAAATGCGAACAATTATGATGACAGGTAAACGTGTTTGACAGGGATTCCCTAACTAAGTTTCGAACACTAGTTAGATCTATTTTTAGTTCGTGACAAAAATAGAATCCCCATATATGACGTTATGCGACGTTCATTTTTGGCCTTGTTTGCTTAGGCCATGCCTGAATCGGAAAAACATATGACGCTGAATACCATGCCATAAATAACGACACTCAGAGACGATACTGCCATGTATGTGTAAAGTGATAGATTTATTTTTAGAACAGAAATTCCGAACACATGTTCAGAGCGTAGGGTAAACACGAATGAAAACGACCATTTTCACAAAGTTCTGAAGCTGTATTTGGCTTCAAAAGTGTACACATGACAAAGGAGTATGCATTGAAGATAAAAACCAGAAAAAAAAATTGAGACGCGGTAGCTCAATAATGCACCTTTAACATACAAATAAATAGAATTTGAAAAATTTTACGGACCTTATCTGAGAACTGACTTATAATAATTTACGGAACGTTTACGGTCCATAACTGACCATTCAGGGACCATAGACATTTCACGGACCATCCATGGCTCATAAATGACCATTCACAGACCGAATATAAACTAATTTGATGAAATAATACCATTTACGGACTTACGGACTCATTGAATTTTCATTGGTCCGTAAGTCTGTAGGTCCGTAAAAGGTCTGTGTTTTGTCAAGGGCTGGTTTGTGAACTTTCATCTGATGCTAGAGGCCCCTGGTTCAATCCCCGGCAGCAGCGCTAAAAATTTCTGGGTCCGAACATGCTCCATTGGCATCTTTTGCAGGGATGAATGTCATTAAGTGCACTGTCCTTTGGATCGGGACTTTAACTGGAGGACCCATGCAGGGAGGGTCATCCCCTGTGCAGGTTAAAGACGCCTACAGTAATTACATGATTACTGTGTAGGTTTTTATCCTACAAACCTGGAGTGTATATAATGTACACCATCTGTGTTCTCTTCGATTCCGGGACGTTTCGCCCCCAAACCATTTCCTCCCCTAGTCGTTTCGCCCCAAGACGTTTCCTCCCAAGTCGTTTCCCCCCTAGTCGTTTCGCCCCCGTAGTCGTTTCGTCCCCCTAGTCGCTTTGTTCCCCTAGTCGTTTCGCCCACTTTTCACTGTAAGACTAATTTTCACTGTTGAACTTGGCGTTGACACGTCGTTGCGTAGACGACATTTGCGGCAATACTCAACCATGTATTATCTATTGGGCGCACAATGTGTATGCAATGCTGTATCAACGCCGATGCAACTTTATCACGGTACATCGGCGTTGACCCGACGTTGCGTAGACGGCATTTGCGGCAATATTCAACAATTTATTACTGGCTGACTGTTAACGAACCAACCGACCAATTTAAAACAAAACTGGTAAAAATGCTTTAGCGATAATTAAAGACGTTTAACTTTGCAAAGAGCGCATGTTTTCAAACCTCATCATTAATGGCAATAATTGCGTGATTATTGAGTCAAATCAAATAAACAATGTGATAAACGGTATTAATCAAAACAGGTAATACTTATCATAATTCCTGTTTAACATTTTCATTCAAAGAACAGGTTCTTCTCTCTCTCTCTCTTTCTCTCATATGAATCTTTTGTATATAAAATATAGGAAAATGGTTTGGGGGCGAACCGACTAGGGTTTGGGGGGCGAAACGACTAGGGTTAGGGGGCGAAACGACTAGGGGCCAAAAAAGGGGGCGAAACGACTAGGGGGGAAAAAACAACCAGGGGGGAAAGGTCTTGGGGGCGAAACGTCTTGTTACCTTCTCTTCTGGGGTTCTATCTATCTATCTACTGATATTGCGTCGGTCACATTTGACCATTACCACAGGTTATATTACATACACTCCAGGTTTTGCAGGAAGAAAGCCTACACAGTAATCATGTAATTACGGTAGGAATCTTTAACCTGCACAGGGGATGGTTCTCCTTGCACAGAGGGCCTCCAGTTAATGTCCAGATCCGAAGGACGGTGCACTTCATGAATTGATCCCTGCAAATGATGCCAATGGAGAATGTTCGGACACCGAAATTTTATCGCCGCTGCTGGGGATCAAACCCGGGACCTCTAGCATCAGAGGCAAGTGCACTAGCCACTGAGCTTTCATGCTCCTTTAAGGAGAAATGAAGGCGAAATGAAAGAAGGAAAGAATCGAAAGTTGTTACATGTGCATATGGATTGTCTTCAAATTCAGAACATTTCCTGAAAATAACAACTTCCTGAGAAAATGACTCTCTGATTTTAATTCTATTAATCAAACTTACACTTCTAGATATTTTTGACGCATATGAAGGCAAATACGAAAAGAAAACAACAAGAAATAAAATAATCAGCAGTAAGAACATTTTTGACAGTTCGGTTGAGAAATTGTACTGAATCACCGGTCGCACCGGTGGGGAAAGTATAAAACCCGGGAGTAACGGTCGGGAGCCGGGAGTAAAATCCGGGAGTAAATTTTGACAATCGAATAAAGATACTGAACATTCACATATCTGGATGAAATTTAAATCAAAAGTAGAATATAGACGTTTCTTTAATGTGCACAAAAGTGTTATCATTATTACCATGTACTTTTCAAGATATGAACCGAAATATACGACCACGTCGCAAAATTTTCGCCCGGGAGTAACTTTTGCGGTTTTGACGATGTCAAGCATTTTGCAAAATATGTTCAGTCTGGGGGTTCTACAAGAATGACTTTATGGGTTATTAATTAAAAATATGTCAGAGATTAGAAAAATGCAAAATTAAAGTTATTTCATCGCTCCGCCTGGTAAATAATTTACCCGGGAGTAGGCCGGGAGTAATTTCTGGGTTGAAATCGGCGTTTATTTGCCTTATTCTCGGCCTTATTGCTTCTATCACATACATTGTATTTCTTAAACGTTTGTCGGAAGAAGAGCTAAGATTCAGCATGGAGTACATGAATTTATTTACTTGTCATATCGGGACTCGACACACATCCAAACCCCAAACCCAACTCACGCCCTGCTCCTGCGCCTATGATTTCATGTGACCGGGACATTTATATTTGGCGCTATTTGTTTTATGGCCGTATAATGTTGAAACGATGACACTATTACCTCCGCAGTCTGATCAGTGCCTTTGCTATTAGCTGTCAAGGTAGTAAGAATCAGAATCAGAATCAGAATCAGAATTGTTACTGGTGACACGTCAAATGACATTCATACACCAGGACCTGTGATATGGGAAGTTAGTCCCTAGCTCTAACCAAAGATGTAAACTTAGCTACACAATCCTCAGCACCTTCAGCCGTCAAAATAATAGAATCGGGAAGGGCATTCCAATCTCTAATGGTTCGGGGGAAAAACGATTCTTTATAAATATCCGTTCTTGCAGTAAGGGTCTGAAACGTCATTGAATGGTGTTTTCTACAATGCCTAGCTGGGGGAACAAGGTCATCTGTTGGAATGCTGGCAGCACCCTTTAGACCTTTGTATAAGAGTATGAGCCTACTGTCTCTTCTCCTTTTCTTTAGAGACTCCCATCTTAATTTTCCTAGAATTCCAGTCATGCTCCCAGTTTCAAAGCAATAATTTCCAGTTACAAATCTAGCAGCTCTATTCTGAACTTTTTCAATTTCTTCATTTAGGACCACTCCGCTTGGGTCCCAGATGCAACTACCATATTCCAAGATTGGGCGAACAAGTCCCCTGTATGCTGTTTCTTTCACATCCTGAGGACACTGATGAAGATTTCGCCTCAGGAAACCAAGTGTTCTATTCGCCTTTGTACACATATTGCTAATGTGTGTATTCCATCTCAAATCGTGAGTGATTGTCACACCAAGGTATTTAATGGAATTCACATTTTCGAGGACCGTTCCCTCTAAGGTGTAAGAAGCCTCAACTTGATTAGATCTCTTCCTTGTTATCTGCATAATATTGCATTTAACTGGTTGAAATCTCATGCCCCATTTTCTGGCCCAACATCCTAATCTATCTATGTCAGCCTGAAGTTTCAGTGAGTCATCTGTATCTCTAATTTCCCGGTAACAAACACAGTCATCTGCGAACAGTCTTATTTCTGAGTCAATATCAGTGGAAATATCATTGATGTACAGGGAGAACAATAGAGGACCAAGAACGGTCCCTTGTGGGACTCCAGACAGAACTGGCGCCCATACTGAAGATTCACCATTAACAACAACACGCTGTTTTCTGTAGCAAAGGAAGGAATCTATCCATTTAAGAGTCTTCCCACCAATTCCATAACCAAATAATTTGGATTTAAGTAGTTCATGAGGAGGGGTGTCAAAAGCCTTCTCAAAGTCCAGAATAAATGTGTCCACCTGCCCCCCTTTGTCCAGGATTTTTGCCCAATCATTAATAACCGTGCTCAACTGAGTTTCGCAACTATGCCTTTTCCTAAATGCATGTTGTCTGTCTGACAAAAGTTTATGTTCATCGAAGTGGGCCATGATGTTTGAGCAGACTATGTGTTCAAGCAATTTACAT
Source organism: Lucinisca nassula (assembly GCA_963580285.1). Taxonomy (NCBI): domain Eukaryota; kingdom Metazoa; phylum Mollusca; class Bivalvia; order Lucinida; family Lucinidae; genus Lucinisca; species Lucinisca nassula. The sequence goes on along the minus strand of OY757013.1, from coordinate 604,888 downwards.
AGAACACAGGTCAGTGACACCGGGCGATAATTACGAGCAAGAGCCCTGTCCCCTTTTTTGAAAAGTGGACAGATGTTCGCTAGGAGCCATTCTTTGGGAATTTCACCCGTATCGAGAGATTGTTGGAAAAGATGAGCAAAAACTGGACCTAACTCGTTTGCTAGTTCCTTCAGGACTCTAGGATGAAGCTCATCAGGCCCTAAAGCTTTAGAAGGGTTCAAGCCTTTAAGTAATTTGATCACTCCTGCAGAGGATACAACGATATTTTCCATGAAAGGGGCCGATCTTCCAGTCAATGGAACCTCGTTGAACTCAGTTTTATTAAATGCATCATTGAATTGACCAACCAATTCCTCTGCCCTTTCAGAGTCCGATTCAGCGACCCCGTTCCCTCCTGTTTTATTAAGGGGTGGGATACCTTGCCTATCTTTCTTCTGGCTATTGATATATCTGTAGAAGTCTCTGGGATTCGCCTTTACATCACCTACCAAGTTATTTACATACTGATCATGCTGATTTTTGATGTCATTTTTAATTTCTCGTCTCAAGTTTTCAAATTTTGCTCTGAGTTTACCACTTCCCGACTTTTTTGCCTTAGCATGAATCTTATTTCTCCTCCGAATTTTTCTTCTTATTTCTGGTGTGATCCAAGGAATTGAAGATACAGACCTGCTAGTTTTGGAGGGGATATGATTTTCGGACGAAGCTTGAATGAAAGACTTTATCAAATCAAAGTTCTCCTGGACAGACCGAGCGTCTGAATGACCATTAAAGTATTTCTCTCTTGCAAATTTTAGGGCATCCTTCCTCATAGTTTCATAGTCACCCTTTTGATATAAGTACACCTTTCTACGAGGTTTCTTTATAGGTGGTATGAAGATTTTCAAAAATCCAGAGACAATATCATGATCACTTAGTTTGTCCGGGGATTGAATATCCCCAAACTGTCCTGGCAAAGTTGTAAGAATCAAATCCAACGTGTTTCTATCTCGAGTAGGGAAGTCAACAACCTGTTCCAAGCCATGATCATTCATGATGTCGACCAACACCTGTCCCTCTGACGGACTCAGCATCGTGCCTTGTTTGCTGAGCCTATCTGGCCAAACAATCTCTCTGAAGTTGAAGTCGCCTAAGACATGTACTGCAGGAAGTTTTTTACCCTTATTCTGAGACTTAATGCGATCAAGCTGATCTTTAAATAAGTGGAAGTTTTCGACAGTGTCGTTAGGTGGTCGATACCAACTTGCAATAAAGTGGGAAGTTTTGTTTGCAAAAACCTTAACCCAAACAGATTCTGAATCGTTTTCCAGTTCCATGAATGGCATATGAGGGATATCTCTGTGAACGAGCAACATCACCCCGCCGCCATGAGTGTTTCTATCTTTTCTGTAGACACTGTATTCGCAAGTTTCAGGGAAAAGCTCCGAAGTCATGATTGAACTGTCAATCTTTGTTTCCTGAATAGCCACAATATGTGGTTGGTGAGTATCAAGGAAAGCTAAAAGTTCAAGTATCTTTCCTCTTAAACCGTTAATGTTAATACTGCAAAGTTTCAAACCTTTTACAAAATTCGGCTTTCTCATGTCAGTAGTCGGAGATTTAACTCCTTTCTCCTTTGACAGAGGTTCAAATTTATTTCTTTCTTCCAGTTCTATAGGTTCGCTGAAGAACGAGTCAGAAAAATTAAAAAACTCGCACTTCGGGCATATCCATGAACAACTCGAGTTAACCAGTTTGCCATACTCGGCGTCTGAAAGGAAAGCGCAATCAGTGTGAATCCACATTTCACACTGGTCACACTGAACTGCCTTATGCTCATTTAGAACATCACCACTGCAAAGGCCACAGTCTGCCTTGCAATTTTTGCAATACCAAGTTCCAATTCCAATTTCAAGCTCTAGCAATTGGTTTTCATCCAATTCAGAACACGAGGCATGAAAATGCTTTTCACAGTCCTCACATTCTACCCATTTCTGAGAGTCTTTGCAATATTTTTTGCACAGCCCACAGCGAAATCTTGGACCGGGGTTAGTTTCAATGTCTCCGGCCAGGATCAATAGAATGACCAAATTTGTTCCACCTGAGGACTTAAAGTTGCGTAAGCCCTCCGAACGTCGTTTGTTTCCTAGCTTCCTAGTTACAGCCAAGTACTGAGAAGTTTTATAGACTAGGTTTAATAGATACAATGTATGTGACATAGGCAATAACACCAATAAACGCCGATTTCAACCCAGAAATTACTCCCGGCCTTCTCCCGGGTCAATTATTTACTTCACGGAGCGATGAAATAACTTTATTTTTGTATTTTTCTAATGTTTGATATGTTTTTAATTGATAATACACAAACTTATTCTTGTAGCAATCCCAGACTGAACATATTTTGAAAAATGCTTGACATCGTCAATACCGCAAAAAGCTACTCCCGGGCGAATTTTTTGCGACATGGTCATATATTTCGGTTCATATCTTGAAAAGTACTCAATTATTAATATAAAACTTATATGCATTTTAAAGAGGAGTCTATATTCTACTTTTGATCCAAATTTCATCTAGATATGTTAATGTTTAATACCTTTATTCGATTGCCAAAATTTACTCCCGGATTTTACTCCCGGCTCCCGGCTGTTACTCCCGGGTTTTATACTTTCCCGCAGCGGTGTGACTCTTTTCTGTTGGAGGTAACTGCGGGAAATCCGAGTGCGATATGTCAACAGCGGGCTCTGTTTCTAAGGTAAAAACCTTAAAATGACCAGAATTAAAAGTTTATCAAACAAACCAGAACTTGAGATATAGCTGTAATGCAAATGAACTAGAAAACTCGGCGTTTTCATTTTCATTTGCAGGGATGAATGTCATAAAGTGCACCGTCCTTCGGATCGGGACGTTAACTGGAGGCCCCCTGTGCAGGGAGAACCATCCCCTGTGCAGGTTAAAGATCCTTACCGTAATTACATGATTACTGTGTAGGCTTTCATCCTGCAAACCTGGAGTGTATGTAATGTACACCTGCGGTAATGGTCAAATATGACCGACGCAGTATCAGTAGATAGATAGATAGATAGATAGAAGCGTTCATTTCTTCCTTTTCAAAGATAACAACCCTTCCTTCGGACTGGTCCTAGATTTCGGAATCTCTATCTATCTATCTATCTATCTATCTATCTATCTATCTTCATATACTGAGTCGGTCATATAATTTGGCCTTTACCTCAGTTGGGTGGATGGCTAATAGGTTGAGTAAAGTGCAACCTAGGTAAAGCAGGATTGTTTTCATGCGCGAGTTGTCCCTCCGGGACAATTGCACTTTACCGGGCACTGATCCATGTGAGTAGGTATCTAAGATCCCATTATAGGAGCTTTTTTGTGACGTACTTCTGGTTCTAAAAATAGAACAGGAAAAGCCCTGGCCGTCTTCTGTCGTATTGCTTCAGAATCAGAATTCAAAGGTTCAAAGGTAGTGGGACAGATAAAGTGTTAATTACAGCGTAAAACAGTGGAATTCTTTTAAACTTTTGGCAAAATCTAATGTAAGATAGATTGGAGAATCACCGATATGCTGCCAGATGTGAAATTGGCATTACGAAAACGATACATTGTACATACGACCCAACAGGGTCCTCTCTCTCTCTCTCTCTCTCTCTCTCTCTCTCTCTCTCTTAGCGCACCAACAATTAGCGAGTGCAGGTTAATATAAATTACAGTTTGCCTTTAAAAAAACGCCACGTCAAAATGACATGTAGCGTGTCAACAATGTCGTGTCTACATCAAACCAACTTCAAAGCGATGCACTGAATTTGACTTTGCAACGTTGATGAAACGTCAGAACGTTGCGTTTGCGATAATATATCGTTGCTTAATAAAATGTCATTTGCCGCGTGCTCGGACCCATCAAGAATCAGAATCAGAAATATTACTGGTGACACGTCAAATGACATTCATACACCAGGACCTGTGATGTGGGAAGTTAGTCCCTAGCTCTAACCAAAGAGGTAAATTTAGCTACACAATCATCAGCACCTTCAGCTGTCGAGATAATCGAATCGGGAAGGGCATTCCAATCTCTAATGGTTTTGGGGAAGAGCAACTCTTTATAAATGTCAGCAGAGTTCTCACTAGGATTTTGAAAACAGGAGTTTAAGAATCCATCCATAGAAAAAGTTGGATTCAAATCTGAAAAGTTGGAGTCAAATTTTTAAAAGTTGGAGTTTTACCTAAAAAACGTGTGTCAATTACAGGAGTTTAAGAATCCATCCATAGAAAAAGTTGGATTCAAATCTGAAAAGTTGGAGTCAAATTTTTAAAAGTTGGAGTTTTACCTAAAAAACGTGTGTCAATTATGCGTACGGCTGTAGTCTAGAGTGTGTCTGTAAGACTCCAAAAGACTTTGGTGCTTGAACGATTATCCTGCTTAACATGACAAACTATTTTCTTGCAGTGGAGATCCAGATCAGATCGCTTCCATCTAATCAGGATTTACACTGTCACTCAGATTGTTAATTTGAATGGATAAATTACATAAGGTTTTGAAAGCTAAGAGTGGACTGCAGCTAAATAAATTTATTCATCAGGATAATGGTTTAAGTTGAGTGTGAGCAGTTAACAGTAGTACAGGCTGTTCAGGACCACTATTAGCAGGAAGTTCAACACTTTACTTAATGCTAATATTCCATGGTTTCTGATACTTAATTTCTTTATTCAATTAGGCCTAGTCATAACTGCATAAACAATATACGAACATGCGACAAACTCGAGTCATAATTTTCTTTAATCGTAATAAAGACGTAAAAAAGTACTGGTTACCACCAAGGAAATCCTGCTCATAATGCGGCAATAATGTAGGAGAAAAAAAAGAAAGATTTATACACTAGATTATCGCAGCCTTCAATTATGCCTTCGACATTTTTTTCAACAATCAAATTACGATAATCCAACTGTGTATACAAGTATCCGGAAACAAATCAATCAATTAATTTAATGTTAATCAGCCACGTGCTTGATTTAATCACCCGTACCTGCATCTCGCAAACCGCAAATCTGACCTGTCAGTCTTCTAGCCGTGACGCTCTGATTGGCCGAGAGAGCAATACAGACGACTGTCAAGGCTAGGTAATGCTTGAACAAGCCTGGCGGCAACGATTAACAGTAAACTTTTGATCTGTAAGCGGTAGCTAAATTTGGAGATCAATTGGACACCCGCTGTCATCTTTTGATGTGATTGAGGTCATTTTTACACACTATTAAGGACGCGTCAGGCGAAAAAAAAATTGGCGTAATTAAGAATTCACGGCAGGAAATTTTACGCGTACGAAAGCAAAAACAGGCGTAAAAATACGCCAGATTCGGCGTTTCCGAGAACTCTGTGTCAGTTCTTGCAGTAAGGGTCTGAAACTCCAACGAATGGTGATTTCTTCAGTGTCTAGCTTGGGGAACAAGGTCATCTGTTGGAATGCTGGCAGCACCCTTTAGACCTTTGTTTAAAAGGATTAGCCTACTGCCTTTAAAAGTTTTTCTCCTTTTCTTGAGAGCCTCCCATTTTAATTTTCCAAGTATTCCAGTCATGCTCCAAGTTTCAAAGCAGTAACTGCCTGTTACAAATCTAGCAGCTCTATTCTGAACTTTCTCAATTTCATCATTAAGGACCACTCCACTGGGGTCCCAGATACAACTACCATATTCCAAGATTGGGCGGACAAGACCTTTATATGCTGCCTCATTTACATTCTGAGGGCACTGATGAAGATTTCGCCTCAGGAAACCAAGCGTTCTATTTGCGATAGTGCACATGTTGCTAATATGAGTATTCCATCTCAAGTTGTGTGAGATTGTCACTCCAAGGTATTTAATGGAGTCCACATTCTTGAGGACCGTTCCCTCTAAGGTGTAAGAAGCCTCAACTTTATTAGATCTCTTCCTAGTTATCTGCATAATATTGCATTTAACAGGCTGAAATCTCATGCCCCATTTTAGAGCCCAACATCCTGATCTATCTATGTCAGCCTGAAGTTTCAATGAGTCATCTGTATCTCTAATTTCCCGGTAACAAACACAGTCATCTGCGAACAGTCTTATTTCTGAGTCATTGTAGAAAGAAAGATAAAGATAAAGAAGCTTTATTTAACGTCGCATATTCGAAACAAATAACATAAGCTCTGTAGAGCTTTTATTGCGACAAACAAAGTATCCTCTAACAAATACTTACCTGCCTTCATTTATCTTCCTAGGACTACCCCTGATAATGCGAGCGTCAGCCAAGGGAGCTCCTAGTACCATTTTTCACGCCTTTGGTATGGCGCGGCCGTCAGTGGAAATATCATTAATGTACAGAGAGAACAAAAGTGGACCAAGAACGGTCCCTTGCGGGACTCCAGACAAAACTGGAGCCCACTCTGAAGATTCACCATTAACAACAATCCGCTGTTTTCTGTAGCAAAGAAAGGAATCTATCCATTTGAGGGTCTTTCCCCCAATTCCATAACCAAATAACTTAGATTTAAGTAGTTCAGTGGGATTGGAACATTAAATTCAAAACAAACGTAGAACACCCTTTCAGTGCATGAGAACGAAACACTCCTTCGCCAGGGCAAGATTTAACAGTAAAATCTGGTAGATTTGCAGATTGGTTCAACCTGTCCATGGCCTACATTAACCCATTTGGTACCGGAAACCCAAAAAGGGGTAAGTGGCAAACAGTGCAGGCCCAGATCAGATGCCGCAGAACGTGGCGTCTGATCAGGGCCTTAACTGTTTGCAAAAAGTTCGGCCATTTCCCAAATAAATTTTGAAGAAAACACAACCTGACAACCCTAAATTTTCAAATGGACTCCTGCTATATATAAGGAGGAAGATTCCATTTGGTACAAAAAGAGTTAAGGGTTTCTTGGATACAGGGATCAGTAAAACCCCTCTCTCATCTCAAAGGTCACATGACACTGAAGTGAGTTGGAGTGGTTGTTGATGGCATGACATGAAGCCAACGTTGACTCGACGGCCGTCTGTGAGTCCACTCAGTGTTTTTTCGACTGTCAGTATGTTTATTTGTCTGTTAACTGTCCGTCCGTTTGTTTGTTAGTCAGTCATTCAGTCAGGTGGTCTGTCTGTCGTCTGTCTGTCTACTGTCGTTTTGTCAGTCAATCTCTCTCTCTCTCTCTCTCTCTCTCTCTCTCTCTCTCTCTCTCTCTCTCTTTCATTCAAACGGTCATGTGATATTGAAGTGAGTTAGAGTGGGTGTCAACGGCATAACGTCGAACCAACGTTGACTCTACGTCCCTCCGTCAGTCCACCCATTAGTTTATTTAGACTGTCATTATGTTTATTTGTCTGTCTAAATGTCCATCTGTTTGTCTTTTAGTCAGTCAATTTGTTTGCCTGTCCGTCTGTTTGTTTGTTCATATCACTCAAATGTGATGTAAATCAGTTTGTTTTAGGAGATGATATTTATAAGCCTCAGACTTACTGTCAGATCGTATTTGTCAGTTCCAATGTATTTAATTTTACATGATGTTTGCCAGAAATAAAATATTGTTTAAACCAAAACAAACGTAGCCTGTCCACAGGAATCTTCAATTTATTATAATTGCACATGTAGACAGATCGCTGGACATTTTTTAACTGCTCTTCTAGACAGACCGTTGGATTCTACATGTAGACAGACTGTTGGACAGTTCTCTCAATAGATAGATAGATAGATAGATAGATAGATAGATAGATCTAAGTTCTATCCGTATGTGATAGCTATACTTGGATAGTGAATAAAACGAAAAGTTACGTAAAAACTTATTTTGTAAGTAAGCTTCCGTGAATAACGGTATCTCAAACTTTGACATGGGTCATTCACAAAGAGATTTTCGACAATTAAAAACGGATTTAGGATAGATGAATTTCGGTAATAAAAGCAAAATATCATTCTTTCCTTCTCGAGGCATTATTTCAATGTAAACGGGTATATTTTCTCTCAAAATTTCTGAATATTGTTAGCATTTTAAGTTCCGCCAATACATTTGAATAGCGATGGCCGTTTCAATTGACGGCCAGTGCTTTGCTCATGCGCAAGAATAACCTCATAAACGGAATTCCTAAAACCTCCTATAAGGACGCATGTGAGGGCGACCAAAAATGGAAATAAGGCCAGAAAGAAAAATACCTGTGTTTCAGGTGACCCGACCGACCCTCCCCAGAAGCTGCCGACCCTGAATCTTTCTTTTACGATTTTTGCCAATTTCCCGCCATTCGCTTTATTTCCCGCTATTTTTTTCCATTTCAGCTACATTGAGCGAATTGAAAATGAAAGTAGGAAATGTATTTAACCAATAAAGGTACATATATTTTGATAAAAAGTTGTGAAATGGTTTTGAAATGCTACAAAACGAAAGTCAAGAGTGCTCTGACAAGTTTTTGAAGGAAACTGTTTGCTTTTCAAGTGGCCAAGATGCCGATTTTGTAAATGTCATCAGTATGTGGTATTATAGTAATGATCCGGCTATAAGACGGGTTTTTTTTACCGCCAGAATACCCCCTAATTTTTACACCCGTCTTATAACCGAGATCTCGGGCATCCTTGAAATTTTTCGGAAAAAAAAAAACGGAGGGAAAATCATGTGCGGTAAGTACAAGTGTATACCTGTGGGTCTGTGAAGTGATGATTCCAAATAAATAATAATAAACATCGGTAAAAGAAACCAAAAGATTGTGAAGAGCAGTTATAATTCAAGCTTAAAGGTTTTTATCATAATTGGATTATTAAAATTCCCATGCGTTTTCAATGGATACATTCCCCGGAAGGTGCCCCGGAACATAATAAGCACGTGCGAATTTTCATTGGTTTATGATAATGAGTTCATAGATATTAATGAGGCAAAAGTTTCACTCCATTTGCATAAGAAAATAAGTTGATGATGCCTTACGGTTTTTTTTTTTTTATGATTGTTATTATATTTTTCCATTAATGTCCAATGCAGCAAAATAAATCTCCTGTCAAACATTATGGATGCACAGGCTATTCTTTCTCTTCTTTTATCACTCTTGATTAGCAATAGCCTGTTTTTTTTTTAATCTATTTAATCTCTTATGTAAACACACCAATTATCCAATAACACCTGCAGAGTTAATAACCTTAACAACTGTCCGATAATGTTTACACGCATCAGCAGTTCAACACAGGTGTAAATGTTATGACGGTCAACCGCATAGGTATTTTACTGCAGTAAATACTAGAATGGTCGAGGGGCGGGGAATATTTCTAAAGGAAATTTGTCTTTGTCAGGAGATTGGTGCTGTCGGGCGGAAGACCGGGTTCGAAATTGTGTTATCCCGATGGATTCGGGAGATATCAAATGTATGCCGATGCACATGTATTAAACTGTAGAAAATGCCAGTTACGCATAGTTGCTTCCCTTAGCTACCTGTCAATCATTTCACTTTCCTTCCTTCATTGGTTTATGATAATGAGTTCATGAATATTAATGAGGCGAAAGTTGTGACGTTAATAAACTCAAATTTCAGACACAAAAAAATAAGTGATTACAGTTTCTAGGTATTAAGAAAATTTATTCAGGGACTTGCTGGGTACCTAAAGTAGAAGTAAAACAAAGATCAGGAATTGATACAATTAACTTACTCCACCCATAAAAGACACCAAAGGGAAAGAAATACAAACATTAAGCGACCAGACCATAATGGAAACCTAAACAAAGGAAGGCCATAAGGACAGTTACTTTCCCACAAAATGGCCATATGGCCATCCAAAACCAAAAGACACAAGTGATACACACAGTAAGTAACAAACAACAACATAAATAAATCGCCACAGAAGAGCCGCCTTGGAACAGTCAGTGGAAGATTTCCACTGGGGGGCTTAAATCGATTTTACGTTGCCACAATCCTCGCCCTTACTTCTGTCGCGATTTAGACAAATAATTTGTTCAGTCCGCATGAAGGCCTCCTAACTCATCAGTGCAACATCTCCGTGAACACAAAAATCAAAGAACCACAGAGGTGAGACAACGGTGAGGACTCGACAGCAAGAAACCACTGAAATGCTGAAGCAAAAGAAAACCAACAGTTAGACTCCGATGAGCCCGACCAGAGATAGAGCATCAGGCACCAACCAACATTATCTCTCTAATTTTCAATAAGCCTTTACGTTGGAGCCGTCATAGAATCTGAGGCCTGACCCACCAGCGTGCAATTAAAGAGGGAAGCAAAGTTGCCAACCGTGATTGGGTTAACTACCATGCATGCAGTCTGTCGTATAATATCCATGTTGTACCCAATCTTTTTATATCGAAGAATGATTTTACGAAATTGGGTGCGGAAGTCATTGCGGTTATATATTTTTCTGAATTTATATACTAAGTCACCATAAAATTCGGGTTCCGATAGACCTTGTTGCAGAAGAGATTTAAGTCCAATATTGAATTTTGAAATTAAATCAGAATGGCGTCTATAAAATTTTGAAAAGGCTTTGCGTAGTTTATGGTACCGATAACCCTGATTAAGGAGTTTAGCCGTTAATAATTTATTACGAGTGTTGAAGTCAGTTACATGACTACACACTCTAGCAAATCGAATTAATTGCGAAATATAAACGCCATAGGATGGCGCACGAGGAACATCACCATCCAAAAAAGGAAAATTTACAATCTCAAAATCAAAGTCATCGCGTTTATCATAAATTTTGCACGAAACAAATCCATTTACAATAGATAGATGTAAATCCAAAAACGGGGCCTCGGTATCAGAAGAATTTGCTTTATTTAACTGAAGTTCTAGGGGGTAAATCTGACTGATCAAACCATCAAAATAGGTATTATCAATATTTAATAAATCATCTAAATATCTAGAAGTAGAGCTAAAAGCTTCAATAATTTCAGATTGGTTATCAATGGAAAGCGACAAAATGAAGTCTTTTTCATAACAATACAAGAACAGATCAGCCACAAGAGGTGCGCAATTAGTACCCATCGGAATACCCACAATTTGTCTAAATGACTTAGTACCGAATCTAATATAAATATTGTCAAGTAGAAAGGTGAGGGCATCACACACTTTCTGACATGACCAAAGTGTATAATTCTTATATTCTTTAGAAGTGAAAAATGCATTTCTGACATTACATGCAAGATGGAGAGAATCTTCTCTGTGAAAAGCCCATTCATTTAAATCATTAAGCTTTTCTTTTATAAGATTATGAGGAAAGTAGAAGTAAAACAAAGATCAGGAATTGATACAATTAACTTACTCCATCCATAAAAGACACCAAAGGGAAAGAAATACAAACATTAAGCGACCAGACCATAATGGAAACCTAAACAAAGGAAGGCCATATGGACAGTTACTTTCCCACAAAATGGCCATATGGCCATCCAAAATTAAAAGACACAAGTGATACACACAGTAAGTAACAAACAACAACATAAATAAATCGCCACAGAAGAGCCGCCTTGGAACGGTCAGTGGAAGATTTCCACTGGGGGGCTTAAATCGATTTTACGTGGCCACAATCCTCGCCCTTACTTCCGTCGCGATTTAGACAAATAATTTGTTCAGTCCGCATGAAGGCCTCCTAACTCATCAGTGCAACATCTCCGTGAACACAGAAATCAAAGAACCACAGAGGTGAGACAACGGTGAGGACTCGACAGCAAGAAACCACTGAAATGCTGGAGCAAAAGAAAACCAACAGTTAGACTCCGATGAGCCCAACCAGAGACAGAGCATCAGGCACCAACCAACATTATCTCTTTAATTTTCAATAAGCCTTTACGTTGGAGCCGTCATAGAATCTGAGGCCTGACCCACCGGCGTGCAATTAAAGAGGGAGGCAAAGTTGCCAACCGTGATTGGGTTAACTACCATGCATGCAGTCTGTCGTATAATATCCATGTTGTACCCAATCTTTTTATATCGAAGAATGATTTTACGAAATTGGGTGCTGAAGTCATTGCGGTTATATATTTTTCTGAATTTATATACTAAGTCACCATAAAATTCGGGTTCCGATAGACCTTGTTGCAGAAGAGATTTAAGTCCAATATTGAATTTTGAAATTAAATCAGAATGGCGTCTTTAAAATTGCACGACCCGCAGAAAAAGGGAAGTGTAGTGTAAAGAGTGGAAAAATCGTAGGTAGACAGACTAGAAGCACGAAAATGTCTAGATTTCAATTTATTTAAAACCTCATTCGAATTTTTTATAGATCAAAACAGATTTCTTCCTGATCTTTCAAAGACTTTATCACAATATTTAATTACATGCGTTTTAATAGCAGTAAGACAGGAAGTTAATAATTTAGAAAGTTCAGTGGTAGTGCAAGAGCTAGAATTTGCAATAAACCGTGCTTTGTAAGGTTTTTTATGAAGTTTTGGTAACCAGTATAGCGTAGTAAGCTTGTCTTGGCCTTCGTTAACACACACAGCAAACTTGGTGGCTGAAAGACAAACATGTTTATCTACTATAGCTCTCTCTTCAGCTAAAGGCTGAAGTTCATAGGCCTTAGTACCACCAAGCTCCTGCTTAAGCGTGTTAACATAGTGGAGCCGTCAGACAACGACGACCTTGTTAGCGGCCTTGTCTGCAGGGGCCAAAACAAACTTCTTATGAAATTCTTGAATACCTAGTTTAAGATGACGTAAAGACGTCTTGGGCTTAGGAGGTAATAAGTTAGTATTTTGAGAATAGAAAAAAATGCGTTTATTCACTAGTTTTAAAATGCTAAGTTTCCAGTCCTTAAGGGCTTTATGCTAAACATACTCTCGCTTACACCATCGATTACCGAATTCATTCAAGGAAGCAGCGATTTCATCTCTACATTTACTGAAATCAATTTTAGAAGGAAACCGATATTTTGGTCCTTTAGAAATTATATTCCTTATCCTAGAATCAGGAATAATCTTCAAATTGCCAGTAATTACATGACCAGCAGCAGGATAGCAATACTTTGAGTTTTTACAATCACATTAATCAGGAGTATTAGTATCAATATCAAGATCTGAAACAAGTTTATTGAAATTAAAAATGATAGATCTAACAGGTTTGTTATATTTATAGCAAATTATAGGTGTTTCAGTATTTTGAAAATAAGCAGGAATGGAAGAAAGCACCGATCTAAAACTATCTGTTTATCATTTAAGTCGGTCTTATATAAATTTTATTTTAGTAAAGTCGTCAATGTCATTAGATTTCGCGACCGCAAAACACCGAGCGAAATTGATCAACCAGTGTCTCACTCTGAAATGTTCGGCACTTTCTACATCGGCGCAACCCCCGTCAGATTGTTAGAATTGATACCCGTCTTATAGCCGACAAAGAAGAACATAGCTGGAGTTCTTTTAAATTGTTGCATTAAATAATTCATTTTAGAAAGAAAAAAATAAAAAGAAACTTTTTTCCTACCTACCGACCCTTTTATTTTTTCAAGAGTCACCTGAAACACAGGTATTTTTTTTTCTGGCCTAAGGCAGAAAAATGCAAAATTAACCCCAAAATCGTGTAGATTCGGCATATTTCAGGTTAAAACAGAGGTTTTCAACCGTAGGTTTTAACTAAGTTCTGCAATTTCAAACTTGTTCTAAGCAGGAGAAGCGAAAGAAACGTTAATAACTTTTTGTTAAATTGTGTTATGCATAAGAATTTATTTTTCTGATTCCCACTTTCACCCCACTGTGTGGCCTAATAATGCTATAAATATCTTTTTAAAGAATATTCTAGAAATATTCTAGAAATCAGTCATATATTTGTAAACATCTTGTTTACAAGGAAAAGTACTTTGGAATCTTCCAGAAAGTTCAGTTTTGCATTATTTAAGAAAATTACATCATCTTATTCCACAGCCCTGTGGAACATTCTAGAGAAATCTTAGGGTCTATAAAAGAGCTTGATTTTTCTCATTGAGTCAGACTTTGGAGTTTGAAGTTTGAGTTTATATGAAAAGTTATTTCTGAATTCTGTGTTGGATTGTTAAAGGATATTATTTTTCATTTTGGACTGTGAATTCTGTGGGATCAAGGTAAATAGATTCATTCAAGGATATTTCATAACAGAGCTAAGTACATTTAATTTTCTTACTTCTAAAGGTTGAAGATACTTTGCAAATAAATTTTGTTAAATTTTTCCAAAAGGCTTGTTTGCTTTTTCTTTCTGCTATGCCTGGCTCGTAACATTTGCTTCCACGGAAGAACAGCGCGTGCCTAATTTCATTGGTCAAATTTAAAGACCTTATAAATATTAATTAGCCCTGATGTCAACTTTCGATGACGCAACCAAGCAGTTTGTAAACAAATCAAGTTGCAAGAAAAAAAAATGAGAGAAAAATATGGCATTGTTTATGATGATTTGGCCGAAGTATGCAGAGGCAGTGAAACTATAATAATGTGGCTGATGATTAATTTTGACTTTTAACCTGGTAAGTGCCTTTAAAAATTATCAGTCAACATCATGGGGGCTGCTGCCCCCACACGCCGGCATTCAAGATAGAAGGATGCCAGGTATATACTTACACAGACAGCAAATCGGGATCTGTAGAATCTTATGTAGTCTGCAGTTTCCTGAAATATTCAAAGCAGTGTCATTTTATCTCATTTGCATATAATTTGGTGCCGTGGTCCAAGTCTGTCGAACCCACGTCGAAGACAGAAAGTCTAGCAGGGGACAGTGTTACGCTAAATTACCCACAACCGAGTCCGGGAATTTACGTATTTATTAATGCTACATTAACTTACTGACGCTAAAATACGATAAAAGAAAGCACAGTATCAGTATTTGTACTTTGAAAACGCTTGCATTATTTAAAAACATTGGTTAGAAAATGTGTTGTTTCGTCCTTCCAAAAAAAAAATGGCGGCAAAACAAAATGGCGGCTGTCTTTTCCCGAACATAATGAATAATTAATGAGGCATCAACAAAAAAAGACAGGCCCTAACAACAAGTTGTGCCTGCGCAGTCTGGATAGAAGACAGTGCCCAGCAAAGTGCAATCTAGCCGTCCCGCCGTTTACCACAACATGTGACATCTTTCTTTTGGGTGCACGACATATCGTGACGCCGAAAGACATCTCCCCAATACGTCGTCTGGTCAAGTACGACATTCCATCTCTGTAACGTTTCGTCGAGTATAACGTTTGGTCGGAAAAAAATATCAAGAACGACAATCCGTCAAAAAAGTCCACTAAGATAAAAGCTTAAGAAATCAATCAAAGAGAGTTCAGCATTTTTAGCTCACCTGAGCACGAAGTGTTCAAGGTGAGCTATTGTGATTGCTTTGTGTCCATCCGTCTGACCGTCAACGATTTCTTTAAATGACATCTCCTCCTAGGCAAATGGCCGGATTTCAAAATCATTTCACAGAAATGTTCCTCTGGTGACCCTCTACCAAAAATGGTTCTGCTCCGCTGAACAAAATGGCTGCCAGAGCTTAAAATAGAGAAACTTTAAACGACATCTCCTCCAAGGCCAATGTCCCTATTTCAAAATAATTTCACAGAAATGTTCCTTGGGTGACCCTCTACCAAAATTGCTAAAATGGTTTCGCTCTGCTGAACAAAATGGCCGCCACATCTAAAAATAGAAAAACCTTAAAACGATTTCTCCTCCTAAGCCAATGGCCGGATTTCAAAATCATTTCACAGAAACGTTCCTTGGGTGACCCTCTACCAAAATTGCTAAAATGGTTCTGCATGGCTGAAATAAATGGCTGCCAGAGCTGAAAATAGAAAAACCTTTAAATCACATCTCCTCCTAGGCCAATGGCCCGATTTCAAAATAATTTCAAAGAGAGGGTTCTTGTCTGACCCTCTACCAAAATTGCTAAAACGGTTTCGTTTTGCTGATTTTGGCCACCAGAGCTAAAAATTGAAAAACTTTTAAACAACATCTCCTCCTCCTTCGAACAATGTAGACCTGTGGATGTGTTAAGTCATGTTTTGAGCTGGAGAGAAATTTATACAATTTTCATGTGTTTTTTCAAGGATTATCAAGTTAAATTATACATGAGATGAAAGATTATGGAATAAGGTTTAAAATGATATAAATATCATTTAGGAAATATGTATTAGACAGTCAATATTTGGAAATTTACAAATAGTTTCTTTGTCTGATGATAGACCCCCTGTGGATAAATAGTGCAGTAGAGGAATCTGGAGATAATGGCAGATAACAGTAGCTCATAGGAACATTGAACACACTGAATCAAACAAAAACAAAAAACAGCAAATATGGAAAATTCTAATACTTCAAGTAGAGAAAATAACTCTTCTTATGGCAGCACAATTCTGCTTGAAAACTCAGACAGCATTGCTTTACAAGATGACTGGTCAGGATTTGCAAAAGGTGATATGGAACTTGAAATAACTGATCCCTTTGAAGGAATTTTCTATCACATCATGCCATCAGAGGACTCCACTGCAATATTATTTTACAACAAGCCACTCTTTGGTAATCTCATGACTGTGCTCAGCAAACAGTTTAAATTCCCATCAGCTGAGACACAGACATTCACAGTCAAAATGCACGTTAACAAAAAAGCATGTTTTTTATACATAGACAAGAGAATAATGTCAATACGAGCCAGTGGACCAGGACATCTGCAGTGGAAAGACAGTAATTTCAAGAAACTGTCAGAAAATATGTACAAGAGTTTTGTCAAGGAGACAAACTCTATGTTGAACTCAAGTAACAGGACAGATACACAAAACAATCAAAGCTTATCAGCTTCATCAGTTTCAACACAGGTAAATGAGGCTGGAAGTAATTACACTGAGGGAACTGCTGATGTGGAGCCCCCTGCAGTGCCAGTATTGGAGAAATCAGGGCAGAGTGATCCTACTAGCCTACAAAACTCAACAGTTATTCATCATATCACAGCACTGATGGATATGATACATAAACTGCAGGGTCAGATCACTAACTTGACTCAACAAGTAAACCACCTCGTTGAGAAAGCGGCTAATGAGAGCCTCTACAGGACAGTAGATGATCTCACTAGTCAGACACTAGATGAAATGCCCCCTCAGCCATTATCCCGGGATAATGTAGGAGACATAAATATCCAGCAAGGAACAGCTCAAGTCAACAACTCAACCTCACGCGTAAATGAACAGAATGAGCCAGATGACATAAATACAGCGGGCTTGCCAAGTCCTGGTGTACACCTCCCGGATCTACAAACGAGTACATACAGTGAGGTGTTAAGGCGAACGTCAACCC
This sequence comes from Lucinisca nassula, assembly GCA_963580285.1. Classification (NCBI taxonomy): domain Eukaryota; kingdom Metazoa; phylum Mollusca; class Bivalvia; order Lucinida; family Lucinidae; genus Lucinisca; species Lucinisca nassula. Next base: position 587,693 of record OY757013.1, on the reverse strand, counting down.
CAAGAACGTCACAGAGACCACGCCCGAAGCCAAGGCAGACACAACCTCAGAATCCTATACCAACAACTTTACCACGAACTGGTACCTCAAAGCAAATTCTGCTTATTGGGGATTCCCTGATTTCTTCAGTAAACCCAAAGGGACTCAAACAGAATGTCTTTAAGACTAGCATAGCTGGAGGCACAATTTTCCATGTGCTTGATCAAGTCAAAATGTTTGATTTAAAACAATTCTCTAGTGTAATTGTATATGTTGGTGGCAATGATGCTGCAAATGGATCTGACACAGAACTCTTTGAGGAAAAGTATGATCAACTCATTCAACATATAAAGAGTGCAAATAGACTGTGCCAAATTTTTCTGTGCAACAGCTGTCCACGCGGAGACACTAACACCACTGAAGTAAATGAAGTGGTCAGTTCTCTCGCAGAACAACATCAAATCAAAATGGTTGATGTGGATAAAACTTTTCACGACAGTCGTAATAATATTATTAAAAGATATTATGGAACTGACTGTATTCACTTATCATCTTCAGGTGTTAAGCGTCTATTAAATGTCATTTCTAGTGAGATACCTCTTGTACAAGACTATGATAAATGTGTATTTAATAGAGGACAAAAAGGGAACATCAGACCAAACTCAAATCCAGTCAGAGGTCAGGATTTTTATCGTAGCAGGAGGAGAAATTTCAGAAGTCGTCAGGAAAATGACAATCACCAGGAAACTATAATGAGGTGTTATAAGTGTGGTGAAAATAACCATAATACCTCTGACTGTAAACACAAACAGCAACTCAGATGCTATCAATGTGGTTTCCTAGGTCATAAATCGGGACGATGTCTTCAAAAATAGGATTACGGCAATGATGCCACAAATACATGTACTTTAATAGAGTTTTCTTCTTTAAATGTTTCAAATAAGTTTTCTTATCTAGCATCTATTTGTGCTGAGTGTGATTTAACTTTCTGCATATGTGAAAGTCAGTGCACCTATCCTTTAAACACGGACTCAGTGGGTCATAATGATGTTAGCAAGTTGTCCAGTATTTACAACTCTGATGTTTCTAGATCCGTAAATATGGGAGTATCAGAACAGCCAGTCTCTTATTATGATTATGCTAATTTAAATGTAAATGTATCCATGAGGTCCTCAAATACCAGTAGTAACAAAGGTAACACATATTTATCTGTAGCAGATAGTACTTTATATACTGAGACATGTGTAAATCATTCTTCACTTTCAGGTGCAGATATTTCTATTAGTAATCAAAGTCCTGCTGAGCAAGAAGGCTCTCACACTGATAGATTATTATCTTCAGGTAGTGAACATAACTCTTCTGTTCCATCAACCCAGGTGGCTGATAACAGCTCCAGTATAGCATATGATCAGTCTGGTGCTGCTAGTAGTAACCAGACAAGCTCTAATTTCTTAATTGATTTAGGTTTAAGATGTAAGGGTTTCAGGATGGGACATATCAATATTCAAGGAATAAGCAGGAAAATTGATCAGGTACGCCTCTTATTAGAATCAAATGAAAATCAAATACAAATGCTGGGCTTAAGTGAAACGAAACTAAATGATATGCACCCTGATTCAGCCTTTCAAGTCAGTGGCTATCAAACGCCTTTCAGAAAAGATCGAGAAATAAATTCTGGGGGTGGCATATTAGTTTATGTTAAAGATGGAATCTGTGTCAACAGAAGAACTGATCTCGAAAATGAAAACCTTGAGTGTATCTGGCTGGAAATTAAACCAGTTAAAAGCAAGCCATTTCTAGTAGGCAACATTTACAGGCCACCAAACTCAAACATACAATGGAACTCAATTTTTGAAGATTGCATGGAAGGGGTGTTAACGGAAGAAAAAGAAATATACTTAATGGGTGATATCAACAGGGATCTTCTAAACAACCACATTAAAAAGGCCTGGATGGACTATATGGAACCTTTTGGGTTAACACAATTAATTTCTGAAGCAACAAGAGAAACAAAAGACTCTAGAACACTAATTGATCATATTTATTCAAACTGCCCAGAAAACGTCAATTCTTTAAACATACCAAAAATTGGTTTAAGTGATCATTATCCAATATTTTTTACAAGAAAAATGCATAATGTGCCCCCAAAGACAAATCACTACACTATTTCATATAGAAGTTTTAAAAATTTTGATGAAACCAAATTTACTGAAGATCTACAAACAGTTCCATGGGATACTATCAAACTTTTCGAGGATACAGATGACATACTGGAAGCCTGGTTAGATCTTTTTCTGCAAATAGTAGACAAACATGTACCAATAAAACAACATAGGGTAAAATATAAAACTCAACCACAATGGATGTCACCCGAAATACTCGATGCAATCAAATGCAGAGACAGACACAAATCCATAGGAAATGAGGATGAATACAAGGTATGGAGAAACAAAGTTATTAAACTCATTCAAAAATCTAAAAAAGATCAGTACCAAACATTCATAGAAAACAATAAACAAAAACCTAGTAGTATATATAAAATTTTTCGTGACATAGGTGCTGGTAATGGCTCGCACAGACAGTCCACAATAGGACCAATTAGAATTGGTGATTTGCACACTGAGGACTCCGCAAAAATTGCAAATGAATTCAATGAATTTTTTGTAAACATTGCTTCAAATTTAAAAGAACCAGTAGCAACTGCCAACCATGAAAAGCTAAGAGAGTTCTGTCAGTCCAAAGTTCCATCTGATATAAAATTTACAATTCCACACATACAAAAGGAAAAAGTTGTGAAATTTTTTGCCAGCATTGACACAAGTAAAGCAACTGGCACGGATATGATTGGACCCCGCTTACTGAAACATGCTGCCCCATTCATTGCCGATGAAGTTACTTTTATATGCAACCACAGCATAAACAACTCTTTATTTCCGAGCCGATGGAAAGAGGCAAAAGTTACTCCTTTACATAAAAACGGCCCACATGAAGAAGTGAATAATTACCGTCCAATTTCAATTTTACCTGTGATGTCAAAATTACTTGAAAAACATGTACATGACAGTCTTGCTGATTATCTGCATCATTTCAAATTATTACATAAAACACAGTCAGGTTTTAGAACTCAACACTCATGTGAAACGGCTCTCGTAAACATGATAGATACTTGGTTGCAGGCTATCGACAATAGTAAAATGATTGGTGTAGTGCTGGTCGATTTTAAGAAAGCTTTTGATCTAGTGGACCACAAAATTCTTTTAGATAAACTAAATATATATGGCATAAGAGATGAAACTTTACATTGGTTCAAAACCTATCTTACAAACAGGAAACAACAGGTTTCAGTAAATAACACAAAATCAGAGCTCAAGCAAATTTCATATGGGGTCCCTCAAGGTTCTATTTTAGGGCCACTCTTATTTCTACTTTTTATCAATGACCTACCATTACACACAAGCAATGTCTATACAGATCTCTATGCCGATGACACAACCCTGTATGATATCAAGGATTCCATCGAACATATTGAGAATAATCTTCAGTCTGCTTTGACCAACCTCCATATATGGTGTAGAAATAATGGAATGATCCTCAACTCATCAAAAACGAAGGTAATGCTTGTAACAACAAACCAAAAGCGCCAAAGGCTTCAAAACGATAATCTTGATCTAAAGTTCAATAATGAATCCCTTAATACGATTTCAAATGATAAGATTTTAGGAGTTAATGTTGACAATAACCTTACCTGGTCTGATCACATCAAACATGTAACGAAAAAAATTGCTTCAAACATCTGGCTCTTGTCAAAGATTAAAAAATTCTTGTCCAAAGCTCATAGGGTTCAATTTTATAAATCCTACATCCAGCCACACATTGACTTCTGTAGCATTGTCTGGGGAAGTTCTTCCGAGTCTAATAAATTAAAAATATTTAAATTACAGAAGCGTGCTTGCAGGGTAATCCTTGATTATAATGTTGATGACACCAGTGAAGCCATGAAAACTCTAAAGATTATGTCAGTATATGATCGGCTTTATTTAAGAAAAGCTAAATTTATGTTTAAAGTCTACAATAATGTAACTCCTACGTACATTTCCGAAAACTTCACTCTTAGAAATAATCTTAACACAACAGTTCACTTAAGATCATCTACTGCTAGGTGTTTTGTCCCACCTAAGCCCAGGACAGAATATTTCAAGCACAGTTTAAGATACTCTGGGTGTCTGGTGTGGAACAGTCTTCCAGAAGAGGTTAAAAATTCCCCCACTCTTGAGACATTCCACAACAGATGCTTAAAGTGGTTGGTTACTGATCAACTTTAAGTGCCCCATCCTGCAAACAGACAGGTGTTTTCATGATTTATTTGAGTGAGGACATCACTCATCTGCACATACTGCATGTATATATTAATATTTTACTCACTTCTTGGTGTTTGGTAACTATGTATTTCTTTGTATTGTAAAAATTATTATAATGTTCAATATATTCACAGGTTAATACAGTAAAGAAGTTTATGTTTAAGGTTTGAGGGAATACCCACTCTGTGTTTCTAAACCTTCATGGGTGTTACATCAAACTTTTTAGGTATGAACAGGTTTTAATGTCTACTTGTATAAATGTAGTTACACATGTTATTATTGTACTGTTAATACTGTTTATACTGAGGGCCTCATGGAAGATTAGCTGTTACTTGTATTTTGTACTTGTATGTGCTAAATGTTGTCACCCTCTATAAATAAAGTCTTTACTTACTTACTTACTTACTAGGTCAATGTCCCAATTTCAAAATAATTTCACAGAAATGTTCCTTGGGTGACCCTCTACCAAAATTGCTAAAATGTTTTTGCTCTGCTGAACAAAATGGCCACCAGATATAAAAATAGAAGAACCTTTAAACGATATCTGCTCCTAAGCCAATGGCCCGCTTTCAAAATCATTTTACAGAAATGTTCCTCGGGTGACCCTCTACCAAAATTGCTAAAATGGTTCTACTCCGCTGAACAAAATGGCCACCAGAGCTAAAAATAGAAAAACCTTTAAAAGACATCGCCTCCTTGGCCAAAGGCCTGATTTCGAAATAATTTCACAGAGACAGTCTGTGGCTGACCCTCTACCAAAATTGCTATAAGGGTTCTGCTTTGCTGAACAAAAGGGCTGCCATACTTTTGCAGAAATGTTCCTAGGGTGACCCTCATCCAAACTTGCGAAAATGGTCTTATTCCAATGAACAAAATGGCCACCAGAGTTAAAAATAGAAAAGACCTTTAGATGACAGCTTCTCCTAGGCCAGTGTCTAGATTTTGAAATAATTTTACTGAAATGTTCCTTGGGTGACCTTTTACCAAAGCTGCTATTTTTTATGCCCCCGCGGAAGAATGGTGGAAAGGGCATATAGCGTTGCCCTGTTCATCCGTCCGTCTGTGCATCCGAAACTTAAACGCAGTCAATAACTTTCTTATTTCTTCATGGATTTTAAAATAACTTGGCAGAAAATTAATGTTAACCATCATGAGACGACGTGTCACATGCAAAACCCAGGTCCGTACCTCCAAGGTCAAGGTCATACTTAGAGGTCAAAGGCTAAAAAAGGGTCCGAAACTTAAACGCAGTCAATAACTTTCTTATTTCTGGATGGATTTTGAAATTACTTTGAAGAAATGTTAACCATCATGAGACGATGTGTCACATGCAAAACGCAGGTCCGTACCTCCAAGGTCAAGGTCATACTTAAGAGGTCAAAGGTAAAAAAGGGTTTGAAACTTAAACCCAGTCAATAACTTACTTATTTCTGGATGGATTTTGAAATTACTTTGAAGAAATGTTACCATCATGAGAAGATGTGTCACCTGCAAACCCAGATCCATACCTCCAAGGTCAAGGTCGTATTAAGAGTTTAAAGTTAAAAAAAATGGTCCAAAACTTAAACGCAGTCAATAACTTTCTTATTTCTGGATGGATTTTGAAATTACTTGGCAGAAATGTTGGCCATCATGAGACAATCTGCCTCACACAAAAACAAGGTCCTTACCTCCAAGGTCAAGGTCATACTTAGAGGTCAAATGCGAAAAAAGGGTCCAAACTTAAACACGGCCAATAACTTTCTCTAGATGAATACAAACACAGACATATTTTCAGGCGGGGGCATCCGTGTCCTATGGACGCATTTCTAGTTTTAAAAATGGTTTCCCTTGCTCAACACAATGGCAATGATATTATTATTTTAGGTCTAGCCTGCCCAGGCAAGGTGGGGCAATTTGGACCATCTATGCACATGAACTTTATTGGTTTCATAGGGTGGCAGGGCTTGAGATGTCTTCTCAGTGTTGGGTAAAATTCCAACAAAATTGGATACAACGTCTTCAGAATGACCTAAATAGTGTTGACTGGGATGTTAAATCTCAATTTAAACAAAAAGGGCATAAGAGGACCAGTCTGATCTGGATCCACACTGTTTGCAATAATGACTTTAAAGTAACCAGCCAACACAAAGCAGAAGATAATTCTGAAGGGTTAAACAGAAACATCTTAATCACTCTTTGAAATTGTACATTTATATAAAAACAACAAGGTTTTAGACCTGTCAAAATATCAACAGGCAGTTGAAGATAGACTGTTATACATAGCTCTGTCACTGCTTGCATAATATGGTATGAATCAGTAGGACTCAAAACAAACTGTGAAGTCACTAATATTGTTATGCCAGAAGGTATACATATTAAATTGTGCAGTGACTCTGGCTCTCATTGTAGTATAGAAGTCACTTAGAGGTTAGGACCCAGGTGTTTGACCTAGTTATAAACAGAGCTGCAAACATGGGCTAGATAACTACTAGGCTCTTGAAATTAATATAGGTGGCTTAAGGATCTGCGCTGCAGTATACAGAATCAGCACCAAAAACTGTTTATTTTGGATGGAGTGATGTAGATAAGGTGGATATATGTTGATAGTTAAAGGATAATTTTCCTTATCAATAAAACATACGGTATGTTGTGGTTATTTATTAGAACCACCTTGCTCTTAATGAATATATACCTACACACCATACATTTTTATTGCAAAATAAGGGAGACTTTAGCTAATGTACCACTAAATACCCACCATATTTACAGCTCTATCAACTAAAGATTTGACTGATTGATACTTTTGGGTTTAATGACCCGTCAACCCTTGTGGGTCATTTTGAGTCCTCAGAGAAACGGAGAAAAAAGGTAGGAGAGATAGTAGAGGATATGAAAGTGAGGGACAGAGGGGAAGAGGCAAATGAATGAAAGGAAGTGTATATAGAAACAGAAGAAATAACATCCCCCCCCCCCCCTCTACAAATACTTGCAGCAAGGACAGTGGGCCTTGTCCAACTGTGAGCCAATATCAGTTGGACACAAAAGTGATGCAAGAAACACTTATAGGGATTAAATTACAGTATTAATAAATCTCCACCTAAGTTCCTACATGGTTCTGCTACATTGAACAAATAGCACATAGACAAAAATAAAAACATCATCAAAAGATAATACAACTTGACTCAGGTGAGCGAATTAGGTCCATCATGGACCTCTTGTTTTGTTTGTTTTTAAGTAATAAACCAAATGGCAAGTAAAGGTAAGTACATTTCACCTAATTGTCCATTGTTGAACTATTTTATCCATATTTCTGCTTTCAAAATGGATGTACCTACATTTTTCTTAAGCAGGGCTTGGAAAATGTCTTTAAATGTCAAAAAAAATTTCGAAAAGACATATTGCATTTCCCCGGGTGTCTGTCCATCTGTCACACATTCGTGTCCGCTTATAACTTGAAAACTGTTTGAGCTATCTTCACGAAACTTCATATAAATATTAATCAGCATTAGACGACGGTAAATTGCACAGGACAGAGCAAAGTGGCGAGGTCTCATCAAAAGGGGTGCGATTGAATATGAGGCAAAAAGAATCAGTGACGCTGAGCAGAAACGCGCACAGCGCAAAGCTAGAGCAAAGGCATCACCATAAGAGTTGTCTGCCTCTAGCCTCTAATGCTCTATTTGCAACAGACAGTTCAGAGCTAGAATCGGTCTCATCAGCCATCTTAGAACACACAAATATTAACATTTCTCAAATATGATTAAGATTCGACATTGTCAGCAATGACAGGCAAACCATTATAGGGCAGTCCCTTTATATCACTATGTTTGGGATGCATAGAACAGGACCGTGTTATAAGTGAATCGTGTTATAAAGGGGTATTTTTATATAGAAATTATAGTAAAATTACAATTTGGGAGGCAAGACCTGGCCATGTTATAACCAAAACCGTGTTATAATGAGTAGAGTACTAAAGGGACTGCCCTGGATATTGTTATTATTATAAGGGCCCCGCACTGAAAGTGTGGGTGCCCTATAGTAATCACTCTGTCCGTCCGTCCGTCCACAAATTTTCCTACTCCTCTGATAGCGCTGCCGGGGCCCTAGTCAGTTTCACTGACAGCTCTAGTTAAACTTGTTTTTCAAGTCAAATGGGTGTTTCAGTTATATTTATAGTGGGGGACATTGTTTTCTTCTGAAAACATTACTGCAGTAGTTATGTCTCCCCCGAAAAAAAATTTTTCGTAGAGAAATATTGTTTTTCCCCCGGGCGTCTGTTTGTCAGTCTGTCCATCTGTCACACATTCGTGTCCGCTCTATAACTTGAAAACCGTTTGAGCTATCTTCACGAAACTTCATATAAATATTAATCAGCATTAGACGACATGCAGTGCGCAAGAACTATAACTCTCTCATTTATACTTTTTGAATTATCTCCCTAGGAAGTTTGTCGGTATGTATATATGTATGGTCAAATCTTGTCCGGTCAATAACTTTCTTATTTTCAGATGGATTTTAAAATTACTAGGCAGAAATATTAACAACCATAAGATGATGTGTGGTGCGCATGAGGCAGGTCGGTACCTCAAAGGTCAAGGTCATACTAAGAGGTCAAAGGTAAAAAAAGTGGCCTTTTTTTCGTGTTTGGTCAAAAACTTTCTTATTTTGAGATGGATTTTGAAATCACTTGGCAGAAATGTTAACCAATATAAGACGATGTGTTACGTGCATGACCCAGGTTGGTACCTTAAAGGTCAAGGTCATACTTAGAGGTCAAAAGGTAAAAAAAGGGGCTTTTTTCGGATTTTGTCAATAACTTGCTTATTTTTAGAGAGAATTTGAAGTTACTTGGCAAAAATGTTAACTGTCATGAGACAATGTGTTGCATGCATGATTCAGTTTGGTACCTAAAATGTCAAGGTCATACATAGAGGTCAAAGGTCATAAAAGGGGCCTTTTTTCGTGTTTGGTCAATAACTTCTTTTTTTTTAGATGGATTTTGAAATTGCTTGGCAGAATTGTTAACCACCATGAGATGATGTGTTGCACGCATGACCCAGTTTGGTTCCTGATAGGTCAATGTCATACATAGAGGTTAAAGGTAAAAAAGGGGCCTTTTTTGTGTTTGGTCAATAACTTTCTTATTTTTAGATGGATTTTGAAATTACTTTGTAGAAATGTTAAAGGTGCATTATTGAGCTTTCTTGAAAAAATGCTTCCAAAAATAAAATACATAATGCCGGTATTTTTCTTTAAAACAATACAAATGAATGCAGTTTATGCAAAAATGCGAACAATTATGATGACAGGTAAACGAGTTTGAGAGGGATTCCCTAACTAGGTTTCGAACACTAGTTAGATCCATTTTTTGTTTGTGTCAAAAATAGAATCCCCATATACATGTATGATGTTATGCGACGTTCATTTTTGGCCTTGTTTGCTTAGGCCATGCCTGAATCAGAAAAAAATATGACGCTGAATACCATGCCATAAGTAACGACACTCAGAGACGATACTGTCGCCATGTTTGTGTAAAGTGACAGATTTATTTTTAGAACAGAAATTCCGAACACATGTTCAGAGCGAAGGGTAAACACGAATGAAAACGACCATTTTCACAAAGTTCTGAAGCTGTATTTGGCTCCAAAATTGTAACCATGACAAAGGAGTATGCATTGAAGATAAAAACCAGAAAAAAAAATTTGAGACCCGGTAGCTCAATAATGCACCTTTAACCACCATGAGACAATGTGTTGCGTGCATGACACAAGTTGGTACCTCAAATGTCAAGGTCGTATTAAGAGGTCAAATGACAAAAAGGGGCCTTTTTTAGTGTTCAGCCAATAACTTTCTTATTCATGGATAGATTGTGAAATAACTTGGCAGAAATATTAACCATCATGAGACGATGTGGTGCATGCTAGACCCAGGTCGGTACCTCCAAGATCAAGGTCATACTAAGAGGTCAGAGGTAAAAAAAGTTTTTTTTTTTTTTTTGTGTCCAGTCAATAACTTTTTTTATTTCTGGATGGACTTTTTATATAAAGTAACCATGTAGAAATATTCAACGTCATTAGACCATGAGTCATGTGCAAGACCAAATACCTCCAATGTCAAGGTCATACCTAGAGGTCAAAGGTAAAAAAAGTGACAGTCAATCACTTCCTTATTCTTTGATGGATTATGAAATTACTTGGCAGAAATGTCAACCATCATGAGACGATGTGTTGTACCTCAAAGGTCAAGGCCATACTTAGAGGTCAAAGGTAAAAAAGGGCTTTTTTGTGTACGGCCAATAACTTTTTAATTTTTCTATGAACATTTTTAAAGTTACTTTGCAGAAATGTTCATCTTCATTAAATGATGTGTTGCACACAAGACCCAGCTCAATACCTCCAATGTCAAGGTTATACTTAGAGGTCCGCCCATAGGGGCTTGAAGAAATATATGGGCTGCATGATGCTTCCACGCAGAGCTGAATCTGGCCCGCACACTAGTACTGGTAAACCGCTTAGAGGATCTAAGCCTGTCCAGGAACCGCGGTGCGAGGCGGACCGTCCATGCTAATAAACCCTATTGGTTTCATTGGGCGACAGGGCTTGAGATGTCATTTCATCTCAATGTCGGGTAAAAGTCCCACAAAATTGGAAGCAACGTCTCCAAAATGACCTATACAGTGTTGACGGGGACGTTAAACCTCAAATCAATCAATACTTAGAGGTCAAAAACGGGGGAGACATCTGTGTTTTTGTAGAAAAACAAATTCTAGTTTCATTTTGTGGTACTTGTTTTCAAGGATTTTGATCTTAATTATGATTTATGTCCCAGGACATTATGAGTGTAAGTTCATAGCAATTTAGCAAAACATATGGAGATATGAGTAAGAGATAAATTTTGCTTGCAAAGACCCTGCAAGACACTTGTACATTGCTTGTGAGTCCCTCCTAATTTACTAGCAAAACTGTGAGGGATATTGCAACCACTTGTGCAGGCCTGCAGGGTAAATTTTGTGTGGGACAAAAAGATTTTGTTTGATTTGAGGTTTAACGTCCCCGTCAACACTGTAAAGGTCATTTTGGAGACGTTGCTTCCAATTTTGCGGGACTTTTACCCGACATTGAGATGAAATGACATCTCAAGCCCTGTCGCCCAATGAAACCAATAGGGTTTATAAGCATGGACGGGCCGACTCGCACTGCAGTTGCTGGACAGGCTTAGCGCCTCCAAGCGGTTTACCAGTACTTGTGTGCAGACGGTTTCAGCTCTGCGTGGAAGCGTCATGCAGACCATCTATTTCTTCAAGCCCCAATGGGCGGGGACAAAAAGATAAACTTTCACTTGAGAAGAGTGAGTGTTGTGAGTTTTACGTTCCAACAACAGCTAAGGTCATACGGAGACGGGAACTCGGTTTAAAGACTCATCTGAAAGTCTGGAGAAGCCCGGGATTAATCCTGTGACCCCTAATTGAACCTGCTTAAACAGTCTGATCACAGTATCGTTGTTCATCTGTCTAAAACCTTTCTTCCCAAGTGAAAGAAGCCTCCCTTGTGTAGTGGTTAAGCTACTCGCCTTGTAAACCAGGGGTCGCAGGATTAATCCCGGGCTTCTCCAGGCTTTCAGATGAGTCTTTAAACCGAGGTCCCGTCTCCGGTTGACCTTAGCTGTTGGTGGAACGTAAAACTCAAACTCTCACTCTTCTCAAGTGAAAGTTTAGTACATGACCAGATCAGATGTCACAGAAAGCAGCATCTGAACAGGGTCTGTACTGTTTGCTAACAGGATTTTCTGTCAAAAATAGAACAAAAATGCCAAAATAGGCCTTACACTACTAAAATGACAAACAGACTGGTACAACATAGAGCAATGGAAGAGTCCATCAGTATACAGTGGGTTAAGAAGTCAAAGAAATGACATGGATGTTTGGTTAAAATCTGATACTGACCATGTCTCACACAATATTTGTGAGTGACACTCTCATGAGAGATACATGCCACATACAACCAGCAAAAAAGATCACAAAGGGATTAATTATTTTTGCAAAATGCATGATAATCTGTGTAATCTTCCGAGGATCTGTACTGTACATGTTTCCTGGAGTCTGAATCCACTTCATTTAAGGGCTTATTCAAGGGTCGTACAATAAGTATCTGGCCTTACCTACTTAGACTCACACTTGAATTCTTGCTGTGGGGTGAGGGGTGACTTTGTGGAAAAAGAAGAAGTCAAGCGTGACTCTAAGTAGGTTTGGCCAAATAATTATTGAACGACCCTCGTACAGTGCTCAGAAAAAAAGCCAAACCAAACTTCATCTAATTATATATATATATCTTTCAGGGGTGTTTTGCATTCAAAGGAAAGAAGAAACATGCTAGAGTTGGTTTGTAGACAATTTTGTATTTTCATCTGTAGAGTGTGGTCAGTGGAGCGTGGAAGCTCAGTGGTTAGAGCACTTGCCTCTGATGCTAGAGGCCCCAGGTTCAACCTCTGGCAGCAGTGATAAAATTTCTATGACCAAACATGTTCCTTTGGCATCATTTGCGGGGATGAATGCCACAAAATGCACCATCCTTTGGATCAGGATGTTAATTGGAGGCCCCATCCTCTTTTCAAGTTAACTCTTATCCTGCCGTTCACGACAACCCCTATGTTTGCAAACAGTGTAGATCCGGATCAGATGGCTTCTGAAGAAGCCATCTGATCAGGAACTACACTGTTTGGCATTCAGTTTATGAATTTGTAGGAATAAATGACATCAAGTAATCTGATTGGTTCAAAGTCAGAGATGGGTGTGGCTAAAATGAATATTCAGCAGGATAAGGGTTAAAGATCCCTACCATAATTACATGATTACTGTGTCGGCTTTTATCCTCCGAATCTCGAGTGTTTGTAATGTAGACCTGCGAGTAATGGTCAAATGTGACCAATCACAGAAATGTAGAGAGAGAGATCAGATTCAGAGGAGTGTTTGCTTTGTTTGATTTGAGGTTTAATGCCCCACTAAACACTGTATAGGTCATTTTGGAGACGTTGCTTCCAATTTTGTGGGACTTTTACCCAACAATAAAATGAAATGACAACTCAAGCCCTACCGCCCAATGAAACCAATAGGGTTTATTTGCATGGTCGATCCAACTCACACCACTTTCCCTGGGCAGTTGGTTTCAGCTGTGCATGGAAGCATCATGCTGCCAATTTATTTCTTCAAGCCACAATGGGCGGGGTGCTCAGAGGAGTGACTCAGGAGGGTAAGTGAAAGGTAATTTGATTTTTTTCTCCAAAACAATTATCCACTTTTTATTATTTGTTTCTTTTTTTTTTTATTAATGATTTGTTTGTTTGTTTGTTTGTTTGTTTGTATTGGAGTTTAACGGCCCAGTCAACACTATTTTAGGTTATTTTTGGGCTGGTCAGTTTACCTATCCACAGTTTTCCTGGTTTAACAGTACAGTGCACATTCTTTCTTCAGATTAATGAGACAACAATCCTATTTATATCAAATTAAGCATTGTCATGCCTGGGTAAAGAGGTAAAAGTATGCCTGGTGTTCTCTTGGCTCACATGTGAGATGCCAAGTTCTGCAATTTATGGTCAGGTGTTTTTAGCTCACCAGAACCAAAGGCTCCTGGGGGAGCTTATAGTATAGGCATTGTTCCGTCGTCGTCTGCGTCGTCAACATTTTCAAACAACATCTCCTCTGAAACTACTTGGCCAATTGAAACCAAATTACATGTGGAGCCTCTTTGGGAAGGGGGAACGAAAGTTTGTTCGGGAGGACTGGGTCACATGGCCAATATGGCTGCCATGCCCCTATATGGTAAAAACCTTTAAAAATCATCTGCTCAAGAACCCAATAGCCGATGATCTTGAAACGTGGTATGCAGCATCAGGGACTCTGGCCCTACCAAGTTTGTTCAAATGATGACCTTTGGTTGACCTTGACCTGTTTTATGTCAAGGTCAATTTTGGTCACTTAGACATTTGTATGCAAAAATGGCAAAGTAGTAGATATTTCTGATTGCCTGGTAGGCTGTAACATCAAAAATGATATTTGCAGTTAGCTGAATGAAAGTTTATCAATTCCAAAGATCAAGGTCATTACTGACCTTTGTCTTGGATGGCTCAGATTCAGTATTTTTATCTTCTTCTCCAGTAAAAGAGCTGTGCTGATTGAAACCAAATTACATGAACAGCCTCTATGGGGTGAGGCAATCAAACATTATTTGTGGTATTGTTGTCACATGACCAAGATGGGCACCTTGCCTGTATATGGTATAAACCACAAAAAGTCATGACCTCTGGTGAGTGTAGTGGCCCATGGGCCTCTTGTTTCTAAAGGTACTCTGGTGTTTGCCTACCTCTGATGGCTGTTACAATCATCTAAATATGTAATAATTCCCTTGTGCTAAATGGAGTTTTAACTCTATTACACATCGAAGAATATTTGCAGTTGAAGTCTTGATGCATACTAACCACATTTCTACGTACCTAGACTGAGCTGGCTGATCTCCGTCTGGTACACAATGACCTGAACCTCAATGTCCACAAGGTGCCCAGGTAGTGACATTCAAGTCAGCTCTGTATTGTCAGAGGGAAGTTTTTAAAGCATCATCCTCAAAAAGAAAACAATTTCGAAAGAATGTTCCATGGGTGGCCCTCTGACAAAATCACTTAAAATCCTTTCACTCCGCTGTACATAATAGCCTCCAGAACTAAAAAAATATTCAAACCATACTATTTTTGCTTGAATGAATGATCTAGTTTTTATGGTAACAGGGTGCTAGAAGCACATTGCTGATACAGGGGTAGAAATTTTCTTTCAGACAAACTTGCCCTGCAGGGCAAGTGCTCCCAAAAATTCACCCGTCCTTACAAAAAATTAACTTGCCCTGCTTCTCTGGAGTGAAAATGTAAACAAATTAAACTTAAAGAAATCATTGTTTTATTGATCTAGAAAATTAGCAAAACATGTAAATGAAAATGGCAAACAACAATAATAAAAGGTAAAATATTACAAAACCATGTGCCACCTCCATGCACAAACGCTTTTTGCAGTCACTTTCACTAATTTCCAGTACTTTCATAGGTACATGTAATGACTGTTTTGTCCCATTTCAAATTCGTACGGAGTGCTTTACTCCCTGTAGGTCTTGTTTCTAGAGATTTCTGCGTAGCTTTTCCTGCTTAATTCAAGACAGGACGTGAGAATATTATCCCATACAACAATTTGCAATTGAATATGCTTTTTGTAATTATGCTTTTATTGAGCAGAAACAACTAGCACGAAAATGCATTGATCTCTCTGCACAGGCACAATAATTTATTTTCAATCTCTATTTTGGAAACATGATGCGGAAAATATTCACAATTCATGCATTTTGCTTCACATTCAACATTTATTTGCTGTAGTTTGATAGTTTTGGAAAACTGTTCCGCTGAACAGCAGGATTAGATATTTTCATGATGGAAAACTCACTCATCCTGCAGGGCAAGCCAGAAGCAATTTTCACTCGTCCTTACCAAGAAACTACTCGTAAATACGAGCGGACGAGTGTTTATTTTGACCCCTGTCGCTATATAGCTAGACTGCTTTTGAAATAATTTCACAGAAATGTTCCTTGACCACTGTCAAGCAAAATTGCTCAAAAATGTCTTGCAAAGTAGAAGTAAAACAAAGATCAGGAATTGATACAATTAACTTACTCCACCCATAAAAGACACCAAAGGGAAAGAAATACAAACATTAAGCGACCAGACCATAATGGAAACCTAAACAAAGGAAGGCCATAAGGACAGTTACTTTCCCACAAAATGGCCATATGGCCATCCAAAACCAAAAGACACAAGTGATACATACAGTAAGTAACAAACAACACCATAAATAAATCGCCACAGAAGAGCCGCCTTGGAACGGTCAGTGGAAGATTTCCACTGGGGGGCTTAAATCGATTTTACGTGGCCACAATCCTCGCCCTTACTTCCGTCGCGATTTAGACAAATAATTTGTTCAGTCCGCATGAAGGCCTCCTAACTCATCAGTGCAACATCTCTGTGAACACAAAAATCAAAGAACCACAGAGGTGAGACAACGGTGAGGACTCGACAGCAAGAAACCACTGAAAAGCTGGAGCAAAAGAAAACCAACAGTTAGACTCCGATGAGCCCGACCAGAGACAGAGCATCAGGCACCAACCAACATTATCTCTCTAATTTTCAATAAGCCTTTACGTTGGAGCCGTCATAGAATCTGAGGCCTGACCCACCGGCGTGCAATTAAAGAGGGAAGCAAAGTTGCCAACCGTGATTGGGTTAACTACCATGCATGCAGTCTGTCGTATAACATCCATGTTGTACCCAATCTTTTTATATCGAAGAATGATTTTACGAAATTGGGTGCTGAAGTCATTGCGGTTATATATTTTTCTGAATTTATATACTAAGTCACCATAAAATTCGGGTTCCGATAGACCTTGTTGCAGAAGAGATTTAAGTCCAATATTGAATTTTGAAATTAAATCAGAATGGCATCTATAAAATTTTGAAAAGGCTTTGCGTAGTTTATGGTACCGATAACCCTGATTAAGGAGTTTAGCCGTTAATAATTTATTACGAGTGTTGAAGTCAGTTACATGACTACACACTCTAGCAAATCGAATTAATTGCGAAATATAAACGCCATAGGATGGCGCACAAGGAACATCACCATCCAAAAAAGGAAAATTTACAATCTCAAAATCAAAGTCATCGCGTTTATCATAAATTTTGCACGAAACAAATCCATCTACAATAGATAGATGTAAATCCAAAAATGGGGCCTCGGTATCAGAAGAATTTGCTTTATTTAACTGAAGTTCTAGGGGGTAAATCTGACTGATCAAACCATCAAAATAGGTATTATCAATATTTAATAAATCATCTAAATATCTAGAAGTAGAGCTAAAAGCTTCAATAATTTCAGATTGGTTATCAATGGAAAGCGACAAAATGAAGTCTCTTTCATAAGAATACAAGAACAGATCAGCCACAAGAGGTGCGCAATTAGTACCCATCGGAATACCCACAATTTGTCTAAATAATTTAGTACCGAACCTAATATAAATATTGTCAAGTAGAAAGGTGAGGGCATCACACACTTTCTGACATTACATGCAAGATAGAGAGAATCTTCTCTGTGAAAAGCCCATTCAATTAAATCATTAAGTTTTTCTTTTATAAGATTATGAGGAAGTGTAGTGTAAAGAGTGGAAAAATCGTAGGTAGACAGACTTGAAGCATGAAAATGTCTAGATTTCAATTTATTTAAAACCTCATTCGAATTTTTTATAGACCAACACAGATTTCTTCTTGATCTTTCAAAGGCTTTATCACAATATTTAATTACATGCGTTTTAATAGCAGTAAGACAGGAAGTTAATAATTTAGAAAGTTCAGTGGTAGTGCAAGAGCTAGAATTTGCAATAAACCGTGCTTTGTAAGGTTTTTAGCTCACCTGTCACGTAGTGACAAGGTGAGCTTTTGTGATCACATTTTGTCCGTCGTCCGTGCGTGCGTGCGTAAACAATTTCTTGTCCGCACGATAGCATCTTCATTTATGATTTGATTTTAACCAGACTTGCACACAACTTGTACCACCATGAGATCTAGGTTCCTTTCTTGAACCAGCCATATCCCATCTTGTGTTACGGAGTTATGGCCCCTGAAAGGGCAAAATTGCCTATTTTGGTCTTGTCTGCAGGATAGCATCTTCATTTGTGCTTTGTAAGGTTTTTAGCTCACCTGTCACGTAGTGACAAGGTGAGCTTTTGTGATCACATTTTGTCCGTCGTCAGTGCGTCCGTGCGTGCGTCCGTCCGTGCGTGCGTGCGTAAACAATTTCTTGTCCGCACGATAGCATCTTCATTTATGATTTGATTTTAACCAGACTTGCACACAACTTGTACCACCATGAAATCTAGGTTCCTTTCTTGAACCAGCCATATCCCATCATGTGTTACGGAGTTATGGCCCCTGAAAGGGCAAAATTGCCTATTTTGGTCTTGTCTGCAGGATAGCATCTTCATTTTTGATTTGATTTTACAAGACTTGCACACAACTTGTACCACCATGAGATCTGGGTTCCTTTTTTGAACCAGCCATATCCCATTATGTGTTACGGAGTTACGGCCCCTGAAAGGGCAAAAATTGCCTATTTTGGTCTTGTCTGCATGATAGATGTTTCATTTATGATTTGATTTTAACTAAACTTGCACAAAATTTGTACCACCACAAAATCTTGGTCAAGTTTGAATATGGGTCATGTCGGGTCAAAAAGTAGGTCAGTAGGTCAAATCAGAAAAAAAACCTTGTGAAGACACGAGAGGCCACAGTTTTGGTCCGATCATCATCAAACTTGCCCAGAATGATCATCTTGACAATATCTCAGTCAAGTTCGAATATGGGTGTTGTCGGGTCAAAAAGTAGGTCAGAAGGTCAAATCATAGAAAAACCTTCTGAACACACTAGAGGCCACAATTTATGTCCAATCATCATCAAACTTGCTCAGAATGATCATCTTAATAATATCTCGGTCACGTTCGAATATGAGACATGCCGGGTCAAAAAGTAGGTCAGTAGGTCAAATCATAGAAAAACCTTTTGAATACACTAGAGGCCACAGTTTTGGTCCAATCATTATCAAACCTGCCCAGAATGATCATCTTGACAATATCTCGGTCAAGTTTGAATACGGGTCATCTTGGGTCAAAAAGTAGGTCAAATCATAGAAAAACCTTGTGAACACACTAGAGGCCACAGTTTTGGTCCGATCATCATCAGACTTGCCCAGAATGATCATTTTGACAATATCTCGGTCAAGTTCGAATATAGGTTATGTCGGGTAACAAAGTAGGTCAGTAGGTCAAATCATAGAAAAACCTTGTGAATACACTAGAGGCCACAGTTTTTGTCTGATCATAAGGAAACTTGCTCAAAATGATTATCTTGACAATTTCTCGGGAAAGTTTGAATATGGGTCAGAAAGTAGGTCAGTAGGTCAAATCAGAGAAAAACCTTGTGAACACACTAGAGACCACAGTTTTGGTCCGATCATCAAACTTGCTCAGAATGATAGTCTTAACAATATCTGGGTCAAGTTTGAATACGGGTCATGTCGGGTCAAAAAGTAGGTCAGTAGGTCAAATCGTAGAAAAAGCTTGTGAACACACTAGAGGCCACAGTTTTGGTCCGATCATCATCAAACTTGCCCAGAATGATCATCTTGACAATATCTCAGTAAAGTTAAAATATGGGTCAGGTTGGGTCAAAAAGTAGGTCAGTAGGTCAAATCATAGAAAAACCCTCTGAACACGCTGGCGGCTACAGTTTTGGTCCGATCATCATCAAACTTGCTCAAAATGATCATTTGACAATATCTCAGTTAATTTCGAATATGGATTATGTCTGGTCAATATGTAGGTCAGTAGGTCAGATTGTTGAAAAACATTGTACACACTAGAGGCCCAAGTTTTGGTCCGATCATCATCAATCTTGCTCAGAAAGATCATCTTGACAATATCTGTGTCAAGTTTGAATATGGGAAATGTCGGGCCAAAAAGTAGGTCAGCAGGTCAAATCATAGAAAAACGTCTTGAACACTCTGAGAGGCCACAGTTTCAGTCAAATCATCATAAAACTTGCTCAGAATGATCATCTGGACAATATCTCAGTTAAATTTGAATATGGGTCATGTCAAATCAAAAAGTAGATAAGTAGGTTATTTTGTCATAACTTTTGAACCGTTTGAGATAGAGCCTTCATATTTGGCATGTAGGTTCCTTCTGACAAGGGCTTCCCACTCGTAAAAATTTGACCTGTGACATTGACCTGTGACCTACTTTATCATACCTTTTGAACCATATGAGATAGAGCCTTCATATTTGGCATGCATGTTCCTTGTGACAAGGTTTTCACAGCCATTCAAAACTTTTGACCCATGACCTTGACCTTTAATCTACTTTGTCATAACTGTTAAAGCATTTGAGATACAGCCTTCATATTTAGCATGTAGGTTCCTTGCGACAATGTTGCTTAGATTATTCTCTACCAAAAAAGCTAAAACAATCCCACTCGGATGAACAAAATGGCCACTGGAGGTAAAAATAGAAAAATATTGTAAATTTGATTCAAACGGAAACTCCCCCTAAACCCTAAGGCCAATTTGATTCAAAGTTCCCAGGAATGTTTCCTAGGTTACTCCCTACCAAATAAGCTAAGATCACTCTGCTGATGAACAAGATGGCCACAAGAGCTAAAAATAGAATGTACTCGAGACAGTGACACACAGGTGAGCGAACCAGGGCCCTCTGGGCCCTCTTGTTTATGAAGTTTTGGTAACCAGTAAAGCATAGGAAGCTTGTCTTGGCCTTCGTTAACACACACAGCAAACTTGGTGGCTGAAAGACAAACATGTTTATCTACTATAGCTCTCTCTTCAGCTAAAGGCTGAAGTTCATAGGCCTTAGTACCACCAAGCTCCTGCTTAAGCGTGTTAACATAGTGGAGCCGTCAGACAACGACGACGTTGTTAGCGGCCTTGATTGCAGGGGCCAAAACAAACTTCTTATGAAATTCTTGAATACCTAGTTTAAGATGACGTAAAGACGTCTTGGGCTTAGGAGGTAATAAGTTAGTATTTTGAGAATAGAAAGAAATGCGTTTATTCACTAGTTTTAAAATGCTAAGTTTCCAGTCCTTAAGGGCTTTATGCAACTCTGTTGCTTACATATGTTGAGGGCAACATCAACAAAGATGTCAAACATAATACACCACAACCCCTTTCAGAGTAATTGATAAGAGTCGTATCGTCGTAAATACGACTCTAAAATCGAGCAAATACGCCTAGAAATGAAGAAACGGTCGTACCAAATACGACCGTCAAATTGGCGATACGCCAAGGTCGTTCCATTGCAGTCGTATCGGCAATGGAGAAAAAAAAAAGAACGTGACGCCTGACAAAAAGCAATCGAAATCGCGGTAATTTTCGTCCCATCATTAAGTCTTCAACAAAAACTGTTCCAATCTTCAAGAACAATTCAAAATTCATCCATTCATGAATGATGGCATTTGTTTTAATTACGCTGAAACACTTCAACCTTACCTTTTTGAGCTTATATTTAATTAGCCTCAAGTTATATCAACTATCAACATGATTAGGAAACCGATTATTAATGCGTGATAACATAACGGTATTTATTATCTAAGGGAAAGCCGCCCGCATTATTATTATGTCTCCCCCGAAAAAATTTTTTTCGGAGAGACATATTGTTTTTCCCCCGGGCGTCTGTCTGTCTGTCCGTCTGTCCGTCTGTCTGTCTGTCCGTCTGTCCGTCTGTCCGTCTGTCTGTCTGTCACACATTCGTGTCCGCTCTGTAACTTGAAAACCGTTAGAGCTATCTTTACGAAACTTCATATAAATATTAATCAGCATTAGACGACGTGCAGTGCGCAAGAACCATAACTCTCGCATTTATACTTTTTGAATTATCTCCCTTGGAAGTTTGTTGGTATGTATATATGTATAGGCAAATCCTGTCCGGTCAATAACTTTCTTATTTTTTGATGGATTTTAAAATTACTCGGCAGAAATATTAACAACTATAAGACGATGTGTGGTGCGCATGAGGCAGGTCGGTACCTCAAAGGTCAAGGTCATACTTAGAGGTCAAAGGTCAAAAAAGGGGCCTTTTTTTCGTATTTGGTCAATAACTTTCTTATTTTGAGATGGATTTTAAAATTACTTGGCATAATTATTAACAACTATAAGACAATGTGTGGTGCGCATGAGGCAGGTCGGTTCCTCAAAGGTCAAGGTCATACTTAGAGGTCAAAGGTCAAAAAAGGGACCTTTTTTTCGTATTTGGTCAATAACTTTCTAATTTTGTGATGGATTTTAAAATTACTTGGCATAATTATTAACAATCATGAGACGATGTGTGGTGCACATGAGGCAGGTCGGTACCTCAAAGGTCAAGGTCATACTTAGAGGTCAAAGGTCAAAAAGTGAGCCTTTTTTTCGTATTTGGTCAATAACTTTCTTATTTTGAGATGGATTTTGAAATCACATGGCAGAAATGTGAACCAATATAAGGCGATGTGTTGCGCGCATGACCCAGGTCGGTACCTCAAAGTTCAAGGTCATACTTAGAGGTCAAAGGTAAAAAAAGGGGCCTTTTTTGGGTTTTGTCAATAACTTGCCTATTTTTAAATAGAATTTGAAGTTACTTGGCAAACATGTTAACTATCATGGGACGATGTGTTGCATGCATGATTCAGTTTGGTACCTAAAATGTCAAGGTCATACATAGAGGTCAAAGGTAAAAAAGGGGCCTTTTTTCGTGTTTGGTCAATAACTTTCTTATTTTTAGATGGATTTTGAAATTGCTAGGCAGAAATGTTAACCACCATGAGATGATGTGTTGCACGCATGACCCAGTTTAATACCTGAAAGGTCAAGGTCATACATAGAGGTTAAAGGTAAAAAAAAGGGCCTTTTTTTTTGAAAAAGTTGGAGGGGCATATTGGTTCTGGTTCGTTCGTCCGTTCGTCCGTCAGTTACGCTTTTGATGCATAGCATAACTAAAGAACCGTGTATGCTAGGGTTTTGAAATTTCATATATGGATTCCTCATGGAAAATTAGCTTACACGTATTTTTTTTCTCGTCCGGATTATGCCCCCTTCAAGAGTTATTGTCCTTTGAATTTTTTTTTTTATACATTCTTGTCAGCAAGATATCTCAAAAACTATTGGAGCTAGAGCCTTGAAAGTTGGTGAATATATTGATGATGATGAGTAGATGAACTGATTAACTTTTGACAAAATTCCGAAAAAGACTTTGTGAGTTATGGCCCTTTGTCATTTTGGTAATTTGTGCCCATTGTAATGTATGCTAAAAGTGATGCATAGCATAACTTTAGAACCGTGTATGCTAGGGTTTTGAAATTTCATATATGGATTCCTCATGGAAGATTAGCTGACGCGTATTTTTTTTCTCGTCCGGAATATGCCCCTTTCAAGAGTTATTGCCCTTTGAAATTTTTTTAATAAAATCTTGTCAGCAAGATATCTCAAAAACTATTGGAGCTAGAGCCTTGGAAGTTGGTGAATAGATTGTTGGTGATTAGATTGTTGGTGATGAGTAGATGAACTGTTTAACTTCTGACAAAATTCCGAAAAATACTTAGTGAGTTATGGCCCTTTGTCATTTTGGTAATTTGTGCCCATTGTAATGTATGCTAAAAGTGATGCATAGCATAACTTTAGAACCGTGTATGCTATAGTTTTGAAATTTCATATATGCATTTCTGATGGAAAATAAGCTGACGCGTATTTTTTTCTCGTCCGGATTATGCCCCTTACAAGAGTTATTGCCCTTTGAAATTTTTTTTAATAACATCTTGTCAGCAAGATATCTCAAAAACTATTGGAGCTAGAGGCTTGAAAGTTGGTGAATATATTGGTGGTGATGAGTAGATGAACTGATCAACTTTTGACAAAATTCTGAAAAATACTTTGTGAGTTATGGCCCTTTGTCATTTTGGTAATTTGTGCCCATTGTAATGTATGCTAAAAGTGATGCATAGCATAACTTTAGAACCATGTATGCTAGGGTTTTGAAATTTCATATATGGATTCCTCATGAAAAATTAGCTGACGCGTATTTTTTTTCTCGTCCGGATTATGCCCCTTTCAAGAGTTATTGCCCTTTGAAATTTTTTTAATAAAATCTTGTCAGCAAAATATCTCAAACACTATTGGAGCTAGACCCTTGAAAGTTGTTGAGTATATTGACGGTGATGAGTATATGAACTGATTAACTTTTGACAAAATTCCGAAAAATACTTTGCGAGTTATGGCCCTTTGTCATTTTGGTAATTTGTGCCCATTGTAATGAATGCTAAAAGTGATGCATAGCAGAACTTTAGAACTGTGTATGCTATGGTTTTGAAATTTCATATATGCATTCCTAATGGAAAATAAGCTGACGCGTATTTTTTTTCTCATCCGGATTATGCCCCTTTCAAGAGTTATTGCCCTTTTGAATTTTTTTTAATAAAATCTTGTCAGCAAGATATCTCAAAAACTATTGGAGCTAGAGGCTTGAAAGTTGGACCATGAGTCATGTGCAAGACCTAGGTCCATACCTCCAATGTCAAGGTCATACCTGGAGGTCAAAGGTAAAAAAAAGGACAGTCAATAACTTCCTTATTCTTTGATGGATTATGAAATTACTTGGCAGAAATGTTAACCATCATGAGACGATGTGTTGTACCGCAAAGGTCAAGGCCATACTTAGAGGTCAAAGGTAAAAAAGTGCTTTTTTTTGTTTACGGCCAATAACTTTTTTATTTTTCTATGAACATTTTTAAAGTTACTATGCAGAAATGTTCATCTTCATTATATGATGTGTTGCACACAAGACCCAGCTCAATACCTCCAATGTCAAGGTTATACATAGCAGTCAAAAACGGGGGAGACATCTGTGTTTTTGTAGAAAAACAAATTCTAGTCTTTATTAACAACGCCTGAAGCATGAACAGTAACTTTATGACAAGCGTGCATAAAAATACGACCCTAAATATTGTTAGGCAACCACACTGACTTCTACGGAGTGTCATCTTTTCATATATCTAATTGTGAATCACAGGTGGTCAGGTCAGCATGCAGTGCATGCTTATTTACCGCTATCTATCAAGTAGCCGATTAAAAATGTCTCGCCGGCGTCTTTGAACATTAAGCAGAATGACTGGCAGCGCATCATAAAAGAACGCAAACACAGCAACCGGGACAGACTGATCAGCTTTCACAGATGCGGTTGCTGATCTGAGTCTTCACTGGCCGCACGTTTTATTGTATTTTTGCTGAGCGCTGAATTTCTCGCCTTTTACCAATCGCATGCAGTTGCTACAATTAGTGGAGATTTCCCCCCGCCTTTGAACGCGTAGCACATAAGGCCGCTGAAGGCACAAAACATGGGTTTGAAAACGTTTTGATGACAGTATGATCTGTGTGACGGCTGAAGACTCCGACCAGCCTGCACAGTCTGATCAAAACGAGCCTTCAATGGCGTCTGGGAAATTCCAAAAACACATGCGAAGAATACGACCACATTGGCTGGATTTACATTCTTTAGAAGACAAAGTAATTTTTCATTTTGCTGTCCGCCAGCTTATTAACATGAAAATGTATATCGGTATGTTACGATGATAGAATATGTGTTTATCGTCTTTTACATATGGCTATTGCCACGTCTGTCATGACAGATGAAGATACGACCCTAGTTTTGAATTTAGGAGTACTGATACTCTCAAAGAATCACAGGATACGCCTATTGTCTTTGGTTGAAGGAGTAACAGTACTCCTCGGGCAAAAGCTTATCAATAACACTGGCCCTTTATAACACTATTGTTGGGGTCCAAAGTAGAAACCATGTTAGTTAAACAACCGTGTTATAACCAAGCAAAAATGTATAGATTATATAGAAAAATGACCATTTATGGTCGTTTTTCAATATAATCTACACATTATTGGGATCTATCTTGAAACTGTGTTATATCCAAACCATGTTATAATGAACCTTGTTATAATGAGGTTGTGGTGTAGTACCTTTACTGTCTTATAATGTTTTTTCGTCATCTAGATTTGCAACATTGATTCTTGTTGTTGCAGCAGGTTGGAAAAAATCAAGACAACATGGCAGGTGTCTGTACCGAAGGCAGTATGAAGGATATATGCTTGTAGGAAAAGTCACTTAGTATACCTGGTGACATATCCTACAAGAATAAATGTTCTGTAAAAATCCAATCCCTTTAAAGCAAGGATAAGAACTCAGAACTGAAAACTGTAGAGTGTTTAAGTTTTTTTTTTCTGAGCAAACTATCTGGTTTCAGCCAATAAGGCCTCAAATATTTTCAAACTTTGACAGAATTAAAGATCCCAAAGGACTAGAAAGATTTTGTTTGTTTGTTTGATTTGGAGTTTAACGTCCCTGTCAACACTGTAAAGTTCAATTTGGAGATGTTGCTTCCAATTTTGTGGGACTTTTACCTGAGATTGAGATGAAATGACATCTCAAGCCCTGCCGCCCAATGAAACCAATAAGGTTTATAAGCATGGACGGACCAATTCCCACCGCTTTGCAATTGCCTGGACAGACTTAGATCCCCTGAGCAGTTTACCAGTACTCCTGTGCGGGTCGGTTTCAGCTCTGCATGGAAGGCCTATTTCAAATGGGCTTATTTTATAGGAAAGCCCTGTCACTTTACAGGAAATCCCTGCTTCAGAGGGGCTCATTTTATAGGAAAGGAAACAAGAAATCACAGGAGTTGTCTACCTTTTTAAATTGGTTGTATACATATCCATTAAAGAGCTCTTTTTAGTTGATTTTGTAACAGTGTTAACCCTTGTCCTGCTAATCCCGGATATGCCTTATCTTTGAAACAATGTAGATCCAGATCAGATGGCTTCTGACGAAGCCATCTGATCAGGATCTACATTGTTTGCCATTCAGATTGTGAATTTGTTGCAATAATTTGCATCAAGTGATCTGATTGGTTGATAATCGGTAGTGGGTGTGGCATATATGAATATTCAGCAGGACAAGGGTTAATATAAGAATGTGTTGTTGATTTATTATTACAGAGGATTATTTACCTGGTAGCAGAGTGGGTGGTACCTCCAGGATACGTCATGATGGCTTTATCAGAATGTGGGAGGAGATTGACACACAGATACAGGTTATAATGTTTTTCTCAAAGCCCCAGATAAGAGGGGTATCCACATACTGGTATTAGCTCACCTGTCACGAAGTGACGAAGTGAGTTTTTGGGATCACTTTCTGTCTGTCGTGCGTGCGGGCATGCATCCGTAAACAATTTTTTCAAACACATCTCCTCCTAAACCACTGGTCGGATTTGATGACCAAACTTCACAGGAATGATATTTAGATGGTGCCCTTTCAAAGTTGTTCAAATGGTGGTGTCCTTTCAAAGTTGTTCAAATGGTTCCCATCCATCTAGGTCACAGGAGCCAAAAATAGATATTTATACCCCCACAAATGAAATTTTGGGGGGGTATATAGGAGTGAGCTTGTTGGTCTGTCGGTCTGTTGACTTGGTTTCCAGACGATAACTCAAAAAGCGCTTCACCGATTTTTATAATTTTTGGTACACTGATGTAACATCATAAAATACAGGTCAAGTTCGATTTCCACTACAATTCGTCAATTTTCGACATAGTTATGGCCCCTTTCAAGTGAAAAAATTGCAAAATGGCGCTGATGTACTATCAAGGCAGTTTTTGTGGGGGTATTCATCACCTTTAGTGATAGCTCTAGTTTTTTACTGAAAGCTCAGGGGATATGAAATAAAATAAACCAAAAAGTCATTTTTTGCAAACAGTGTAGGCCCTGATCTGCGGCGTCTGATCTGGGCATGCACTATTTGCAAACTACACATTTTGGGGTTTCTGGTAAACAAGAATTCCGCAGAAGGCAGCGTCGCACCTGCTAGGGGCAAAAGTCACAGGAGCCATAATCAGAACATTGTTATTAAATAAGTAAATTTCATTCTTAGCAGTTGGTAGTTGATGTAAAATGTGTCAAAATCACTGGACCAAAAAATATAGGCCATGGTCACCAGGTCAAGAGATGTGCCAAATCAGTACATCGAGGAGAAGCACTATGCAAGGCTTGGTGGCTGTAGGCCATTTCTTTAAGGACATATAGAACATTGACGTAAAATGTGTTAAAGTCACTAGAGTGCATAATATGGGTCAAGTTTACCAGGTCAAAGTACTCGCAGAGTCAGTAAATGTAAGAGAAGCACCATGCAAGGTTTGGTGGTTGTAGGCCTTATAGTTAAGGAGATATGGCATGTCAACCTTAAATGTGTAAAGTCAGTGGAGTACAATAAATTGGTCAAGGTCACCAAGTCACGGTACATGCACAGTCAGTACATCTAGAAGCAGCATTATGCAAAATTTGATGGTTGTAGGCCTATTATTTGCAGAGATCTGGAACTTCGACGTAAAATGTGTCAAAGTCGCTGGAGCATAAAATATAGGTCATGGTCACCAGGTCAAGGTACCTGCAGAGTCAGTACACCTAGGAGAAGCATTATACAAGATTTGATGGTTGTGAGCCTTTTATTTGAGGAGATCTGGAATTTCGACATAAAATGTGTCAAAGTCTGTGGAGAGTAGAATATAGGTCAAGGTCACCATGTCAATGTACATGCAGAGTCAGTACATCTAGGAGAAGCACTATGCAAGCTTTTAAGGTTGTAGGCCTTTTATTTGACAAGATCTGGAACATCAACTTAATTTGTGTCAAAGTCACTGGAGCGTAAAATATAGGTCAAGGTCACCGGGTCAAGGTGCTTGCCTAGTCAGGAGCTTAGGATGAAGTTTCATGAAAGGTTTGATGATTGTTTAGTTGATGACAATACAAACTTCGACGTAATGTCGAACTTCGACGTTATGGTCAAAGTCACTGGAGCGCAAAATATAGGTCAAAGTCACCAGGTCAAGGTGCCTACAAAGTCAGAAGGTCAGGGAGATGCTTCATGTAAGGTTTGATGGTAGCTGAAGCTTGTAGTTGACTTAAATAAAAACTTTGATGTAAATGTCGAACTTCGACGTAAATGTTAACAGACGAACGGACACAAAATATAGGTCAAAGTCACCAGGTCAAGTTGCTTACAAAGTGAGAAGGTCAGGGTGATGTTTCATGTAAGGTTTGATGGTAGCTAAGGTTTGTAGTTGACTTAAACAAAAACTTTGACATAAATGTCGAGCTTCGACGTAATGGTCAAAGTCACTGGAGCGCAAAATATAGGTCAAAGTCACCAGGTCAAGGTGCTTACAAAGTCAGAAGGTCTATGAGATGTTTCATGTAAGCTTTGATGGTAGTTGAGGTTTGTAAAATAAAAACTTTGACGTAAATGTCGAACTTCGACGTAAATGTCGAGCTTCGACTTAATCGTCAAAGTCACTGGAGCGCAAAATATAGGTCAAAGTCACCAGGTCAAGGTGCTTACAAAGTCAGAAGGTCTATGAGATGTTTCATGTAAGGTTTGATGGCAGCTGAGGTTTGTAAAATAAAAACTTTGACGTAAATGTCGAACTTGGGCGTAAATGTCGAACGACGACATAACAGTCAAAGTCACTGGAGCGCAAAATATAGTTCAAAGTCACCAGGTCAAGGTGCTTACAAAGTGAGAAGGTCTATGAGATGTTTCATGTATGGTTTGATGGTAGCTGGGGTTGTAAAATAAAAACTTTGACGTAAATGTTGAACTTCGACATCAATGTTAACAGACGGACGGACGAACGGAGGGACGCACGGATGAATGGACGCACGGATGCACAGACAGAAAATCTGATGCCTATGTCGCATCCTGCTGCACGCAGGTGCGACAAAAATGGGTTAAGACTGTCCTTATCTTTTCCCTTTGAGATATCCAAGGAGCCAGCCGAACTGTTTATTGAGAATGTTAGCTTGAAATTATAAATGAAATATCAGTGTCCCAGTTTATCTTGACCTCTGGGTAGCTTTACCCCCTGGGTAGCTTTACCCCCGGGCGGTAAAGATGTGCCAGGATATCTTTACCCCCACCCTGGATATCTTGACCCTTGGGGGGAAAATATCCCGGCTGAGATATCTTGCCGCCACTGGGTCTTGCCCTCCCAGGGGGCAAGTTATCCCAGCCGGGATATCTTGACTCCCATCCCCACTTTTGGGATAGACTTTTTTCTTCGTGCCCAAAATGTTCTTATATGTAACTGAAGTAAGATAATGGACTTGATGTTGTCTCTGAGGGTAAGTTTGGGAAGTTGTCTGGGGCTAAGACTGTTTGTTTAACCCTTATTAGCTCACCTGAGCCGAAGGCTCATGTGAGGTATTAGTATACCACGAGCCGTCGTCCGTCGTTCGTCGTCCACACTTTCAACGAAGTATATCTCTGGAACCAGTGGGCCGACCTTGATCAAATTTCATATGAACCATCATCAGGTAGGGGGAAAGGCTGTATTAGGTTTTCGTCCAGATCGGATGAGAACTCTGTTGCCACAGCAACAAAGAGCTCCCATAGGCTTAACATAGGAAAAAGCTTGTCATCACTCTAGCTCCGTCAATTTTTTTCTGATCGACTTCATTCTTGCAGATAACGAGGACAGGCATGAAATCTCGATCAAGTTCGATTTTGGGCTGAATCGGATTATTCACTCAGGAGTTACGTGCCCTTGAGCGTTGAAAAAATTGCCTATTGACTTAACATGGGAGAATGTTGTCATCACCGTAGCTGCTTCAATTATTTTCAGATTGGCTTTATTCTTGCAGATAACCAGCACAGCCATGAAATCTCAGTCAAGTTCGATAACTGGCAGAATCGGATCATTCACTTAGGAGTTACCTGCCCTTGTGTGTTTTTGCATTAGGGTTAATGGGAATTTCAAAAATGTATATCTTAAAGACTACTTGGCCAACTTTGATCAAATTTCATGTGTCGCATTATTGGGCAAGTGGAAAGGCTTCATTAGGTTTTCAGGCAGATCTGAGTGGAACTCTGGTTGCCATGGCAACATCTAGCTCCCATAGACTTCACATAGGAAAAAGCTTGTCATCACTAGCTCCGTCAATTTTTTTCTGATCGACTTCATTCTTGCAGATAACCAGTACAGGCATAAAATCTCGGTCAAGTTCGATTTTGGGCCGAATCAGATAATTCACTCAAGAGTTACGTCCCCTTGAGCACCCGAAAAATTGCCTATCGACTTAACATGGGGAAAATGTTGTCATCACTGTAGCTGCTTCAATTTTGTTCGGATTGGCTTCATTCTTACAGATAACCAGCACAGCCATGAAATCTCGGTCAAGTTCGATAATTGGCAGAATCGAATCATACACTTAGGAGTTACCTGCCCTTGTGTGTTTTTGCATTAGGGTTAATGGGAATTTCAAAAATGTATATCTTAAAGACTACACTTAGGAGTTACCTGCCCTTGTGCATTTTTGCATAAGGGTAAATGTGAATTTCAAAAATGTATATCTTGAAGACTACTTGGCCGACTTTGATCAAATTTCATGTGTAACATTATTGGGCAAGTGGAAAGACTGCATAAGGTTTTCATGCAGATCTGAGTGGAACTCTGGTTACCATGGCAACATATAGCTCCCATAGACTTAACATAGGAAAAAGCTTGTCATCACTCTAGCTCCGTCAATTTTTTTCTGATCGACTTCATTCTTGCAGATAATAAGGACAGGCATAAAATCTCGGTTAAGTTCGATTTTGGGCAGAATCGGAATATTGACCACGGAGTTACGTGACCTTGAGCGACAAAAAATTTGCCCATAGACTTAACATAGGGAAAATGTTGTGACTACGATAGCAACTTGAATTTTTTTCAGATCAGCTTCAAACTTGCAGGTAACGAGGACAGACATAAAATCACGGTTAAGTTCGATTTTGGGCCGAATCGGATTATTTGCCTTGGAGTTACCTGCCCTTGAGCATGAAAAAATACGTTGTGACCACGATAGCAACTTTATTTTTATTCAGATCAGCTTCAAACTTGCAGGTAACGAGGACAGGCATAAAATCCCGGTTAAGTTCGATTTTGGGCCGAATCGGAATATTGACCTCGGAGTTACATGACCTTGAGCGACAAAAAATTTGCCCATAGACTTAACATAGGGAAAATGTTGTGACTACGATAGCGACTTGAATTTTTTTTCAGATCAGCTTCAAACTTGCAGGTAACGAGGACAGACATAAAATCTCGGTTAAGTTAGATTTTGGGCCGAATCGGATTATTTGCCTTGGAGTTACCTGCCCTTGAGCATAAAAAAATACGTTGTGACCACGATAGCAACTTTATTTTTATTCAGATCAGCTTCAAACTTGCAGGTAACGTGGACAGGCATAAAATCTCAGTTAAGTTCGAATCGGAATATTGACCTCGGAGTTACATGACCTTGGGCGACAAAAAATTTGCCCATAGACTTTACATAGGGAAAATGTTGTGACTACGATAGCGACTTGAATTTTTTTCAGATCAGCTTCAAACTTGCAGGTAACGAGGACAGACATAAAATCTCGGTTAAGTTCGATTTTGGGCTGAATCGGATTATTTGCCTTGGAGTTACCTGCCCTTGAGCATAAAAAATATGTTGTGACCACGATAGCAACTTTATTTTTATTCATATCAGCTTCAAACTTGCAGGTAACGAGGACAGACATAAAATCACGGTTAAGTTCGATTTTGGGCCGAATCGGATTATTTGCCTTGGAGTTACCTGCCCTTGAGCATGAAAAAATACGTTGTGACCACGATAGCAACTTTATTTTTATTCAGATCAGCTTCAAACTTGCAGGTAACAAGGACAGACATAAAATCCCGGTTAAGTTCGATTTTGGGCCGAATCGGAATATTGACCTCGGAGTTACGTGACCTTGAGCGACAAAAAATTTGCCCATAGACTTAACATAGGGAAAATGTTGTGACTACGATAGCGACTTGAATTTTTTTCAGATCAGCTTCAAACTTGCAGGTAACGAGGACAGACATAAAATCTCGGTTAAGTTAGATTTTGGGCCGAATCGGATTATTTGCCTTGGAGTTACCTGCCCTTGAGTATAAAAAAATACGTTGTGACTACGATAGCAACTTTATTTTTATTCAGATCAGCTTCAAACTTGCAGGTAACGTGGACAGGCATAAAATCTCAGTTAAGTTCGAATCAGAATATTGACCTCGGAGTTACATGACCTTGAGCGACAAAAAATTTGCCCATAGACTTTTCATAGGGAAAATGTTGTGACTACGATAGCGACTTGAATTTTTTCAGATCAGCTTCAAACTTGCAGGTAACGAGGACAGACATAAAATCTCAGTTAAGTTGGATTTTGGGCCGAATCGGATTATTTGCCTTGGAGTTACCTGCCCTTGAGCATAAAAAAATACGTTGTGACCACGATAGCAACTTTATTTTTATTCATATCAGCTTCAAACTTGCAGGTAACGAGGACAGGCATAAAATCCCGGTTAAGTTCAATTTTGGGCCGAATCGGAATATTGACCTCGGAGTTACGTGACCTTGAGCGACAAAAAATTTGCCCATAGACTTAATTAGGGAAAATGTTGTGACTACGATAGCGACTTGAATTTTTTTCAGATCAGCTTCAAACTTGCAGGTAACGAGGACAGACATAAAATCTCGGTTAAGTTCGATTTTGGGCCGAATCGGAATATTTGCCTTGGAGTTACCTGCCCTTGAGCATAAAAAAATACGCTGTGACCACAATAGCAACTTTATTTTTATTCATATCAGCTTCAAACTTGCAGGTAATGAGGACAGGCATAAAATCTCGGTTAAGTTCGATTTTGGGCCGAATCGGAATATTGACCTCGGAGTTACGTGACCTTGAGAGACAAAAAAATTTGCCCATAGACTTAACGTAGGGAAAATGTTGTGACAGAAATAGCGACTTGAATTTTTAGCTCACCTGAGCCAAAGGCTCCAGTGAGCTGATAGTATACCAAGGCTCCGGAGTCTGTCGTCTGTCGTCCGTCCATCCGTCGTCCACACTTTCAATGAAGCATATCTCAGAAGGCAGTCGACCAATCTTGTTTAAATTTTATGTGTAGCACCATTGGGCAAGGGGAAAGGCTGCATTAGGTTTTGGAGCTAGTCTAGTTCATTTGTTCCTTCATTCTTCTTTCTCTCCATATAGAGATAATAGACCAATGTTAAATTTTTAATCAAAGATTTCTCAGGAACTATAAAAGCTAGAAGCATCAAATTTGGTATTCAATAGAATAATGATGACTTATTTTGTGTAAGAGACATTGGGCTTTCTCAGCTTATTTGTTCATCTGTTCTTTCATTTTCTTTCTCTCCATTTTGACCAATGTTAAATTTTCGTCAAAGATTTCTCAGGAACTATAGAAGCTAGAAGTCTCAAACTTGGAATGCAATGCAATAATGATGACTTATATCCTGTAAGGGTCAATGGGCTGGATTCTATAAGCAGATTTAGTAGTCAAGTCTGTGAATTGTTAAAACTTAAGTTCCTCAGGTGAGCGGTTTAGGCTCATTGAGCCTCTTGTATTCTAGTTTTTTAAGCAAAAGTATAGACCCTGGTCAGATGTCACGTTCA
The DNA here is from genome assembly GCA_963580285.1 of Lucinisca nassula. Classification (NCBI taxonomy): domain Eukaryota; kingdom Metazoa; phylum Mollusca; class Bivalvia; order Lucinida; family Lucinidae; genus Lucinisca; species Lucinisca nassula. The sequence continues at coordinate 553,182 of OY757013.1, read as the reverse complement.
GCAGGTCTGGGTCTACATTGTTTGCCAAGCCTAACCTATGATTCCAGTTCAGATTCTATAGATAACCCTATTACGTATTGATAAGAATATTTCTTATAAATAACTCTTACCTGGTTTTCCGACATGTCTGTGATAGTCACGTGGAATTCAACATTTAAAATCTTACAGGGCTTTATAACTTTGGGCCTATTGTTAACCCTCATCCCGCTGAACAAAACAACCACTACGTTTGCAAACAGCACAGATCCAGATCAGAGCCATCTGATCAGGATCTACACTGTTTGGCATTCAGTTTGTAAATTTGTAGGAATAAATTACATTGAGTAATCTGATTGGTTGAAAGTCAGAAATGGGTGTGGCTAAGTTAATTATTCAGCGAGCTAAAGGATAAACTATCGACCCAATAATGTGTTTATATTAGTCATGATTTCTTCATAATAACCCATAAGACGCCAAGAAAAGTTGTCATTGCGATTGGACGAGTGGATATTTCCAGCCCTGTGTCTTTTTTACCAATTGTAACCTAGTTGACTCTTCCAATTCTATATGTTGGACAAGTCCATTAGTCATATAAGGGGTGGTAGGCCTATTTTTTCGTTTTTATTTTTTTTGACAGAAAATTCTGTTAGCAAATAGTGCAGGGGCTGATCAAACGCCGCATTCTGTGGCATCTGATCTGGGCCTGTACTTTTTGCCAAGGTACCCCTTTAGGGATTTCTCGCCTGCAGTGGGTTGGATGTCATCTGCTGATACTTCTTTTAACCTTTTTAAAAGTACCTTTGCATACAAGCAAACAATGTGGACCCTAATCAACTGCTTCTAAAGGCACAGAGGATCAGTCTGATCTTGGTCCACACTGTTTGCAACAATGAATTTTAATGTAACCAGCTGACAACCAAGCAGACAATTGTTGTGATTTGCGTCTTAAGGGTTAAGTCCACATGTCTTTGGAAAAGAGATTACACCTATTTATCTTTCACATGCCGGGGTCGGCAACATTCTTTCGTGGTGATTGATCATGAAATCTTTTCTACGGTAATTCTCTCCCTTCCTCTGATTCAAGAAGGGCAGTTGTCTGTTTCTGGCAAAAGAATATGCACTGTACTGGTTAATCGCTTACGTATAAGCCTGCCCAGGAAAAGTGTTGATAGGTAAACTGACTGGCTAAAAAATGACCTAAATAGTGTTGACTGGACCGTTAAACTCCAATACAAGCAAATGAAAAAGCAAACACCTCAACTCCTTACCATACTTGGTCTAAAATTTGAAACAAATACAATTTACTACCTGATGTTGTGTCTAAGAATAGCGAGATGAGTGGCCAACAGTTTAGACCCTGATGAGATGTCATATTCTGAAGTGCCTCATCTGGGTCTACACAGTTTGCTAAGAGACCGGCCCGATAGCTCAGTTGGTAGAGTGGCCGCTCCGGGGAATGGGAGGTCACGGGTTCGATCCCGGGCCGCGACATACCAAAGTCGTTAAAAATGGTACTAGCTGCTCCTCGCTTGGCACTCAGATTTACGGGGAAGAGCTAGGACTGGTCGACCCAGTGTCAGGATAACTGGGTGTTGTATCATGCAATGTGTCTGGGACATGATGCTTCAGTGAGGCAGCACTATAAATGTGAGCATTGAGCTCCCTGTCGCAACCAGATACCGTTGTGATATGACTGAAAAATTGTTGAAAGTGACATTAAACCCGAATTCACACACACACTGTTTGCTAAGAACTGTCTTTCTTGCACACCAGACAAGGAAATCCGTGATTTTACCCTGGGATAGAAATTTATGTTCTGACTCTGGTGTTCCGACCCAAAATCGAATATAATCGCATGTTTGATAAATGCACTGGTTGATTACGACTTCGTATGTGCCGTCGTTAAGGTTGACGTCACAGCACGTTACGTGACGTCACTAAACATTCCTGCAGTGTCAAGACAAAACGGCGGACATTGGTAACCGAAGTGACTGCAGCATTAAAAATCCGCGCTAAGAAGTAGAAGGTATGCAAGAAAAAGAATCCAATATGGGTGTGAGGGGTGGATAGAAAAATCTGTCCCTTGGGATCACTGTCGGACATCATTCGGCAAGCCTCGTGATGCCAGACAGTGTCCCTCGGGATGGATTTTTCCATCCACCCCTCACACCCATATAAGATTCTTATATTCCGAATACATACGGTAAATACAGTATCATCTTATATGCTATTTTCAGATTTTACAGTCTGACCTGAATACCAAGATATTTGAAGATTTGTTAGAGTTTGCTAGTGGTAGCCATGTTGGTTTCTCTACAGAGAATGTGGGTGGAAATGTTAGTGAGATCCCTACAGCAGCCCTGGTTACAGGTACAGGAAGATACTTTAAACAATAAAACTAACACTTGGATGATGGAATTGTACTGAATACCATAATGGCCCATTGTATTGGGACAGACAGGCCTAAGCAAACAGTGCAGACCCTGAAGGAACAGTCTGATCAGGGTCTATACTGTTTGCAATTCTGTTGGCACTTTTTTAACTCCTTGCTTCATTGTGAAACAAATTTGCTAAAATTTTATTTTGGAGATGTTTCTTCCAATTTTGTTGGACTTTTACCCCACATTGAGATGAAATGACATCTCAAACCCTTCCGCCCAATGAAATCAATAGCGTTTATAAGCATGGATGGTCTGACGCACACCGCTTTGCCTGGGCAGGCTTAGATCCTCTAAGTGGTTTACCAGTACTGGTGTGCAGTCAGTTTCAGCTCTGCGTGGAAACATCATGCAGCACATCTATTTCTTCAAGCCCCAATGGGCGGGGTCTGAATCCTGAAGAGAAAGACTGCTTTGAATATGTAGGATCATATAAAGGAAAGACTGCTTTGATCATACAGGATCCCGTAAAGGCAAGACTGCTTTGAACATATAGGATCCTATAAAGTCAAGACTGCTTTGAACATTTTTTTTTTTTGGTTTGGGTTTTACGGCCCTTTCAAGATTATTTCACTCATATCGAGCCGATCGTTAATCAGAGGTGGGCGAAAAGCGGAGTACCCGGAGAAAAACCACCTGACCTTCCGTTGCAGAACTTGGCGTCTCACACGTGGCCCGAGCGAGGCGGTGAGAGACCTAATGACTAAGAGTCAGCGCTCTTATCCACTAGGCCACGGAGGCCCGTATTTGCTTTGAACATATAGGATCCTGTAAATGAAAAACTGCTTTGAACATATAGGACCCTGTAAAAGAAAGAATACTGTGAACATATAGGATCCTGTAAAGGAAAAACTGCTTCGAACATACAGGATTCTGTAAAGGAAAGAACGCTTTGAACATTATAGGATCCTGTAAAGGCAAGACTGCTTTGAACGTATAGGATCCTGTAAAGGAGAGACTGCTTTGGAATGGTCGGTTGAAAAGTGTGTTGTGGATACTTGCCAAAGCAACAGAATAGAGGAGTATTTGATAATTTTCCCAATTCCTCCATATATACTTTTATTTGAACTGTCTCGCTGAGATTGTTAAATGAATACCCACAACGTACCGGTAGGTTTTTGTGGAGAACTTACAAAAGTTATTTCTTGATTATCAACAAATACCATATCTGTTTCTTTGCTTTTTTTCATTGGAAATACGATAAAGAAATACTGTAAAGATCCTTATTATTGGGACAGACAAGCCTAAGCAAAAACTGCAGACCCAGATCACACTTTAGGAGCAGTCTTATCAGGGTCTACACTGTTTGCCATTCCATCTGCACGTTTTGGACTCCTTGCTGGATCGTGAAACAAATTTATTAAAATTTTAGGAGAATAACAGCAATTCTTCAAGGTGTCCGAATTTTCAGGATTTTTATGTTAAGAAAATTATCCCTAATTTATCTTCAGTTCTCCTCCTTATCTAGAGCTATCTAATGTAACTTCTACTGCAGGTGTAAATACTCCAGACCATAGTGTCATGTTTACGAATCTAGTTGCTATGTTACAAGAACGTGTGACACCACTGGTAGCCATCTTGAAATCTAAAGACTGTCAGAATGTGAAAGGAATTCTGGGTAGGACACTGGCTCAGCTCCTGGATAATCCAGATATTGTAAGTTTACAGAGTTAGTAATAAAATACTGTAACAGTATACCTTGTGTGGAATGTGACCACACAGACAAGTCTGCTCAGTGGTACAGTCTGATATGTTACCACCTATTATTCTATAGGTTATTTAGATGTGCCCGTTCTTGCCCAGGACCCGCCTCAGTGGCTCACTTAGATGCATATCTGTTGATGATTTTGAGGTAACTGGTTTTATCTCTGCAAGGTTTCGCAACATTGTTTGTAGGAAAATGTCATTCTTTCCCTTAAATTCATTCAGGAATGGCAGTTTGTCAGTTTCTGGTGAATGCATGTGTACTGTTCTAGTTAACCCCTTATGTATAAGCCTGCCCAGGATAAGTGTGGTTAGGTAGAGTGACTGGCTCAACATGACCTAAATATTAAAACACCAAACAAAACAACCAACCAGCTATTAGGATCACCTTACTATTGAGCAGGTTTCTCCAGTCACAAAAGATTACTTTCATATTAGGTTTTTTTTCCTGCCCACTAATGAAACGATTTCTAGAGAGTCCAACAAGTGGGATGGGAGTCTGTATATTCTGTAAGGGATGGACCTTCATGAATAAAGAGCTGTCTCTTAAACAGCTGTGGGTTCTAGACTCACATGTGCGACACCGAGTTCTGCAATGAATGGAAAATGTTTTTGTTTTTTTCTCTGGGTTTTTGTCCACCTATGATTATGGTAACAATCAGCCCAGTGTAAATGAAATAATCTCGAAAGGGATGTAAAACCCAAATAAAAATACTCTGTAGAGATAGCTTGTTCTTCTTTACTCATATTCATGTTTAGTGTTAAAATTCTTTAGGCCACCATTGTTTTCCACAGATTAACATAATGCTCTTTTTCTCACATACTAAAGAAGCCTCCGTGGTGCAGTGGTTATGCTACTCGCCTTGTAAACCAGGGATCGCAGGATCGATCCCGGGCTTCTTCAGACTTTCGGATGAGTCTTTAAACCGAGGTCCCGTCTCCGTATGACCTTAGCTGTTGGTGGGACGTAAATCTAAAACTCACTCACTCTCACATACTAAATTTACCTATGTATTCGGACAGAAGGGCTTGAGCAAACAGTGTAGACCTGATGAGACACCGCAGAATGCGGCTTCTCATCAGGGTCTGTGGCCTCTCATCAGTGTCTACACTGTTTGCCACTCATCTGGCTTTTCTTAGACACAACATCGGATAGTAAATTGTACTTGTTCAAATAAAAAGTATGGTAAGGAGTTAAGGTGTCCCAATACTTAGGGTAAATATGGTATCATCATTGCCTTTGAGACCGAGACATCCCTGTGTTTGCTGGTTAGTGATGGGCACCCTTAAAGGACAGCTAACTTGCGTCTTTTGGTGAGAAGACATTCCATATTATTGGATAGCACCTGCTTTTTACATTAGCTATTCAGAAGTTCAAATTTCTGTGGCTTCTTTATTATGTCTGAATAAAAACCTCCAGTGTGGGGATGCTTTTTATCCCACACCCCACCCTCAAGTGTGGGGATGACTTTTTTATGTCCCCCCCCCCCCCCAAAGTGGCAGGGTATTATGTTATACCCTCCGAAATTTTGAGTGTCCATCCGTCGGCCCATCTGGGTGTCCATCCCGCAGCTCTTCATCATTTTATGACCACTCCATAACTGTGATACCATTTGAGGTATTTTCAGTAAACTTCACACAAATATAAAATACCATGATACAACATGCAGAACACATGAAACTCATGTTTGTCTGCTTTCGATTGCCTTTTGAACATTGAACATAGCCGTTTTAACCATGAACTCATGTCTGTTCCATAATTCAGATAACTTTCAAGATGTTTTCACGAAACTTCACACAAACGTAAAGCACCATGAGATGATTCGCAGAACAGATGAACCATAACTCTGGTTTGCCTACTATTTGTAGTTATCTCCCTTTGAACATTAAACATAGCCATTTCTACCATGTACTCATATTCCCTCTGCAAGTTGACTTGATTTTGCCTCGGGATGCAATCAAATCATCATATTCAGTTTGCATTGAGAAAAACAATCTGTAATTGTTTGTAAGTGGGGACAGGAGATCTCAATCCTCCTTTCCTGTGGTCACGTGGGCTAGGCAAAACCTGGTTTCCCCGAATAACACCTTGACCCTTAGGGTGGGATTTCTCTGTTCTGACTGAACAGTAATGATAGATTCTGTTTGTCATGTAGGCTGTAGATGAGGATGAAGAAGGAAGTATGAGAAATAAAAATCTACCACTTACTTTATCAACACTAGCTACATGGTACACCAACAAATATAAAGTAAGTACTTTATCAACTCTAGCAACGTGGTACACCAACAAACATATAGTAAGTACTTTATCAACAGTAGCAATATGATACACCAACAAACATAAAGTAAGTACTTTATCAACACTGGCAACATGGTACACCAACAAATATAAAGCAATTACTTTATCAACACTAGCAACTTGGTACTCTGACAAATATAAAGTAAGTACTTTATCAACACTAGCAACGTGGTACACCAACAAATATAATGTAAGTACTTTATCAACACTAGCAACATGGTACTCCGACAAATATAAAATAAGTACTTTATCAACACTAGCAACGTGGTATACCATCAAATATAAAGTAAGTACTTTATCAACACTAGCTAAAAGGTACACCAACATATATAGAATAAGTACTTTATCAAGACTAGCAACATGGTACACCATCAACTATAAAGTAAGTACTTTATCAACACTAGCACATGGTACACCATAAAATATAAAGTAAGTACTTTATCAACACTAGCAACATGGTACACCATCAAATATAAAGTAAGTACTTTATCAACAAATATAAATATATCAACACTAGCAACATGGTACACCATCAAATATAAAGTAAGTACTTTATCAACACTGGCAATGTGGTACACCAACAAATATAAAGTAAGTACTTTATCAACACTGGCTACATGGTACACCAACAAATATAAAGTAAGTACTTTATCAACACTAGCAATGTGGTACACCAACAAACAAAGTAAGTACTTTATCAACACTGGCAATGTGGTACACCAACAAATATAAAGTAAGTACTTTATCAACACTAGCAACATGGTACACCATCATATATAAAGTAAGTACTTTATCAACACTAGCAACATGGTACTCCGACAATATAAAATAAGTACTTTATCAACACTACCTACATGGTAAACCAACAAATATAAAGTAAGTACTTATCAACACTAGCAACAAATATAAAGTAAATACTTTATCAACACTAGCTAGCCCCCGCCCATAGGGGCTTGAAGAAATATATGGGCTGCATGATGCTTCCACGCAGAGTTGAATCCGGCCCGCACACTAGTACTGGTAAACCGCTTAGAGGATCTAAGCCTGTCCAGTAACCGCGGTGCGAGGCGGACCGCCCATGCTAATAAACCCTTTTGGTTTCATTGGGCGACAGGGCTTGAAATGTCATTTAATCTCAGTGTCAGGTACAAGTCCCACAAAATTGGAAGCAACGTCTCCAAAATGACCTTTACAGTGTTGATGGGGATGTTAAACCTCAAATTAAACAAATTATGAACACTAGCAACGCAGTACACCAACAAATATTAAGTAAGTACTTTATCAACACTAGCTACATGGTACACCAACAAATATAAAGTATGTACTTTATCAACACTGGAAACATGGAACACCAACAAATATAAAGTAAGTACTTTATCAACTCTATTAATGTGGTACACCAACACCTATAAAGTAAGTACTCTATCAACAGTAGCAACATGGTACAGCAGCAAATATAAAGTATGTACTTTAAAATATAAATTATGTACTTTATCAACACTGGCAACATGGTGTACCACCAAATAAAAGTTAAGTACTCAACACTCACAACTTGGTACACTGACAAATTTCAAGTGAGGACTATATCAAACTGACCATATGGTACATCAACAAATATCTAGTAAGTACTTAATCAACACTGACTACATGGTACACCAACAACTATAAAGTTAGTACTTTTTCTTTCAACACTGGCAACATAGAACACCAACAAATATAAAAAATAAGTACATTATCAACACCTGCATCATGGTACACCATCACATATCAAGTAATTACTTTATCAACACTAGCAACATGGTACACCAACAATTATCAAGTGAGTACTTTATCAACACTGACATCATGGTACACTATTAAATATAAAAAAACACCTTGAAAACACAGACAACATCACACAACAACAAGAGCATACTTTATCAACTGTTGGAACATGGTACACCAACATTTATCAAGAATTGCAAGTTAGTATCTGACCAACACTCATATCATGGTTCACCAACAAATACCACCTAAGTATTTTAACAACACTGGTAACTTGATGCCCCAACAAGTATCAAGTAAAAACTTTATTATTGCTGGCATGATGGTACACAAAAATATGGAAGTACTTTATCAACTCAAGCAACATGCTACACCAACAAATATGAGGTAATTTCTTTATCAACACTAGTATTATGGTACACCAACGTTTAACAATAAGTCCTTTATGAACACTGGCATCATGGTACACCAGCAAATATCAAGTAAGTAGTCACCAGAAGGGTTACAGAAGCTGTCTGCTATGATAGACACATCTGTATTAGTTAGCAGTTACTGTAATTATTGCAACATTTCAGTTATTTACTGTATGTGGGATAGTGCAACTAGCTTTGTCACTCAGTTGGATTTCAACATGCAGCATCTTATCAAAAATATTCTTATCATTCTTTGTATAAACACATGACTGGATTTAAAAAAACAGAGGAAGTTGCAGTAAGTCTCAATTGCTGACGCTGTCAAGCTTATGAATTTTTCCTCACATGTTGTTTTGTTTTCTTTTTGGTATAAGTTTCATTTATCAATGAGAATTTATATGTGTTTTTGTATTGCAAACAAACAGATCCCCACCCTTGCATGAAAAAGATGACAGATATTAAGTCTGTAGCCAGTCAATAATATTGTTGTTTTTATCTCACAGGCAAGCACATCTTCCCCCAAGAAGAGAAAGATGAGAGATGTTAGTTTATACTAATTATACCCCCGACATACAAAGTATGTCAGGGGGTATATAGTTTTCGTCTTTCCGTCCGTTCGTTGGTTGGTTCGTTCGTTTGTCGTTCGTTCGTTCATACTTCCCTCTGTCCCGCCGTTCGTCAACCTTTACATCAAAGTTTTGCGTTAAACCTTTTTGATTGCTCATATCTCTGTAACCACATGTTAGATTCTCTTCATATTTGGTTAAGGATATCTCTATAGCATTACCTTTCATATGTAATATCTAAGCCCCTGGGTGGGCTGTCTGTCCGTTTGTCAACTTTTACGTCAAAGTTTTGTGTTAAACCTTTTTGATTGCTCATATCTCTGTCACCACATGTTGGATTCTCTTCATATTTGGAAGAGGATATCTCTATAGCATTACCTTTCATATGGAATATCTAAGCCCCTGGGTGGGCTGTCCGTCCGTTTGTCAACTTTTACGTCAAAGTTTTGTGTTAAACCTTTTTGATTGCTCATATCTCTATCACAAGATCGCACAATAGTATATGGTACAGGATTTGATAACTGTTTTCATTATACTCCTTGCATACAAATTATATCAAAGGTTATAGTTTTTGTCTTTCCATCTGTTCATTATTAGTTAGTTTGTTCTTTCTTTATGCTCTGACCCTTGTCAGATTTGTCAGCTTATATATTGGTCTTGTGATCTTAGAAACTACAGCGACTAGAACTGTTAAATTTTGCATAATATTTTCTCTTGAAATGCAGACAATAATAAATGCAAGTAATAATAAAAAAATGCATTGCTTTATTATGTCATTTTACAGCTACTTTAATTCAGCAAATGTTCTATGACAGCCTATACGTTTGTTGTTTCCAGGTAAAATTGTTCCAAACTGCAACAAACTTAAATGAGTATTACAAATACATTTAAAATATCAATATCACCCCTTAGGTTACACTCTGCTTCTTCTGTACGGATTCCCCATTCTATTAAGAACTTTAATACTACGTTGCCTTCGGTATTGGTTAGACCCTTAAATTTGTCTTCTGTAACTTCAGTTAATCTCAAAGGAGCAGGCAATACCAATGTTTTTGGGAGTAGTCTTCGTATAAGACTATCTCCTCTCAAATCGCCCATCCTTCGAAAATATACTAATCCGTGGAAAAGAAGTGGAATGTATCCTAGTATTTCTAAGTGCAATGCCAAGAGGTGCAGATGTTGTTCGCATTTAAGCACTGAGTCTACCGTTACTTCATCTGTAAACGGTAGACGCTTCTCTGTAGTTAACATGTCTGATTTGACATGACAGTCTACAGATTTAATTTATCTAATTACTTGACGTGCTGCAAACTGTAATATGCAGTACGTCGGTCAAACTAACCGCATGCTTAAAACTAGATTGAACGAGCATTATCGTAGAATGAGTAAGCCTAAGAAAACTGACACTTTTTTGTACCGTCACTTTCGACGTACAGGTCATTCTGTAAATAACATTTTAATTCAACCAGTGGAAAACTTTATTACGATGCAAATTCTACATCTAGATTCAAAATAATCAAAAGACATGAAGCTGAACTGAAATGGATTAAATTTTTACAGACCCCTTTTCCACTGGGATTTAATGACAACATTTATCATGAGGGTAATATTTCCAGAATGCCGGACTTTGATATTTTCTCACTCCTGGAATGTCGAAAACGCAGAACTAGATCTCACGGCACCAGGAAAAATGGTAACTTTAAACGTAAATCACGTGCATTTAAACGAAACAATACTAGACTGAAGTGACTGTCAATTATATTATTAAATCATGGACGCTACTCTATGCTTTCATTTTTAAGTTCATTACCCGTTTCTGTTTTACGTCTTCTGGACACCGAGGCGAATAAATTCTACGATAGTTCTCATCAGTTATATGATGCGGCTCTCTTAACTAGAGGCTATACTCAGCATACTCTCCGTCCTTACATTGATTCTGAAATTAATCATAAACGCCATTTCTTCAAAATATCCTTCATTAATAAGGGTATGGATTTTATAGATTTGCCCAGTATCTTCCGTGAGAGATCGGTGCTTTCTTCCATTCCTGCTTATTTTCAAAATACTGAAACACCTATAATTTGCTATAAATATAACAAACCTGTTAGATCTATCATTTTTAATTTCAATAAACTTGTTTCAGATCTTGATATTGATACTAATACTCCTGATTCATGTGATTGTAAAAACTCAAAGTATTGCTATCCTGCTGCTGGTCATGTTATTACTGGCAATTTGAAAATTATTCCTGATTCTAGGATAAGGAATATAATTTCTAAAGGACCGAAATATCGGTTTCCTCAGTAAATGTAGAGATGAAATCGCTGCTTCCTTGAATGAATTCGGTAATCGATGGTGTAAGCGAGAGTATGTTGAGCATAAAGCCCTTAAGGACTGGAAACTTAGCATTTTAAAACTAGTGAATAAACGCATTTCTTTCTATTCTCAAAATACTAACTTATTACCTCCTAAGGCCAAGACGTCTTTACGTCATCTTAAACTAGGTATTCAAGAATTTCATAAGAAGTTTGTTTTGGCCCCTGCAGACAAGGCCGCTAACAATGTCGTTGTTGTGTGACGGCTCCACTATGTTAACATGCTTAAGCAGGAGCTTGGTGGTACTAAGGCCTATGAACTTCAGCCTTTAGCTGAAGAGAGAGCTATAGTAGATAAACATGTTTGTCTTTCAGCCACCAAGTTTGCTGTGTGTGTTAACGAAGGCCAAGACAAGCTTCCTACGCTATACTGGTTACCAAAACTTCATAAAAAACCTTACAAAGCACGGTTTATTGCAAATTCTAGCTCTTGCACTACCACTGAACATTCTAAATTATTAACTTCCTATCTTACTGCTATTAAAACGCATGTAATTAAATATTGTGATAAAGTCTTTGAAAGATCAGGAAGAAATCTGTTTTGGTCTATAAAAAATTCGAATGAGGTTTTAAATAAATTGAAATCTAGACATTTTCGTGCTTCTAGTCTGTCTACCTACGATTTTTCCACTCTTTACACTACACTTCCTCATAATCTTATAAAAGAAAAGCTTAATGATTTAATTGAATGGGCTTTTCACAGAGAAGATTCTCTCTATCTTGCATGTAATGTCAGAAATGCATTTTTCACTTCTAAAGAGCATAAGAATTATACACTTTGGTCATGTCAGAAAGTGTGTGATGCCCTCACCTTTCTACTTGACAATATTTATATTAGATTCGGTACTAAGTTATTTAGACAAATTGTGGGTATTCCGTTAAGTACTAATTGCACACCTCTTGTGGTTGATCTGTTCTTGTATTGTTATGAAAGAGACTTCATTTTGTCGCTTTCCATTGATAACCAATCTGAAATTATTGAAGCTTTTAGCTCTACTTCTAGATATTTAGATGATTTATTAAATATTGATAATACCTATTTTGATGGTTTGATCAGTCAGATTTACCCCCTAGAACTTCAGTTAAATAAAGCAAATTCTTCTGATACTGAGGCCCCGTTTTTGGATTTACATCTATCTATTGTAGATGGATTTGTTTCGTGCAAAATTTATGATAAACGCGATGACTTTGATTTTGAGATTGTAAATTTTCCTTTTTTGGATGGTGATGTTCCTCGTGCGCCATCCTATGGCGTTTATATTTCGCAATTAATTCCATTTGCTAGAGTGTGTAGTCATGTAACTGACTTCAACACTCGTAATGAATTATTAACGGCTAAACTCCTTAATCAGGGTTATTAGTACCATAAACTATGCAAAGCCTTTTCAAAATTTTATAGACTCCATTCTGATTTAATTTCAAAATTCAATATTGGACTTAAATCTCTTCTGCAACAAGGTCTATCGGAACCCAAATTTTATGGTGACTTAGTATATAAATTCAGAAAAATATATAACCGCAATGACTTCAGCACCCAATTTCGTAAAATCATTCTTCGATATAAAAAGATTGGGTACAACATGGATATTATACGACAGACTGCATGCATGGTAGTTAACCCAATCACGGTTGGCAACTTTGCTTCCCTCTTTAATTGCACGCCGGTGGGTCTGGCCTCAGATTCTATGACGGCTCCAACGTAAAGGTTTATTGAAAATTAGAGAGCTAATGTTGGTTGGTGCCTGATGTTTGTCTCTGGTCGGGCTCATCGGAGTCTAACTGTTGGTTTTCTTTTGCTCCAGCATTTCAGTGGTTTCTTGCTGTTGAGTCCTCACCGTTGTCTCACCTCTGTGGTTCTTTGATTTTTGTGTTCACGGAGATGTTGCACTGATGAGTTAGGAGGCCTTCATGCGGACTGAACAAATTATTTGTCTAAATCGCGACGGAAGTAAGGGCGAGGATTGTGGCCACGTAAAATCGATTTAAGCCCCCCAGTGGAAATCTTCCACTGACCGTTCCAAGGCAGCTCTTCTGTGGCGATTTATTTATGTTGTTGTTTGTTACTTACTGTGTGTATCACTTGTGTCTTTTGGTTTTGGATGGCCATATGGCCATTTAGTGGGAAAGTAGCTGTCCTTATGGCCTTCCTTTGTTTAGGTTTCCATTATGGTCTGGTCGCTTAATGTTTGTATTTCTTTCCCTTTGGTGTCTTTTATGGGTGGAGTAAGTTAATTGTATCTATTCCTGATCTTTGTTTTACTTCTACTTTACATTATTATTATTCAGCAAAGACAAGCAGTTTCATCTATGCATATGATAAATTATACTATATTTGTTGAAATGCAATAGTTATTCTCAGTGGACTAAATGGAAAGTTTATATGGAAAGGTTCAATGCTACAAACCAATTTTCATTCCCACTAAAAGGGGAAGGCACTGGTCGGGGGTATACGTGCCCCACTGGGCACTTTCTCTAGTTTACTTTAGTTTGATTGCGATGGAAGCTTCAAGCTTATTTAATCGCTCTCGAACACTCATTCTTGATGTTTTCACGCGCGCGAGAGGGAGGCAGTGACTATAACACCACTGCTACCCATTTACACCTGGGTGGAGTGAGGCAGTGTCATTACGTGTCTTGCCCAAGGACACACCTCGATACCGGGTGCCGGATTCGAACGCACAACCTCTCGATCATGACTCGAACGCGTTAACCAGAGATGTTAAGTCTGTAACCAGTCAATAATATTGTTGTTTTTATCTCACAGACAAGCACAACATCTTCCCCCAAGAAGAGAAAGATGAGAGATGGGAAGTCTGTAGTCAGTCATAATATTGTTGTTTTTATCTCATAGACAAGCACATCTTCCCCCAAGAAGAGAAAGATGAGAGTTGGGAAGTCTGTAGCCAGTCAATAATATTGTTGTTTTTATCTCACAGTCAAGCACCACATCTTCCCCCAAGAAGAGAAAGATGAGAGATGTTAAGTCTGTAGCCAGTCAATAATATTGTTGTTTTTATCTCACAGACAAGCACATCTTCCCCCAAGAAGAGAAAGATGAGAGATGGGAAGTCTGTAGCCAGTCAATAATATTGTTGTTTTTATCTCACAGACAAGCACATCTTCCCCCAAGAAGAGAAAGATGAGAGATGGGAAGTCTGTAGCCAGTGATGAGGTGCCACCAGTGGTTGTGGTGTTTGAAGATTTTGAGAGTTTTGTTCCTCGAGTAGTGCAAGATTTCATCACCATTGCCAGGTAAATTGTGTTCGGTTCCCCAAAATCTTGTAAGAAAACATAGATCTCAAGCATAGTAATCCTTAACCCTTATCTTGCTGAATATTCATTTAAGCCACACCCATTTCTGTCTATCAGCCAATCAAATTACTTGATGTAATTTATTGCTACAAATTCATAAACTGAATGCCAAACAGTGTAGATCCTGATCAGATGGCTTCTGAAGCCATCTGATCTGGATTTACACTGTTTGCAAAGATAGGGAGTGTCGTGAACAGCAAGATAAGGATTAACATGTTTAACATGGTCAACTTGACTCCAATTTCCAAAATTCTGTCATGTCTGCTTTTAGCATGGTCTGATTTGGGGATCAGGTTTTCCATCCATTTGTTTGATTATTCGTTTGTCCATCCATCAACATTTGCATTCATCCTAACATTGATTCTAATGTTCAAGGCCATTTCTAAAGAACTGTTAATAGCTTCGTTTTTATCAATACACTTTCTACATTATAATGTTATTAATTAAGTAATTTCATTTTGGTCCAGTTACAGGTCCGAGGTCTGCTGTATTGGCCCGAGGCTGAAGGCCAAGGCCAATACATCCGACCGAGGACCTGTTACTGGGTCAGTGCAAAATTGCTTGATTAATGAAAATTTTATTAATTGACACCATTTAAAACATGATTATTGATTTTTGAACTCAGTGTTAATACAGGATAGTCAATTAATAATACTTGGTGCAAACTTGCATCTAGGGATAGCAACTTTAATGCAAGCATCCATGTTTGAAATTGACCTACATTTCATGGTTCACTGACTTCATGAAATGGTCTCCACCTTAGTTTAAGTATTGTTTCATTAGAAAAATGAGTTTACGTTGAGGAAACATAGTACAGGCTTGCATCTATGGTTTACAACTTTAATGCAAGCATCCATATTTGTCCTTGACCTACATTTTATGGCTGAACAACTGTGAAATAATGCCTCAAACCTAGTGTAAATCCTAGTGTTCAAGTATGTTTCTTTAGAGCTTTAAGAGCTACGGTACATTAATGATACTTGATGCATAGTTGCATCGTAGGATACCTATCTGAATGCATGCTTTGAACTATGATTATACCCCCGGCATACGAAGTATGTCAGGGGGTATATAGTTTTCGTCTTTCTGTCCGTTCGTTAGTTCTTTCGTTCGTTACTTTGTTCGTTTCTTCGTTTGAACTTCCGTTCGTCCCGCCGTTCGTCAACCTTTACGTCAAAGTTTTGCGTTAAACCTTTTCGATTGCTCATATCTCCTTTACCACATGTTAGATTCTCTTCATATTTGGTAATGCATATCTCTATAGCATTACTTTTCGTATGGAATATCTAAGCCCCTGGGTCAAGCCCCTGGGTGGGCTGTCCGTCCGTTTGTCAACTTTTATGTCAAAGTTTTATGTTAAACCTATTTGATTGCTCATATCTCTGTAACCACATGTTGGGTTCTCTTCATATTTGATACAGGATATCTCTATAGCTTTACCAATCAATTTGAATATCTAAGCCGCTGGGTCAAGCCCTTGGGTGGGCTGTCCGTTCATCAACGTTTACGTCAAAGTTTTGCGTTAAACCTTTTTGATTGCTCATATCTTTGTAACCACATGTTAAATTCTCTTCATATTTAGTAAAGGGTATCTCTATAGCATTACCTTTCGTATGGAATTTCTAAGCCCCTGGGTCAAGCCCCTGGGTGGGCTGTCCGTCGGTTTGTCAACTTTTACGTCAAAGTTTTGTGTTGAACCTTTTTGATTGCTCATATCTATGTAACCACATGTTGGATTCTCTTCATATTTGGTACAGGATATCTCTATAGCATTACCTTTTATTTGGAATATCTAAGCTCCCTGGTCAAGCCCCTGGGTGGGCTGTCTGTCCGTCTGTCCATTCATCAACGTGCACGTCAAAGTTTTGTGTTAAACCTTTTTGATTGCTCATATCTTTGTAACCACATGTTGCATTCTCTTCATATTTGGTAAAGGGTATCTCTATAGCATTTCCTTTCATATGGAATATCTAAGCCCCTGGGTCAAGCCCATGGGTGGGCTGTCCGTCAGTTTGTCAACTTTTACGTCCAAGTTTTTTTTGTTAAACCTTTTTGATTCCTTATATCTCTGTAACCACATGTTGGATTCTCTTCATATTTGGTACAAGATATTTCTATAGCATTACCTTTTATTTGGAACATCTAAGCTCCCAGGTCAAGCCCCTGGGTGGGCTGTCTATCCGTTCGTCTGTTCATCAACATATACGTCAAAGTTTTGCGTTCAACCGTTTTGATTGCTCATATCTCTGTAACCACATGTTACATTCTCTTCATATTTGGTAAAGGATATCTCTATAACGTTATCATTCATATGGATTATCTAAGCTTCTGGTTGGCTGTCCATCTTTTCTTTGACTTTTACGTCAAAGTTTTGGTTAAACCTTTTTCATTGGTGATATCTCTGTAACCATGTTAGAATCTCTATGTATTTGGTACAGGATATCTCTATAACATTACCTTTTATATGGAAGATGGCCTGTATATGCAAAGAAGCTTTTGACATTTCCATTTTCAGCTGAGGCGATGGCACTGGCGGGGGGTATATGTTCCCCGCTGGGCACTTTGTCTAGTTTTCATGTCACTGACTTTGTCAAAATGTAATATTTTGGTCTGCTATGTCAGATTTGGACTTCATATGTGCAACATGGGTTTTGGGCGAAATTCTTGTTGTTCAGTTATTTCCACAGCATCAGATAACTTTGTTTTAAATGAGAATCTCTGCTATTTCATCATTTTACTCTCAATGAGAATCTCTGCTATTTCATCATTTTACTCTCAATGAGAATCTCTGCTATTTCATCATTTTACTCTCAATGAGAATCTCTGCTATTTCATCATTTTACTCTCAATGAGAATCTCTGCTATTTCATCATTTTACTCTCAATGAGAATCTCTGCTATTTCATCATTTTACTCTCAATGAGAATCTCTGCTATTTCATCATTTTACTCTCAATGAGAATCTCTGCTATTTCATCATTTTACTCTCAATGAGAATCTCTGCTATTTCATCATTTTACTCTCAATGAGAATCTCTGCTATTTCATCATTTTACTCTCAATGAGAATCTCTGCTATTTCATCATTTTACTCTCAATGAGAATCTCTGCTATTTCATCATTTTACTCTCAATGAGAATCTCTGTTATTTCATCATTTTACTCTCAATGAGAATCTCTGCTATTTCATCATTTTACTCTCAATGAGAATCTCTGCTATTTCATCATTTTACACTATTAACCATTTATCTTCTTCTTTCTACTCATCTACTATGTATTCTATCTCCTTGGATACCAGACACCAGAAAATGCCCCTCAAGGTTTGCCATGTTGATGATATTGAAGATGAATGGATACACCTGGCAGATGTTTCTGCCATTTTTCAAAGGGGAACAACTTTCGGGACTTCCGTTTGCTTTTCTATAAACTCTTTTCCACTGAAAAAGTGGTCTACTCTTGAAGGAAAAGAATTGCTCCTCTGGAGCATTTTTTTTCCTTTAAGAGTTGACCCCTATTGACATGGAGACAAAATACTTTTGCAGGAGTTGCCTCCCCATGAAGGTGTATCCATTGCCTTTGACCCAACCCATCAATATTACAGCTATACTACATGAATAAAAACAGATAAGGTGGGAATTTGATGATGAAGGCTAATATTTGTTAATTCTCCATAAAAACATGATGTGGGTATTCATTTGAACTGCCTCGGTGAGGCGAATGAATACCCAAAACATAGGTATTGCTTGCTTGATAATGGTTTAACATCCCCATCAACACTATTCAGGTCATTTTGGAGACATTGCTTCCAATTTTAAGGGACTTTTACCTGACATTGAGATGAAATGACATCTCAGTCCCAGCCACCCAATGAAACCAGTATGGTTTATATGCATGGACAGGCCGACACACACCACTTTGCCTGGGCAGGCTTAGACCCTTTTAAGTGGTTTACTAGTACTCTGGTGCGATTGGTTTCAGCTCTGCATGCAAGTATTAAACAGCCCAATCTATTTCTCCAAGCCCTGATGGGCGGGGGCAAACAACATAGGAAACAAGGAAAATTATCCTTTAATTATCAGCAGATTACCAACCTTATCTGGAGCTGTGTACATGTACTTGTTATATTACAGTACCTACATCAGCCAGCTCCCCCTGGTGTTCGTGTTTGGTATTGCCACCTCAGTCTCGGCTGTTCATCGTCTACTGCCAAATGAAGTGTCCTCATTACTATGTATGGAGAAATTCCAGGCACCACCCTCTACAGAGTACCTTACTTTAGTCATTAATCAGGTATGTTTTGAATACCAATAGCAAAAAGCAAATGAAGTGTCCTCATTACTCTGTATGGAGAAATTTCAGGCACCACCCTCTACAGAGTACCTCACTCTGGTCATTAATCAGGTATGTTTTGAATACCACCAGCAAAAAGCAAATTAAGTGTCCTCGTTACTCTGTGTGGAGAAATTTTTGGCACCACCCTCTACAGAGTACCTCATTCTGGTCATTAATCAGGTATGTTTTGAATACCACCAGCAGAAGCAAATGAAGTGTCCTCGTTACTCTGTATGGAGAAATTTCAGGCACCACCCTCTGCAGAGTACCTCACTCTGGTCATTAATCAGGTATGTTTTGAATATCACCAGCAGAAAGCAAATGAAGTGTCCTCATTACTCTGTATGGAGAAATTTCAGGCACCACCCACTACAGAAAACCTCAATATGGTCATTAATCAGGTATGTTTTGATACCCACCAGCAAAAAGCAAAAACATTTGTTATGACATCTGGCTCAGAGAAACATAACATGAAGTGGTGTTTGACTTGCTTTTTATATGTCAGTTTGATCTACTGCCACACTGCAATAGAAAATAACAATGAATAGATTTACTCTTTATCCAACTGAGTTTGAAAAGTCGAGGACAACATTGCAGAATATGTCATTATTCTCTCTGTCACAGTCATACTGGTGGATAGAATATCTTTAACTCATTTTGCACTAGAAACTCCAAAACGAGCTACTGGCAACCGGTGCAGGTTTTCTCATGACATGGTTTGTATTATAATGTTATTAATCAAGTAATTTCATATTGGCCCAGTTACAGGTCCGAGGTCAGCTGTATTGAACTGAGAAATTACTTGATTAATGACAATTTTATTTATTAACAAGTTCAAGTTCCCGTTCAAGTTCCTCTTGCTGCTGTTCAGACAAAAGTTCACAATGAATTGCCCGCAAGAATGTCCATCATGTCTACGGCAGAAAGAACATTTCACATCGTTTTTCTTGCTGGGACCTTCTATTGAACAAACCCTTGATTTTCCATTATTTGAAAGTTCTTTTCCGTAATTCTACATTTGTTAAAAAGTGTAAAACACTCCAAAAATTAACTTTACACGGCATCCGCCATTGTTGTTTGTCACATGTGAAAAGACAAAGCAACCACATGATTATTAGATCGGCTTATTAGCCAATCAAGTTCAAGAATATTCTGTATTGATCGCAGGTCACTGATATTAGTATGGGGTCAAGCTCGTATTAGCCGAGGTCAACTTGCATTTACTGTATGAAGAAGAAAAGAGCCATATCTTGTGGACCGATTTCTCTATATGTATACTATATACATAATTGTTAATTAATAATGTTCTGTTTATGATAGATGCATCTTGTCCTATGAATATTTTCAAACAATTTCTTTCATGGCACATTTTGTATTGTGAAACAGAGGCTATTCTGAATTGGTTTATGTTTAATGCTGAATAAAGTTTGTTATGTTGTGACATTAACCCTAAAGATGCTTAATAAACCTGCATCAGAAAAAGATGTCTGTTTATGTTACCTGCTAAATTTTCTTTTAAACTTTTCAAACTTTTTTAAATACAAGTAAACAGTGTGGACCGGAAAAGACGGTTTCAGGCAAACAGTGTGCACCCAGATCAGACTGCTCCAGGCAAACAGTGTGCACCCAGATCAGAAGGCTCCAGCAGGAGCAGTCTGACCTTGGTCCACCCTGTTTGCTATAATGACTTCTAAAGTAACCGGCAGACAACAGAGCAGACAACAATTGGTATTATATTGTTTAAATATTTCAGATTCTGATGACACCAAAATTTCCCTTCAAACTCGGAGGCAAGGTGTTTCAGCTTCTCCTAGATATATTTCTCTATCACGACTTCTCTGTATTAAACTTCAATAAAGGATTGAGGGTATGTTCTACAGATAAACTTTTTAAAAGCTTTGCAGCCCCCGCCCATAGGGGCTTGAAGAAATATATGGGCTGCAAGATGCTTCCACGCAGAGCTGAATCCGGCCCGCACACTAGTACTGGTAAACCGCTTAGAGGATCTAAGCCTGTCCAGGAACCGCGGTGCGAGGCGGACCGTCCATGCTAATAAACCCTATTGGTTTCATTGGGCGACAGGGATTGAGATGTTATTTCATCTCAATGTCGGGTAAAAGTCCCACAAAATTGGAAGCAACGTCTCCAAAATGACCTTTACAGTGTTGACGGGGACGTTAAACCTCATATCAATCAATCAATCAAATTTAAAAGCTTTGTTCATGTGTTCATTGTGGGGCCCCACCCATCAGGGCTTGAAGATATAAAAGGGATGCATGATGCTTCCACGCAGACCTGAAACCGACCCACACAAATGTACTGGTAAACTGCATAGAGAATCTAAGCCTGTCCAGGCAAAGCGGTGCGAGCCGGCCCGTCCATGCTTTTAAACCCTATTGGTTTAATTGAGATGTAATTTCAACTCAAATGTCGGGTAAAAGTCCCACAAAATTGGAAGCAACGTCTCCAAACTGACCTTTACAGTGTTGATGGGGACGTTTGATGGGGAAAAACAAACTTTTTCATTGTGGATTGAGATTAATTAAAAAAAAACTTGATTAGTTACAAAACAAAAAAAGAATAAGTGACATGAAATGGTAATTTTTAGCTCACCTGAGCGGAGGCTCCGGGGGAGCTATTGTGATCGCTCACCGTCCGTAGTCGTCCGTCCATCCATCGGTCCGACCGTCTGTCTGTTCGTCCACAATTCCTTTATATGAAATCTCCTCCTAAACCATTGAACAGATTTTGAACAAACTTGGCAGAAATTATCTTTTTTTTTTTAGGGGGGGGGGGGTTTACAGCCCTTTCAAGATTATTTCACTCATATTGAGCGGATTGTTAATCAGAGGTGGGCAAAAACTGGAGTACCCGGAGAAAAATCACCTGATCTTCCGTTGCAGAACTTGGCGTCTCACGTGACCCGAGCGAGGCTCAAACCCACAGCGCTGAGAGACCTAATTCACTAGGCCACAGAGGCCCGTTGAAATTATCTTTGGGTGGTCCTCTCTCAAAATTGTCCAAAGAATTCCATTCCATGTTAAAAACTCTGGTTGCCATGACCATGAAAAGGGGAAAATAAAAAAAACCTTTAAAACCGTCTTTGATATTTGGTACGAAGATTCATCTAGTGGACGTGTACCACCCACTCCACTACATAAAAGGCCCAATATCTCAGAAACCGTTCAGATCCCCACCATTAAACCATATATAGTCTTATTCCTTATGATAAGACACATTCAGTGATACCATCCTAGGGGTCTCCCAGGTTGCACCGGGGCCAAGCCCCACCCCTCCACTTCACAGAAGGCCAAATATATGAGAAACTATTTAGAGCCCCACCCCTAAATCATATATATTCATGTCCCTTATGATAAGACGCATACAGTGACTCCAACGTGGGTGCCCATGGGTTGCCCGGGGGCATGTCCCGGGTCATGTCCCTCCCGTCCACTTTATAAAAAGTCATATATATCAGAAACCTTAAAGATACCAACCCCTAAACCATATATTTTCTTGTTCCTTATGGTAAGACTTTTTTTTTGCTGGGGCAATGTGCTGGGTCCATGACCCACCCCTCCACTTCATAAAATGCCATATATCATAGAAGCTATACAGATCCCCACCCGATAATCATATACATTCTTGTTCCTTATGATTAGACAAATTTAGTCATACAAACTTGTGGGGTCCACAGGGGCTGTTCCTCTCCCTCTTCCCTCATATCTTTTAAACCCTTCAGATCCCCACCCCTAATCAATATATATTCTTGGTCCTTCTGATAAGACACATTCAGTGACAACAATCTTGGGCTTCCTGATGTCCGGCAGAAGCCTCCATGGTTTAGTGGTTACGCTACTCGCCATGTAAACCAGGGGTCGCAGGATCAATCCCGGGCTTCTCCAGACGTTCGGATGAGTCTTTAAACTGAGGTCCCGTCTCCTTGAGACCTTAGCTGTTGGTGGCACATAAAACACTCACTCCTGGTGTCCGGCGGGGCCATGTCATAACCCCTCCACTGCCAAAAAGGCCTTACATCTCAGAAACTGTACAGATTCCCACCCCTAAACCATATAAACGTTGTTCCTTATGATACGGTGCATTCATTGATACCAACCAGGCTCTGTTAGGTCCATGCCTCACCCCCTGCACTTCATAAAATGCCTAATATTTAAGATACATAGTCCACATTGGTGCTCATTTGGGTATGGGGGCTCGTTTGGGAGACTTCATAAGCAGAAGATTAAACTCAAATCATGTTCAAATACATGGTTGCCAGTGAGCAGTGCCCACCTGAGTTCTGGTGAGCGTATTGGCCCATGGGCCTCTTGTTTAGATTTGTTTTGGTATTTCCCGTGTTTCTGCTAATCTCAAGACAGTTCTAACCAGTACCCACCGTCTGTATTTGAGCAAAAATATGGAAAGTAATGTATACTCTTGTAAATGCCACTTTTCCCTATTAACATGATAACAACTATAAATATTGTCCTGTAGATCAGTCATGCACTAAGTATTTATAAATGATTTATAACTGTAATGATCAAAATAATGTCAATAAATGTCAAAGTGTCTTTTAAGATGGAGCAGTATACCTGAAATTCACAAAAGAAGACCATTCTAATGGAAAAATATATAGCCTTCACCAATTTTGTCCTGAATAGAATGTTTCATCTTTTATTTAGCAGAAGTCCATTTCAAAATTCAGGGATGTGAGTCAGAGTCATTTTCAGAATTTTTTTAGCAAATAACTGAACTTTTTTGCAAAAAATTAAGTACCTGCTTTCAGCAGCGTCTAGTCATGGTCTGTTCTATTGTCCAGACCTAGTCATACCTTCTATCTCTACAGCACTTTATTGATATGCAACTTTTATTATGCAGTGTTTCCTTTTGGCCTGTAATACACTTAGTTATTTTTTTTTATGTTTGCAAACAACAAAAGATGTAAATCAGCCTGTGAATAGTACAATACTGTAATGATCCTAAGTATTGGGACAGACAAGCCTAAGCAAACAGTACAGACCAGAATCAGACTGCTCCTGAAGGAGGGTATCCAGTGTTCGCTATTCTATCGGCACCTCTTGGACTCCTTGCTGGATTGTAAAACAAAATTTGTTAGAATTTTAGGAATATTACAGCAAGTCCTCAAGGTGTCCAAATTCTTATGATTTTACAATACCTATATTTTCTATACCTATCCTTTCAAGACTATTGTTAGTTTATACAGCTAAGCACATCTGTTTAAGTCTTGCCTGGTAGACAGTTTCCTCTTGGCATGACTAATTTTTATTGCTTTCTTTTAGTTTGCCATGTTAGATCACTACTTCACAATGCCTGTTAGCCAGCTCTGCTGCTCGCTGGAGGATGTTTCTGGACTTGTCAAGAATATGAATCCTGACAGTATTGAGAAAGTCAGAATGTTGGGATCATTTAGAAGGTAATGTCAGTCAGTGTTATCAGACAAATTTCAGAAATGCTGTAATGAGTTAGCTTTATTTTGAACAGTTCTAAGTCTTTTGATTGTTTTCAAATGAAAACAATCAAAGACTTAGAACTGTTAAAAATATTTGAAAACAATCAAAGACTTAAAAATGTTCAAAATGAAGCAAAATTATTACAGCAGTTATTATTCCATCTTTCTTTGGGATGTTGAGCACCTATCCCTGGCTCAAGAAGCTGAAGAATGTCACCTGGTCCAGTCAGTTTTATGCCCGTAGTTTGGGAGTTTACCAAGCAGAATTTTCAGTAACTTTTGTAAACAGTGTTTGTTTCCAGGGTGAATTCTTCGCAATTTCCAAACACAGCTAACTGGTGTGTTATTAGTGTAGTGTATGACATACTTATGTTGCTCTTACGTTTACTGAACAAACATGTACATTGGTATCTTGATTGATTGATTGGTTGATTGATTGATTGTTTTGGGTGTTATGATACATCAACCCTTGTGGGTCATTTTTTTCATCTCCCAGAGAAAGGGAGGAAAAGAGATAGAAGAGATAGTAGAGGAGATGAAAGTGAGACAGGGAGAAAGAGGAAAATGAATGGAAGTGTAGAAACAGAAGAAATAACATTTTCCTCTCTACCCTTACCTGCTGCAAGGACGGCAGGCCTTCTCCAACTGTAAGCCAATATCAGTTGGACACCCCAGTGATGCAAGATACACCTCACCTTTACCTCACCTTTACCTCATCCAACCACACCAGCATTGGTATCTTGAACTGGCCTCCGTGGCCTAATGGGTAAGAGCTCTTACTCTTAATCATTAGGCCTCTCACAGCTGTGGGTTTTGAGCCTTGCTTGGGTTATATGTGAGACACCAAGTTCTGCAACAGAAGGTCAGGTATTTATTCTCCAGGTACTCCAGTTTTTGTTCACCTCTTATTAAAGATGGGCTGGAAATGACTGTAAAATCAAAATAAAAAAAAAAAACATCAGTATCTTGATTATAAATAGCAATTATTGCTTACATCATTCAGGCATGCAATATTTCATCTACTTTTGTTTTCTAAATATCTTTGTCATTTTACTTAGTCAATGAAGAGCACTGAAGGGAAATAATTAGATTATCTGCACCTCCTAGTACAGTCAAAGACCATGTTCACTTTGTTCAGTCAATCACTGCATTTTCTGTCTGTATGAGCTTCTTCTAACCCAGTTGCCAGCCGGTTTTTAGCTAGCCTTACGAAAGTAAGGGGGAGCTATTGCCATACCCCCGGGCGTCCGGCGTCGGCGTCCGCATTTGGTTAAAGTTTACCTGCAAGCTCTTATATGTGATGTTTGTCAACTTTATTTTGAATATATAATTAATAATTGCTAAAAAAACAATATTTAACATTATCATTGTACTTCATTTTACAGGTTTTTTAGCTTAAATTGGACTTTTTGAGGAGTTAATATTTTCCTCTGTATTACCTCCCTTACTTCTCTGTGTTAAAGTTTACCTGCAAGCTGCGTGGGTTCAAATCCCGGGGGGGGGGGGGGGAACCTTTTTTTTTTTTTTCTTCTTTTCTTTTTTCTTTTTAAAAACATAGCAGGGTCTGGGGCTCAAGGTCAAGGTCACTGTGGCTTTTTTTAGAAAAACATTGTCATCGCTCTAGCGCCTTCATTTATTGATGGATTTTTATATAACTTCACCCAAATGTTGGGTATAATGATATCTCGAGTGACTTTGACTTTCAGGGTCCGGGGACTAAGGTCAAGGTCACTCCTTCAGGGTCACGTGGTCAAGGTCACTGTGGCTTTTTTTAGAAAAAACATTGTCATCGTTCTTGCACCTTAACTTAGCGATGGATTTTAATATAACTTCACACAAATGTTGGGTATGATGATATCTCTAGCAAGTTCGACTTTCAGGTTCCGGGGCTGAAGGTCAAGGTCACTGTGGCTATTTTTAGAAAAAACTTTGTGATCGCTCTAGTGCCTACATTTATGGATGGATTTTAATATAACTTCACAAAAATGTTGGCAATGATGATATCTTGAGCAAGTTCGACTTTCAGGGTCTGGGGCTGAAGGTCAAGGTCACTGTGGCTATTTTTAGAAAAACTTTGTCATCGCTCTTGCGCCTTCATTTATTGATGGATTTTAATATACCTTGACACAAATATTTGGTATGATGATATCTTGAGTGACTTTGACTTTCCGGGTCAGGGGCTGAAGGTCAAGGTCACTGTGGCTATTTTTTAGAAAAACTTGATCATTGCTCTAGTGTCCAGATTTATTGATGGATTTTAAGATAACTTCATACAAATGTGGGTATGAAGTTCAACTTTCAGGGTCTGGGGCTCAAAGTCAAGGTCACTGTGGCTATTTTTAGAAAAACTTTGTCATCACTCTTAAGTACCTACATTTATTGACAGATGTAATGTAATTTTACACAAATGCTAGGCTAGGCTTTTTTTAATTTGTCTTGCTCGTGGGGATTTGTATTGTCTGTGATGCCTTGTTATTACTTGGTAGTTTGTAGAATTTTTTTTTTATCAAATAAAGATTTCTTTTTCATTGTTTTATTTTTTTTTTGCAGTGGAAAGGCTTGAAAACAGGATGATTAGGGGTACATTTTGGTTCTCTTTCATTTGCTGCAGTCTATTGGGCTGTTTTACAGAAGAAAATTTTTAGCTCACCTGAGCTTTTAGGCTCATAGGTGAGCTTATAGTATAGCCATGGTCCGTTGTCCGTCCATCCACCATTTTCAAAGATCTTCTTCTCCTATACTGCAGGGCCAATCAAAGCCAAATTTCATATGGAGCCTCAGTGGGATGGGGGAACGAAAGTTTGTTCGCGGGGTCTGGATCACATGACCAAGATGGCCGCCATGCCCATATTTGTAAAAAGCCTTCAAAAATCTTCTTCTCCAGAACCATAAGGCCAGTGGCCTTGAAACTTGGCATGTAGCATATGGTACTCAGGCCCATCATGGTTTGTACAAATGGTGACCCTGGGTTGACCTTGACCTATTTTACAGCAATGTCAAATTTGTCGACTTAGGCTTTTGCATGGGTCAAAGTGAAAATAATGGATTTATAGGAAACCGTTGAAGACAGTGTCACCAAAATTTGTAGATCAGGTAAAGTAACTGAATACATGAATGTATATGGATCAGAAAGGTCAAGGTCATTCATTGGCCTTGTTCGCGGGTTCACATGACCAAGATGGCCGCCATGCCCATATATGGTAAAAGCCTTCAAAAATCTTCTTCTCCAGAACCATAAGGCCAGTGTCTTTGAAACTTGGCATGTAGCATATGGTACTCGGGCCCATTATGGTTTGTACAAATGGTGGTCCTGGGTTGACCTTGACCTATTTTACAGCAATGTCAAATTTTCCGACTTAGGCTTTTGCATGGGGCAAAGTGAAAATAATGGATTTATAGGAAACCATTGAAGACAGTGTCAACAAAATTTGTAGATCAGGTAAAGTAATTGAATACATGAAGATCTATGGGTCAGAAAGGTCAAGGTCATTCATTGGCCTTAGACCAAGGTCATTCAGGATCCATATTTCAAACATTTTTTTCTCCAAAACTGCTGAGCCAATTTAAGTAAAATTTAATATGGAGCCTTTGTGAGTTGAACAAATGAAAAAATGCCAATACGGTCTAGATCACATGACCAAAATGGCCGTCACGCCAATATATGGTAAAAAGCCTTAAAAATTCTTCTCCTCCAGAAGCGTAAGGCCAATGGCCTTGAAACTTGGCATGTAGCATATGGTACTCAGGCCCATCATAGTTTGTACAAATGGTGACCCTGAGTTGACCTTGACCTATTTTACAGCAATGTCAAATTTGCCGACTTAGGCTTTTGCATGGGAAAAAGTGAAAATAATGGATTTTTAGGAAACCATTGAAGACACTGTCACCAAAATTAGTAGATAAGGTAAAGTAGCTGAATACATGTAGATCTGTGTGTAAGAAAGGTCAAGGTCATTAATTGACCTTAGACCAAGGTCACGCAGGTTCCATATTTCAAACATTTTTTCTCAGAAAATACTGAAGCAATTGAATTTAAATTCAATATGGAGCCTTTGGGAGTTGAACAAAAGAAAAGCTGCCAATATGGTCTAGATCACATGACCAAGATGGCCACCACACCCATATATGGTAAAAACACTTCGAAATTATTCTTCTCAAGAACCGTAAGGCCAATGGCCTTGAAACTTGGCATGTAGCATATGGTACTCGGGCCTATCATAATTTGTTCAAATGGTGACCCTGGGTTGAACTTGACCTATTTTACAGTAATGTCAAATATGCTGACTTAGGCTTTTGCATAGGAAAAAGTGAGAATAATGGATTTTTAGCTCACCTGAGCCTTTAGGCTCATAGGTGAGCTTATAGTATAGCCATGGACTGTCGTCCGTCTGTCTGTCGTCCGTCCGTCCACCATTTTCAAAGATCTTCTTCTCCTATACTGTAGGACCAATCAAAGCCAAATTTCATATGGAGCCTCAGTGGGATGAGGGAACGAAAGTTTGTTCGCGGGGTCTGGATCACATGACCAAGATGGCCGCCATGCCCATATATGGTAAAAAGCCTTCAAAAATCTTCTTCTCCAGAACCATAAGGCCAGTGACCTTGAAACTTGGCATGTAGCATATGGTACTCAGGCCCATCATGGTTTGTACAAATGGTGACCCTGGGTTGACCTTGACCTATTTTACAGCAATGTCAAATTTGCCGACTTAGGCTTTTGCATGGGGCAAAGTGAAAATTATGGATTTATAGGAAACCATTGAAGACAGTGTCACCAAAATTAGTAGATCAGGTAAAGTAACTGAATACATGAAGATCTATGGGTGATAAAGGTCAAGGTCATTCATTGGCCTTAGATCCAAGATGGCCACCATGCCCATATATGGTAAAACACCTTAAAAAATCTTCTTCTCCAGAACCATATTGAGATGGCATTTTAAAATTTATGAGTAGGGTAAATGACATTTTCTGCTGATCTAAGTAGGAAAATTGTCACCAGACAGGTGAGCGGTTCAGGACCACTGGTCCTCTGGTTTTGATAACTTGCCCTCATCCATCTTAGGCCCCCAAAGGCCAGCTATGTTGTCTTCTGACAACTCTTGTTATTGGTTGTTTTAGACATTGCCCCTGCCCCAGCTGATTGAAACAGGTTGCAAGTCTGGTTTTTATCATGATTTGTCTTTTTCAACTTAGACAAAAAACTATGCTGTGCCATTTCTGTACAAGAAAAGGTGACCTTAAATGCCCTTACAAGCATTAAATATTTTCACCTGAATCTGTTACTTTATTTTGAGCAAATTCAGTTTTGAATTTTTTTTTTTTTGTATTGGGTAATTAAGTTCCCACTTTAGCATGAACTTGCTTTTTGTCAAAATGTCGTAAATCAAACATTTGCAATAATATAGATGAACAATGTCTTTAAACTAGACCTCTTACAGGAGAAGCTCAGTAAACAAAAAACCAGACAATAATCATGAAAGTTGTTCAACATGGGAGAAAATATCAGGCAGAGCTATGGTTGACTGCATCTCAAATCATTAAATCTTGTTGACAGTTTCTCAAATCAAAATAAAATATTACGCCTTTTTGTCTGATTATTTTTTTCAGACATGTAGAAGGATGTGATGTTTCTTTGCAGCCGAAATTACTGCTGGATGATAACTTTACCAAGGTAAATTGTCTAGATTTTAGAAAATTGTTCTAAACTTTGAAATAAAGTTCCAGCAAGGAATATTAGTTCTAGCTGTCTATCTATCTGCTGTAACATCTTAACATCAGAAGACGGCAGCAGATGGTTTTCTGATATACCAAGAGCTGTCAGAAGGTGATTAGTTGAGATAAAAGAAAAAAAAAGTGGATGAGATGAGTTTGTACAGAGTGATCAGTGCAGTATAGTTTAAAGAAAAAAACAACAACAGAAATTGTCATTTAAGGTGTTGAATGAACTATCTGGCCAACAGCTGCACTGAACTGTGCCAAAGTGGGAAGGACAGGACAGTTTAAGGGGAATGAGAATACCTAGCACATTTTTTTGCCTTTTTCAAAGGGAGGCAACTTTTGGGACTTTCTGTTTGCTTTTCTATAAGCTCAGTCCCACTAAAAAAAGTGTGGGGGGGGGTCTACTCTTAAAGGAAAGAATATGCTCCTCAGGAGCAAATTCTTTCCTTTAAGAGTTGACCCCTATTGACATGGGAGACAAAAATACTTTTGCAGGAGTTGCCTCCCCTGAAGGTGTATCCTTGACCATTGAAATACTGATGTGTATCTTCCCACAACATTATATCATTGTAACATATGTACCTATCCAAAAACTGTAGACCAATTTATATTATAGGAAACAATGATGATGAGAGACATTAGATCTTACGTTATTTTGTTTTGTTATTCCAGTTTTTTGCTCTCTATATATATACAGTCAGTGTGATCTAACTGGTGGTTTTCTTCTGCTCTGCCGTTGGATTGTTGTTGAGTCCTCAACGCTGATATATGATCTTTTTACTGTGTATTTTATTGTAAACCTCTGTTGAGCAAGGAAGCCTACATTGGGATCAAATTGTGATTGTTATTATGTTTGATACTGCATTGGAACTGAGGGTGAGGGTTGAAATTTCATAAACTTCGGAGTTGAAGTCCCAAAGTAGTTGTACTACTGACCGTCCAAAGGCAGTCATTCTTTTCCATGTCTTATTTGTTATTTAGCTTTGTGCAGTTGGTTAATGTTTCATCTGATATTATTGTGTGTGCCTCCGTGTCATCTGGAGATATAGGAAGAACAAGTTTAAATGCCATAAAAATTCTAAAACTTTGGACACCTTTAGGACTTGCTGTAATTCTCCTAAAATTTTAACAAATTTGTTTCACAACCCAGCAATGAATCCAAGAAGTGCACATGGACTGGCAAACAGTGTGGACCCTGATCAGACTTCAGGAGCACTCTGATCTGGGTCTTCACTGTTTGCTTAGGCCTGTCTGTCCCAATACTTAGGATTGTTATGGTAAGCCAGGGTAGAAGAGCCATCTGCGGTTTTGTTAGTGAAGTTCCACCGTACAGTGGTGTTGGTTAATTCAGTGCACCGACGTACACCCCAACCTCTTTATAACACTATTGTATAGTCCAAAGTAGTAACTGTGTTAGTTCAACATCTGTACATTTTATGATATATCTTTGATTTGTATTACACCACAACATCATTTCAACACTATTCATTATAACATGGTTTTGGATATAACACAGTTTCAAGATGGATCCCAAAAATTTATAGATTATATAGAAAATTTTTCCATATTATCTATACATGTTTATCTAAAAAATGTATAGATTATATAGAAAAATATGTTTTTTTCTATGTAATCTATACATTTTGTTTGGATATAACACGGTTTCTACTTTGGACCCCATTAAAAGTGTTATAAGAGGTTGTGGTGTATAACAAAAACATTGTAATAATTAACAGTGCTATTAAGAGGTTTCATTATTGAGTTGAAATTAAAACACTTGAGCTGGATCACAGTAAATTTAGATCGGAATGGGATAAAAAATCATTAATGCTTTGAAAAACTGATAAATATAATGAAATGTATACAGTAGAATTCCGCTATTAAGAACAGCTAGAATTAAGACAAAATTCTGCTTTTAAAAGCATATCTAAATGATTTCAGATGTTCTAACTCTGCTTTTTCTACACCAAGAGTCTTCTAGACTGAGACCACCTATGAGAGTGTTCAAAAGTGGTCTTTTAGACCACTTTTGAACAGTCCAAAAGGTGGTCTTAATATAGAAATTTTACTATACATCATATAAATGAAGAAATATCACCCCTGTCAGTGTTTGTTGTGAAATGTATCACATTTTCAGGATGAAATCATCAAACTGTTGACCTGTCTACACTCCTACCATGAGTCTTTCTTCCCTATGTTAAGATGTTTACATATTCTTGTTGCTAAGTTACCTAAACAGCCACTTGGAAAACAGGTGAGATATTATAATTTTATGTTGCAAGACTTTTGTTCAGGTTAGTTATGATAATCATGCATAGTGGAACGGGCTCCTCCATATCGCCGTTGCATGTTTGGCATTAGGGAACATACAGAATGGCTTTAGCTAGAATCTTGAAATTTATGTATGGAATAAGCACAGAAAAAATAGTGGGATTTTTTCTGTCAGACTTAATATATCAGGGTTATTCACCCTTTTCTTGGCAGCAAAATATCTCAAGAACCTTTTGCACTAGGTTCATGAAATTTTGCAGATAGTTATGAACCAATGTGATGATGAATTGGGTAGCTTATAGTGAAATTTGATTCACATTTGACTAAAATTATGCCTAAACATTTTACATTGTGACCATGTGGGAACATGCAGGCAGAATATCCCCCAAATTATTTGGGCTTTATATTTAGCCCACAGTGTAAAGCTAATTTTAACTTTTGATAGAATTTTTGGCAATATTTCCACTTAGATATTGTGACCTTTTGTGACTTTCAACAAAGAATTGTTAAAACTTAGCTTATGAAATTTTGCAGCCAGTTTGGAACCAGTGTGTAGATCACACGGTTAACTTTAGGTGACATGTCAAATATATTTGACCAAGTAAGGCACCTTAGAAATTTTGATCGTAATGCTGTAAAGCCTTGTTTGTTAATTGCATTTATGAGCAATCTTATGGTTGCAGGCACAATGTTTCACAGACACACCTCTAGTTTTCAAAGGGGCAGTCCCTATAAGAGGCCCATTTTATGGCCCCTTTTGATTTTCTTTAAACTTTGCAGACTCAATATAGGATGTATTTGCTGTAATGTGCTGAAATTCCAGATCCGCAAATGTAATTTTATTGACTCTATGAGCAACCAAAGTGGGTGGGGTAATTCTACCCCATTAAGAGACCTGTAGTTCTTACGCTATTATCTCTAGCACAAAGCATCCTGGCAAGTGGGTATTTTTATTATTGTTTAGACCTTTATAGATGTTAAAAATAATGTATATGTTTTTGTGGAAAAATTCTTCACTTTACCACTATACTCACTTATAAGTCGTATCTAAATTTCAGCTAAATTTACTGACCGTCTTTGCGCAAAACCACAACATAAGTTTATTTCCAAAGCTATTGCAAAACCATTTGACAGGGATAACTTAGATATAATAGGCATTGCCAAATTATGAGCATTTCTTTCTTCTATAATTACTTATAGAGTTATCTGCCCCTGAATCCAGTTGTTTTGTCATATTTTCTGTCATATGTAAGATCTATTGATATATCGCAAAAGGATTCTTCAAAACAGTCAAAAACTCAGCAAACAATGGTTTTCTGTTGATCTAATGAAGCTATTAGGTGGTTTGTAAATATCTTCTTTGATAATGAGTTAAACAATATGGGTGGCTTACATACACCCCTTTCCTATTTCTACTGCAAAAATTCCTTGGCTTCATGTCAACTCATCTTAATAAATCTATCTGACTGACAATTTATATGAAGTTAGAAAAACCGAAATTTTCTCATAATCTTTAGAATAAGTCTCCTTTTAGGTCATACTTACCTATAACATTGAAATATTACTGGACTTAATAAATCTTGCATTACATCACAACATTTAATTTGAAGCCTTTCAATTGATTTTGCTTGTATTTGGAACTGCAGCCAAAATGGTTAGTAGAAAATAGTGATTTATCTTGTCCAGATTCCACAGCAGTTTTAGGCTTCATATATGCTTTAAGGTAAACCAAGAAATAATTTCCATTATGGTCTGGTCGCTTCGTGTTTGTGTTTCTTTCCCTTTGGTGTCTTTGATGGGTTGAGTAAGTTAATTGTATCGATTCCTGATCTTTGTTTTACTTATACTTTGCAGAGCCTATCAAGCACTTGCTTACTCTGTCCCTTCACTTGTATATCATTTTGGAGCCTTCAGTTATCTCTGGCCTTTGATTCTGGTACTCTTTGAGCCTTTCATCTAACTCTTGACACCACATAATTATATGTATTTAACTTTTATCTACTTACCAACTGTTAGGTGTGTTTTTTTTTTAAGAATTTACCTATCAAGTGATTTTGACATCCAATTTTCAATAGATTATCAGTTTTGGCTGACCAAAAATTGCTTAGGGATTTGACAGGAAGCAGAGTCACTACACATATTCTGATTTAGACACCGACAGTTATGGTAGAAATCCAGTAAACGAAACAAACATTCAATATTTTACACCTGAACCAATGGTGATTGGCTGGCTGGAGGTGAAGGGTCCTCCATCCAACTGGTAGTCTGTGCTACCGACCATTCAAAAGCAGTGGTTCCGATGTGGTTCATGTAATACTTTAGCCTGTTGATGTCCCCTTTGTGTGTTACATTGGTTGTGTGTCTTTTGTTTCACATTTTTATCACCCCTTATGAGTTAGAAATTGTTGATTTTTTGCATGTTGTATGTGTATATCAGAGTCGTAACTGTTGGTTTTCTTTTGCTCCAGCATTCCTTGCTGTCGAGTCCTCACTGTTGTTTCATCTCTGTGGTTGTTTGATTTTTTGTGTCGACGGAGATGTTGCGATGATGAGTTACGAGGCCTTTATGCGGACTGAACATAGTATTTGTCTAAATCGCGGCAGAAGTAAGGGCGAGGATTGTGGCCACGTAAAATAGATTTAAGCCCCCCCCCCCCCCCACACACACACACACACACCCAGTGGAATTCGTTTCACTGGCCGTTCCAAGGCGGTCCTTCTGTCGCGGTTTATTTTTGTTATTGTCTGTCTTTGAGTGTTTGTATCACTTACATTATTTTGTTTTGGATTGCCAATTGGCCATTTTGTGGGAAAGTGACTGTCATTTTGGCTTTCCGCTATTGATGTTTCTATCAGGGGCTGTTGTTTCATGTTTGTGTTTATTACCCATTGGTGTCTCTGATGGGAGCTGTGGGTTAATTGTATCGAATCCTGATCATTGCCTTCACTTCTATTTTGTCTGTCCTTGCTTTGGCCACATCTTGTGATTATGGCTTTCCCTGAACCTTTCCTTTTTAGCTCACCTGTCACGTAGTGACAAGGTGAGCTTTTGTGATCACATTTTGTCTGTCGTCCGTCGTCCGTGCGTGCGTGCGTCCGTGCGTGCGTCCGTAAACAATTTCTTGTCCGCACGATAGCATCTTCATTTATGATTTGATTTTAAACAGACTTGCACACAACTTGTACCACCATGAGGTCTAGGTTCCTTTCTTGAACCAGCCATATCCCATCATGTGTTACAGAGTAACGGCCCCTGAAATGGCAAAAATTGCCTATTTTGGTCTTGTCCGCACGATAGCATCTTCATTTATGATTTGATTTTAACCAGACTTGCACACAACTTGTACCACCATGCGATCTAGGTTCCTTTCTTGAACCAGCCATATCCCATCATGTGTTACGGAGTTACGGCCCCTGAAACGGCAAAAATTGCCTTTTTTGGTCTTGTCCGCACAATAGTATCTTCATTTATGATTTGATTTTAACCAGACTTGCACACAACTTGTACCACTTGAGATCTGGGTTCCTTTCTTGAACCAGCCATATCCCATCATTTGTTACAGAGTTACGGCCCCTGAAAGGGCAAAAATTGCCTATTTTGGTCTTGTCCGCACGATAGCATCTTCATTTATGATTTGATTTTAACCAGACTTGCACACAACTTGTACCACCATGAGATCTGGGTTCCTTTCTTGAACCAGCCATATCCCATCATGTGTTGCGGAGTTACGGCCCCTGAAAGGGCAAAAATTGCCTTTTTTGGTCTTGTCTGCATGATAGCTGTTTCATTTATCATTTGATTTTAATTAAACTTGCAAACATTTTGTACCACCACAAAATATCTCGGTCAAGTTCGAATATGGGTCATGTTGGGTAAAAAAGTAGGTCAGTAGGTCAAATCAGAAAAAAAAAACCTTGTGAAGACACTAGAGGCCACGGTTTTGGTCTGATCATCATCAAACAAGCCCAGAATGATCATCTTGACAATATCTAAGTCAAGTTCGAATATGGGCGTTGTCGGGTCAAAAAGTAGGTCAGTAGGTCAAATCATAGAAAAACCTTCTGAACACACTAGAGGCCACAATTTATGTCCAATCATCATCAAACTTGCTCAGAATGATCATCTTGATAATATCTTGGTCACATTCGGATATGGGTCATGTCTATTCAAAAAGTAGGTCAGTAGGTCAAATCACAGAAAAGCCTTGTGTACACACTAGAGGCCACATTTCTGGTCCAATCATCATCAAACTTGCCCAGAATGATCATCTTGATAATATCTTAGTCACGTTCGAATATGGGTCATGGCAGGTCAGAAAGTAGGTCAGTAGGTCAAATCAGAGAAAAACCTTGTGAACACACTAGAGGCCACATTTTTGGTCCAATCATCATCAAACTTGCTCAGAATGATAGTCTTGACAATTTCTCGGTCAAGTTCGAATATGGGTAATTTCAGGTCAAAAAGTAGGTCAGTAGGTCAAATCATATAAAAACCTTGTGAACACACTAGAGGCCACAGATTAGGTCCGATCATCATCAAACATGCCCAGAAAGATCATCTTGACAATATCTGAGTCAAGTTTGAATATGGGTCATGTCGGTCCAAAAAGTAGGTCAGTAGATAAAATCATAGAAAAACCCTCTGAACACACTAGAGACCACATTTTTAGCTCACCTGTCACGTAGTGACAAGGTGAGCTTTTGGGATCACTTTTTGTCCGTCGTGCGTCCGTGCGTGCGTCCGTGCGTGCGTCCGTAAACTTTTCTTCAAACGACATCTCCTCCTAAACCACAGATCGTATTTTGACCAAACTTCACAGGAATGATCCTTAGGTGGTCCCCTTTCAAAGTTGTTCAAATGGTTCCGGTCCGTTGCACATATAGGTCACAGTAGCCAAAAATAGATTTTTTTCACTGCAAACTTAAAAAATCTTCTTCTCTGAAACCGCAAGGCCCAGGTCTTTGATATTTGGTATGAAGCTTCATCTAGTGGACCCCTACCAAGATTGTTCAAATTAAAGTGCTGGGGCCAAAAATGCCCCCGCACGGGGGCCCTTTGGTTTTACATGGGCTTATATAGGAAAATCTTAAAAAATCTTCTTCTCTGAAACCGCAAGGCCCAGGTCTTTGATATTTTGTATGAAGCTTCATCTAGTTGACCCCTACCAAGATTGTTCAAATTATAGTGCTGGGGCCAAAAATGCCCCCGCACTGGGGCCCTTTGGTTTTACATGGGCTTATATAGGGAAAATCTTTAAAAATCTTCTCTGAAACCGCAAGGCCCAGGTCTTTGATATTTGGTATGAAGCTTTATCTAGTGGACCCCTACCAAGATTGTTCAAATTATAGTGCTGGATCTAAAAATGCCCCCGCACGGGGGCCCTTTGGTTTTACATGGGCTTATATAGGGAAAATCTTGAAAAATCTTCTTCTCTGAAACCGCAAGGCCCAGGTCTTTGATATTTGGTATGAAGCTTCATCTAGTGGACCCCTACCAAGATTGTTCAAATTATAGTGCTGGGGCCAAAAATGCCTCCGCACCAGGGCCCTTTTGTTTTACATAGGCTTATATAAGGAAAATCTTTAAAAATCTTCTTCTCTGAAACCGCAAGGCCCAGGTCTTTGATATTTGGTATGAAGCTTCATCTAGTGGACCCCTACCAAGATTGTTCAAATTATAGTGCTGGAGCTAAAAATGCCCCCCACACGGGGGCCCTTTGGTTTTACATGGGCTTATATAGGGAAAATCTTGAAAAATCTTCTTCTCTGAAACCGCAAGGCCCAGGTCTTTGATATTTGGTATGAAGCTTCACCTAGTGGACCCCTACCAAGATTATTCAAATTATAGTGCTGGGGCCAAAAATGCCCCCGCACCAGGGCCCTTTTGTTTTACATAGGCTTATATAGGGAAAATCTTGAAAAATCTTCTTCTCTGAAACTGCAAGGCCCAGGTCTTTGATATTTGGTATGAAGCTTCATCTTGTGGACCTCTCCCAAGATTGTCCAAATTATAGCCCTGGAGCCAAAAATGCCCCAGCTCCGGGGCCCTTTGGTTTTACATAGACGTATATAGGGAAAATCTTGAAAAATCTTCTTCTTTGAAACCACAAGGCTTAGGTCTTCGATATTTGTTATGAAGCTTCAGCTAGTGGACCTCTATAAAGATTGTTCAAATTATAGCCCTGAGACCAAAAATGCCTCCGCCATGTGGCCCTTTGGTTTTACATAGACTTATATAGTCGGCCTCCGTGGCCTAATGGATAAGAGCGCTGACTCTTAGTCATTAGGTCTCTCACCGCCGTGAGTTCGAGCCTCGCTCGGGTCACGTGTGAGACGCCAAGTTCTGCAAAGGAAGGTCAGGTAGTTTTTCTCCGGGTACTCCGGTTTTCACCCACCTATGATTAACGATCGGCTCTGTATGAGTGAAATAATCTTGAAAGGGCCGTAAAACCCAAACCAAAAAAAAAAAAAAAAAAAAAAAATAGACTTATATAGGAAAAACCTTTAAAAATCATCTTCTCTGAAACATAAGGCTTAGGTCTTTGACATTTGTTATGAAGCTTCAGCTAGTGGACCTCTACCAAGATTGTTCAAATTATAGCCCTGGGGCCAAAAATGCCCCTGCTCCGGGGCCCTTTGGTTTAACATATACTTATATAGGGAAAATCTTGTTTTACATAGACTTCTCTATGCAGGGTAAACCTTTAAAATCTTCTCTGAAACCAGAAAGCCCAGGTCTTTCATATTCGATATGAAGCTTCATCTTGTGGACCTCTACCAAGATTGTTCAAATTATAGCCCTGGGGCCAAAATTGACCCTGCACGGGGCCCACTTGTTATACATTGGATCAGGTGAGCGAACCAGGGCCCTCTGGGCCCTCTTGTTGGTCTGATCATCATCAAACTTGCTAAAAATGATCATTTGACAATATCTGGGTCAACTTTGAATGTGGGTCATGTCGGATCAAAAAGTAGGTCAGCAGGTCAAATCATAGCAAAAACGTTTTGAACACCTGAAGAGGCCACAGTTTTAGTCAAATCATCATAAAACTTGCTAAGAATGATCATTTGGACAATATCTCAGTTAAGATCGAATATGGGTCATGTCAAATCAAAAAGTAGATCAGTTGGTTATTTTGTCATAACTTTTGAACTGTTTGAGATAGAGCCTTTATATTTACCATGTAGGTTCCTTGTGACAAGGGCTTCCCACTTATATAAAGAATTGACCTGTGACATTGACCTGTGACCTACTTTATCATAACTTTTGAACCATATGAGATAGAGCCTTCATATTTGGCATGTGTGTTCCTTGTGACAAGGTTTTCTCAACCATTCAAAACTTTTGAGCCATGACCTTGACCTTTGACCTACTTTGTCATAACTTTTGGAGCATTTAAGATACAGCCTTCATATTTGGCATATAGGTTCCTTCATAGGAGTGAGTGTTTGAGTTGGAAGTCTCACCAACAGCTAAGGTCATACAGTTATGGGACCTCTGTTTAAAGACCGATCTGAAAGTCTGGAGAAGCCTGGCATTGATCCTGCTACCCTGGTTTACAAGGCAAGTAGCATGACCACTTCACCATGAAGGCTTCTAAACTTCATTGGAATGTTGTGTAGATGACCCTCTAGGAAAATAGCATAACGATTAAGAAATGGTCACAAGAGCTAAAAATAGAAAACATTGTAAATGCTTCAAATGCGAACTCCTTCTAAACCTTTGGGCCAGTTGGATTTAAAAGTTCACAGAAATTTTGCCTAGGTGACTCCCTACCAAAATAGTTAATACTCATTCCACCCCAATGAACAAGATGGCTTCCAGAGCTAAAAATAAAAAATTCTTCAAACGATAATTCCTTCTGTACCCTTGGGCCAATTTCATTCAAACTTTGAAGTAATGTTGCTTAGATGACCCTCTGCCAAAAAGGCTAAAACAATCCCGCTCTGAAGAAAAAATGGCCACCAGAGCTAAAAATAGAAAAATATTGTAAATCTGATTCAAACGTGAACCCCTCCTAAACCCTAAGGACAATTTGATTCAAACTTAACAGGAATGTTGCCTAGGTTACTCCCTACCAAATAAGCTGAAATCACTCTGCTGATGAACAAGATGGCAACCATAGCTAAAATAGAATGTATTCGAGACAGTGTCACACAGGTGAGCGAACCAGGGCCCTGTGGGCCCTCTTGTTACTTTTGTTAATGGGTTCACAAGTCTGATGTTTGACTTTGGTGCATTTGTCTTCTATCCTGTTCTACTCATCTTCATCAGACTCACTTGATGCACCCCAAGTGTCTATGGCTGCTTCTACGATGTGGTCTATGTGAGCTCTGTTAGGTTTAGTGTCACTATTTTTTGTATTGTGTCTTAAGTACCCGAGTACAGATGCTATAATGTGCACGACAACCAACTGTGCGTGCCCCACTTCATTCCAAATATGTTCTATAAAGGGTTATCCTTTGGAAGCAAGGAATACACCACAGAACAGAAAAATATGAAGTGTACATATTTTCTGGGCCAGACTAGCTAGTTTCATCCAATTAGGCCTCATCAGTGACCCGTAAATATTTTCAAAATTCCACAATGGAATCAATGATCCCAAAGGACAAGAAAATATAAACTGCACTATGATGTAGGGCAGGGATACTTTTTACGGCCGCTACACATTCCCAAACATCAGCTGTAGTGACGTTAAATATGTTCTATATAAGGGTTAGTCTCATTCCAAAGTCTGGAGAAGGCGGCATTGAACCCACGAATCCTCACATGGAATAAAGTTTGTAGGAAAATTGGCTATAAATGGGCAAAACTTAGTTGAATAAAATATGATTTGCTTAATTACTCGAAGCAGGCTTCACAAAGGAATAAAAAAGTAACTATGGTGTGTATCTGACACCATAATGAATTAGATATTAATAGATATTAACGATGCAGTAGATGATACAAATAATATAAGATTGAAACTTTAACGTTTCAAATTATTTTCATAACCCGGTATCAACGAAATTGTTAAAACAGATACCTGCAGTACCTTTCAAGATGTTCTACAATATGCGTTAGTACACTAAACTGTCTTTTTTTTTTTTTACTTTTTGAATGACACTTGTTACAACAATAACTGAATCAAATAAGTAAATTTTTTGAAACAGCTGTCCAAAACGTGTAAACAGGGCAAATAACTAGGGCAGTGACTTTTGCTCCACTGCTACCTATATACACTTGAGTGGAATGGGGCAGTGCCAAGTTATGTGTCTTGCCCAAGGACACAGCTTGTCTCTGGTGGCCGGATTGGAACCAAGAACCTCATGATTGTAAGTAGAACGCACTAGCCACTGAACTATCGAGGCTATTAACTTTTAAAAGAATGTAAATTAGAGCAAAAGAATAAATATAGAAACTGATGCAAAAGTAAGTGTTGTCATTCAATAAAAGATCAATTTCTTTATTGCTAGACATTTCTGGTGTAACGAATGTGAACAATTATTGTTTCTACCACTAATTATAGTGTGCGCCAGTGCTTACTCTTCACATGTTTGATTTGTGAAGACGTGTTTACATAAAGCCAAGGAATTTTTGCAGTAAAAATAGCAAAGGGCTGTGTTATGTAAACCACCCATATTATTTAAGTCATTATTTAAAAAAGATATTTACAAATCACCTATAAGGTTCATTATATCAACAGAAAACCATTGTTTGGTGAGTTTTTGACTGTTTTGAAGAATCCTTTTGC
This sequence comes from Lucinisca nassula, assembly GCA_963580285.1. NCBI lineage: Eukaryota > Metazoa > Mollusca > Bivalvia > Lucinida > Lucinidae > Lucinisca > Lucinisca nassula. The sequence continues at coordinate 510,812 of OY757013.1, read as the reverse complement.
AATATATTTATAAATTTTACATATGACATAAAATATGACAAAAAACTGGATTCAGGGGCAGATAACTCTATAAGTAATAACAGAAGAAAGAAATGCTCATAATTTGGCAATGCCTACTATGTCTTAATTATCCCTGTCGAGTACTTTTGTAATAGCTTTGGAAATAAAATTATGTTGTGGTTTTGCGTAATGACGGTCAGTAAATTTAGCTGAAATTTAGGTTTGACTTATAAGTGAGCATAGCGATAAAGTGAAGAAATTTTCCACAAATACGTATACATTATGTTTAACATCTATGAAGGTATAAACAATATTAAAAAGACTAACTTGCCAGGATGTTTTGTGCTACAGATAATAGCTTAAGAACCACAGGTCTCTCAATGGGTTAGAATTACCCCACCCACTTTGGTTGCTCATAGAGCCAATAAAATTACATCTGCGGATCTGAAATTTCACCACATTACAGCAAATACATCCTATATTGAGTCTGCAAAGTTTAAAAAAAATCAAAAGGGGCCATAAAATGGGCCTTATGGGGAATGTTCCTTCAGCTGCTGTATAGCCAAAAGATCTCTTTTCAGTTTATTATGAAACCTGATACTTCATTAATTCTTTGAATTGTTATTGACCTTACTTTCGTTTCAGCTGAGAGAAGTTTATTCTTATGCATTGGAGAGCAATATATTTGACCAGGAGGCATATACACATTCTCTGGAATTGCTGAAGTAAGTTGCTTAAACCATTTTGAACTGAATAGAATTTCCATAACTATATATAGTACAGTTCCATTTTGAAAGTGAGGTTGGTCGGGTTGATTTTTTTTATATAAATTTATTTATAAAATGGCTGATTTTTTTGCAAACAGTGAAGGCCATGATCAGATGCTGCATTTTGCAGCATCTGATCTGGGCCTGCACTGTTTGCAAAACAAAAGTGAAGGCAATGATCAGTAATCAGTACAATTACCCCACACCTCCCATCCAAGACACTAAAGGGAAAGAAACACCAACATAAAACAACTTCACCATATTGAAGGTGTCACAAGCCGAATTCCAAAAGGACAGGTATAGGAACAAAAACTAGACATCGTTTGTAAAGTCTAGAATCAATTGGAACATACGAGCATATATCTAGACTTGCATGGACACATTAGTGCAAAGGGTAATGTAATTATTTGTCTTTTCAGAATGATGTCCAAGGATGATTTACAAGAGCTGATTGAGCAGGGTATTGTTACACTGTGTGCAGCAGAGATTCCTGAAGAACTAGGAGAAGTGACAGCTAAACTACAGGAATATCTGACAAGATTTCACACTTTGCATGGTAAGATTACACAAAGGTTGTCAGGTGATGTACCTAGGGTATTGTTACACTGTGTGCAGCAGAGACTGCTGAAGAACTAGGAGAAGTGACAGCTAAACTACAGGAATATCTGACAAGATTTCACACTTTGCATGGTAAGATTACACAAAGGTTGTCAGGTGATGTACCTTTATGTCCTTCTTAACTTAATATGATTAATATCAGAATAACAATGGACCTATGTAGTCGAGCAGGTAAAACTGCTGTCTCCTAATCATAAGGTCTTGGTGCTGTGGGTTCGAGCCGATCTGGGGTCACATGTGATATGCAAAGTTCTGCAATGGAAGGTCAGATTACTTGCACTTTCACAATCAGCTTGTGAAAAGAGAAATAATTTTAAAAGGATTGTCAACCCCCCCCCCCCACACACACACACACACACACCCCACCCCTTCAAAAACAAAACAAAAAATCAAAATACCAACACCGTAGAACATTATTTCTTGCACACCAGACAAGGAAATACTCATTGTGCAGAAATATGAAAAATAATATTTGGATACACCCTCTTATCTGGGGCTATGGTAGCACATGGTCATTGATGTGAATGTCACAGGGTAAAGATGTAGAACACACTAGTACAGCATTGTGGTACAAGCTGCTTGTCACCCTGGTGACCTGAGTTTCAGCATTGGACTGATTTTTACAGACCAGTTACTTTGATGCCCTGTATAACTAATATGTACACTGAACCTCAGGACAACAAGAAAAGAGCTGCATCAGAAAATGTCCCCTGTTTATGTCATCTGCTGCATCTTCTTGCAAGCTTTAACCTTTAACCTGCTGAATATTCAATTAAGCCACACTCATTTCTGACTTTGAACCAATCAGATTACTTGATGCAGCTTATTTCTACATATTCATAAACTGAATGTCAAACTGTGTAGATCCTGATCAGATGGCTTCTTCAGAAGCCATCTGATCTGGATCTACACTGTTTGCAAAGATAGGGCTTGTCGCCTACAGCAGGGTAAAGGTTAAAAATATTTTTTGGCCAACAGACAAACTGTGCAGACCCTGACTAGACTGCTCCTAGAAGAGCAGTATCAGGTCACTCATAGAAAAGCAGTCTGATCTGGGTCCAAACTTTTTGAAACAGTGACTTTAAAGCAGACAACAATTGTTGTGATTGGCATCTTAAGGGTTAAAACTCAATGATTAACAGACTCAATATAGAGGCGAAATGTCACAGGTTATTATTGTGCAGTAAATCTGTACTGCCTAGTACAGGCTAGTCTATTTTATGACCTGGTAAAGACTTAATTTCTCAGCCATATAGTTTGTGTTGAAATCTTGGCTGGGTAAGGTCAGGGTTTTACTTATATGCATAATATCTGTTGAAAATATCATCAGATTTTTATCAGTCTTGCATTGTTTTCAAGGTCAGCTCTAGACAAAATGTGTCAAATTTTACCCAGATTAAGGTTAAGTGTGTTTTGAGTGAATTCTCACCAAACTGATAATGGATTTGTGATTGGGACATGTTTTTAAGTTCATAAAAGGGGGAGTTCCAGCCTATAGTAAATTTCCATAGGGTTCTGCCCACGCACAGATTTCCATGACATTGCGCATAATAAATGCCTGGTAAATGATTGTTCATTACTTAGCTATTTCACTCTCATATCTGTCTTCATTATAAATCTACAATGTTTTGTTTATTTCCACTTCCCAAAACAGGGGTACACTCAAACAAGTGTATATATACATAACAGCTTCTTATGTTTTGGAGTTATTTTGTTCTCAGGCATCTTTGTAGTCATTTGTGATTATTTTTGTATCACATTTGCTATTGTTCAGTTGAAGTTCCATAGACCATGATCAATTTCATATGGAGCAGACCCCAGATTTCACAACCATAAAATCTTTTGGAGTATGTTTGACTTTTGATTTCGCATTGTTGCAGTTCTTGTCACCCCATCATTTTAATATGAAAATTGCCCATGTATATGTGGAACATTTTTCAAACTTACTTGAAAATCTGAGACCGGTAACATACTGCATTTGAACATTAAATAGTAGTGGTCAAATTTTTTATTTTTTTTTCAAACCATTTGTAGATATGGTATAACATTTTCAGTCGAGAAATTGCTCACCAATATATATATGTCGTAGTCCAAATAGGAATTTAGCCAGATCCGGAATCTGGCTAGGCCAAATAGGAATTCTTATTTGGTCTAGGCAGATTCTGGATCTGGCTAAATTAATATTTAGTTTAGCCAGATTCCGGATCTGGCTAAACCTTGTTTAGTCCAAATAAGGATTCCTATTTGGCTAGGCAGATTCTGGATCTGGCTAAGCTGGTTAGGCCAAATAGGAATCTTGTTGTTCTACGGATAATGTATGGCTGGGTACATCTCCTAAGATGTTAATAGCCCTGTGGTCACCCTTAAAAATAATTTGTCGGGTGTTGTAGGAAGCAAGAGGAATATAAAATTTTAATCTGAGAAAAAAAGAAAGAAATTTTATAAATTCTTTTTCATGAACAGTCATAAAATTGTTTGGGCAGATAGTCATATTTAACTGGGTTTGTAGGGTGACAGCAAACAAAATATTTTAAGGTTGGTCTCATTTTTTAAAAGCCAAAAAAGGTATGATTTATCATTTTTATATTTATAAGAACAAAGTCATTGAACAAAGTTGTCTTTAGTCATCAACGATTGTTATTATCTACTTATTTAAGACACAATATTGATATTTCTTTCTTTTTCTTTTTTTTTCATTTGTTAGAGCAGAAATAAAAAACTGATCATGATCCTCAGCTTACATGTATTTTCCCTGTATAAAGGGGGTAGTTAATTGGGACTTCAGGGCATAGAATTGGTAACATTACAGCAAATCTTAATTCAGATAGTCAGATCATGATATGGAAAACATATTGTATCATAATATCATACATCCTATTAACAGATCTGTGTAATGAACACCCCTCCAAACCTCACATGAGTGGAACAGTACTTATCCAAAAGCTCATAGAATTTTTCTTTTTACTCCAACATTTTTAATGTTTCATCAACTAAGACACTTTCATGTACACTTGTTAACTGAACTCTGTCTTTCATTGTTTTTCACATCTATTTGAATCAGGCAGATGATCAGTTTAGCATGTAACTAATTAGCCAGGGTGGTCTAAATAACATATTATTAAAGACAAACATGAGTCCAGTAAATACTTCTTATTATTAAAACAAATCTATGAGAAATAAAAACTGTTTCTGAAGCCAAATAATCAATATTCAAACAATGTCTGATATTATTAAACCAAGATTCCTATTTGGCCTGACCAGATTAGCCAGATCCAGAATCTGCCTAGCCAAATAGGAATTCTTATTTGGACTAAACAGAGTTTAGCCAGATCCGGAATCTGGCAAAACTAATTATTAGTTTAGCAAGATCCGGAATCTGGCTAGGCCAAATAGGAATTCCTATTTGGTCTAGCCAGATTCTGGATCTGGCTAAATTCCTATTTGGACTACGACATATATACACATGAATATATGTATGTTTAAACCTTGATTGTGTAGTATGAGCTCATTTAATCAGCATTTGTATCAGTTATGGTACCCTGGGGAACACCAAAAACACAATTCATTTTGAGTGCTCATTAACAATTCAATCGGATTTTATTGAAAATATATTTCATTTCTTAACAGGCGTTTTAGCATTTAATGTAATCCTAAAGCCTGCTGAAGCTTATTATTAAAAAGATTGTTGAAATGGCAAGTAAAATGGATGGTTCTATCGCTTGACTCTCTGAACTGATGCAGTCTACTTCAAAAGTTTGAAAAGTCTGATTGTCATACCTGAATGGCACAGCTTGCTTGAATGGCCAAGAGTAATGATGTTTTATTATGGTTGAGCCAGGTATGTAATAATACCACAGAAAATATTTTCTGATCTTTTGGCTCACTGTATACACAGATTACTGTAGACAAAATGGAAACACAATTGTGTTTGCTCTTTTGTCACTTTAACAATGCTTTAGAAAAGAGCAAACGGTATATTTGCTATCAGTATTATGGAAAAATATAAGCCAACTGTAGATTTTGGTTCAGAAATATATTAATAGTACAACTAACAGCTGATTTACACCATTTGCAAAAACAGATGAATACAGAGCTAGAAAATTTAACACAGATGACAAATACTGCATACAGATGACTAAAAATGTGAATGGTATTACAACATCTAAATATAATATCAGCTATCAAATGCCTTAGCTACAGCAACTTGCCTTCCATCTATTTCATTTAGGGAAGTGTATACCAAATGCCAATTTTACAACTAGTTACAGTGTGACTAGCTCTGCATTTATTTTGAAGACTAAGACATTGTAGCTTACACTTTTGCAGATGATATAATGAATCTAGATACAATGCAGAAAATAGTTTTCATGATCTCACAAAACCTTTGGTGGGGGAGGGGAGTGTGAGTCACTTTGACCAAGTGATGTAAGAAAAAAATTACCAACACATGGACCAATCAATCCTTAGAACAAATGGAAAAATCAGTCTGTCTCTTCACAGTTAGCAATTTATCGGGACGGGTAGTGTGGGGAGGGGGCAGAGAGTTTTTATTACATAAATGCCTATGCTAAGCTTTGTGTGATAACGTGGCACCAAATGGTCATTAAAACACAATAAAAATACACTTTAAGGAAATCTTGTCCCCTTATATTGCAACTGATTTTAGCACAAAAAATAGACATGAACCCATATCTAGCAATCAAAAACAATGTTACCGGTTTCTGACTTTTCTGAAATTTGTTTGCTATATAAAGGATATATGTGGCCTATTTTATGTGCAATATCTTGGGGTGACAAGATCAGTAACACATCGAACACTTATGATGAAAATCTCATTGTTTATAAATTTTCATGAAAAGTAAAAGAAATTTTGAAAATAAATTTATCAGAAAAATTAAAAGACATAGACACATTTACATTTTTTGTATTAGATTAATCCTTATAGATTTCTGTTGCCAATCTAAGCAACAAAATCTGAAAATAATCATACCTATTGATTTAAGACTGAAAAGTTCACAGGTGTGTATGGCCTCTACAGGGGACTGCCCCAAGGAGTTCTCCTGAGACCTACAGTAATTTATCAAATGAAACAAAGTTATATATATAGTTGATAGTCCTCAAGTAAACAACAATTGAAGTTTCAAGAAAATCTGTGCATGGGCAGATTTTGAACTCCCCCTTTTCATGTCTTTGGCCTCATTCTCAAGATCTCTATGAGATGAAAAACATATCCAATTTCTGCAAAATTCAGGTTATAGAGGATCTTACATGAGTGTTCATGTATTATTGAATTTATCAAACGAGGTGAGGAAAAGGGATAAAAATTCGAGGCTTTGCCGAGCATTTTATCCCTTTTCCTCAACGAGTTTAATAAATTCAATAATACATGAGCACGAATGCAAGATTCTATTTATCATATGACATTTAAAGCGCATTTTATTAACGATTGTTTACAAAAATGTCAATATTCCGCCGTTAGTAAACGCGACGTCGTTAAGGACGTCGTACATGTAGCGTTACGGGACGTATATATCTAATTTGCATATTTAATCCACTAGTGGATTATCGAAAATATTACATGACGTTATTACACTCAGACGCGACGTCATATGATAAACCGGCATATGCAATGTGTTTGTGGCATACAGTCATTTGGACATGACCAGGGACTGTGGATTAGTTGATGTACCGATGATATTTGTTGCGGGGAGGGCAGGAGCATTTAATTTCTGTGAAAAGAAATATTAAATTAAATGATCCTAAGTATTGGGACATATACCTAAGCAAACAATGCAGACCAAGGTCAGCTCCTGAAGGAGCAGTCTGATGAGGGTCTACACTGTTCAGGAGCAGTCTAATCAGGGTCTTCACTGTTTGCCATTCTGTCTGCACCTTTGAACTCCTTGCTTGATCGTGAAACAAATATTAAAATTTTATAAAATTATAGAAAGTCCTCAAAGTATTCGAATTTTTAGCATTTTTAAACCCATTTCACGCAACAAACCCAAAAGTGGGACACTAGCAAACAGTACAAGCCCAGATCAGACAAGGCAGAACACAGGGCCTTCATTGTTTCCAAAAAAAAACCTCGGTGATCTGTTGTTCAAAACCAAAGACGTTGTTAGTTAACAAATCATTAAAACTTTGATCATTCAGTATGGCAAATTTACTAATATTTTTGATGCAAAAAATGTGAGTAGCTTTTGTGTGTGCAAAAGCTACTCACATTTTTTTCAGCAAAAATAACAATTTTTTTTTACACATTGTACTTGCTAGAACAGTTAACAGTTTGACCACTAATCATTAAGCTAATGATTCTTTGAACAACTGGACTGAGACACAACAGAAATTAGCATCTAATCAGGACCTTCATTCTATGCAAAAAAAAAACAACTTGATTTCTAATTTATAACTCAGCCTGACATCCTTGTTAACCCTTGTCCTGCTGAATATTCATATATGCCACACCCACTACGGATTATCAACCAATCAGATTACTTGATGCAAATTATTGCAACAAATTCATAAACTGAATGACAAACAATGAAGATCCTGATCAGATGGCTTCTTCAGAAGCCATCTGATCTGGATCTTCATTGTTTGAAAGAAGAGACATATCCGGGCTCAGCAGGACAAGGGTTAAATGGGCTTCTGCTGTATATAATATGGAAAATTACATTCAGTACACACACATCAGGTTTGAGCTCAATCTGACGTTATGTTTGGGAGATTTTGTTTGTTTGTTTGAAAATCTTCAGACAACATCTCCTCTTGAACCAAAATTCCGATTTAGCTGAAACTTCATAGGAGGCATTGCGGGAACATGAAGTTTCAGAATTGCTAAAATCTCAACCACACCTGCTCCGAAAGATCAGTTGGATTGAGTCAAATGTTGGTGGCAGTTCTTTCTGAAAGCCAAAATGGTTACCATGGCACAGGGTAACATCGTGATCAGAGGCATCCAGGTGAGTGATGTCTGGCTGTCTTGGGCCTCTAGTGTTTATAAGTTCCTCCTGGTTGTACAGAGATTCCAAAGAGGGACACAAACCTTTTGTCAAGTACCATAAGCTGAGCTCAAGCAATTTTCCATGTTTGATGAAAAAAGTTCCCTTTGACAATTAGCTCTGTCCTTGTTATTAAGCTGATTGTTTTCTGTCTTTAGAAGTAGTTGAAGATGATGAGGATAATGATGACAACAATCCAGAACCAAGTCTGCCCACTAGAACATCCCTACATCAACTTAGACAGGTTTGTATACCACTTAGAATATCACTAGACTGGTATACTATTTAAAATATCCCTGCATCAACATATAACGGTTGGGTATACTATTTAGAATATTGCTACATCAACTTAAGGCAGGTTGGTATACCATGCATCAACTTAAAGAGGTGGTTTACTATTTAAAATACCACTAAATCAACTTAGGTTGGTATACAATTTAGAATATCACTGCATCAACTTAGACAGGTTGTATACCATTTAGAATATCACTACATCAACTTTGGTTGTTTACCATATAGACCATTACTATATCAACGTTTTTACATCATAAAATGAACATAAACAGCTTAGTTAGGTTGATATACTTTGCAAACCACTACACACACTTGGTATGCCTACTAGAACACCACAGCTCACACAGACTAATATACCTACAATAATATTGCTAAATCAACTTCATATGCTAATACAGGCTAATATACCTACAATAATAATCTGACGTTACGTTCCTTTGAGCACAAAAAAATTTACCACCACAGCTCACACAGGCTAATATACCTACAATAATATAGCTGAATCAACTTACTTTATTTTTGTTATGGTTTGTCTTTGGGTGTTTGTGTCGCTTATATTATTTTATTTTGGATAGCCTATAGTCCATTTTGTGGGAAATTAACTGTCCTTTTGGCTTTCCACTGTTGGTGTTTCTGTTGGGGTCTGTTGCTTCATATTTGTGTTTCTTTCCCTTTGGTGTCTCTGATGGGAGCTGTGGGTTAATTGTATTGATTCCTGATCATTGCCTCCACTTCTCCACTATGCAAGTTGACATACACAAAAACATGTAATCAGCGTAGATTGATATAGTGAAATATTATATATATCATTTGTAAATGAAATTTGTGGCTGCAAAAACTGTTTTGCTGTTAATTGGATTGTAAATTTTTTAATTATTCCAGTGCTATTAACAATATTAATGCCATTTATAATATGATGTCGCGTCTGAGAATGTAATAACGCCTTGTTATAAATTCGGCAATCCTCTAGTGGATTAAATAGGTAAATTAATAAGATACGCCCCGTAAAGTCTCATGTACGAGGTCCTTAACGATGTCGCGTTTACTAATGGTAGAATATTGAATTTTTTTTTGTTAAAAAATCGTGAATAAAATGCAGTTTAAATGTCATATAATAAATAGAATCTTGCATTTTTGCTCATGTATTATTGAATTTATTAAACTCGTTGAGGAAAAGGGATAAAATGCTTGGCAAGGCCTCGCATTTTATCCCTTTTCCTCAACTCTTTTTTAATAAATTATATAATACATGAACACTCATGTAAGATCTATATATATCATCTGCTTTTATTTGCATTTTATAAAGTTTCCTCTAGAGAAAATTTCACTATAATTATATTCTTTCCAGCAACTTCAAGACATCAGTAAAAGAAAGAAAAAGCTGTCACCTTATGAGAAACTTAGAAATGAAGTTTTGGACTATTTAGATACAGTTTTCAGGTATGCTAACCTTTGTCCTGTGGAATACATTAATTTGGCCACACCCATTACTGATTATCAACCAATCAAATAATTTGATACTACAATGTATTTGTTCACTACACAAATTAAATGACTACTGGTGTAAATCCTGATCTGATGGTTCAGAAGCCATCTAATCTGGATGTACACTGTTTGTGATGGTAGGGCAGAATAAGGATTACAATGCCTACCGTAATGATCCTAAGTATTGGGACAGACCGAAGAAAACTGCAGACCCAGGATCAGGGTCTACACTGTTTGCAATTTGGTTTGCACTTTTTGGTCTCCTTGCTGGGTCGTAAATCAAATTTGTTAAAACTTTAGGAGAATTACAGAAAATCCTCAATCTCTCCAAATTTTCTCTCTGAATTTTTAGCTCGGCTGTTTTTGAAGAAAACAACGAGGTATTGTCATAGATCTGGCATCATCTGCGTCGTCGTGCAAAAACTTGGACATTTTGTAATATATCTGTCATTACTGAACATATTTACTTGAAACTAGTTGTTCATTATGAAAAGGGGAACTCATACCAATAGGTGAAGTAACCCTCAAAATATTTTGGGCACAGTTATGCCCCTTTTCCGACTTAGAATTTTTGTTAAACTAAGAGAAATTGCAGCCGAGTGTTGGCACCCGCATGCGGTGCTCGAATTTTTGTTTAACTAAGAGAAATTGCAGCCGAGCGTTGGCACCCGCATGGGGTGCTCTTGTTAGGATATTACGGTGGCTTTGACTTTAGTTTGAATCAGGTTATGTCCATACAATCAGTGTTTGTCATGCACATTGTCAGTTTTGGCAGTGTTTAATTCAACTAGGACCCAGTAGTTCAAAGCATTGTTAGCTTAACCGGCTCGTTAGTGGAAGAACATCAGGGTCTAGTAGTTCAAAGCATTGTTAGCTTAACAGGCTCGTTATTGGAAGAACATCAGGGTCTAGTAGTTCAAAGCATTGTTAGCTTAACAGGCTTGTTATTGGAAGAACATCAGGGTCTAGTAGTTCAAAGCATTGTTAGCTTAACCGGCTTGTTATTGGAAGAACATCAGGGTCTAGTAGTTCAAAGCATTGTTAGCTTAACAGGCTCGTTAGTGGAAGAACATCAGGGTCTAGTAGTTCAAAGCATTGTTAGCTTAACAGGCTTGTTAGTGGAAGAACATCAGGGTCTAGTAGTTCAAAGCATCTTAAGCATTAATGGTTATATTGTTAACTGTTCTAGTAATATCGGATACTCTGGTGTTTTTCTAAAAAATTTGTGAGCAGCTTTTGCATTTACATTTTTTTTCTGCAAAAATATTAGTATATTTGCTGTATTTAATGATCTTTAATGATATATATTAATTGATAAGATCATTATTTTTTAACAACTCACCTAAAGCGTTCCAGCAAAAGGAATATTAAATACTCAGGTATTTTTGCTGAAAAATGTGAGTATTTGCAAAAGCTGCTCACATTCTTGCAGCAAAAATAATGGTGTCCACACATCAAACTATCAAATTCAATGTTTCCATTTATCAAATAAGACAAGAAAGTTAAACACCTGGGCCAAATTGTTCGAAACTCACGATGTTGTTTGTTAACTTACTCTTGAAACTAAACTTAACACTAACGTAAATCAGAGAAACCAATAAGTCCTTCTCAATTGTTTAGCTCATTTTATTATTGCATGATGTCCAATTATATTTAAAACAAATAAATGTCGGTGTCTTAGGACTCGTTTTCTTTGTAACTGCCACATCTACTCAGGGAATGTAATTTTTCTTTGTATGCTCATTCCAGATCCTGGCAATATATAACTATGATTAGCATCAACTGCTGGAATATGAACACTGTTATTGGAGTTAAAAATAGCCTGTGAATTTCATGGAATGCTGTACATTTTAGTTGAGACGAATTAGCAGGTTACTTCTGGAATTGTCTTATCGAGGCACTTTAATTTAGCAATAGATTTGAGTGCCCTCAACAAAAGGAACACAAGAAATAAGTTTAAACGTTACCTGTATTATCATTGTTACAACAATACCACCGAACTGGAGTGCTGTATAAAATCTATGATTAACCCTTTTTGTACCAAATGGAATCTTCCTCCTTGTATTTAGCAGAAGTCCATTTCAAAATTTAGGGGTCTCAGGTTGTGTTTTCTTCAAAAATGATTTGGAAATTGGCCGAAAATTTTGCAAACAGTGTAGGCCCTGATCAGATGCCGCGTTCTGCGGCGTCTGATCTGGACCTGCACTGTTTGCCAGGGTACCCATTTTGGGGTTTCTGGTACAAAATGGGTTAAAAGAATATCTAAATCAGGTGTTCCAACTACATTAATAATAACAGGATTGTTTCTTTTTAATATGTATATGTATTCCAGAAAGTATCTTACCTGTCCTAAAATGCTACCACTCCATGAGATATTGTATTATGACTCCGCTCTCACAGTAAAGAGGCATTTAAATGCTGCACCACGCTCAGCCCTACAAACAGCCCTTAGTAACCCACAACACTACCTACAGGTAATGTATCATTCTCAATTCTACAGACAGCTCATAGTAACCCACAACACTACCTACAGGTAATGTACCATTCTCAATTCTACATACAGCTCTTAGTAACCCACAGCACTACCTACAGCAATGTACCATTCTCAGTTCTACAGACAGTTCATAGTAACCCACAACACAATCTACAGGTAATGTACCATTCTCAATTCCACAGTTCACAGTAACCCACAACACTACCTACAGGTAAAAGTTCATAGTAACCTACAACACTCCCTACAGGTAATGTACCATTCTCAATTCTACAGACAGCTCATAAAAATCACAACACCACCTAATATGAAATGTACCATTCTCAATTGAACAGACAGCTCTCTGGAACCCACAACACTACCTACAGGTAATGTACCATTCTCAGTTCTACAGTTTGCTCTCAGGAACCCACAACACTCCCTGTATGTAATCACATTTAATGTACATCTCAGCATGTAATGTACCATTCTCAGTTATACTGACAGTTCTTGGTAATCCACAACACTACCTACATGTAACATACCATTCTCAATTCTACAGACAGCTCTGTGTTACCCATAGACTTCCAAGATGTAATGTAACATTCTCAATTCTAATGACAGCTCTTGGTAACCCACAACACTTTCTTCATGTAATGTACCATTTTCAACTATACAGAGAGTGTTTCTTAGATCACAGCTCTGTTACCACTCTCAACTATACAGACAGCTCTTGGTAACCATACAGGTAATGTACCACTCTCAACACTACTGTCAGCTTTTAGTAACATTTCCTGAAGGTAACATTATGTGTTTAGTACAGGTAATGTACAATTCTCAACCTTATTGAGATGTTTGTAACCCACAACACTACCTAAAGGTAAAACATTTTTTATGCAATGCTTTGCAGACATCTCTTAGTAACCCACAGCAATACCTACAGTCAATTAATTAAGCTATGCTTTGCAGACATCTCTTAGTAACCCACAGCAATACCTACAGACAATTTATTTAGCTATGCTCTACACATAGCTACTAGTAACCTACATCACTAGCTGAAGGTAATCAATCATTCTCACCTTTTACGACCAGCTCTCAGTATAAACTGCATTAAGGTCTTGATTACTTTTAATAACAGATGGTTGTTTGGATAACTGATTTTGTCATACTGAGATTTAACATGCAATAAAATATATAGAAAATAGGTCAGGAATAATGACTAAGGTATACATGTTACTATTAAGACAGGTGAAGTTGGGATTGCGAGAGACACATATAAATATGTTCAAATTAAAGTTTCAACCTAATGCTTTATTTCAGTGCGAGTGCTGTAAGTCTGAGAGTGGTCAAGTTCAGAGCAGCATGCCAGATGTTTGTATTGTCTACAAGTTACATGTGGAGTGTGGACAGCTGATCAACCTTTATGACTGGATGCAGGTATGTGCTTGCCTTAAAATGACTGTTCAGAAGCAAAACTTCTATTTTTACATTACTTTATTTCTCACTTCTACTCAAATACTTTATTGGTACCTGCATCATTGTAGTACTTATGACTAACATCCATGATCTATGTTAGGGGTGCAATGAAGAAACTGATCAAAGGCTTCTAAAGACTGAAAAAAAATGTCCTTGCTAGATCCATGGAAGCATTTTAAAATACTGGCATGTACATGTTCTGCAGGTTATGTATTGGAGTGTTATTGTAAAACAGGAGTAAGGGTATTCTTTGAGGTATGAACATAGCACCAGAAAATGTGGTCTTTTTGTGTGTGTGTTTTTTTTTTTTTTTTCATTTGAAAAGAACTGGTATTTTTCTTATTTCTGCATGAAAACATATGCTGTAGGTGTTCATTAGAAGTACCTTTGTGAGGCACGGTGAGGCGCTTCTAATGAGTACCCACAACATGTTTCTAATGAGTACCCACAACATGTGAATAAATGAAAAAAAATAATAATAATATATGGATATCCCCTCTTATCTGTGCTTTAATGAACAACATCATGTCCCAATTATAGTTAGCTATAGGTTTTTTTTTCTGTAATTGCACATGTACATTTATTACAGCTTATGCAGTATATGAAAACTGGTCTTCCAGCTTTTACTGTCAACAAAATATATGTATATTCATATAAGACATATATCTTTGCTCCTTATGAGATGGTTTATTAAAAGCAACTATACCGTTTGCAGATTTTTATGCTTAGATAAGTGGTGTAGAAAGTGTTAATGTGGTCAAAGTTTTCTTGGTTCCCATGTTAAAGTATAATATTATAAGTTATTTGATTCTTGACGGGGAACATGGGATCACATTCCCACCTGACATGATGTATTGGTTAAACTACCTGCCTCATAAACCAGGGTTCCTGAGTTCAATCCTGGGCTTCTGGTCTTTAAACAGAGTTCCAGTCTCCATATGACCTTAGCTTTGGTGGGATGTAAAACTCAAACACACACACACCCAGCTGATATGGATATTTTCCCTCGCCTGATGGCTCGGGTAAACATCGCTTACATATGGGGAATGTGATCCCATGTTCCCTGTCCAGTAAATCCAAGAAGGCAATCGCAAGAGGGCAATATATTTTTGCTTGCGGGGAATATGGAACACAACTGCGGCAAGCCAAGAGGGTAATATATTTTTGCTCACTGGGAAAATGGAACACAATTGCGCTTGCGCTGTCCAATCAAAAGCCCACAAATTTCTTTTGCAGTATACCAATATTACCTTTTTCAGGCATTTATGACAGTTGTACAGGCTGAAGACGAGGAGAATGAGGGGAACCATGGAAAACCTGACAGACTACTGCAGTATCCTTTGTTGGAAATTAACCAACATGTCATTCTCTAGGTGGCAGCAGAAAACCACGAAATACAGTGCATGTGCATTTTCTTTTTGTTAAAAACAGGGCTTAGGGCTTCATTTCATTGTCTGCACATGTCATATTCTTCAAAGATTGACAGGGTTTGATATTACTACATGATTTGTAAAAAGTTACAAGCTGATAAGGCATGTAATTTTATCCAATATGCAAGAAACGAAACTTGTTTTGTGTCTGAAAATTACCATCAATCCTAAAATTTTAAACTGAAATAGTCCTGATTTGCCTTGTTTTATCCCATGCCCTGACACGTTATCTAAATATAGAAAACTGGAATTTCTCTTGGAAAACACATTAAATTGTAGATAGCCAGGTTCCCCGTATATGACCGGTCAGTGCAGAGCACTATCTGTGTACTCTTTGACTTCATTCAAAGTTTCTCCTCGACAAAGTAGTTTAGGTCGTAGTACCAAAGAGTTAATCCAGAATCATTAATCCATAGACAAAATGGCAAATATCAATGTTCAGATCAACAGACATGAACTCCAGAAGAGTGTAATCAGTGTAAACTGTGAGAATACATAAATCTTTGAGAAATGAAGTTGAAAAAATGTGACTCGAACCAGCGACCCCTTGCTTGAACACTGATGGCTTGTTTACCATTGCTGATTCAAAGCTACTTTCAAGACCCCTAGCGAATTCCTCCAGATTTGAAATGGTTAGGAATAATTTAGAGAGATCTTTATCTTGCAAATATGCTGTGTACTAATAAGAATCGCCTTGTTATTATAGAGCACCGAAAAGATATCCGAAAATTATCCCCATTATTCCTCATAGCACTGTTTGTAACCCTCGCTATCCCAGCACTGTTTGTAACCCTCACTATCCCAGCACTGTAACCCTCACTATCCCAGCACTGTAACCCTCACTATTGCAGCACTGTTTGTAACCCTCACTATCCCAGCAGTTTGTAACCCTCACTATCCCAGCACTGTTTGTAACCCTCGCTATCCCAGCGCTGTTTGTATATCTCACTATCCCAGCACTGTTTGTAACCCTCACTATCCCAGCACTGTTTGTAACCCTCGCTATCCCAGCACTGTTTGTAACCCTCACTATCCCAGCACTGTTTGTAACCCTCACTATCCCAGCACTGTTTGTAACCCTCGCTATCCCGGCACTGTTTGTAACCCTCGCTATCCCAGCACTGTTTGTAACTCTCACTATCCTAGCACTGTTTGTAACCCTCACTATCCCAGCACTGTTTGTAACCCTCGCTATCCCAGCACTGTTTGTAACCCTCGCTATCCCAGCACTGTTTGTAACCCTCGCTATCCCAGCACTGTTTGTAACCCTCGCTATCCCAGCACTGTAACCCTCACTATCCCAGCACTGTTTGTAACCCTCACTATCCCAGCACTGTTTGTAACCCTCACTATCCCAGTCTCAAACATCTGTATCTCAGGTAAAAAAAAATTAAATTGATTCAAAATATTCTGACTATTGTTTTGAACACACACAATAGGACATCTAAGTGGAATGAAGTTTAATAGGTAATAATTGTTTTCAGATTTGTCTCAAAGAGATGATTCTAATTTGTACACACAGCATCAATTTTATGGAAGATAAAATAAAGGACCCTTATATCTCCGGTCCTGGTCCTTATGCCTCTGGGCCTGGTGCTAGGATTAAATGTCAATAGTTCTCACTACCCCTTATCAATAGTTTGAAACACCCTATCTGAAACAAATTTTCATGATCCTCCAAGCCAATTCACATGCAAGGCCAATTTTAATTTCCTCTGAAAATTAACAAAAAATTGTCTTTGTTGCAATTTGATGTGTTTTAACTCTTAAGACGCCGAGAAAAACTACATCTGAAAATGACGTCTGCTTATGTCGTCTGCTGATTTTTTGCAAACTTTTTAAAAATATTTTTGCATATAGGCAAACAGTGTGGACCCAGATCAGACTGCTCCAAAAGGAGCAGTCTGATCTGGGTTCTCACTGTTTGCAAAAATTACTTTTAATGTAACCAGCAGATGACAAAGCAGACGACAATTGTTGTGATTGGCATCTTATGGGTTAAGTGTTAAAATGGCTCAAGAAAATTTGTATCCTTAACCCGTGGACAGAGCTCGTTTTATAAGAGCTGTTTCAGAACTCCAGTTCCTTGGATTTGTGAAACCAACAAAGAGAAAAACAGATCATGTGGCTAGACTGACCTGGGGTGGCTGCTGATGGGGTATACTGTCCGGGGGTGGCTGCTGATGTGGTTAGACTGACCTGGGGTGGCTGGTGATGTGCTTAGACTGGCCTGGAGTGGCTGCTGATGTGGCAAGACTGGCCTGGGGTGGCTGCTGATGAAATCTAACTGTGATCATGTCAGGAATATTGGATGTGTGTGACTTTAGGACAAAAAGATATACTTAATATACACAAAAACTTCTTTTAAGACTGTTGCTGGGGTCCAAAACTACATCTGTCTTAACCAATTGTATACTCGTGGACTCTTCCATTGCTATATGTTGGACAAGTCCATTTGTCATATAAGTGGTGCCAGGCCTATTTTTTTATTTTATTCCATTTTTGACAGCAAATCCTGTTAGCAAACAGCGCAGACCCTGATCAGATGCCACATTATGGGGCATCTGATCTGGGCCTGCGCTGTTTACCAGTATACCCTTTTATGGGTTTCCTGCCTATAATGGGTAAATGAACCTTTTTGTACTGGATGTAATGTTACAGCTTATATATAGCTATGCAGGTCAATATCGAAATTGTGCCTGACCAGACACTTTTGTCTAGTTGTGTTAGCCTGTCACTGGAAATATTAATTTGTGTCATTCAGATGCAGGAGAATCACAATCATTACTATTATATTCATTGGTTAAACCATTAAATGCTTGGAAATCACAAAATGTGATGCCTGCTATTAAGGGCTATTCGAGGAAAAAGTGTCACCAGGGGGTGGACCGCAACTTTTTTTTAGGGGTACCCCCTAGGAATTAAAAATTAATTAAAGGGCACCACCAAAGAAAAAGAAATCTCATGGAACCCCCACCCCAAGGTATTTAATTTTGCAATTTATAGTAATTTACTTTCAGTCGTAACAAGCCACAGATGTGTTTACACAAATTAAAGCGTTTGACTTTTCCGGCCAAGCGTCTGCTATTTGGCACCAAAACACAATCATTCACGAGATAGCAGAATATTCCGTTCTTATTATGCATACATCTACCGTTCAATGTAGCTAATCATCTTAGGAGTGATTAAATCATTTTCACATTGATTGTGGATTAAATTTTATGATTGAGGGATAAATCACAAATTAGAGACATAACTTGACTTAATTTTCAAACCTTGTCATGCGGAACATTTGCAGCCTAAGCTTAGCGCCAGAGGCTTGTGTAATAGTAGAAAAGACTGATCTGTGACAAATACGGCTCGCGTTTATAACATGATTCGGTTAACTAACACTGTCCGTTGGTTGGACCCAAAGTTCCGTGTTATAACAAGGTTGAGGTGCACCTTCAAATGATGGATGATTCCCGAAATCGAAACCATAAAAGGAAATGCAGTACAATGGTTTACGGGAATTTTAATTCAAACTGAACTCACTCCGGCTCTGAAATGGCCATTTATGCCCCCGGCACAGCAACAGGTATCCATTTTTGGTTCCATGAATGCGAGGTTGATTGAAAAAAAAAAAATTGAACTTGGAAATAAATAGATTTTTGCTGTTCCATGCATAAATATTGAAGATTTGAACATGGAAATAAATAGATATTTTGCTGTTCCATGCATAAATATTGACATTTATGCTGGGTCAGACCCTACCACCAAGGAATTTTAAATAGATGTTACACCTAGGACCACAAAAAATAAAACTACCTGCAACCCCCACCCCAAGCAATAAAAAAATCATTTGCGCTCCACCCTGGGGTTACACTTTTTCCTGGAATAGCCCTAAGGGAATTCACTGCTTGCAATAAGTTCTGCCATTTTCTAAAAATACAACTTAACGTAGCTGACATCCCTAAATTTCCAATTGGACACTACTATATATACAAGAAGGAAGATTCCATTCAGTCTAAAAATGTTGTAGTCCAGAGTCCAGTTGTTCAAGCATTGTTAGGATAACAAGCACGTTAGTAGTTAAATTGTGAACTGTTCTGGCAAGTATAATACAGAGGACCTTTGTTACGGCAACAGTATCTGTTCCTTTACAGCTGGTCGTTATAAAGAATTTGCCGCTAAAAAGAATCCCAATATGGAGTAGTAAAATAGAAACAAATGTTGTGGATATCTGTAAGAATCGCCTCACCGAGGCGATTCTTACAAATATCCACAACATATGCAAAGGCGATTCTAACAAATATCCACAACATTTGCCAAGGTGATTCTAACAAATATCCACATTTGCCAAGGCAATTATAACAAATATCCACAACATATATTTCTTGTAGTAATCAATCCATATTCTTGACTATCATCATTTTCTCCTTCCATCTTGAGCTAAGAATTCATTCCACTGAAATTGTTGCTGTAATGTGTTTTGTCATATGAAATGTTGGTGTAAAGAGGCTGAGGGTTATCTATATGTTAAACTGGAAGTTTTCTGCTAAAATACTATTCTAACACAGCGCACCTATATAGACATTGGGAAGGGACTTGTTTTATTTTGAACAAATCACAAATTGTCATAAAAAGCTGCCAATTTATGACGTCACTTATACATCCTTTGACGTTAGACAGTGTAACGTCACTTTCTGGCACCAAAAGAACATAAATAATTTTTGCTGGAATTTCTTCTAACAACAGCCAGAGGTTGTGAGAATTTGAAGGAAACAACAACATTATTGCCGATTTTCAGCATGTTAGGATCGAAATAGATAGCTCTGTCGGTCAGTTGTAAGTAGACAAATCACTTGCGCGCTATGCGCAAGTGATTTAATATACTTTCCAACTGATCTCCAAACTGTGATTTATTACTCTGACAACAAATCACAACTGCAGTTGGTCTATTTCTTAAGTATATTTGCCATATTAAATGGTAAAAGTTAATGGTACGAACATTAACTAACAACAACATTATTTTTAAACAACTGGGCCCAGGTATTAACATTCAGAAAACTGTCAGCAGGAAGTGTAGAGTTATGATCCTGGCTCTGAGACAACCATGGCAATGAATTATAACAAAGAAATAAATACAATACTGGAGCTGTTGTTCTGTTGTTAGCTGGAGTCTGGGATGATTGGGTGAGGCGAAGGGGTACCTTGTGTGACCCAACTGAAAGTTGCTTACAGTTGGGCAAATAAAAATCAAAAAAGAAGCCTGTTACCTATGCAGCAGGTTAAGGGAAGAGGGAATGTTCAATATTGTTTCTTCACTTCTGTTTATTTCCCCCAATCACGCTTACAAGTCCGTGAAATGAACACCCCCTTACACCCCACTTTATATAGAGAAAACAGGGGTTTACGGGGGTCTACATTATTTTCCTTATTTCTACTCCTAGACATAGGTTGTGGGTACTCGTTAGAACCGCCTCAATGAGGCGGTTCTAACGAGCACCCACAACCTATGCTTGCTTTATAAATAAGGAAAATATCATCGATTTTTGTCAGAAAAGTAGCCATTTTGGAGATACGAAAAAAATGAACTATGTCGCACGGATTTGTTATCGTAATGCTTTCCTGTTCCTCTCTTTCATCTCGTCTCCAGATGGGCCTTCCTGGGCTAATCGATAAGAACACTGACTCTTAATCATTAGGTCACTTACCGCTGTAGTTTCAAGCCTGGCTCGAGTCACCTGCGAGATGCCAAGTTCTGCAACGGAAGGTCTCTTGGTGGTTTATCTCTAGGTTTTCGCCCATCTTTGATTAAGGATGGGCTCAATATAACAAAAAAACTAAAACAATAAAATATCAGTCAACCTGGATAAATTGCTATACAAATATTAAAGGGTTACAGAAATGCCCAAATGAACTTTGTAGATGAAGTTATTTGATCATGAACTGCTCTTTTGACATTCAGGAATAATGTTGTATAGCAATGTTTCAGTCTCAAAAGAACTGAAACAAACATGTTGCAAGAGATAGCCCATATAAGACACAGTGCTTTTTATCAAATCTTGTTCTCATTTGCTTTTTTTTTTTTTTGTTTGATTTGAGGTTTTATGTTTGTTTTGGAGTTTAACGGCCCAGTCAACACTATTTAGGTCATTTTTGTTGGCGGATCGGTTTCTGCTCTGCTTGGAAGCATCATACAGCCCATCTATTTCTTCAAGCCCCGATGGGCGGGGGCAGTACATTTGCTTGTAATATGCTTGTCAAATTGTATATTAAGTTAAATAAAATATTGTTTAAACCAACATGTTGCAGAACCAATGAGTACAAAGATAATATACTATGTCAAAAAAGTTAAGCAACACTTTTCAAAGAGACGTCCTTACTTGTACTATGTTTTACAACTTATCTTAAACATTGAAAGATATAGGGCAAACATTTGGGATTAATTGGACAAGCATCATGGCCAATATTGCGTTAAGTCATTTTCTGGCACCCATCATACAAACTTGCTAGTGTGATCGTCCAAAAACATCAAAACCATACAGAATCACTGGTTCCAGAACCAGAACGAAAATGCCCTTGAAAAGTTCATACTGGCATGACTCATTTTCTGCAGTCATCATTAATTTGACGTTGTTTTTTTTTTGTTTTTTGTTTTTTTCAATTTTCGTTTGTGTCTTAAAATGTTTCGGAAGAGCATTGATCCAAATCCTTTATGGATAAGTGACAGTATTTCAGTACAAATAACCAAATGAAAATTGTTTAAAAGGGCATGTTCATTTGGTCGTTAGAGCTAGCAGAACTGGAGACTGTCGTCATCTTAACACCGCAACTTAGACGTACGGCATTTTTAGTTTTCTTTGACAATGTGCGTATTTAAAATACCTTTTTATATCAGCGTGTCTGTAAGCTCAAAAGACATTCCTATTATTGCAGTTAAACACTGTGATCATTGCATACACAAATGAATGTGATATCAGCATTGTTTTGAATATGTTATTTTCAAATGGAGATCCCTTCCTTGTTGATGCAAATACTGCCTTATAAGGGTATGTTAGAAGCCTCCTTGCTACTTGCCTTGTAAATCAGGGGTCGAAGGATCTATCCAGGACTTCTCCAGACTTTTGGATGTGTCTTTAAACCGATGTCCCGTCACCATATGACCTTAGCTCTTGGTAATACTCAAACACTTACTTGTAAGGGTATGTTGCCTTCTTCAAATTTACGAGTATGTGATTTCTTATGTCTAAGATGTTCAAGTAATTGTAAAATTAAAATTTTGATATCTATCTTCTAAGTTAGAATTTATTTGTTGAAATGTATTTAAGAAATGAAATTTAGTTTTCTGCAGTTCATGGAAGTATGAACGCAGTGGTTCGCATGCAAAGTAAATGAACCCCGAAGGGGTTTATGTAAACTTTGCTAGCGACCCACTGTCGTTCATACTTTCATGAAAAGCAGAAAAATTAAGTTTATTTTTTATATTTACATTGTTTGCCCCTCATCACTGGGCGACAAAATGCTTGTAGGGCAAACTTTTAGAGCTGAAAAACATTTACACACTGTTTTTCTACAAAGAGCTGGGCAGCGTTGACGTCATCAACGCCCTTAGAGAACAATGGTTTAGAATGACGTCACTTAACGTCACTGAAAATCATGTAATTCGATGTGTTCATGGAAGTATGAACGCAATTGTTTACTATAGGTTTACATTAGACTCTACACTGGAAATGTAAATATTAGAAATTGCTAAACTTACTTTACATATTATACTTTTGCTGAAATATTTCCACAACACAGGAATAAAAGTTATCCTAAGGAAGTTGTAGTTTTCCTTGCAAGCTCACCTGACTGAAGGTCATAGTGAGCTTTCATGAATGTGAGATGTCCGGCATTGTCCTCTGTCGTGTGCCGTTTCTTGTGAACACAGAATGATCATCATGACAATATCTTGGCAAAGTCATGTCATTTCAAAAAGTAGGTCAGTTTTGTTTGTTTGATTTGAGGTTTAACATCCCTGCCAACACTGTAAAGGTCATTTTGGAGACGTTGCTTCCAATTTTGTGGGACTTTTACCCAACATTGAGATGAAATGACATCTCAAGCCCTGCTGCCCAATGAAACAAGTAGGGTTTATAAGCATGGACCAGTCGACTCGCACCGCTTTGCCTGGGCAGGCTTAGATCCTCTAAGCAGTTAACCAGTACTCATGTGTGGGTTGGGTTCAGATCTGCATGGAAGCATCATGCAGCCCATCTATTTCTTTAAGCCCTGATGGGCGGGGGCCGTAAAAAAGGCAGGGCGTCAAGTTACCTATATTTACCTATATTTTCCTATATTTCAGGCCATTACCTATAATAACCTATAAAATCCTATATTTTACCAAACTACCTATAAATACCTATAATTTGGAATTTTGTGTAAGCAAGGAATACAAAGTTTCTAAAGAATCTTTTACAGTAGATGTTTTCTATAATATTTGAGCTTAGCAAGCTTTTTCCTTTTAGGAATTTGTATTCTTTTTTGGTGTAGCAAACCAGTCCAGCCCAGCTTTTGGAAAGCTTTAGCTAGTGGCAGTTCTGCTATTTTTCAAATTTGAAATGTTCCATTTTGTTTTTACTATTGTTTCTTTATGAATATTTAACAAGCTTTTGCCATTTTTTTAGCGAGCTATTGTGATCAGTCACCATCCACCGTCTTCCCCCATCCGTGCATCTATCTGTCCCTCCACAATTCCTTCAAATGACATCGCCTAAGCCCCTGAATAGATTTTGACCAAACTTGACAGAAACCATCTTTGGGTTGTCCTCTCTCAAAGTTGTTCAACGAATTTCAGTCCAAGCTGAATTCTCACAGGCTAGTGTAGTTTATATATTCTTGTCCTTTGGGATCATTGATTCCATTGTGGAATTTTGAAAATATTTGAGGGTCACTGATGAGGCCTAAATGGCCGAAACTAGCTAGTCTGGCCCAGAAAACATGTGCACTCTATATTTTCCAGTTCTGTTGTGTATTCCTTGCTTCCAAAGGAAAACCCTTTCTAGAACATATTTGACGTCACAACAGCTGTTGTCTCGGAATGTGTGGCAGACGTGAGAAGTCTCCCTGCTCTACATCATAATGTAGTTTATATTTTCTTGTCCTTTGGGCTCATTGATTCTATTGTGGAATTCTAAAAATATTTGAGGGTCACTGATGAGGCCTAAATGGCCGAAACTAGCTAGTCTGGCCCAGAAAACATGTACACTTCATATTTTCCAGTTCTGTCATGTATTCCTTGCTTCCAAAGGAAAACCCTTTCTAGAACGTATTTGTATGAAATTAAGTTGCAGTATTTCTGCAGAAATATTGTGACAGGATTCTGACATGAAATCTGTATGAAAAATTTTCTAATAGAATTTCCACTTAAATTTTGTATTTGAGTTGGGATTCAGGTAGGAATCAGTGTGGAAAAGCTTGTGAAATATTTAAATTAGCAGGAAAATTGATCCGGAAGCCTGTAGAAAAAAAACAGACAGGATTCCTGTATAAATTACTGACAGGATTCCTTCATGGTTCCTGCGTGAATTATTGGCAGGATTCATGAATGAATTATTTACAGGATTTCTGCCTGAGCTTGTGACATTATTACTTCTGTATATTCCTGCAGGATTCCTGCTAGTCTAAATATTTGGTCCAGTTTCATTAAACTAAAACAATCATCTTAACATACACTAAACATTTGGAGTTTTTATCTATACACAATGAGGAAGGAATATACTTGTGCTGGAAAAGAGCATACAAAAACCTTGCATTCTACTTATATGTAAACTTCCATGTAACTCTGGAATTTGAATCCTTGGCTTTCCAAAGATTCATTGTGATCTAATATAACTTCAGTCTGCAAACACATACAAAAATATGTGGGTGGGATGCAATGTTTGCAGTTTGCAAACATAAAACTTTTGACACTCCACTAGTTAAGCATTTAATCAATTTAAAACACTGTTAATCTAAAATACTAAGAGGTGACTCACAGTGTCATCCAAAATATAGTTGGAAATTCTTAGCACAGCTTCATACTTTATACTCAAAGCTAGCCATCATCCCTGATGCCTTTGAATGTGTTACTGGAGTGCTCCTGCCAAAATATTATGTTTCAGGAAGTGATTATGCCTGTTTTCATGCCAGACTTTTAAACAGAAATTTGATTAACATTTTCATGCTGAATTTCTGTTACGATCTGGCCATTTTCCTTGTGGAATCTGTAACCAAATTCCATGTACAGCTAGAGTCAGACAGGAAAAAAGAGTTCTACCATGGTTTCTGTAACTGTCCACAAAGACTCCATGTGGAATCATGTCTGAATTTTTTTGGGTGGTTGCCACAGCACACAAAAATAGGGGTTTGTTTGTTTTGTTTGATTTGAGGTTTAACATCCCCGTCAACACTGTAAAGGTCATTTTGGAGACGTTGCTTCCAATTTTGTGGGACTTTTACCCGACATTGAGATGAAATGACATCTCAAGCCCTGTCACTGCACAAAAATAGGGGAAAATAAGAAAAAAGCCTTTAAAAATCTTCTTGTCTGAAACCAGAAGGCCCAGGTCTTTGATATTTGGTATAAAGCTTCATCTAGTGGGTCTCTACCAGGATTGTTCAAATTATAGCCCTAGGGCCACAACTGGCTCTGCCCCAGGGCCCACTGGTTCTACATAGGCTTATATAGGGATAACCTTAAAAAATCTTCTTGTCTGAAACCAGAAGGCTCAGGCTTTGATATTTGGCATGGTGCTTTGTATAGTGGACCTTGACCAAGATTGTGCAGATTATAGC
This sequence comes from Lucinisca nassula, assembly GCA_963580285.1. Lineage (NCBI taxonomy): Eukaryota > Metazoa > Mollusca > Bivalvia > Lucinida > Lucinidae > Lucinisca > Lucinisca nassula. The sequence goes on along the minus strand of OY757013.1, from coordinate 484,468 downwards.
CCTGGGTCCAAAAATGGACCCTCCATGCGGCCTACTTGTTACACTATGGGTCACATCAGCAATCTAGGGCCATCAAGGTCCTCTTGTCTAAAGGGAAGAATGTCCCATGTTTTGATTCTGCCTAAATTATCAGATAGACGCATCTTGTTCGAAGAAATAGATATGGTGGTTATCTGATGATATTTCAGTAGATCACTCAGTTCAGTATAAAACATACATTGAGGGCATTCATTAGAATCACCTACTAAGGACTGATTTTTATGGAGATTTATTAAAGATTTTTTCCTTAATTATAACCAGCTGACCAACTTATCTATTTCTATATGTTGTATAGTTAATAAAAGAGAGAGCTGGTAGATGGTGGTGGTGGTGGAAAAATACAAATCTGACTTGTTTTCTTCAGTGTAGGCAACCTATAATATCCTATATTTCTTGCCGCTAGATACCTATATTTCTGGACCTAACCTATATTTTTGACTCCTGATATCACTTGACACCCTGAAAAGGTCAGTATGTCAAATCATAGAAAAACCCTGTGAATATATGCCAGGCCATTGTTTTTGTCCAATTGTCATTAAGTGATCATCTTGACAAAACCCCAGTAAATTTAGAATATGGGTCATGCTGGGTCAGAAAAGTAGGTCAGCAGGTCAGATCATAGAAAACTTCTGGGATCACTTTAGACACCACAGTTTTGCTCCAAATTAGCATCAAACTTGCTCAGAATGATCATGCTGACAATATTTCTGTCAAGTTCGAATATGGGTCAAGATGGGTCAAAATGTAGGTCAGCAGGTCAGATCATAGAAAAAACTGTGAGCACTGTAGAGGCTACAGTTTTGGTCCAATCATCATCAAACTTGCTGAGAACGATCACCTTGACAATATCTCGATCAAGTTTGAATATGGGTCATGTAGGGCTAGAAAGTAGGTCAAATCATAGAAAAATCTTGTTAGAGGCCACAGTTGTGGTCCAATCATCATAAAACTTGCTCAGAATGAGCATCTTGACAATATCCCGGTCAAGTTCAAATCTGGGTCAGGTCAGGTCGAAAGTAGGTCAGTATATCAAATCATAGAATTGTATTGTGAACCTTAGAGGCCATGGTTTTGGTCCAATCGTCATCAAACTTGCCCAGAAAGATCATGTTTACAATATCTCGGTGCTAGGCTCAAGGTCAAGGTTGCTGTAACTATTTTTATAAAAACTTTATGGTATCTCAAACAAATCAGACTTTCAGGATGTTGGGATCAAGGTCAAGATTCTCATATGATTGTATGAATGTAACTGACACAGGTACTGTGATTCTGCAGTTTGATTATAAATGTTAAGGTGTATTTCTCAGCAGAAAACACACCTTTTGCTGATTTAGGGGATAATGTTTTTCAAAATTGTCATTTGGGGAGGTAGCAGCAGCAGAGCTGAGCCAGAAAAACAGTATTTGCAACTGTAAAACCAACGGTTTACCTCCCGAAATCACAATTTCCTATATAATTATCCACATTCTAATGCACTTTTTCAGTTATGTATAAAATTGTTATATTTTACTCAAAGCAACAAGCGCCATGAACTGCGTAAAACCAAATTGTACCCAATGAAAAGTGACGCTGCATCATGACATCAGGTTCCGACAGTATGTCGCAGGATATACTGTCAGCAATTCTGACATTGCTTTACATATGAAAGTGCATTAGAATTCTAATACATACATATATTTCAGTCTGTTCAGATCAATGCTATTAAAGTCACCAGGCACATCTTTACAGGCTGACCCTTGTCCTGCAGAACGGACACTGCCTTTGCAGTGTAGATCCAGATCAGGCCTACCCTTGTCCTGCAGAACAGACACTCTACCTTTGAAGTGTAGATCCAGATCACATGGCTACTGATCAGGATCTACACTGTCTTTTGGTGTGTAAATTGAACTAACACAATAGTGTATATGAAGATATTGGCTTGCTTGGAAGTCAGAACTGATGTAAGAACATATTTTTTTTCTGCAGGACAAGGACTAAATGATACACAAGAGAATTGTATCTTCAGTCCTGTACTCATCCCCAGATGGAGTCTTGGTTGTTTGCAATATAGAGTCCAGTAAAAGATAATGCTAATTCTTCTTTTTGAAATAATTATTGTTGAAATGTTTCAGTTATTTTTCTTTGTTTTTTTCTACACTCTTTGTCCTGCAGCAAGATACCATCTTCCGTGTTGTGGGTTCAATCCTGGGCTTCTGACTTTGATGAGGTCCCTTAGCTGTTGGTAGGATGTATAACACAAGCCATCTTTGGGACTGTTCATCTGTGATGTGTCTGAATACAAGAATTATACTGTATTTGGCCAAATTTCATCATGCAGAGTGGGAATGCCAGTGGTTCCAAACAGAAGTGAAGCCAATGATTGGGAATCGATACAATTAATCCACACCTCCCATCAGAGGCACCAAAGGGAATGAAACACAAACATGAAATAACTAGACCCTAATAGAAACATCAATTGTGGAAAGCCAAAAGTATAGTTTCTTTCCCACAAAATGGCCAACTGGCTATCCAAAACATAACAAGAATTCCGCCGAAGGCTATGTCGCGCCTGTGGGGATGCAAAGTCCTCGAACCATGACATCTAGGCCAAGGTCAAACATAGATGCTTGCATAAAAGTTGCCATTCTTAAATGCAAGCTTGTACTAAGTATCATTAATGAAGCTCTAATAATTCTTGAGAAATGAACTTAACCATTAGGGTGAACGCTAGGATGGTTGCAATATTAAATAAAGCCAGTGAACCATAAAATGTAGGTCAAGGTTATATATGGAGGCTTGCATTTAAGTTTCCATCTCCAGATACAAGTTTGTACCAAGTATCATTAATGAAGCAATTACAGTTCTTGAGTGAGTGAGTTTTAGTTTTACGTCCCACCAACAGCTAAGGTCATACGGAGACGGGACCTCGGTTTAAAGACTCATCCGAAAGTCTGGATTATAGTTCTTGAGAAATTAACTTGACCATTTGGGTGAATGCTAGTGTGGTTGCAATATTTTACAAAGTCAGTGAACCATAAAATGTTGGTAAAGGTCAAATATGGATGCTTGCATTCAAGTTGCCATCCCCAGATTCAAGTTTGTACCAAATATCATTACTGAAGCTCTTATAGTTCTTGAGAAATAAACTTGACCATTAGAGTGAACGCTAGGGTGGTCGCAATATTTTACAAAGTCAGTGAACCATAAAATTTAGGTCAAGGTCAAATATGGATGCTTACATTTGAGTTGCCATCTCCAGATACAAGTTTGTACCAAGTATAATTAATGAAGCTCTTATAGTTCTTGAGAAATAACTTGAAAATTAGGGTGAACGCTAGGGTGGTCGCAAATGTTGACGCCTTGACAAATGGGCGGATGAACGGACGGAAAACCGGGGGCCTATATTGCAACATGCTAATAGCAGGCGCGACAAAAATGATACACACATTCAAAGAGGAAATATAACAAAAATAAACCACGACAGAAGAACCAAATTGGAATGGTCAGTGAAAAGTATTTCACAAAGCGCTGTTAGCTTAAGATCTCATTAGTAGCCAAAATGTTAACTATCCCAGTAAGTACATCAGCAAATACAATATTATTTTTGCTGAAAAAATGAGATCATCTTTTTTTGCAATTTGCAAGAGCTGCTCCCATGTTTTTCAGCAAAAATATTAGCATATCTGCCAAATTAAATGATCAAAGTTTTCACGATAACTACTCGTAGTGGCATTGTTTGTTTTAACAACTGGACCCTGAGAGTGGATAGACATGTTGTTTTTAGATTTCACTGAGTACAGACATCGAGATAGACATATTTTAGCTCGTCATGGCTCAGAACACGTTTATCCCATTGTTTACTAATGGACTCTTCCATTGCTATATGTTGGACAAGTCCATTCGTTATATAATGGATGTGAGGCCTATTTTTTACTGATAATTATGTTGGCAAATAGTGCAGGCCTAGATTAGACACTACAGAATGCAGTATCTGATCAGGGCCTGCACTGTTTGTCAAGGTACCCCTTTAGGGGTTTCCCGCATGCATGGATTATTACAACAGTTATTTAGTAGATCAAGCCCGGAGAACTACTAATCAATGATGTGTCTATAAAATAAGGTGAACAAACAGATACATGAACTATTACTTCATTTATTCTGATAAAGTCTTTAACAGCTTTCTGAAACAAAATGTGACAATATTGTTGCTATTATCCTTTCCAAAAGCTAATTAAAACCAAAACTTCTGAACATTTTCTTACAATGCCAATGTGAAAGAAGTCTGTGGTTTTAAAGAAATTTGTTCCAGACAGGAAGTTCAAGCCACTGAGAATTAATAACAGCATCAGGTCAGAGTATATACTCTATTTTGAATTTTAAGTTTACGTACAATGCATAACAACACATATTTTCAAGATAAAATATGCTATTATGGAAAATATTTCCAATTCCACTTCAAATGTAATGTGACATTTGATTTAACACTATCGATTATCAGCTAATCAGATTACTTGATGCAAATTATTGCAACAAATTCACAATCTGAATGACAATGAAGATCCTGATCAGATGGCTTCAGAAGCCATCTGATCAGGATCTTCATTGTTTGAAGGATAAGGCATATCCGGGATCAGCAGGACAAGAGTTTTCACCCTTCTCATGCTGAATATTCATCTAAGCCACACCCATTGCTGTGTATCAACCAATCAAATTACTTGATGTAATTTATTGCTTAATGCCAAACAGTGTAGATCCTGATCAGATGGCTTCTTCAGAAGCCATCTGATCTGGATCTACACTGTTTGCAAAGATTGGGGTTGTCGTGAACAGCAAGATAAGGGTTAATAACAAAAAATCTGTGATGGTATATCCTGCGATCCAGACGTCATGTAACATCGTTTCTCATTGGGTAGCATTTTGTTTCATGCAGCTCAGAGCACTTGCATACAATTTTAACAAAAACAATTGAATAACTAAATGGGGATAAGTGTATTGAAAAGTCATTTGGGGACCCGAATCGTTGGTTTTATGGTCATTTATTCTAATTTACGTATAGCAACGCTGCTGACGCATCGCCGCAAAATGATATTTCAAATTGTAAAAATTCTGATTTCCTTCCCAAAACGACAATTCTAAATACAATTATCCCTTAAATAAGTCGAGTTCAAAACATCCATGTTAAACAAGTCATCAACATTTAATGTTGATAGTTCTCTTAAATCTGATTTATAGCAGAGAATATCTGATTTGACTAGAAGTGCCAAAATCTCCATCAGTTTGTGACATTCTAAGTCATAAGCAGAGCAACTTCCATGTCTGCTTCATTAACTGAAGTTGACAAGCCACTGCTTCCCAACCTACATCACGTGAACAAGATGAAGTCCATGAAATGAACACCCTCATAATCCTCACTTTATATAGTGAAATCGGAAGTTTACAGGGGTATACATTATTTTGCTTATTTCTGCTCCTGGTTATAGGTTGTGGGTACTCGTTAGAACCGCCTCAATGAAGTGGTTCTAACGGGCACCCACAACCTATGTTTGGAGTATAAATACGAACAAGATGTGTTTGTGAAACACTGATGCCCCCGGACAGCGCATGTTAAATATGAAAGCAGTATCTAAACAATCGAAAGGTATGGCCAATGTTCAAGTCTTAAAAAAGTAGGTCAAGGTCACGAGGTGAAAAAATATGGTACCACTTGAAAGGTCTTGTGAAAAAAATGCACATGTGAAATATGAGAGCCCAATCACTTACCAAACAAAAGTTATGGACTATGTTAAAGTTTTTAAAAAGTAGGTCAAACGTCAAGGTCACAAATTATGGTACCACTAGAAAGGTCTTGTGACAAGAAATGACATGTGAAATATGAAAGCCCTACCACTTACCAACGGACAGTTATGGCCAATGTTAATATTTTTAAAAAATTTGAAAAAAAGGTCAAAGGTCAAGGTCACGAGATTAAAAATTATGGTACCACTGGAAAGGTCTTGTGATAAGGTATACACGTGTGAAATATGAAAGCTCTATCTGTTACCATTCAAAAGTTATGCCCAATGTTAAGGTTTTTGTAGACAGACAGACAGACCAAAAACTATATGCCCCCAACCCCCAAATCTAGATTGTGGGGGCATAAAAATATCACAAATTTTCATCTAGCAATTTTGGAGATATAAAAAAATGCACAATGTCACATGGGTGTGTTATCGTAATGTAACTGCAATCTGTGCTAAAGTGACATCTTTTACATCCCTGTAACAAGCATTTTAGCAAGGAAAAGGTTAATTATTATGCCCCCGGAATCTAGATTCGGGGGCATATAGTTTTTGGTCTGTCTGTTTGTCTGTCTACAAAAACCTTAACATTGGGCATATCTTCTGAATGGTAATAAATAGAGCTTTCATATTTCACATGTGTGTACCTTATCACAAGAACTTTCCAGTGGTACCATAATTTTTGACCTCGTGACCTTGACCTTGATGTTTGACCTACTTTTTAAAAACTTTAACATTGGTCATAACTTTTGATGGGTAAGTGGTAGGGCTTTCATATTCCACATGTGCATTTCTTGTCACAAGACCTTTCTAGTGGTACCATAATTTTTTTACCTCGTGACCTTGACGTTTGACGTACTTTATAAAAACTTTAACACAGTCCATAACTTTTGACTGGTAAGTGATTGGGCTTTCATATTTCACATGTGCATTCTTTTTCACAAGACCTTTCCAGTGGTACCATATTTTTTCACCTCATGACCTTGACGTTTGACCTACTTTTTAAAAACTTTAACATTGGCCATAACTTTCAATTGGTAAGTGGTAGGGCTTTCATGTTTCACATGTGCACCCCTTGTCACAAGACCTTTCTAGTGGTACCATAATTTTTGACCTCGTGATCTTGACCTTCAAGTTTGACCTACTTTTAAAAACCCTGGTCATAACTTTTGATTGGTAAGTGGTAGCAGGGTTCGACATTAACCCAAGACCGATGGACATTTTCTAGTGAAAAGCTGGTCAGGTCTAGTAAGGTCAGTGACTGGCTGGTCTGAATGATCTAGTTGAAAATTTGCCACCACAGTAATTAACATTTATGGGTTTTTTTAACTCATTTACCATAAAATGTTTCTGTTCCCAGTTTGTTGCTGTAGAATTTTACTATGTAAATTAATAATAATAGAAACAGTGTGATGACTGTAGAACTATCACTGTATCACTTTAGTATGATTTTCACAATTTCTTAGGTCCAATTAAACTTAAATCTTGTCCAGTGCATCCCAAGTTACAGGACCACCTTTTCCAGTTATTTAAAAAGTTAATGTTGAACCCTGGGTATGGCTTTCATATTCCGTATGTGCATTTCTTGTCACAAAAGCTTTCTAGTGGTACCATAATTTTTGACCTCGTGACCTTGACGTTTGACCTACTTTTTAAAAACTTTAACATAGTCCATAACTTTTGATTGGTAAGTGATTGGGCTTTCATATTTCACATCTGCATTCTTTTTCACAAGACCTTTCCAGTCGTACCATATTTTTTGACCTCGTGACCTTGACGTTTGCCCTACTTTTTAAAAACTTAAAGTGATGGGGCTTTAATATTTCACATGTGCATACTATGTCACAAGACCTTTTCAACAATCCCATAATTTTTGACCTTGTGACCTTGAACTACTTTTTTAAGACTTGAACATTGGCCATACCTTTCAATTGCTTACTGATACTGCTTTCATATTTAACATGCGCTGTCCGGGGGGCATCAGTGTTTCACATCTTGTTTTTCCTATTTCTAGTCCAAATAAAGATTGTGGGTGCCCATTAGAATAATTCTTATGATTACCCACAATCTGTGCTTTTGAGGAATAATAAGGAAAATACTACATGAGCCCCGCCAAGCGAATTTGTGTCTTTGAGCATTCCGTCATGACAAATTTTAACTGCGCATGCCCAGCCATTCAGAGGGGCCAGGGACATGGCTTTCTGTCTGAAGGTTCCTCTTGATTCACTGCTTGTATGAGCGAGCAGCGAAGGTTCTGGCGAGACTGCGTAGATGCGCAGGCTCGCCTGAACCTTCGCTGCTCGCATAGGCGATAAGTACCAAAATCGCTTGACGGGGCCCAATACCATTGTGATCTCCACTTTTCTGTACACAAAGTGGGGTTTACAACAAAGTGGGCTTTAATAGGGTATTCATTTCACAGTCTTGTCACCGGACTAAATTTGAAATTATCATCAATGCTGCCTAAATGTACACATGTTCATACAGACAACTTGGTATCATGTTACAAACTTTTTAATCTGGATGCTGTCTTACACACTAAAACATCAAAGACATTCAAAATATTTTTCCAACAAAAGTCAGGTTTGACATTCCACAATTGAGTTGTTCACTCCCCACATGAAATATGAAATAAACAGTAGAACTTCGATGGCTTGAACAACGATGGCTTGTTCACTATGTCTGAGTCAAACCTTTCCCTAGGGAATTCCTCTACATAATAACGCAAGTGACGCTAGAAACATGTCACCTTTGCCACACCCCACAGACAGCTTCTCAAGAAGCCAGCTCATCAGGATCTACTCTATCATTCAGTTTGTGAATTGCACAAATACATTATGTCAAGTAGTCGGATTGGTTGATTTGTTTGATTTGAGGTTTAACATCCCCGCCAACACTGTAAAGGTCATTTTGGAGACGTTGCTTCAAATTTTGTGGGACTTTTACCCGATCTTGAGATGAAATGACATCTCAAGCCCTGCCGCCCAATGGAACCAATAGGGTTTATTAGCATGGATGGGCCAACTGGCACCACTTTGCCTGGGCAGGCTTAGATCCCAGAATTTCTGTGCGGGTCGGTTTCAGTTCTGCGTGGAAGCATCATGCAGCCAATCTATTTCTTCAAGCCCCGATGGGCGGGGGTTGATAACTTGATAGTCAGCGAAGACAAAAGGAATTTATTCAACAGAAGGTAGTCTTGATTTCAACACAAACAGTATTGATGAAACTACATCAACCCATGAAGAAACCCATAGCAACAGATAAGGAGCCAGTTGTTCAAAGCATGGTTAGCTTAACGAGCTCGTTAGTGGTCATATTGTTAACTGTTCTAGCAAGTTTAATATTTAAAATTTTGGTATTTTTGCTGAAAAAATGTGAGCAGCTTTTGCATCTGCAAAAGCTGCTTACATTTTTTCGGCAAAAATTTTAGCATTTTTGCCACATTTAACAACGAAAGTTTTAACAATATGTTAACTAACAACGTTGTTAGTTTTGAACAACTGGCCCCAGGAGGGTATTTGTGATAACTGAAGGATAGTTTTTGTCAGTTCTACATAAAAACCTATGTGGGAATTCATTCAGAATCAGAATTGTTACTGGTGACACGTCAAATGACATTCATACACCAGGACCTGTGATATGTGTAGTCCCTAGCTAGGCAAACTTAGCTACACAATCCTCGGCACCTTCAGCAGTCGAAATAATCAAATCAGGAGAGCATTCCAATCTCTAATTGTTCGGGGGGAAGAATGATTCTTTATAAATGTCAGTTCTTGCAGTAAGGGTCTGAAGCGCCATTGAATGGTGCTTTCTACAGTGCCTAGCTGGGGGAACAAGGTCATCTGTTGGAATGCTGGCAGCACCCTTTAGATCTTCGTATAAAAGTATGAGCCTACTGTCTTTTCTCCTTTCCTTGAGAGACTCCCCATCTTAATTTTCCTATGCTCCCAGTTTCAAAGCAGTAATTGCTTGTTACAAAGTAAGGCGGTTCTAATGAATACGCACAACATAGGTTTACATGGAGAAATAAGGTCCAGAAAACTATCCTTCAATTATCACAAAATACCCACCATATCTGTTGCTATGGAAACTGGTACCTCTTTCCCAAATAGTGGTGACTATTTTGTTGTTGGCTGATAACCTTTGCAAATAGTCTGGAGCCAGTTATTCAAAACTAATGACATCGTTAAAACTGATCATTAAATGTGGCAAATACACTATTAATATTTTTGTTGAAAAAAAAAAATTTTTCAGCAAAAAAAATTTTTAGGGATTGTACTTGCTAGAAGAGTTAACAACCTGACCACTAAGCTAATGTTGCTTTGTACAACTGGGCCCAGGCCTATAATTGGACTTGGGGCCAGTTGTCCAAAGCCTCGTTAGCTTAACAAGCTCTTCGTGGTCATATTGTTAACTGTTCTACCAAGTTCAATATCTAGAATTTTGGAATTTTCGCTGAAACAATTGGAGAAAAACTGCTCACATTTTTATGCCCCCGGAATCTAAGAGATTCGGGGGCATATAGTTTTTGGTCTGTCTGTTTGTCCGTTTGTCTCTTTGTCTGTCTACAAAAACCTTAACATTGGACATAACTTTTGAATGGTAATAGATAGAGCTTTCATAATTCACATGTGTATACCTTCCAGTGGTACCATAATTTTTTATCTCGTGACCTTGACCTTGACCTTTGACCTACTTTTTTCAACATTTTTGAAAAACATTAACATTGGCCATAACTTTTGATTGGTAAGTGACACAGCTTTCATATTTCACATGCGCTGTCCGGGGGCATCGGTGTTTCACAAACACACCTTGTTTCAGCAAAAAAATTAGCATATTTGCCATAATAAATGATCAAAGGTTTAACGATGCATTAACTAACGACAATGTTAGTTTTGAACAACTTGCCCTTGAACTGTTTTACACTGATGGTATTATTGAATCAGTGAAAGGGAATGACTGTAGAAAACCCATGAAAGAATGTTGCCTAGGTTACTGGCAGTGAGTTAGAACACAGCGGTACTCTATATTCCATTACTTTAACACTCCTGTGAAACATAGTGCTTTTTTCACATCTCCAAAATGGCTATATTTTGATGGCAAGAGGACCATGATGGTCCTATATCGCTCAGCTGAGCAAAGAGCTATCTATGTGGGGTCATAGGGTGGGGCAATGTTTTGGTCTATAATTTGAACAATCTCAGTAGCCCCTGCCGTGGGGATATTTTTGTCCCCAGGGCTATAATTTGAACAGTCTTGGTAAAGGTCCACTAGATGAAGCTTCATACCAAATATCAAAGACCTATGCCTTCTGGTTTCAGACAAGAAGATTTTAAAAGGTTTTCCCTAAAAAAGCCTATGTAAAAACCGTGGGTCCTGGCGCTGGGGCATTGTGTCCCCAGGGAAATAATTTGAACAATCTTGGTAAAGGTCCACTAGATGAAGCTTCATACCAAATATCAAAGACCTGGGCCTTCTGGTTTCACACAACAAGATTTTTAAAGGTTTTCCCAACATAAGCTTATTTAAAATCAGTGGGCCCTGGCATGGGGGCATTTTTGGCCCAAGGGCTATAATTTGAACAATCTTGGTAGAGGTTCACTAGATGAAACTTCAAACCAAACTAGAGCTGTCAGAGGATCTGACTATAGCCCCGCTTCAGCGCTGTCAGAGAAGAAAGTTATTTAAGCTGCAGAGAAAACAGTTATGAACAAGAAATAACTGTTGAAAATTTTACATTATCTGGAAAAACTCTAAGAGTTGTGAGCCCTTGTCCCTCATTTCAATGAGCATGATACATTACCAGAATGTCCATGTTTATACTAAATTTCATCTTCCATTTTTCAATGTTCAAAGGGTAATAACTCCTAAAGTAGGCAAATCAGAGTCAGGGTTCCTGCGCTCTGCACATTGTCTCATGGTGCTTTACACTTGTGTGAAGTGTCATGAAAATATCTCAAATGGTTTGTGAGTTATGGAGCCGACACAGTCAAAATTGCCTTTTTAAATGTTCAAAGGGCAATAACTCCTAAAGTAGGCAAACCAGAGTTATGGTTCCTGCACTCTGCACATCATCTCAAGGTGCTTTTCATTTATTTGAAGTTTCATGAAAATATCAGAAACGGTTATGGAGCGGACATAGTTAAAATTGCCATTTTTTAATATTCAAAAGCCTATAACTGATAAAGTAGACAATCCAGAGTTTGGGTTCCTGCGCTCTGCACACGTAATATGGTGCTTTACATTTGTGTGAAGTTTCATAAAATTATCTCAAACGGTTTTTGAGTTATCGAGCAAAGACGGCTAAAATTGATATTTTTCAATATTCAAAGGGAAATAACTCAAAAATTAGGCAATCCAGAGTTATGGTTCCTGCACTCTGCACACCATCTCATGGTGTTTAATGTTTGTGTGAAGTTTCAAGAAAATATGTGAATGGGTTTTAAAGTTATGGAGCGGACACGAAAATTGTTAACAGACACAGACAGACACACAGAAAATACGAAAACCAGAGTTATGGTTCCTGCACTCTGCACATCATCTCAAGGTGCTTTTCATTTATTTGAAGTTTCATGAAAATATCAGAAACGGTTATGGAGCGGACATAGTTAAAATTGCCATTTTTTAATATTCAAAAGCCTATAACTGAAAAAGTAGACAATCCAGAGTTTGGGTTCCTGCGCTCTGCACACGTAATATGGTGCTTAACATTTGTGTGAAGTTTCATGACATTATCTCAAACGGTTTTCGAGTTATGAAGCGGACACTGTTAAAATTGCCATTTTTCAATGTTCAAAGGGCAATAACTCCAAAAATAAGCAATGCAGAGTTATGGTTCCTGTGCTCTGCACATCGTCTCATAGTGCTTAACATTTGTGTGAAGTTTCCTAAAAATATCTCAAACGGTTTTCGAGTTATGAAGCAGACACAATTAAAATTGCCATTTTTCAATGTTCAAAGGGCAATAACTCCAAAAGTAGGCAATCCACAGTTATAATTCCTTCGCTCTGCACATTGTCTTATGGTGTTTAACATTTGTGTGAAGTTTCATGAAAATATGTTAAGCAGATACAAAGTTATGGAGCCAACACAAATTAACGGAATCACGGAATTACGGAAAATGTTCAAAGGGCAATAACTCCAAAAGTAGGCAATCCACAGTTATAATCCCTTCGCTCTGCACATTGTCTTATGGTGTTTAACACTTGTGTGAAGTTTCATGAAAATATGTTAAGCAGATACAAAGTTATGGAGCCAACACAAATTAACGGAATCACGGAATGACAGAAGGACATGGCAAATCCAATATAGCCCCACTTTTTCAAAGCGGGGCTATAATAACAAATAACAAAGACCTGGGCCTTCTGGTTTCAGACAAGAAGATTTGTATAAAGTAGAAGTTAAACAAAGATCAGGAATCGATACAATTAACTTACTCCACCCATCAAAGACACCAAAGGGAAAGAAACACCAACATTAAACGACCAGACCATAATGGAAACCTAAACAAAAGAAGGCCATAAGGACAGTTACTTTCTCACAAAATGGCCATATGGCCGTCCAAAATAAAAAGACACAAGTGATACACACAGTAAGTAACGAACAATGACATAAATAAACCGCCACAGAAGAACTGCCTTGGAACAGTCAGTGGAAAGATTTCCACTGGGGGGCTTAAATCGATTTTTCGTGGCCACAATCCTTGCCCTTACTTCCGTCACGATTTAGACAAAGAATTTGTTCAGTCCGCATGAAGGCCTCCTAACTCATCAGTGCAACATCTTCGTGAACACAAAAAATCAAAGAACCACAGAGGTGAGGACTCGACAGCAAGAAACCACTGAAATGCTGGAGCAAAAGAAAACCAACAGTTAGACTCCGAATGGCCCGACCAGAGACAGAGCATCGGGCACCAACCAACATTACCTTGAATTAGATCTCTCTAATTCTCAATAAGCCTTTACGTTGGAGCCGTCATAGAATCTGAGGCCTGACCCACCGGCGTGCAATTAAAGAGGGAAGCAAAGTTGCCAACCGTGATTGGGTTAACTGCCATGCATGCAGTCTGTCGTATAACATCCATGTTGTACCCAATCTTTCTATATCGAAGAATGATTTTACGAAATTGGGTGCTGAAGTCATTGCGGTTATATATTTTTCTGAATTTATATACTAAGTCACCATAAAATTCGGGTTCCGATAGACCTTGTTGCAGAAGAGATTTAAGTCCAATATTGAATTTTGAAATTAAATCAGAATGGCGTCTATAAAATTTTGAAAAGGCTTTGCGTAGTTTATGGTACCGATAACCCTGATTAAGGAGTTTAGCCATTAATAATTTATTACGAGTGTTGAAGTCAGTTACATGACTACACACACTAGCAAATCGAATAAATTGCGAAATATAAACGCCATAGGATGGCGCACGAGGAACATCACCATCCAAAAAAGGAAAATTTACAATCTCAAAATCAAAGTCATCGCGTTTATCATAAATTTTGCACGAAACAAACCCATCTACAATAGATAGATGTAATCCAAAAACGGGGCCTGGGTATCAGAAGAATTTGCTTTATTTAACTGAAGTTCTGGCGGGTAAATCTGACTGATCAAACCATCGAAATAGGTGTTATCAATATTTAATAAATCATCTAAATATCTAGAAGTGGAGCTAAAAGCTTCAATAATTTCAGATTGGTTATCAATGGAAAGTGACAACATGAAGTCTCTTTCATAACAATACAAGAACAGATCAGCCACAAGAGGTGCGCAATTCGTACCCATCGGAACACCCACAATTTGTCTAAATAACTTAGTACCGAATCTAATATAAATATTGTCAAGTAGAAAGGTGAGGGCATCACACACTTTCTGACATGACCAAAGTTACATAAGCCTATGTAAAACCAATGGGACCCAAAGTGGGGCCACTTTTGGCACCAGGGCTATAATTTGAACATTCTTCGAAGAGGTCCACTAGATGAAGCTTCAAACCAAATATCAAAGACCTGGGCCTTTCAGGTTTCAGACAAGAAGATTTTTAAAGGTTTTCCCTATATAGCCTATGTGAAACCAGTGGGCCGTGCCCCGGGGCCATTTCTGGCTGCAGGGCTATAATTTGAACAATCCTGGTAGAGGTCCACTAGATGAAGCTTCAAACCAAATATCAAAGACCTGGGCCTTCTGGTTTCAGACAGGAAGATTTCTAAAGGTTTTTTCCCAACATAAGCCAATGTAAAAGCTGTGGGCCCTGGTGGGGAGACATTTTTGGCCCCAGGGCTATAATTTGAACAATCCTGGTAGAGGTCCACTAGATGAAGCTTCAAACTAAATATCAATGACCTGGGCATTCTGGTTCCAGACAAGAAGATCTTTAAAGGTTTTCCCTACATGTATATAAGCCTATTTAAAACCAACGGACCCCGCCCCAGGGTCATTTTTGGCCCAAGGGCTATAATTTGAACAATCTTGGTAGAGGTTCACTAGATGAAGCTTCATACCAAATATCAAAGACCTGGGCCTTCTAGTTTCAGACAAGAAGATTTTTAAAGGTTTTCCCTATTTAAAGCCTATGTGAAAAAAAAAACTGGGCCCTGCCCCGAGGCCATTTTTGGCCCCAGGGTTATAATTTGAACAATCTTTGTACCGGTCCACTAGATGAAGTGGCATACCAAATATAAAAGACCTGGTTTCAGACAAGGAGATTTTTAAAGGTTTTCCCTATATAAGCCTATGTAAAACCAGTGGGCCCCACCCCGGGGCCAGGGCTATAATTTGAACAATCTTGGTAGAGGTCCACTAGATGAAGCTTCATACCAAATATCAAAGACCTGGGCCTTCTAGTTACAGACAAGAAGATTTTTAAAGGTTTTCCCTATATAAGCCTATATAAAACCAGTGAGCTGCGCCCCGGGGCCATTTTTGGCCCCAGGGCTATAATTTGAACAATCTTGGTAGAAGCCACTAGATGAAGCTTCTTACCAAATATCAAAGACCTGCACCCTATGGTTTCAAGAAGATTTTGTAAGAGTTCTGCATGGAATGGAATACTTTGAACAACTTTGAGAGAGGACCACCCAAGGATCATTTCTGCCAAGTTTGGTTGACTTCTGCTCAGTGGTTAAGGAGATGATGTTTAAAGAAATTGTGGATGGACGACGCCGACAACGACGGACAGTGACCGATCACAATAGCTCACCCAGAGGCTTCGGCTCAGGTGAGCTAAAAATCGGTGATATTTCTCTCATATTTACTGCAAACATAGGTTGTGGGTGCTCGTTAAAGAATCATTAAGGCTGTTCTAAAGAGTACCAACAACCTATGTCTTGGAGCAAAAATAAGAAAAATAACGCATACTCCCAGTTTTCTCTATATAAAGTGGGGGTTAGGGGAGGGAGGTATTCAATTCACGGGCTTGGTTAAGTGATGCATTGTAAAATGCTGCATAATGATTTCTTTGGATAATGCCTGTGGATCTGTCATATACAGTAGTTCAGTATTGTTAAACACCCTTGGAAAATAAATAATCTTTGATAAAACACCTTAAAATTCTATAAGCAGAACTATAGTATACATTGCCTCACATAGGGAGGTTTTTGTTTGTTTGTATTGGAGTTTAACGACCCAGTCAACACTATTTATGTCATTTTTGAGCCGGTCAGTTAACCTATCCACACTTTTCACCACTTTTACGCGGTTAACCAGTACAGTGCACATTCTTTCGCCAGAAACTGACAGCTGCCCTTCTTGAATCAGCAGAAAGGAGAGAATGACCGTAGAAAAGGTTTCATGATCAATCTCCACGAAAGAATGTTGCCGACCCCGGCAGGTATCTAACCCACGTCGTCCTAATCACCAGTCAGACGTGGATCCGACTGAGCTACCAAGGCCGGCTTCACATAGGGAGGGATAATAAGGATAATTAAGGGAAAATTATTGTCCTCGTTTCTTGTCACTAACAATTTGTGGGCACTTGTTAGAATTGCCTTACCAAGGCAATTCTAACAAGTAACAATATGTTAAAATGGAGAAATAAGACAAATTACCAGCAGCTATTATAAGAGCCCTGCCAAGCGAATTTGTGTCTTCGAGCATTCCTTCATGACAAATTTTAACTGCGCATGCCCAGCCATTCAGAGGGGCCAGGGATATGGCTTTCTGTCTGAAGGTTCCTCTTGATTCACCGCTTGTATGAGCGAGCAGCGAAGGTTCTGGCGAGACTGCGTGGATGCGCAGGCTCGCCTGAACCTTCGCTGCTCGCATAGGCGATAAGTACCAAAATCGCTTGACGGGGCCCATAAGGTGTGACATATTCTTGATCTTCCAGCTACTGATGTGCTCACACACCTTCAACCCATTTTGTACCAGAAACCTCAAAATGGGTAATTGGCAAACAGTCCAGGCCCTGATCGAAGCCACAAGAAGCGGCTTCTGATCAAAGCGTACACTGTTTGCAAACAGTTCAGCTGTTTTCCAAATAAATTTTGAAGACAACACAACCTGACACTCTAAATTTGAACACTATTAAGGTCATTTTGGAGAGCTTGCTTCCAATTCTGTGGGACTTTTACCAGACGCAAGATGATATGACATCTCAAGCCCTACAGCCCAAACACACCAAAAGTGTTTATACCGGGTATGTAGGGATGGTCCAACTCGCACCATTTTGCCTGGACGGGCTTAGACCCTCTAGCAGTTTATCAGTAATCATGTGCGGTTGGTTTCAGCTCTTCGTGGAAGCATCATGCAGCCCTGTCTATATCTGCAAGCCCCAATAGGCTGGGGGTTGGTACAAAATGGGGTAAACACCAAATACTATACAAATCACAATCATAATAATTTACTTTATAGACATGAATTCATAATTACAAAATCACTATTTAAAATTACACTCCATAAACAGATCAACCACACAGTGTATGGACATATAAATTAATCAAAATGTAACACAATATATCGTTCACAAATTTCAGCCTTCAGGTCATCTGTTTTATCATGCAAAAAGTATTTATGTTGAGAAAGCAGAAAGAATCATTTTAGAAATGAATTCTTTTCTTGTTGTTTTTTGTTTTAACCCTTATCTTGCTGAATATTCATTTAAGCCACACATATTTCTGTCTATCAACCAATCAAATTACTTGATGTAATTTATTGCTACAAATACATAAACTGAATGCCAAACAGTGTAGATCCTGATCAGATGGCTTCTTCAGAAGCCATCTGATCTGGATCTACACTGTTTGCAAAGATAGGGGTTGTCTTGAACAGCAAGATAAGGGTTAAGTATGAATACTGTAATGATCTCAAGTATTGGGAAAGATAGTCCTAAACAAACAGTGCAGACCCAAATCAGGGGCAGTCTGATCAGGGTCTACACTGTTTGCCATTCTTTCTGCAACTTTTTGACTCCTTGCTGGATCCTGAAACCAATTTGTTATAAATTTAGGAGAATTACAGCAAGACCTCAAGGTGTCCCAATTTTTAGGATTTTTACAGTAACACAGGGCCAGGAGTAAAGTAAATGAACCCCGAAAAGATAACTTTGGTTGTGATCTAATGTTATTCATACTTTTGAATGTTAAATAAAATACCTTAACCCTTGTCCTGCTGAATATTTTAATCTGCCACACCCACTACCGATTATCAACCAATCTGATTACTTGATGCAAATTATTGC
The DNA here is from genome assembly GCA_963580285.1 of Lucinisca nassula. Classification (NCBI taxonomy): domain Eukaryota; kingdom Metazoa; phylum Mollusca; class Bivalvia; order Lucinida; family Lucinidae; genus Lucinisca; species Lucinisca nassula. Next base: position 465,997 of record OY757013.1, on the reverse strand, counting down.
AACAAATTCACAATTTGAATGGCAAACAATGAGGATCCTGATCAGATGGCTTACGAAGCCATCTGATCTGGGTCTTCATTTTTTGGAAAATAAGGCATATCCGGGCTCAGCAGGACAAGGGTTAATTACTTATACATGTATTTACATTAAGTTTTCAGGCACCATGTGTGGAAAATTTTGTTTTCAGTGCTAAAACTGAAATGAGAAAACAAGAGGACCATGATGGTCCTATATCGCTCACCGGAGTAAGAGTTTGCTCATGACCCAGTGTCCTGTTTGAGACAAGACTTTACAGGTTTTTCCCTAATATGTCTATGTAAAGCGAGTGGGCCATTTTTGGTCCCAGGGATATAATTTGAACAATCTTGGTAGAGGTCAACTAGATGAAGCTTCATACTAAATATCAAAGACCTGTCCCTTCTGGTTTCAGACAAGAAGATTTTTAAAGATTTCCCTATCATAAGCCTGCATAAAACCAGTGGGCCCCAGCACTGGGGGCATTTTTGGCCCCAGGGCTATAATTTGAACAATCTTTGTAGAGGTCAACTAGATGAAGCTTCATATCAAATATCAAAGACCTGAGCCTTCTGGTTTCAGACAAGAAGATTTTAAAGGTTATCGATCCCTATATAAGCCTATGTAAAACCAGTGAGCCCCCATGTGAGGCCATTTTTTTAACAATCTTTATAGCAGTCCACTAGATGAAACTTAATACCAAATATCAAAGACCTGGGCCTACTGGTTTCAGACAAGAAGATTTTCAAAGGATTTCCCTATATAAGCCTATGTAAAACCAGTGGGCCCTGGCGCAGGGGCATTTTTGGCCCAGGGCTATAATTTGAACAATCTTGGGAGAGATCAACTAGATGAAGCTTCATACTAAATAGATTTTTAAAGATTTTCCCTACATAAGCCTATGTAAAACTAAAGGGCCCCCGGGTGGGGGCATTTTTGGCCCCAGGGCTATAATTTGAACAATCTTGGTAGAGGTCCGTTAGATGAAGCTTCATACCAAATATCAAAGACCTGGGCCTTCTGGTTTAAGACAAGAAGATTTTCAAAGGATTTCCCTATATAAGCCTATGTAAAACCAGCGGGCCCTGAGGCGGGGACATATTTGGCCCCAGGGCTGTAATTTGAACAATCTTGGTAGAGGTCCACTAGATGAAGCTTCATACCAAATATCAAAGACCTGGGTCTTGCGGTTTCAGACAAGAAGATTTTTAAAGCTTTTTTTCTTATTTTCCCCTTTTGTTGTCATGGCAACCAGAGTTCCTCAATCATGGAATGGAATTCTTTGAACAACTTTGAGAGAGGACCACCCAAAGATCATTTCTGCCAAGTTTGGTCAAAATCTGTTCAGTGGTTTAGATGTCATTTAAAAGAATTGTGGATGGACGAAGACCACGACGACAACGAACTGTGACCGATCACAATAGCTCCCCCGGAGTCTTCGCCTCAGGTGAGCCAATACATGCAGTTTTCCTAGCAACAGGGGAAGAGGTTAACTCAAGTCACTAGGTCGCCATCATCCAATCATACTGGAGAAAACCACCATGGTTTTCATTTTGTTATATCAAGCCGCAAGACACTGTCACCATCAGGTTTATTGAGCTACTTGGCATTGAGTACGTGGACCTCATCCTGAAAGGAGAGAAGGTTCCGCTGGTATGGGCATGTGGAGCATTCCAAGGGTGCAGTCAAGACAGACTTTGACATAAAGGGGGATGGAAAACATTGGCCTGGGAGGCCCAAGATGACTTGGAAGCAGCTGACAGAGAGAGATCGCAGAGTGGAAGCTATTGGCTACCAACCCTCATGTTGCCCTTGTACCTGAATGTTTATCAAAAATCTGATGATGATGATGATGATGATGATGATGATGATGATGATGCTTATTTGAGGTTTAACATCCCTGTCAACATTATATGGGTCATTTTGGAGGCACTGCTTCCAATTTTGAGGGACTTTCACCCAATACTGAAATGACATTTCAAGCTCTGCTGCCCACTGAAACCAATAGGATTTATATGGACCCATCATGGTTATCATCAAATCATATTGGAGAGCGCAATGGTTTATTTTAACCCTTATCTTGCTGTTCACGACAAGTCGACAACCCTTATCTTTGCAAACTGTAGATCCAGATCAGATGGCTTCTGAAGAAGCCATCTGATCAGGATCTATACTGTTTGGCATTCAGTTTATGAATTTGTAGCAATAAATTACATCAAGTAATTTGATTGGTTCATAGACAGAAATGGGGGTGGCTTGAATAAATATTCAGCAAGAGAAGGGTTAACTCGCATGATTCAGTGTATTCAATGTGGTATGAACAATTTGCATCTTAGGGGTTTTCTGAGAATGTAAACAAGATGCCAACACTTACTGTGACTGCAATATATATTGCAATGTGACTGCAATATATATTGCTCATGCTGATACGCATGTGACTGCAATATAATTAGTTCATGTTGACACCAGTGTGACTGCAATATACACTGATCTTCCTGTAGGCCATGAAGCCCCCGCCCATCAGGGCTTGAAGAAATAGATGGGTTGCATGATGCTTCCACACAGAGCTGAAACCGACCCGCACACGAGTACTGGTAAACCGCTTAGAGAATCTAAGCCTGCCCAGGCAAAACGTTGCCAGAGACAACCCGTCCATGTTTATAAACCCTAATGGTTTAATTGGGCGTCAGGGCTTGAGATGTCATTTCATCTCAATGTCGGATAAAAGTCCCACAAAATTGGAAGCAACATCTCCAAAGTGACCTTTACAGTGTTGACGGGGACATTAAACCTCAAAATAAACAAAACAAAATCCTGTAGGCCCTGTACCTGCTACAAGTAGTGAAGTACATGACATTGTACAAACATGCTTAAAACCAACACATACTTCAATGTCACAGCATAGCTCCTGAGTTGTGAGGATGCTTTGTGAGAACTGAATATCGTTATGATCGTAAGTACATGTATTGTATACAATTGTGCTTAGTTCCTTCAATATATCTCAAAGGGTGTTGGAGTTATGGCCATCACAAGGTTATATTGTCAGGGGAGATAACTAAAACACTAGAGCACCCAGAGTTGTAATTCTTGAAAATGACATACCTGCATAACCTCATGTACATCTGCATCAAGTACCACCAATATGTCTCAAAGGGTATTGGAGGTACGGTGATAACAAGGTGGTCATAATGTTATATTGGAAGGGGAGATAACTCAAATACCATAGCACCCAGAGTTGTGGTTCTTAGGCATCAAGTGCCGTCTCAATCTTGTATACAGTTGTGACAAGTATCATCATATCTCAAAGGGTATTGGCGTTATGGCCATCACAAGGTTATATTGTCAGGGGAGATAATTAAAAAACCAGGGCATCCAGAGTTGTGGTTCTTGCACGTGACACACCAGCTTAAGCTCATGTACAACTGTACCAAGTACCATCAATATATCTCAAAGAGTGTTGGAGATGTGGCCATCATAAGGTAGTGTTTCTATTGGAAGGGGAGATAACTCAAAAACCATGAGTATTATTATTGACACATAGAGTTGTGGTTCTTGTGCATGACACACCGTCTCGGCCTTGTGAACAACTGTGCGAGGTACCATCAATATATCTTAAAGGGTATTGGAGTTATGGCCATCACAAGGTAGTCAATCTAATTTATTGGAAGGGGAGATAACTCAAAAACCATGGCAACCAGAGTTGTGGTTCTTGTGCATGACACGCCATCTCAGCCTTGTGAACAACTGTGCCAAGTACCATCAATATATCTCAAAGGGTATTAGAGTTATGGCCATCACAAAGTAGTCATTCAATTTTATTAGAAGGGGAGATAACTAAAAAAATATGGCATCCAGAGTTCTGGTTCTTGCGCATGACACGCCGTCTAAGCCTTGTGAACAATTGTGCCAAGAACCATCAATGAATATCAAATGGTATAGGAGTTATGGCCATCACAAGGTTGCGCCTACGGACGGATGGACGGACGCATGCCGGGCTGATCGCTATATCCCCCCACGAACCTATTCGGTCGGGGGATAACAAAGACAATAACAATATATCTCTTAACCCTTTGCAAGCGGGAAACCCCTAAAGGGGTACCTTGGCAAACAATGTAGGCCCAGATCAGATGTTGCAGAATGCGGCAACTGAGCAGGGCCTGCACTATTTGCCAAAAGAACTTTCCATCAAAAATAGAATCAAAACGAAAATATAGGCCTGCCACCCCTTATATTACAAATGGACTTGTCAAATATATAGCAATGGAAGAGTCCACTTGTTTACAATGGGTTAATTTTCCTTGTTAAGTCTCCTTATTTGGGCTATGATTCTGGAATAACATGCAAATGGAAGAAACTGAAAGCTTTGTCAAGTTTTCCATACCTTAACTAGACTGCATGCAAATATTGTAGACTCATAATGAATGCCATCATCAAATGCACCAGGATTATCATGGAATCAATAGAACTTGATATAAAAGATTAAAACCTAAGGCTAAATGTTTCTAAGACATAGCTTCAGATAGATCAGGTGTAACAATTCTAACAATTATCCTTATGTTTATGGATTAACCCTTATCCTGCTGCATAAATTAATTTAGCCACACCCATTTACATTTCAACCAATAAAATTACTCAATGTAATTTATTCATTCAAGTCCACTAATTGAATGACTGTGTAGATCCTAATCAGAAGCCTCTGATCTGTATCTACATGTAGATCCTGATCAGATGGCCATCTCTGAAGAACAGAAGAAGCCATCTGATCTGGATCTACAGTGTTTGCAAACACAGGGTTTGTCTTTTGTTTGTTTTGTTTGATTTAAGGTTTAACGTCCCCGTCAACACTGTAAAGATCATTCTGGAGACGTTTCTTCCAATTTTGTGGGACTTTTGCCCGACACTGAAATGAAGTGACATCCCATGCCTGTCACCCAAATGTAGGGGTTGTAATGAAACAGCAGGATAAGGGTTAAAAATTGAAAGTATTCCAGTTTTCTATAATTTTTCTCCTGGCTATTTGGAGCTATGTATAGACCTGTGATATTGGCCTTGTATTGTGAAAACACCCTCCAAGCAACTTTTGAACCAGGGGGGAAAACCTGAGAATATGTGCAGAGAGGCAAGAAGTATAAATACAAGAAAGCAGTCTGAGGGACAGCCAAATACACCCCCTCCCACCGTTTAATAAGGCTTAACCTTATGACCTTCACCTGTGACCTTGACCTTGAGTTGGCATGGTTTATTTATGGGTTGTGCACATCAGCACACTGAGGGGCATATTTGACCAAAGTTAAATGAAAATCCTTCCTGGGGTAAAGGAGATATGAAACGGACACAAAATTCAAAGTTTCAAACTCTTGACCTTCAAATGTGACCTTGACCTTGAGTAGGCATGGTTTATTTATGGGTTCTGCACATCAGCTCACTGAAGGGATAATTGAGTAGAGTTTAATGAAAATTCTTCCAGGAATAATGGAGATACAATTTATGAATCGGACACACAATTCAAAGTTTCAAACTTGTGACCTTCAAATGTAACCTTGACCTTGAGTCAGCATGCTTTATTTATGGGTTCTACACATCAGCTCACTGACGGGGATATCTGACCTAAGTTTAATCAAAATCCTTCCAGGGTTAAAGGAGATATGGAACAGACTTTCGGTCTTACCGTCGCAAATTATGTTTTACGGCTCTGCTAACGTGTAGCTGTAAAACAAAACTTTTGACAATAAAACCTTTGATTTACCTCCCCATACGTCATTTTTTAATATATAAATTTATGCTGTAAATGATAGCTAACACAGAAATTGTCTTCTGACTACAAACACTTTCATTAAAATTAACCCATAAAAATGCCAATCATGACAATTGTCGTCTGCTTTGCTGTCTGCCTGTTACCTTAAAAGTATTTTTTGGCAAATAATGTGGACCCAGATAAGTCTTACAGGAGCAGTCTGATCTGGGCCCACACTGTTTGCCTGAATGCAAAAATATTTTTAAAAAGTTTGCAAAAAATTTCAGCAGACAACATAAGCAGATGACATTTTCGCAGCTTCTTAAAGGTTTAAACAAACAATAGCTGCTATAATTAAGCATCATGTACTAAAGAATGTTTGATGAGACGATCATGTCGTGCAAATGATTTGTCACAGACAGCACATTCAAATGGTTTTTCTCCTGAGTGGAAGAAACTGTGTCGTTTTAAATGTTCTGCCCTCATGTATGATTTCCCACATAATACACACACATAAGGACGATCATTTGTATGACGACGGTAATGGCGAATAAGATGTTCACGTCTTCTGTACGAACGGCCGCATATTTCACAATGGAAATTCCTATCTTCAGTGTGAATCCTTGTGTGACAACGTACTTTTTCACGGGTTTTGAACTGCATTTCACAGTATTCACACTGATATATAATATTTGGCTGCTCAGAATTGTAATTAGATTTCTTCCTTTTCTTTGATGGAGTTTCAGCAATACTTTCATAAAGTGCCTCATTATCTACTTCCTCATCTTCTTCATCAGAGTAAACTGCTTGTGTCTTCTTGCCCTTGGCTTTTGTTAAAGTTAGTCGGATTCTTGGTTTCCTTCTTTTTCTTCCTGATTTCTCTTTCATTCCTTTCAATGTAAAAGCCACATCTTTAGCAGCTTTTCTAATTTGTTCGATATCATCATCAATACCACTTTTTTCATTTGTTTTCTTCTTTCTTCCTTTTTGTTTTGGAGGATTTATGTCTGGTTCACAAGTTCCTACCTCAACCTCAGAAGCAATATCTTGGTGTTTGATTGCTTCAGAAGCAGCAAGAATTGCTCCTACTGACCTTTCTGGATTCAGTTTCAATTTACCTTCCATTTCTTCTGGATCTATTTTAAGCTGAAGTTCACCTGTGCTAAGATTGTAGAAACAAGAGTTTCCATACGAAATTCTCATGCGACCAATATCATCATCTGCTTGACTACCATTACAAGAATTAGAATTATCATAGGTAGATGAAGGTTTTAATCGGAATGTTGAACTACTGGGTGATTTAAAAGGACTTATCCGCAACTGCTGGTGGTCACTAAGATTGATCTCCTTCCTTTGAAGATATAATGCTGTTAGTGGTTTACTCCTCACCATTTCTTCATCCTCTGCGCTCTGTGCCACAACTTCAGTCTCTGGAGCTTCCTCTATAACTAATTCTTCACTAGACATTTCTACAGGAACTTGAAAGGAACCTTGTCCTGCTATTTCTAGAGAACCATTGTTGGCCATCCCCATAGGAACATGAAATTCTGTTACCTCCTGTTTACTTATGATCTGTTGTGGCTGAACAGATGCTATATAGTCATGATGTGATAGACTAGGAGTTACAGTTTCTATAGAGTCACCATTACTGTAACTATAACTCACATCACCTATATGTTCATCAGCTGAATCATCACTAGCAGCATTGACAAGTTCTTCATCTACATGTTCTGGGACTGGTTCAATTATTTCATCCTTGATGTCATTAACATCCTCATTATTATTGTCTAGAGTTATCTCCACACCAGTATCTGTGTCAAATATCTGTGCCTGTACAATCTCTAGAGGGACTGGTACACCATGTAGAAACTGTATTGTCTGTGTTGAAGGGTCCATCATTTTTCCAGTATTTACATGTAAGCCAGCAGAAGGTGTAGCATTATGGACAATAATCTGAAAGTACATCGGAATAAATTAAATTATTAATTGATTATCCTGTATTACACCAGGTCAACCAATATTCAAAAATCATAAATCATATTTTTAATTGCGTCAATTAATAAAAATGTTATTAATCAAGTAATTTCGTATTGGCCAAGTTACAGGTCCTCGGTCAGCTGTATTGGCCTCGGCCTTCGGCCTCGTGCCAATACAGCAGACCTCGGACCTGTAACTGGGCCAATATGAAATTATTTGATTAATAACATTATAGTAATGGAATGAATCTAGTTTTTACTTTTTACTTTGGACAATAGCAACATACCGTAACTGTATGATTTCCCCACCTACCTTCCCTTTATGTACATGTATTTCACTGAATGAAAATAATCAATCATAGCACCAGATAAAAGGTGGAATCCACATAATATTTTTTCTTATTTCTGCATGAAAAGGTATGTTGTGTGTACTCATTAGAAGCACAACAGAATAATAAATAATAATAATAATAATAGTCTTTATTTTCAGAGGGTAACACATTTAGCAGAAATACAAGCTAATCTTCCATGAGGCCCTCTATTATTTACAGTATATACAACAAAGTAGTGAATCATATACAAACATGCAGTAATGACATTATATCTTGAGCACACACAGCCAATGAAGTTAACTTGTTACAGCTAACAAAAACAACAACATTATGATAACATACACATGTGGCATAGTGCAATCTTTCATATCAAAACATTACTTTTCTGATGAAAACTTGTGATATTTGTCTCATTCACATCACAAACACAGGCTGAGGGTTCTCGTTAGAACTGCCTCATTGAGGTGGTTCCAACGAGCACCCACAACCCATGCCCCGGAATAGAAATAAGAAAAATAAAGTATACCCCTGCAAACCCCAGTTAAAGTGGGTAGTAGAGGGGTGTTCATTACACAGACTTGGTAATGTAATGGAACAAAAAAAAAAAAAAAAAAAATATGTTTTTACCCAAGAACAAACTTGCCGAAACAAAACACAAGTTAAGAACTTTGGTCACACACTCACAAACACACTACTAGCCGTGACTAGCTGTTCACACATTTCACATTTGAGACCCTTTCATCCATTTTATACAATTTTTGTGAAAGCTGTTAATAGTTTCCAAATGTTTAAGTTTATCAGGTAAATTATTCCATATCACTGGACCAGAGTAAATCAAACTCTGCTTGAACAGCTCTTTGTTGGGCTTTGGTAACACATAATTTATTGTTCCTGATGATCTTAGGGACTGAAGAGTATCATTCAAAGGTCTTAAGTGGAACATTTCATTAATGTATTGAGGTGTCAAAGAATTAGAAATTTTATACATAATTTTAGCTTTCTTGAGGTAAATTCGTTCATAAATGTTAAGAATCTTAAGTTCCTCCATGCTGATTGCTATGTCTTCATACTGGTAATCTACAATAATTTTACATGCTCTTTTTTGTAGCCTATATATCCTGTCAAGATTTCTTTGTGAAGTGCCTCCCCAGATGGAATTGCAATAATCAATGTGGGGTTGTATGTAGGCCTTGTAAAATTGTACTCTTTGATCAGGGGATAAGTATTCCTTGAAATAGATGGGCTGCATGATGCTTCCACGCAGAGCTGAAACTGACCCGCACACGAGTACTGGTAAACCGCTTAGAGGGTCTAAGCCTGCCCAGGCAATGCAGTGTGAGTCGGCCCATCCATGCTTATCAACCCTATTAGTTCCATTGGGCGGCAGGGCTTGAGATGTTATTTCATCTCTATGTTGGTTAAAAGTCCCACAAAGTTGGTAGCAACATCTCCAAAATGACCTTTACAGTGTTGATGGGGACGATGTCTTGGGGTCACCGGAGGTCTATGAAATAAATATTTGGGTCCTTTTATTGTAACATCATGCAAACTCCCCTTTAAAATTTTGACCCCCTGAAACCCCACTTTATAAAGTAAAATTGGGGTTTACAGGGGTATATATTAGTTTTCTTATTTCTGCTCAAAACATAAATTGTGGCTACTTGTTAGAACCGCCATGATGGACGCCATTATTTCACATGGACATGTTTTCCTAATGTGATTTTCACAGCGCGGGGATATGCGATGGTGTACCATCGACCTGCTCTAGTTATTATTACTGTTATTCACCCTTCATTAGCACAGTAAATCTTGCACCGATTAATGTGGGTGTGCAAAAAAAAAAAGATTATGGATAATAGTTTAATCTAATTGTTAAAGGCTGATGATCTCAATTCCTTTGATTTTGTCGATGAGAGGCGGTTTTGGGTTTGGCAAGACTTAATCTATGTTTTGACCAGAAATAAGGGCTATATCTGACATGTTCTTTTTTATCACAACGATCAATACATAGACTGTCGGGACACGTTAGAACCGCCTCAGTAAGACTGTTCTAACCTACAACAGAAACTATGTTTCTACTACTTTCTAGCTAACGTAAGGACTATACACATTATAGTACACATGTTTGTCCTCTCAGTGATAAAAGTTAACAACAGTTTGTTCTAACGAGCAACAGAATCTGTTTTTAGCAACAGAAATCTATGTCTGTTGAATAATTAAGGAATATTAAAATAAAAGCACATACTTAATTTATCTTAATGATAAAAGTAACGATTGTCTGTACACGTTTGAACCGCCTCAGTTAGACTGACTGTTATATAGAGAAAAAAGGGGTTTGCAATTACTGATTTTAATTTTAACTCTTATCATGCTGTTCATGACAACCCCTATCTTTGGAAACAGTGTAGATCCAGATCAGATGGCTTCTGAAGAAGCCATCTGATCAGAATCTACACTGTTTGACATTAAGTTTATGGCTTTGTAAGAATAAATTACATCAAGTAATCTGATTGGTTCAAAGTCAGAAATGGCTGTGGCGAAACTGAATATTCAGCAAGAGAAGGGTTAATAGACCTCTTCAAAGACATGTTGTTAGGTCAACAGGCGGTGTTATAGAGCACCCACAACATATGTTGTTAGGTCAACAGGCGGTTATAAAGAACACCCACAACCTATGTTTGGTGATTCAGTATCACAAAAGTAAGCATAAGCGATTTTGGCATAGAAAAGACTAGAGCTGCCCCCTAACGGGCGCCAATTATACCCCCGCTACCGACAAATTTTTACAAGTATTTGACCTTGAGGAAGGTCAACGTAAAGGTCAAGGTCAGGTTTGTGTATATCAATCTTAAGTACTAGTGGCAAGGTGTGTGGTGTGTGAATATTATAGAAATCGGTCAAAGAATAAGGAAGTTATGAGCAATGTTAAAGTTTTTTGTAACGGACCGACGACAGACGTAACGGACCGACGACAGACGACGACGACAGACGACAAGCTGACTCCTATATACCCCCTTCAAACTTCGTTTGCGGGGGTATAAATATTTATCTATCTTTCTGACTATCTCCATCCATCCGTCCATCTATCTATCCTTTCATTCCGTTCGTCCTTCCAGTCGTATCGATGTCAGCATGCCTTGAATCTAATGAGGTCCTTTAAAGTTTTGATCAAACAGCTTATCTACATGTACATGTAATATGTATTTTTAAAAGGGTAATCATTTGGAAGCAAGGAATACACCACAGAACTGGAAAGTATGGAGTGTACATGCTTTCTGGGCCAGACTAGCTAGTTTCGGCCAATAAGGCCTCATCAGTGACCCTCAGATATTTTCAAAATTCCACAATGGAATCAATGGTCCCAAAATATAAACTCCCTATGATGTAGGGCAGGGAGACGTTTTACGGCCGCCACACCTCAGCTGTAGCTTAATTGGATTAAAATTAAGTACGGTAGCGATCAAGGACCTGTTAGTGCTTAAAGTAAACTGCGCTTTACCTTTTTATGAGACATTTCTGTCTTTCTTTATTTCATTTATTTGAGTCTGCGCATGACAAAACTTACTATAAAGTCAGGGCAACCAGTGCACACAGTCAGTCTGACGAGTCTTTGCTTGTTGCTCTCTGTGTAAGGCCCAAGAAGGCTCATGCGCACAGAAAAGATTCTGATCAGGCTGTGCGGATGGTGGTCGCACAGGTCGCAGGTTTTGCCATGTGCATGTTCATTTATTATAAATATATTCAACACATGTGACAAGAAAGAGTCATTTGCAACTAAATATGGTTAATTCACGCACAATTTTGACTCTGCCAGTCGTTTCCTTTTATACATTGGAAATGAAATAAATATACATTTACAGTATCTTTTATTTCATTTACATAGAAACGTTAACATTGCATAAACTTTATGCATGCGTCCAAATCGTGAATTAAGAGTATTAAAGGACACAATTATTTGTTCTTAAATTCCTTCTTGGTCAAATCCTTCTTGGTGCCAATTTCATTCTGAATATATGCTTATATAATATATTTATGCAAGAACATTAATTAAGTCATTAAATTCAATGCATTATGATTCACCACAGTCATTTCCTCTGTATTTTTAATAGTCTGTTCCGGTATTTTGGCTTCGTTCTGATACTTTGGTTTCGTTTTGGTAATTACCAACTTACTGCTACCAAATCATGTCTTTCCCAACCCTATCCAGCCTTATAAATGTGGTTTCTGACCTTCCCAGGGTGATTTCTGTGGTGATTTTGAACAATTTAGCTGATAGCTCAGTGGTTAGTGCACTTGCCTCTGAAGCTAGAGGTCCCGGGTTCGATCCCCGCAGCGTGATAAAATTTTGGTGTCGGAACACGCTCCATTGGCATCAGTTGCAGGAATGAATGTCATAAAGCGCACCGCCCTGGCGTCCTTTGGACGAGAAGTTAACTGGAGGCACCCTGTGCAGGGAGAACCATCCCATGTGCAGATTTTGTTTGTTTGATTTGAGGTTTAACGTTCCCGTCAACCCGTTAAGGTCATTTTGGAGACGTTGCTTCAAATTTTGTGGGACTTTTACCTGACATTGAGATGAAATGACTTCTCAAGCCCTGTCGCCCAATGAAACCAATAGGGTTTATAAGCATGAATGGGCCGACTCGCACCGCATTGCCTGGGCAGGCTTAGATCCTCTAAGTGGTTTACCAGTATTCACGTTAACGGACATTTATAAAGAGTCATTCTTCCCCAGAACCATAAGAGATTGGAATGCCCTTCCCGATTTGATTATTTCGACAGCTGAAACCGGTGTCCCAGTTTATCTTGACCCCTGGGTAGCTTTACCCCCGGGGGTAAAGCTACTCAGGGGTAGCTGTACCCCCGGGGTAAGGATAGCCGGGATATCTTTACCCCCACCCTGGATATCTTCACCCCCGGGGGTAAAGCTAAACTGGCTAGGATATCTTTACCCCCGGGGGTAAAGCTAAACTGGCCAGGATACCTTTACCCCCAGCCCAACTTTTGGGTATAAACTATTTTCTTAATACCCAATTTCTTCTTATATGTAAGAGAAGCAAGATAGTGGACTCGATGTTTCACTTTAACATTTTTCGTTTCAATCATGACTCAGACTAATAGAACTACCCTTAGTAAGAAATATGACCACATTATAGAGGCAAATGATTATTTAATAACTTCTTTTTGTATATTTTCTTATTCAAAATGTCCCTTATGACAATCTTTCATAATCTTGCATTATCCCTGTCAGTTGTGCAATGGGTGGGTGGTGGTGAGTGCAAAGGCGGGGGTAAAGATATCCCGGCTGGGATATCTTTACCCCCGGGGGTAAAGATAAACTGGCCAGGATATCTTTACCCCCACCCCAACTTTTAATAAACTATTTTCTTAATGCCCAATTTCTTCTTATATGTAAGAGAAGCAAGATAGTGGACTCAATGTTTCACTTTAACATTTTTCGTTTCAATCATGACTCAGACTAATAGAACTACCCTTAGTAAGAAAAATGACCACATTATAGAGGCAAATGATTATTTAATAACTTCTTTTTGTATATTTTTAGCTCACCTGAGCCGAAGGCTCATGTGAGGTATTAGTATGCCAATGATCCGGCGTCCGTCGGCCATCGTCCGTTCACATTTTCAACTGAGTATATCTTTTAAGCCATGTGGCCAATCATGATTAAATTTCTTGAGAAGCATTATCAGGTTGGGGGAAAAGATGCATTATGTTTTGGGGCAGATCAGATGGAAACTCTTGTTGCCATGGCAATATATAGCTCCCATAGACTTACAATGGGAAAATCTTAAAAAATCTTCTTCTCTGAAAACAATAGGCCCAGAGCTTACATATGAAGCATGTAGCAATGTCAAGTGGTCCCCTACATAAATAGTGCCAATCATGCCCCTGGGGTCAAAACTGGCCATGCCCCGGGGTCCCTTAACCCCCCATAGAAATAAAAGCTTAAAAAATCTTCTTCTCTGAAACTGCTAGGCACAGAGCTTACATATTAAGTATGTAGCAATGTCAAGTGGTCCTCTACATAAATTGTGCCAATCATGCCCCTGGGGTCTAAACTGGCCACGCCCCGGGGTCCCTTAACCGCCATAGACTTATAATGAAAATAAAGGTTTAAAAAATCTTCTTCTCTGAAACCGCTGGGCACAGAGCTTACATATTAAGCATGTAGCAATGTCAAGTGGTCCTCTACATAAATTGTGCCAATCATGCCCCTGGGGTCTAAACTGGCCACGCCCCGGGGCCCCTTAGCCCCCATAGACTTATAATGGAAAAAAAGCTAAAAAAATCTTCTTCTCTGAAACCACTAGGCCGTGAGCTTACATATGAAGCATGTAGCAATGTCAAGTGGTCCCCTACATAAATTGTGCCAATCATGCCCCTGGGGTCTAAACTGGCCACGCCCCGGGGTCCCTTAACCGCCATAGACTTATAATGGAAATAAAGGTTTAAAAAATCTTCTTCTCTGAAACCGCTGGGCACAGAGCTTACATATAAAGCATGTAGCAATGTCAAGTGGTCCTCTACATAAATTGTGCCCCTGGGGTCTAAACTGGCCACGCCCCGGGGCCCCTTAGCTCCAATAGACTTATAATGGAAAAAAAAGCTTAAAAAATCTTTTTCTCTGAAACCACTAGGTCCTGTGCTTACATATGAAGCATGTAGCAATGTCAATTGGTCCCCTACATAAATTGTGCCAATCATGCCCCTGGGGTCTAAACTGGCCACGCCCCGGGGCCCCTTAGCTCCAATAGACTTATAATGGGAAAAAAAAGCTTAAAAAAATCTTCTTCTCTGAAACCACTAGGCCCAGTGCCTACATATTAAGCATGTAGCAATGTCAAGTGGTCCCCTACATAAATTGTGCCAATCATGCCCCTGGGATCTAAACTGGCCACGCCCTTGGGCCCCTAAGCCCCCATAGACTTTTAATGGAAAAAAAAGCTTAAAAAATCTTCTTCTCTGAAACCGCTAGGCACAGAGCTTACATTTTAAGTATGTAGCAATGTCAAGTGGTCCTCTACATAAATTGTGCCAATCATGCCCCTGGGGTCTAAACTGGCCACGCCCCGGGGCCCCTAAGCCCCCATAGCCTTTTAATGGAAAAAGTGCTAAAAAAATCTTCTTCTCTGTGGCAGTGAGCTTACATACATGTATAAGGCATGTAGCAATGTCAAGTGGTCCCCTACATAAATTGTGCCAATCATGCCCCTGGGGTCTAAACTGGCCACGCCCGGGGGTCCCTTAACCGCCATGGACTTATAATAGAAATAAAAGCTTAAACAATCTTCTTCTCTGAAACTGCTAGGCACATAGCTTACATATTAAGCATGTAGCAATGTCAAGTGGTCCTCTACATAAATTGTGCCAATCATGCCCCTGGGGTCTAAACTGGCCACGCCCCGGGGCCCCTTAGCCCCAATAGACTTATAATGGAAAAAAAGCTTAAAAAATCTTCTTCTCTGAAACCACTAGGCCCAGAGCTTACATATTAAGCATGTAGCAATGTCAAGTGGTCCCCTATATAAATTGTGCCAATCATGCCCCTGGGATCTAAACTGGCAACACCCTTGGGCCCCTTAGCCCCCATAGACTTATAATGGAAAAAAAACTTAAAAAATCTTCTTTTCTGAAACAGCTAGTATTATTAGCTCACTTGAGCCGAAGGTTCATGTTAGGTATTGGTATGCCAATGGTCCGGCGTCCGTTCACATTTTCAAATAAGTACATCTTTAAAGCCACTTGGCCAATCATGTTTAAATTTCATGAGAAGCATTATCCGATTGAGGGAGAAGATGCAGTATGTTTTGGGGTAATTCAGATTGAAACTGGTGTTGCCATGGCAACATATAGCTCCCATAGACTTACAAAGGGACAAACTTAACAAGAGGACCAAGCTAGCTTGGTCCTGTATCGCTCACCTGAGCTAACAGATTCAAAGTTTAAGGAAGTGCAAACCTTTACTGAAGGCTTTATGGGAGGACATGTTGATGACAGGGTAAGCATTTTCTGAAAATCAAGTAGAATGTACCTCCATGATAAACAGGCTGACCTCACCGGTTTTCAAACTCATTCAAGCTTTTATTCCTGACTTGCTAAGAAGATCCGATCTAAACTGAAGTGGCTATGGTGATGACAAGTTCAAAAACAAGAGTTTTCAAACTCCTCCAAGCTTTCTGCCTGACTTCCTTGTTTGTAAGTTTCATGAAGATCCGTTCAAAACTAAAGGGGCAGCAGTGATGACAATGTCGAAAATAGGCATTTTCAGCAATCAAAGGCACGACACTCTATGATAAATGTGCCGACTGGGCCGGTATTCGAACTCACCTGAGGTTTTATTCCCAGCCACCTTACATGTAAGTTTCAGAAAGATCCGATCAGACTTGGCCAATATTCAAACTCATCCAAGATTTTATTCCCAGCCACCTCACATATAAGTTTCAGAAAGATCCGATCAAAACTGAAGGGGCTACAGTGATGATAAGGTCAAAATTTGGCATTTTTAGCAATCAAAGGGATGTTACTCTATAATAAATGAGCCGACTTGGCCAGTTTTCGAACTCATCCGAGGTTTCATCCCCAGCCACCTTACATATAAGTTTCAGAAAAATCCGATCAAAACTGAAGGGGCTACGGTAATGACAAGGTCAAAAATCAACATTTTCAGCCATCAAAGGGACATAACTCTACGATAAATGGGCTGACTTGGCCTGTTTTCGAACTCATCCAAGACTTTATCCCCAGCCACCTTACATATAAGTTTAAGAAAGATCCGATCAAAACTGAAGGGGCTATGGTGATGACAAGGTCAAAAATCGGCATTTTCAGCAATCAAAGGGACGTAAATCAATGATAAATGGGCCAACTTGGCCGGTATTCAAACTCATCCTAGGTTTTATCTCCAGTCACCTTACATATAGGTTTCAGAAAGATTCAATCAAAACTGAAGGGGCTACGGTGATGACAAGGTAAAAAATCGACATTTTCAGCCATCGAAGGGACATAACTATATAGTTAATGGGGCAACTTGGCCGGTTTTCGAACTCATCTGAGGTTTTATCCCCAGCCACCTTACATATAAGTTTCAGAAAGATCCAATCAAAACTGAAGGGGCTACAGTGTTGACAAGGTCAAAAATCAACATTTTCAGCAATCAAAGGGACCTAACTCTATGATAAATAGGCCACCTTTGCTGGTATGCAAACTCATCCGAGGCTTTATCCCCAGCCACCTTGCATATAAGTTTCAGAAAGATCCGATCAAAACTGAAAGGGCTACGGTGATGACAAGGTCAAAAATCGGCTTTTCAGCAATCAAAGGGACGTTACTCTGTGATAAATGGACCAACTTGGCTGGTTTTCGAACTCATCCGAGATTTTATCCCCAGCCACTTTACATATAAGTTTCAGAAAGATTCGATCAAAACTAAAAGGGCTACAGTGATTACAAGCTCAAAAATCAAGATTTTCAGCAATCAAAGGGACGTTTCTCTACGATAAAAGGGCCGACTTGGTCGGTTTTTGAACTCATCCGAGATTTTATCCACAGCCACCTTACATATAAGTTTCAGAAAGATCCGATCAAAACTGAAGGGGCTACGGTGATGACAAGGTCAAAAATCGGCATTTTCAGCAATCAAAGGGACGTAACTCTATGATAAATCAGCGGACTTGGCCAGTTTTCGAACTCATCCGAGGTTTTATCCCCAGCCACATTACATATAAGTTTTAGAAAGATCCGATCAAAACTGAAGGGGCTACGGTGATGACAAGGTCGAAAATGGGCATTTTCAGCAATCAAAGGGACGTAACTCTATGATAAATGGGCCGACTTGGCCGGGTTTCGAACTCATACGAGTTTTTATCCCCAGTCACCTTACATATAAGTTTCAGAAAGATCCAATCAAAACTGAAGGCGCTATGGTGATGACAAGCATTTTCCCATAGTAAGTCTATGGGACCTTGTGGTCGCCATAGGAACCAAAGTTTTAGAGCGATTTCAAAAAAAAGTTTATGTCATCAATGCCCCACCAGAGGCATGCTACAGATGAGAAATGATTGAGATCAGCCTGCAGGATACAGAGATATAGCTGCTCAAAAGTGTGGACGGACAACGGAGGACCCACTATACTATAAGCTCCCCTGGAGCCTTCGGCCCAGGTGAGCTAAAAAATTTTCTTCTCTGAAACCACTAGGCCCAGAGCTTACATATTAAGCATGTAGCAATGTCAAGTGGTCCTCTACATAAATTGTGCCAATCATGCCCCTGGGGTCTAAACTGGCCACGCCCCGGGCCCCTTAGCCCCCTTAGACTTATAATGGAAAAAAAGCTAAAAAAATCTTCTTCTTTGAAACCACTAGGCCCAGAGCTTACATATTAAGCATGTAGCAATGTCAATTGGTCCCCTACATTAATCCTGCCAAACCTGCCCCTAGGGTCCAAATTGACAATGCCGTGTTCCATTAGGAAGAACTTCAAAAAAAAATTATGCTCAAAGACCATGAGTCAAACAGCTAACTAAAATGTTCCTCAGGTGAGCGGTTAGGCTCATTGAGCCTCTTGTCTTATTCAAAATGTCCCTTATGACAATCTTTCATAATCTTGCATTATCCCTGTCAGTTGTGCAATGGGTGGGTGGTGGTGAGTGCAAAGGCGGGGGTAAAGATATCCCGGCGGCTGGGATATCTTTACCCCCGGGGGTAAAGCTAAACTGGCCAGGATATCTTTACCCCCACCCCAACTTTTGGGAATAAACTATTTTCTTAATGCCCAATTTCTTCTTATATGTAAGAGAAGCAAGATAGTGGACTCGATGTTTCACTTGAACATTTTTCGTTTCAATTGTGACTCGGACAAATAGAACTACCCTTAGTAAGAAATATGATCATATTATAGAGGCAAATGATTATCTAATAACTTCTTTTTGTTTATTCTTCTAAATTATATTTCTACAGGGAAAATAAATAGTCTATGAATTAAAAATCACTTTAAGAAATTGTATAGTTTCTTATTCAAAATGTCCCTTATGACAATCTTTCATAATCTTGCATTATCCCTGTCAGTTGTGAAATTGGTGGTGGTGAGTGGAAAGGCAGGGGTAAAGATATCCTGGCTGGGATATCTTTACCCCCGGGGGTAAAGCTAAACTGGCCAGGATATCTTTACCCCCACCCCAACTTTTGGGTCTAAACTATTTTCTAAATGCCCAATTTCTTCTTATATGTAAGAGAAGCAAGATAGTGGACTCGATGTTTCACTTTAACATTTTTCGTTTCAATCGTGACTCGGACTAATAGAACTTCCCTTAGTAAGAAATATGACCATATTATAGAGGCAAATGATTATTTAATAACTTCTTTTTGTATATTTTCTTATTCAAAATGTCCCTTATGACAATCTTTCATAATCTTGCATTAGCCATGTCAGTCGAGAAATGGGTGGTGGTGGTGAGTGGAAAGGCGGGGGTAAAGCTATACTGGCCAGGATATCTTTACCCCCGGGTATAAACTATTTTCTTAATACCCAATTTCTTCTTATATGTAAGGGAAGCAAGAAAGTGGACTCGATGTTTCCCTTTAACATTTTTCGTTTCAATCATGACTCAGACTAATAGAACTACCCTCAGTAGAAATATGACCACATTATAGAGGCAAATGATTATTTAATAACTTCTTTTTGTATATTTTCTTATTCAAAATGTCCCTTATGACAATCTTTCATAATCTTGCATTATCCCTGTCAGTTGTGCAATGGGTGGGTGGTGGTGAGTGCAAAGGCGGGGGTAAAGATATCCCGGCTAAGGGAAGTTCTATTTGTCCAAGTCACAATTGAAAAGAAAAATGTTAAAGTGAAACATGGAGTCCACTATCTTGCTTCTCTTACATATAAGAAGAAATTGGGCATTTAGAAAATAGTTTATACCCAAAAGTTGGGGTGGGGGTAAAGATATCCTGGTCAGTTTAGCTTTACCCCCGGGGGTAAAGATATCCCAGCCAGGATATCTTTACCCCCGCCTTTCCACTCACCACCACCACCCATTTAATGACTGACAGGGATAATGCAAGATTATGAAAGATTGTCATAAGGACATTTTGAATAAGAAAATATACAAAAAGAAGTTATTAAATAATCATTTGCCTCTATAATATGGTCATATTTCTTACGAAGGGTAGTTCTATTAGTCTGAGTCATGATTGAAACAAAAAATGTTTAAGTGAAACATCGAGTCTACTATCTTGTTTCTCTTACATATAAGAAGAAATTGGGCATTAAGAAAATAGTTAATACCCCAAAGTTGGGGTGGGGGTAAAGATATCCTGGCCAGTTTAGCTTTACCCCCGGGGGTAAAGATATCCCAGCCGGGATATCTTTACCCCCGCCTTTCCACTTACCACCACCACCCATTTCACGACTGACAGGGATAATGCAAGATTATGAAAGATTGTCATAAGGGACATTTTGAATAAGAAACTATACAAAAAGAAGTTATTAAATAATCATTTGCCTCTATAATATGGTCGTATTTCTTACCAAGGGTAGTTCTATTTAATAGCCCGAGTCATGATTGAAACAAAAAATGTTTAAGTGAAACATCGAGTCCACCATCTTGCTTCTCTTACATATAAGAAGAAATTGGGCATTTAGAAAATACAGGGCGTCAAGTGATATCAGGAGTCAAAAATATAGGTTAGGTCCAGAAATATAGGTATCTAGCGGCAAGAAATATAGGATATTATAGGTTGCCTACACTGAAGAAAACAAGTCAGATTTGTATTTTTCCACCACCACCACCATCTACCAGCTCTCTCTTTTATTAACTATACAACATATAGAAATAGATAAGTTGGTCAGCTGGTTATAATTAAGGAAAAAATCTTTAATAAATCTCCATAAAAATCAGTCCTTAGTAGGTGATTCTAATGAATGCCCTCAATGTATGTTTTATACTGAACTGAGTGATCTACTGAAATATCATCAGATAACCACCATATCTATTTCTTCGAACAAGATGCGTCTATCTGATAATTTAGGCAGAATCAAAACATGGGACATTCTTCCCTTTAGACAAGAGGACCTTGATGGCCCTAGATTGCTGATGTGACCCATAGTGTAACAAGTAGGCCGCATGGAGGGTCCATTTTTGGACCCAGGGCTATAATCTGCACAATCTTGGTCAAGGTCCACTATACAAAGCACCATGCCAAATATCAAAGCCTGAGCCTTCTGGTTTCAGACAAGAAGATTTTTTAAGGTTATCCCTATATAAGCCTATGTAGAACCAGTGGGCCCTGGGGCAGAGCCAGTTGTGGCCCTAGGGCTATAATTTGAACAATCCTGGTAGAGACCCACTAGATGAAGCTTTATACCAAATATCAAAGACCTGGGCCTTCTGGTTTCAGACAAGAAGATTTTTAAAGGCTTTTTTCTTATTTTCCCCTATTTTTGTGCAGTGACAGGGCTTGAGATGTCATTTCATCTCAATGTCGGGTAAAAGTCCCACAAAATTGGAAGCAACGTCTCCAAAATGACCTTTACAGTGTTGACGGGGATGTTAAACCTCAAATCAAACAAAACAAACAAACCCCTATTTTTGTGTGCTGTGGCAACCACCCAAAAAAATTCAGACATGATTCCACATGGAGTCTTTGTGGACAGTTACAGAAACCATGGTAGAACTCTTTTTTCCTGTCTGACTCTAGCTGTACATGGAATTTGGTTACAGATTCCACAAGGAAAATGGCCAGATCGTAACAGAAATTCAGCATGAAAATGTTAATCAAATTTCTGTTTAAAAGTCTGGCATGAAAACAGGCATAATCACTTCCTGAAACATAATATTTTGGCAGGAGCACTCCAGTAACACATTCAAAGGCATCAGGGATGATGGCTAGCTTTGAGTATAAAGTATGAAGCTGTGCTAAGAATTTCCAACTATATTTTGGATGACACTGTGAGTCACCTCTTAGTATTTTAGATTAACAGTGTTTTAAATTGATTAAATGCTTAACTAGTGGAGTGTCAAAAGTTTTATGTTTGCAAACTGCAAACATTGCATCCCACCCACATATTTTTGTATGTGTTTGCAGACTGAAGTTATATTAGATCACAATGAATCTTTGGAAAGCCAAGGATTCAAATTCCAGAGTTACATGGAAGTTTACATATAAGTAGAATGCAAGGTTTTTGTATGCTCTTTTCCAGCACAAGTATATTCCTTCCTTATTGTGTATAGATAAAAACTCCAAATGTTTAGTGTATGTTAAGATGATTGTTTTAGTTTAATGAAACTGGACCAAATATTTAGACTAGCAGGAATCCTGCAGGAATTATACAGAAGTAATAATGTCACAAGCTCAGGCAGAAATCCTGTAAATAATTCATTCATGAATCCTGCCAATAATTCACGCAGGAACCATGAAGGAATCCTGTCAGTAATTTATACAGGAATCCTGTCTGTTTTTTTTCTACAGGCTTCCGGATCAATTTTCCTGCTAATTTAAATATTTCACAAGCTTTTCCACACTGATTCCTACCTGAATCCCAACTCAAATACAAAATTTAAGTGGAAATTCTATTAGAAAATTTTTCATACAGATTTCATGTCAGAATCCTGTCACAATATTTCTGCAGAAATACTGCAACTTAATTTCATACAAATACGTTCTAGAAAGGGTTTTCCTTTGGAAGCAAGGAATACATGACAGAACTGGAAAATATGAAGTGTACATGTTTTCTGGGCCAGACTAGCTAGTTTCGGCCATTTAGGCCTCATCAGTGACCCTCAAATATTTTTAGAATTCCACAATAGAATCAATGAGCCCAAAGGACAAGAAAATATAAACTACATTATGATGTAGAGCAGGGAGACTTCTCACGTCTGCCACACATTCCGAGACAACAGCTGTTGTGACGTCAAATATGTTCTAGAAAGGGTTTTCCTTTGGAAGCAAGGAATACACAACAGAACTGGAAAATATAGAGTGCACATGTTTTCTGGGCCAGACTAGCTAGTTTCGGCCATTTAGGCCTCATCAGTGACCCTCAAATATTTTCAAAATTCCACAATGGAATCAATGATCCCAAAGGACAAGAATATATAAACTACACTAGCCTGTGAGAATTCAGCTTGGACTGAAATTCGTTGAACAACTTTGAGAGAGGACAACCCAAAGATGGTTTCTGTCAAGTTTGGTCAAAATCTATTCAGGGGCTTAGGCGATGTCATTTGAAGGAATTGTGGAGGGACAGATAGATGCACGGATGGGGGAAGACGGTGGAT
This sequence comes from Lucinisca nassula, assembly GCA_963580285.1. NCBI lineage: Eukaryota > Metazoa > Mollusca > Bivalvia > Lucinida > Lucinidae > Lucinisca > Lucinisca nassula. The sequence continues at coordinate 442,642 of OY757013.1, read as the reverse complement.
GGTGACTGATCACAATAGCTCGCTAAAAAAATGGCAAAAGCTTGTTAAATATTCATAAAGAAACAATAGTAAAAACAAAATGGAACATTTCAAATTTGAAAAATAGCAGAACTGCCACTAGCTAAAGCTTTCCAAAAGCTGGGCTGGACTGGTTTGCTACACCAAAAAAGAATACAAATTCCTAAAAGGAAAAAGCTTGCTAAGCTCAAATATTATAGAAAACATCTACTGTAAAAGATTCTTTAGAAACTTTGTATTCCTTGCTTACACAAAATTCCAAATTATAGGTATTTATAGGTAGTTTGGTAAAATATAGGATTTTATAGGTTATTATAGGTAATGGCCTGAAATATAGGAAAATATAGGTAAATATAGGTAACTTGACGCCCTGAAAATAGTTTATACCCAAAAGTTGGGGTGGGGGTAAAGATATCCTGGCCAGTTTAGCTTTACCCCCGGGGGTAATGATATCCCAGCCGGGATAGTAAAGATATCCCAGCCGGGATATCTTTACCCCCGCCTTTCCACTCACCACCACCACCCATTTCACAACTGACGGGGATAATGCAAGATTATGAAAGATTGTCATAAGGGACATTTTGAATAAGAAAATATACAAAAAGAAGTTATTAAATAATCATTTGCCTCTATAATATGGACATATTGCTTTCTAAGGGTAGTTCTATAAGTCTAAGTCACAATTAAAACGAAAAATGTTAAAGTGAAACATCGAGTCCACTATCTTGCTTCTCTTACATATAAGAAGAAATTGGGCATTTAGAAAATAGTTTATACCCAAAAGTTGGGGTGGGGGTAAAGATATCCTGGCCAGTTTAGCTTTACCCCCGGGGGTAAAGATATCCCAGCCGGGATATCTTTACCCCCGCCTTTCCACTCACCACCACCACCCATTTCATGACTGACAGGGATAATGCAAGATTATGATAGATTGTCATAAGGGACATTTTGAATAAGAAAATATACAAAAAGAAGTTATTCAATAATCATTTGCCTCTATAATATGGTCATATTTCTTTCTAAGGGTAGTTCTATTAGTCTGAGTCGTGATTGAAACGAAAAAATGTTAAAGTGAAACATCGAGTCCACTATCTTGCTTCACTTACATATAAGAAGAAATTGGGCATTAAGAAAGTAGTTTATGCCCAAAAGTTGGGGTGGGGGTAAAGATATCCTAGCCAGTTTAGCTTTACCCCCGGGGGTAAAGATATCCCAGCCGTGATATCTTTACCCCGGGGGGTGAAGATATCCAGGGTTGGGGTAAAGATATCCCGGGATATCTTTACCCCCGGGGGTAAAGCTACCCAGGGGGTAAAGATAAACTGTTACACCGGCCCTGATAGCTCAGTTGGTAGTGTCCGTTCCAGGGAATGGTAGGTCACGGGTTCGATCCTGGGGCGCGACATACCAAAGTCGTCAAGAATGGTACTAGCTGCTCCTCACTTGGCACTCGGATTTACAGGGTAGAGCTAGCACTGGTCGACCCAGTGTCAGGATAATGTGACTGGGTGTGGCATCATGTAATGTGTCTGGGACATGATACTTCAGTCAGGCAGCACTATGTAAGTGAGCATTGAGCTCCCTGTAGCAACAAGACACCGTCGTGATATGACTGAAAAATTGTTGAAAGCGACGTTAAACCCGAATTCACACACACACACACACACTCGACAGCTGAAGGTGCTGATGATTGTGCAGCTAAATTTACCTCTTTGGTTAGAGCTAGGAATTTCCCACATTACAGGTCCTGGTGTATGAATGTCATTTGACGTGTCACCAGAAACAATTCTGATTCTGATGTGCGGGTCGGTTTCAGCTCTGCGTGGAAGCATCATGCAGCCCATCTATTTCTTCAAGCCCCGATGGGTGGGGGCTACCCCTGTGCAGGTGAGTTTATACTAATTTATTTTAGTTCGATTGCAATGAAAGCTTCAAGCTTATTGAATCGCTCTCGAACACTCATTCCGGGTATTTTCACGCGTGCGAGAGGGAGAGGCAGTGGCTTTTACACCACTGCTACCCATTTACACCTAGGTGGAGTGGGGCAGTGTTATTACGTGTCTTGCCCAAGGACACACCTCGATACCGGTGGCCGGATTCGAACGCACAACCTTTCGATCATAAGTCGAACGCGCTAACCACTGCGCTGTGCAGCTTAAAGATCACTACTGTAATAATTACATGATTACTGTGTAGGCTTTGATTCCTGCAAACCTGGACAGAAAATAGTAGGGGTGCGCGGTAAAACCGGTGCACCGGTAAACTGTGGTATTTTCTTCCGCGGTACTTTTTGGTCGTACCGGTACTTTCGGCAAGTTCCGGATTTTATCGGAAATTTTATAATTTAATTCAATTTTTGTGTAAGAACGAAAATATGTTTGTGAAACGATTTCACTAGCTTCGGCCACGAAAAACATACCTCGCAGGGACGCAAAGTATCTTTTATAATGCCGCCAGTCATGCTGAGCACTGTTAAGTTCAAAGACGTTGACGCGACCGATAGGGTGCGAATATTATTGGATACTTGAAAGAACAGCGGTAATAACTAACAGAGCATGCTACGCATGCATGCCACTTCGGATTAACATAGATAAATAGGGAATAAATTTATAACCAAAGCGTAACAGTTTAAATAATGCTGCTAATTGGGACTCAAAGTACCATAGTGATCTGGCTATAAGACGGGGTTTTTACCGCCAGTATACCCCCTAATTTTTACACCCGTCTTATAACCGAGATCACGGGCATCCTTGAAATTTTCGGCAAAGAACGGAGGGAAAATCATGTGTGGTAAGTACATGTGTATAACTGTTGCGTAACTATAGGTCTGTGAAGTGATGAGTGGGAGCCTGATTCCAAATATATAATAATAAACATCGGTAAAAGAAACCAACAAAAGATCGTGAAGAACAGTTATAATTCAAGCCTAAAGGTTTTTATCATAATTGGATTAATTCCCATGCGTTTTCAATGGATACATTCCTCGGAAGGTGCCCCAGAAAATGATAAGCATGCGCGAATTTTCATTGGTTTATGATAATGAGTTCATAAATACAATGTATTAATGAGGCAAAAGTTTCACTCCATTTGCATAAGAAAATAAGTTGATGATGCCTTACGTTTTTTTTATTATTGTTATTATATTTTTCCATAAATGTCTAACACAGCAAAATAAATCTCTGGTCAAACATTATGGATGCACAGGCTATTCTGTCTCTTCCTATATCACTCTTGATTAGCAATGGCCTATTTTTTCAATCTATTTAATCTCTTATGTAAACACATCAATTATCCAATAACACCTGCAGAGTTAAGCACCTTATTAACTGTCTGATAATGTTTACACGCGTCAGCAGTTCAACGTAGGTGTAAATCTTCTGACGGTCAACCGCATAGGTATTTTACTGCGGTAAATACTAGAATGGTCGGGCGGTGAAATATTTCTGAAGGAAAATTGTTTTGTCAGGAGATTGGGGCCATCGGGCGGAAGACCAGGAGATAGGGTTCAAAATTGTGTTATCCAGATGGAATCAGGAGATATCAAATGTATGCCGACGCACATTTATTAAACTGTAGAAAATGCCAGTTATGAGTAGTTGCTTCCCTTAGTTACCTGTCAATCATTTTACTTTCCTGCCTTCGTTGGTTTATGATAATGAGTAATGAGTTCATGAATATTAATGAGGCAAAAGTTGTGACCTTAATAAACTCAAATTTCAGACACAAAAAATAAGTGATCACAGTTTCTAGGTAAGAAAATTTATTCAGGGACTTGCTAGGTACCTAAAACTATCTGTTTATCATTAAAGTCAGTCTAATATAAATTTTATTTTAGTAAAGTTGTCATTGTCATTAGATTTCGCGACCGCAAAACACCGAGCGAAATTGATCAACCAGTGTCTCACTCTGAAATGTTCGGCACTTTCTACATCAGCGCAACCCCTGTCAGATTGTTAGAATTTATACCCGTCTTATAGCCGAGACTAAGCAAAAATTATGCATAGAAAAGCCAAGAAACGGTTCTGTTTGCAATAATATAATAATGACACGTGGTTCTTGCTTTAGCTTTGTATTGACTTAAATGTCAATAGTAAAAATACGTCGGGCTGACATAGTATCAACACTTTTTTTTTACTTATATATTTCGTTAAAATGTTTAAAAAGATGAATAAGTTTTACTGTTGCATTTTATAAAATCAATACGCTGACGATATATATTTATTGCTCTGTGTAGAACTGTGAATAAATAATGGTTATCACGAATTGCCCAGAGACAGTTCAAGTGGATAATGCAGGGAGCAGCGTTTGCGTTAGCGCCAAAAAAAAATGCGTCTCGGACTCGATTTCAGTAGCACCGGACGCGAAAAAATTTACCATCTGCGGACGTAAAGTGACTTTTATGATGTGCTGCCAGTCATTTGACATGCTGATGTGACATCTAAGTACATGTAGCCCGATAGGATGTTAATTTTATCGGCTACTTGAGATGAAAAGCAGTAATTTACGATTTTATTGTGCTGCATCAATACTGATATTCCCGAACTCGTGAAAACCAGACACAGAAACTGAGAATCGCGACTGTAGTATGCTGCAACACACTTTATTAACGCCCAATTTGCCAGTCCATATTACAAACAGTTACCAGTTTATAATTTTCCATTACGTCAGGTGCAACAGAAATAATACTTTTCATTCATTGGGGTATTATTGTCCAAGGCGGTGAATATATGTTCGTCAGTATTGACAGGTGTCAAAAGTAAACAACCACGGTGATTGAATAATCAAAGACGCTTATTATAAACGGTGCGAATTTCAGGCGCCGTCATGCACGTGTTGGGAAACACTTGGTGTTTGAAACCTGTGGTATACCACGGAACGTACCGCAGTACATGGGTGTATACCGCGGCACAAATTCCAAAGGCGGTACCCAGCCCTAGAAAATAGTAAGATTCCATAAAAAAATCGTAAGATTCAAATTTTATTTGTAAGGGTTTTAAGGTATCCAATGCAAGGTCAAAATAAACCAATTGCCGCGCGTTTTTTGTTTGACTGCAATGAAGCGGCAGATTCAGCATTTCTTTTTTTTCCCCATGTTTTATTCTTTTGTATTTACATGTAGTCATCCATCTTTCCGATCATACTGAAACGAATTTGTTAAATGAACTGTGATTGTATTACCGTACTTCTCTGCCATTCGCTAATGAGTTTTAATTTAGCAACGACAGTAAGCCAGGAATGACAACTATTGTCTTGTTCCGGTATAAACGTGTGCTTACCCAAACCGAAATAATGGAGCTGATTTAGCGATTTTTTTTTACAAACACCGAAAATTATACAGAATTTGGCCGGGGTCGTAATTTGGACATGAAAATAGTAAGCCTTATGACCAAATCGTAAGGGTAGGCAAGTCTTTGGACGTCCTGGAGTGTATGCAATGTAGCCTCGAAACTCATAACTCCGTTCACCTAAGGTTGAGCAATCCTGCTTTCAATTTTTTGTTGCAAGAATAATTTTCTGCAGGTATTTTTTAAACATTTGACTAAATGCCTATGAAAATCTCAAGATTTAAGAAAATAAATATCACTTCTGTTCATTCTACAGCCGTCTAGAAATACAGGGTGTGTTTTGAGCATGTTCTCATAACTCCGTTCACCCAAATGTATTTGATTATCATAAGTAATCAGAGTCATTCTATGAATATTATACATGATCAGTATTTTATTTAGACTGTGCACTATTCTAATTTGTTGACACTTTTTATTTTCAGTTACATGCTTGTCACTGGTTAGAAATTATTTTGGGGGACCCCTAAAATATTAAGCATTTTGTGACGAATTTCGATTTTTGTAAATTAAATTGTGAGTCAAAACTGAATTTCTTCAAAACAGGTTGAACTGTTAGTTATTAACTATAAATTCTGATGTGTGATAACTGTAAAAATGATTCCTTTTCATACTAATCAAATAAGAGAGTGAACGGAGTTATTAAGTACCTCGGGTAGACGTCACTTCCCATAGCAACCAAATGGCCGCCATTTTCGAGGTGAAACCGTTTGCCTAACAACCGGTAATATTCCATTACATGCTATCGGGGTTTTTTAGCTTGAATGTATCTTTCAAGTTTGTTATTGTAAAATTTACTGTTATACTTATTAAATTATTTTAACTGTTGTTAATAATTATAAAAAAAATAAAATTAAAATAAAAAAATTATGAAAAATAATAATAATGATAATTTCAGCGACGATAGTGAACGTCATCCCGAGGTACGCTATCAGTATTTTTTGCTTGAATGTATCTTTCAAGTTTGTTACTGTAAAACTTACTGTAATACTAATTAAATTAGTTTAACGTTGTACGTAATTATAAAACAAGAGGGCCATGATGGCCCTGGATCGCTCACCTGATCCATAGAGTAACAAGTGGGCCCCAGGGAGGGCCATTATTGACCCCAGGGCTATAATGTGCATAATGTGAGGGAGGTCTAAAAAGGTGAAGCTTCATACCAAATATCATCAAAGGCTATAATGTGAACAATCTTGGCAAAGGTCCATTAGATAAAGCTACACACCAAATATCAAAGACCTGGGCCTTGGGGTTTCAGAGAAGAAGATTTTTTTTAAAGATATTCCTTACATAAGCCTATGTAAAAGCAAATGGCTCTGGGGCAGGGGCATTTTTGGCCTAAGGGCTATAATTTAAACAATCTTGATAGCGGTCCACTAGATGAAGGTTCACACTAAATATCAAAGACATAGGCCTTTCTGTTTCACAGAAGAAGATTTTCAAAGATTATCTCTATACAAGTCTATGTAAAACCAAAGGGCCTGGGGCAGGGGGCATTTGTGGCCAGAGGGCTATAATTTGAACAATCTTGGTAGAGGTCCACTAGATGAAGCTCCATACCAAATATCAAAGACATGGGCCTTGCAGTTCCAGAGAAGAAGATTTTTAAAGATTTCCCTATATAAGTCTATGTTAAACCAAAGGGTCTCGGGGTGGGGGCATTTTGGCCCCAGGGCTATAATTTGAACAATCTTGGTAGAGGTCCACAAGAAGAAGTTTCATACCAAATATCAAAGACCTGGGCCTTGCAGTTTCAGAGAAGAAGATTTTTGAAGATTTTCCCTATATAAGCCTATGTAAAACCAAAGGGCCCCGGAGAAGAGGCATTTTTGGCCCCAGCACTATAATTTGAACAATCTTGGTAGGGGTCCACTAGATGAAGCTTCATACCAAATAGCAAAGACCTGGGCCTTGCAGTTTCAAAGAAGAAGATTTTTGAAAATTTTCCCTATATAAGCCTATGTAAAACCAAAGGGCTGGGGCGTGGGCATATTTAGCCCCAGCACTATCATTTGAACAATCTTGGTAGGGGTCCACTAGATGAATCTTCATACCAATATCAAAGATCTGGGCCTTGCAGTTTCAGAGAAGAAGATTTTTAAAGATTATCCCTGTATAATCCTATGTAAAAGCAAAGGGCCCTGGGGCGGGGGGGCATTTTTGGCCCCAACACTATAATTTGAACAATCTTGGTAGGGGTCCACTAGGTGAAGCTTCATACCAAATATCAAAGACCTGGGCCATGCAGTTTCAAAGAAGAAGATTTTTAAAGATTTTCCTTATATAATCCTATGTAAAACCAAAGGGCCCCGGGCGGGGGCATTTTTGGCCCCAGCACTATAATTTGAACAATCTTGGTAGGGGTCCACTAGATGAAGCTTCATACCAAATATCAAAGACCTGGGCCCTGCGGTTTCAGAAGAAGATTTTTAAAGATTATCACTGTATAATCCTATGTAAAAGGAAAAGGGCCCTGGGGCGGGGGCATTTTTGGCCCCAACACTATAATTTGAACAATCTTGGTAGGGGTCCACTAGGTGAAGCTTCATACCAAATATCAAAGACCTGGGCCTTGCAGTTTCAAAGAAGAAGATTTTTAAAGATTTTCCCTATATAAGCCTATGTAAAACCAAAGGGCCCCGGGGCGGGGACATTTTTGGCCCCAGCACTATAATTTGAACAATCTTGGTAGGGGTCCATTAGATGAAGCTTCATACCAAATATCAAAGACCTGGGCCTTGTGGTTTCAGAGAAGATTTTTTAAGTTTTTATTAAAAAAATCTATTTTTGGCCCCTGTGACCTTGATGTGCAGCAGACCAGAACCATTTGAACAACTCTGAAAGGGGTCCACCTAAGGATCATTCCTGTGAAGTTTGGTCAAAATCCGATCAGTCGTTTAGGAAGAGATGTCATTTGAAGAAATTGTTTACGCACGGATGACAGACAAAAAGTGATCCTAATATAAAATACAAGAGGGCCATGATGGCCCTGGATCGCTCACCTGATCCATAGAGCAACAAGTGGGCCCCAAGGAGGGTCATTATTGACCCCAGGGTTATAATGTGCAAAATGTTGAGGGAGGTCTACAAAGGTGAAGCTTCATACCAAATATCAACAAAGGCTATAATTTGAACAATCTTGGCAAAGGTCCACTAGATGAAGCTACACACAAAATATAAAAGACCTGGGCCTTGCGGTTTCAGAGAAGATTTTTTTAAAGATATTCCCTACATAAGCCTATGTTAAACCAAAGGGCCCCGGGGAGGGGGCATTTTTGGCCTCAGGGCTATAATTTAAACAATCTTGATAGAGGTCCACTAGATGAAGCTTCACACCAAATATCAAAGACCTGGGCCTTGCTGTTTCAGAGAAGAAGATTTTCAAAGATTATCTCTATATAAGTCTATGTTAAACCAAAGGGCCCCAGGGCAGGGGCATTTGTAGCCCGAGGGCTATAATTTGAACAATCTTGGTAGAGGTCCACTAGATGAAGCTCCATACCAAATATCAAAGTCATGGGTCTTGCAGTTTCAGAGAAGAAGATTTTTAAAGATTTTTCTATATAAGTCTATATAAAACAAAAGTGTCTCGGGGCGGGGGAATTTTTGGCCCCAGGGCTATAATTTGAACAATCTTGATAGAGGTCAACTAGATGAAATTTCACACCAAATATCAAAGACCTAGGCCTGGTGGTTTCAATGAAGAAGATTTTTAAAGATTTTCCCTATATAAGTCTATGTAAAACCAAAGGGCCCCGAGGCGGGGGCGCTTTTGGTCACAGGGCTATAATTTGAACAATCTTGGTAGAGGTCCACAAGATGAGGCTTCACTCCAAATATCAAAGACCTAGGCCTTGTGGTTTCAGAGAAGAAGATTTTTCAAGCTTTTCCCTATATAAGTCTATGTAAAAGCAAAGGGCCCCAGAGCGGGAGCATTTTTGGCCCCAGGTCTATAATTTGAACAAATGTGGTAGAGGTCCACAAGATGAAGCTTCATACCAAATATCAAAGACCTGGGCCTTGCAGTTTCAAAGAAGAAGATTTTTAAAGAGTTTCCTTATATAAGCCTTTGTAAAACCAAAGGGCCCCAGGGTGGGGGCATTTTTGGCCCCAGCACTATAATTTGAATAATCTTGGTAGGGGTCCACTAGATGAAGCTTCATACCAAATATCAAAGACCTGGGCCTTGCGGTTTCAGAGAAGAAGATTTTTAAAGATTTTCCCTATTCAAGCCCATGTTAAACCAAAGGGCCCCGAGGCGGTAGCATTTTTGGCCCCAGCACTATAAATTTAACAATCTTGGTAGGGGTCCATTAGATGAAGCTTCATACCAAATATCAAAGACCTGGGCTTTGCGGTTTCAGAGAAGAAGATTTTTAAAGATTTTCCCTATATAAGCCTATGTAAAACCAAAGGGCCCCGGGGCGGGGGCATTTTTTGCCCCAGCACTATAATTTGAACAATCTTGGTAGGGGTCCACTAGATGAAGCTTCATACCAAATATCAAAGACCTGGGCCTTGCGGTTTCAGAGAAGAAGATTTTTTAAGCTTTTGGGGAAAAAATCTATTTTTGGCTCCTGGGACCTATATGTGCAACGGACCGGAACCATTTGAACAACTTTGAAAGGGGACCACCTAAGGATCATTCCTATGAAGTTTGGTCAAAATCCGATCAGTGGTTTAGGAGGAGATGTCGTATGAAGAAATTGTTTACGCACGGACGCTCGCACGACGGACAAAAAGTGATCCCAAAAGCTCACCTTGTCACTTCGTGACGGTGAGCTAAAAAAATGATGAGGTACGCTTTCGCTTTAAAGCTTGAATGTAACTTTCAAGTTTGTTTTTGTAAAATTTACTGTTATACTAATTAAAATTAGTATGTTATACTAATTAAAATTAGTATAAGTTTGCAAGTAATTATAATTAAAAAAAAATGATAATTTTAGCGGAGAAAGTGAACAAGTGAAAGTGTCAGGTCTTGTGTATTCAGAAGTGACATGTCATTGGACAGAATACCCCAAGTGTCAAGGAAACTTGACATTGATCTTGACAAGTAAATCAGATGCCTGGAACATATTTCCATGTTCATAAAGCTTCGTTAATACTGATTGATAGTTGAATGTGAAAAATAGTTATAAAAAATGGCTTTTGGCTACATAATAATAATAATTGGATAGACTCGGGGGAATGTGATGGTAACCATGTAATTACGTTAGGGTTCTCTTAAGTGTTTAACCAATTACCCTGGCAAACAGTGCAGACCCAGACCAGACGCCACAGAATGCAGGGTCTGATCAGGGCCTCCACTGTTTGCATAAAGCTCAGTCATTTTCCAAATAAATTTTGAAGAAAACACAGCCAGACACCCCTAAATTTTGAAATGGATTCGGCTATATATAAGGAGGTGATTGTAGGCCCTGATCCGCTTCGCTCGTCTGTCAGGGTATTTCTCCCTATTCGGAAAATTGTATGAGGACAACTGTTTATCCTGTTGTGGGTGGTGATTTGTACAACCACCTGCACTGCATATTTTAGGCATTTTCTTTTCTGTCTCAAAGAATTTTACGTGTGAATATCGTTCCTATTCAATTAAAAGGTAACTCAAAATGGCGTAGCTTTTCACCTCCGGTTTTGGTTGCTATGCAGAAAGTCACGTGACTATCGTGAATACCCGGATGACCGACTTCATTATTGAGATTGAACGGCGATTTGAGAAAATGGGATACAGCTGCGGCAATGGTCAAATGTGACCGAAGCAGTACCAGCAGAAGGAAAGAAAAAGATTTCGGATTTTCCGGTGACCCGATTTGGGTTTTTCTTTTTCATCCTATTACTGCTACTCACTCACATCTGAGCATTACGAGAATGATTTCCTGGGTGGTAACCAGTTTTCGACTCGCCCGCAGACATGTCAGAATCAGAATCAGAATTGTTACCGGTGACACTTCAAATGACATTCATACACCAGGACCTGTGATGTGGGAAGTTAGTCCCTAGCTCTAACCAAAGAGGTAAATTTAGCTACACAATCATCAGCACCTTCAGCTGTCGAAATAATCGAATCGGGAAGGGCATTCCAATCTCTAATGGTTCTGGGGAAGAACGACTCTTTATAAATGTCAATTCTTGCGCTGAGGGTCTGAAACGCCAACCAATGGTGATTTCTACAGGGTCTAGCTGGGGGAACAAGGTCATCTGTTGGAATGCTGGCAGCACCCTTTAGACCTTTGTATAAGAGGATTAGCCTACTGTCTTTTCTCCTTTTCTTGAGAGACTCCCAATTTAATTTTCCAAGTATTCCAGTCATGCTCCCAGTTTCAAAGCAGTAATTGCCTGTTACAAATCTAGCAGCTCTATTCTGAACTTTCTCAATCTCATCGTTAATGACCACTCCACTGGGGTCCCAGATACAACTACCATATTCCAAGATTGGGCGAACAAGACCTTTATATGCTGCCTCTTTTACATCCTGAGGGCACTGATGAAGATTTTGCCCCAGGAAACCAAGCGTTCTATTTGCCTTAGTTAATAATATGTTGCTAATATGAGTATTCTATCTCAAGTTGTGGGAGATTGTCACTCCAAGGTATTTAATGGAGTCCACATTCTCGAGGACTGTTCCCTCTAAGGTGTAAGAAGCCTTAACTTTATTAGATCTCTTCCTAGTTATCTGCATAATATTGCATTTAACTGGCTGAAATCTCATGCCCCATTTACGTGCCCAACATCCTAATCTATCTATGTCAGCCTGAAGTTTCAATGAGTCATCTGTATCTCTAATTTCCCGGTAACAAACACAGTCATCTGTGAACAGTCTTATTTCTGAGTCAATGTCAGTGGAAATATCATTGATGTACAAGGAGAACAAAAGTGGACCAAGAACGGTCCCTTGCGGGACTCCAGACAAAACTGGAGCCCACTCCGAAGATTCACCATTAACAACAACCCGCTGTTTTCTGTAGCAAAGCAAGGAATCTATCCATTTGAGGGTCTTTCCCCCGATTCCATAACCAAATAACTTAGATTTAAGTAGTTCATGAGGAGGGGTGTCAAAAGCCTTCTCGAAGTCCAGAATAAATGTCCACCTGTCCCCCCTTTGTCCAAGATTTTTGCTCAGTCATTAATAACTGTGCTCAGCTGAGTTTCACAACTGTGCCTTTTCCTAAATGCATGTTGTCTGTCTGACAAAAGTTTATGTTCGTCCAAGTGGGCCATGATGTTCGAGCAGACTATATATTCCAGCAATTTACACAGAACACATGTCACCAGTAAACAATTCTGATTCTGACTAGTGTTGTGAATCGGACAGAAAAATTACAATCGATTATCGGTAAAGTAAAGCCAATTGATTATCGATTGTACAATCGGATATCCTATCATTCGCTTCAACAATATATAACGATGGCAAACGCTTTTTCAGAGCCTCCATTTATACATTCCCACCCAATTACAGAGCGTAATTTGCTCCAGAAAACAGCTCATAGTTAATGAGGTAGTGGGCTCTAATTTTGCCTGGTGTCCCACCAGGGACTGTTCTTGGTCCCCTGTTATTCTCCCTGTACATTAATGATGTTTCCTCTGACATCGATTCAGAAATAATACTGTTCGCAGACATTAGTATTTCTGGTAGTATGCTGCAGATTGCACAGATATTCAGGGTTTAAATCAGACCAATAACACAAAGGTGGCAGCAATATTTCATGCATTGGTTATGTTCATATACTAATTATCCCGTTGCATACGGAGAGCCTGATAATAGGATTTTGCTCGAGTCCTGTCATTTAGACACATATGCGTAACTATGCCGTATACGACATGTTCATTTGTGCTCATGTTTCCATCGATTCATGTCAGTAGGCATACTGTATGTTTACATGGAAACATGACTGAATATTTTGGATTAAAGATGAATGCGTAAAGTGTATCATTATCATGTGATTGTTTGCATCCGTCATTGTCCGTTGACCAAATATTGACAAGCCTGTTAAGGCATTGTTATCTCATAGTTATTATTGTCGTTGTTTCCTTGTAGGATACACCCTTTGGTTTTATTGGTTACCATACCAATCATCATAAAATAAAAATGAAACAACGTTGAATCATCTCATCATTTTATCCCGGCTGAGTTAGAATACAATTCTACGCATTATACTAACTGTTGTATACATACAGAGCCCGTGTGATATGTGTTTGCTACTATAGACACATCCAAAGTCTACGTCACACAAGGTCAAAGGTCATTAGCCTCGTTTTATCTGGTGGGCAAAAAAACTTCCGGTTCCATACTCTACTGTTGATGCAGCACGAATTAGTTTCTATAATAACTATTGTTAAATCGTCTTTCTATCAAAACTGTTTGTCACAAACCATTTTTGACATTAAACTGCTTCTTTTTCGTATTAAATTTGATAGAAAATATACATGCTTTAATCTTATTTCCATTCGTTAAATAAAGCGCATCAACTACGTTTTTGCATGATGGTGGGTAGATTTAGAACGCTTTTTGGCAACAAAATGTGCGATAAAATGTCAGAAGAGACTGGTTCTATATCATTTATTACTTCAAAAACACAAACTGACAAGGATCAGTTAATTTTGTGGAGAAAAACTGAGTTTAATCACACAATAAATATTCGAAATTCTCATTGACACTGTACGGCAACAGTCATGTTTTGCAAACCAGATAAAAGAGTACCTCTACAGGGGAGGTAATTGGCGCATGCGCAGTGAAATGTAAACAAGATCACGTGTCAAAACATTGGATCCGTCTATAGAGGACTCAGTGAAACTTCAGAATGATATAGACACTTAATGATAAGGATGTTGGGCACGAAAATGGGGCACGAGTTCCAGACCGTTAAAAATAATGCAGAATTATGCAGATAAATAGGAAGAGACCCAATGGAATTAAGGGAACAGTGATTCCATTAAATACTTTGGTGTGACAATCACACACGATTTGAGATTCAAAACACCTTTTTAAAGATCTATACAGTTATACAAACTTAATTACTTCGACACGAGTGATAAAACATGACATGCAATCAACTCAAAACTGTCAGCTTAGCGAGAAAGAGATCACTGTAAAAGAAAGCAGTTTAATTAACAATTTAATAGTCAGGCTATAAAATGAGCCCAAACTTTCATACCCGCCTTTATGGGCAAGACCAATGCGAACATTAAAGTTTTCTGCAACCAACATCATTGAAAAATCAATTGTCCATCGTTTTTTTCTGTTGGCGATCGGTAAATGACGGCATCAGATTGTAGCAAATATACATGCATTGAATGTTATTGTTTTATTTTAATAGGGTGTTTTTTCTTTCATAAAAAAAATTGGACCGATAAAATATTTTCTCAATAACTAAACGGTGGTGTTTTGAGAAATGCACGTTTTATTGAAAGTTCTATCTTATTTACCAATGGCAGCGTACCCCGTAAAGAGGTTGTTTTTGTTTGTTTGTTTTTTTCGTGCCAAGCATGACGAAACTAGTGTTCACGAGACAGTAGAAAAGTATGTTTTTATTTTGCATACATCCACCTTTAGATGTTGCTAATCGCCTTAGGATTATTTTCACACTTGTTGATTGAGTTTTATGATTGAGGGATATACCCAAATAAGAGTCATACTTTCACCTTATTTTCACAACTTGTCACACGGAACATTCATTATAGGCTTATCGGTATGACCGGAGGCGTGTGTTTGCAGTGTAATAGTAGAATAGTAACGTGAAGAATACGGTCGGCGTTTATAACACGGTTCGGTTAACTGACACAGTGCGTTGGTTGGACCCGGAGTTCCGGGACATAGCGAGGTTGAGGTGTATTACAAATCCGATTTATATCGCAAATTGGTAGAAATTACACACTCTAAAACTTACAACGAATTCATTTCGGAAGAATTGATATGGATAAACACACTTGAACATATTCCATTTTGACTTCTCGAACGTTATTTATTTATGTTTATACTGAAATGAATATCGAGCTCACATTTGACCATGTCTCTGTTACCGTCAAAAGCGATAAGATCGTATGTTTACACAACGCTATTCATAATCAACGCCAAAAGCACTAACCTGGAGTGTATGTAATATACACCTGCGGTAATGGTCAAATGTGACCGACGCAGTATCAGAAGATAGATAGAATTATGGTCGCTGAAGTGTGCACAGTCAACAGGTGTCACATGCTAAAAACATGTTTACATAACGGTATTTATAATTAGTGCCAAAAGGCACTAATTAATAATTATGGTCGCTGAAGCGTGGACAGGCACAGGTGTCAGATGCTAAAACACGTGCCGGGTTAATTATCTATCTATCTATCTTCTGATACTGCGTCTGTCACATTTGACCATTATCGCAGGTGTATATTACATACACTCCAGGTTTTGCAGGATGAAAGCCTACACAGTAATCATTTAATTACGGTAGGGATCTTTAACCTGCACAGGGCATACCTGTGATAATTTTATGTTGACCAAGAGGGAGACTTTCTGACGGCATGTTTAAGTGTTTTTTTTTCTTGTCATTTTTTTGTGGTTTAGATGTACAAAGGAACTGGAACTACTTAATGAAAATGATAGGAACATATTTTGTCAAGTTTAATTTCAAAATAGCAAGTTGTAGGTTGTTTACAAACAATGCTGTGACCACAAGTCCATTGATGTGATGTTGTGGGTATTTGACAGAATCACCTGATTGTTGAAAGTACCTGCAACATGCTTTAGTGTAGAAATACTTGATTAGAAAAGATATCCTTAAATGTTTCCAGTCCTCCTCTTTATCCAGTGCTGTGTTTTACTGCTACTGAACAGACCCAAAGCACAAGTTCTCTTCAATGATAAGCATTACTTCTAGCACTATTTACACTCCTTCGTATAGTCTGTGCAGGCAATTTTTATGGCCTTTCTCAGAACACCCTGTTCATAAATACATGTATAGGTAAAGCAGTCCATGCTGAAATTAATACCATTTTATAACAATTGTTCAGGTTGGCCCCAAAAAATTAGTAAGAATCCCAAGAAAAAAAGTGCTGAGTCTTTAGTTGTTTAAAATGTAAATTTTGTTACATCTAAACCTTGATATAATGATGCCCTGGATCGCTCACCTGATCCACAATGAAGAAATGAAATGGTAGGTAATATAGTACGGTGCCTTGTCAGAAGGAGCATACATGCCAAATATGAAGGATCTATCTCAAATGGTTCAAAAGTTATGATAAAGCAGGTCAAGGTCAAACTTTTTGTATGAGTGTAAAGCCCCTCTCACAAGGAATATACATGCCAAATATGAAGGATCCATCTCAAATGGTTCAAAGGTTATGATTAAGTAGGTCAAGGTCAAAATTTTTTGCATGAGTGGGAAGACCTTGTCACAAGGAACCTACATGCCAATTATGAAGGCTCAGTGTTAATTTAAATGGTTCAAAAGTTATGTCAAAAAAGGTCAAAGGTCAAAAATGTTGTATGTGTGGGAAGCCCTTGTCACAAGGAGCCTACATGCCATATATGAAGGCTCTAACTCAAATGGCTCAAAAGTTATGGTGAAGTAGGTCAAAGGTCAAGGTCGCAGGTAAAATTGTGTGTATGGGTGTGAGGCCCTTGTCAGAAGGAACATACATGCCAAATATGAAGGCTCTATCCCAAATAGTTCAAAAGTTATGATTAAGTAGGTCAAAGGTCAAGGTCACAGGTCAAAATTTTTGTATGGTGGGAAGTCCTTGTCAAACAGAACAAACATTCCAAATATGAAGGCACTATCTCAAATGGTTCAAAAGTGATGATAAAGAAGGTCACATGTCAAGTTTACAGGTCATTTTTGTATGAGTGGAAGCCCTTGTCACAACGAACCTACATGCATAATATGCAGGCTCTATCTTAAACGGATCCACAGTTATGACAAAATAACCTAATGATCTACTTTTTGATTTTTAACCTTGATCAAGATATTGTCAAGATGATCATTCTGAGCAAGTTTGATGATAATCCGACTAAAAGTGTGGCCTTTAGTGTGTTCAGAACATTTTTCTATGATTTGACCTACTGACCTACTTTTTGACCCGACATGACCCATATTCGAACTTAACCGAGATATTGTCAAGAAGATCATTCTGAGCAAGTTTGATGATGATCGGACTAAAACTGTAGCCTCTAGTTTGTTCAAAAGGTTTATTAATGATTTGACCTACTGACCTACTTTTTGCCGAACTTGACTTAGCAAGGTTGATGAAAACCAGATTAAATCTGTGGCCTCTAGTGTGTTGACAAGGTTTTTCTTCAATTTGATCTACTGACCAACTTTTTGATCCAACATGATCCATATTCAAACTTGACTGAGATATTGTCAAGATGATCATTCAGATTAATGATGATTGGACCAAAACTGTGACCTCTAGTGTGTTCACAAGGTTTTTCAATGGTTTGACCTACTGACCTACATTCTGACCCAACATGACCCATTTTCGAAATTTACTTAGATATTGTCAAGACGGTCATTCTTAGCAAGTTTGATGATGATCAGACTAAAACTGTGGCCTCTAGTGTGTTCACAAGGTTTTTCTATGACATGATAGAGATATTGTCAAGATGATCATTCTGAGATAAATTGATGATGATTGGTCCAAAACGGTGTTCACAAGGATTCTCTATGATTTGACCTACTAACCTACTTTTTGACCTGACATGACCCATATTCGAACTTGACCGAGATATTCTTAAGATGATAATTCTGAGCAAGGTTATTGATGATCAGACCAAAACTGTGGCCTCTAGTATGTTCACAAAGTTTTTATATGATTTGACCTACTGACCTACTTTTTGACCCCACATGACTCACATTCAAACTTGACCGAGATATTGTCATGGTGATCATTCTGACCAAGTTTTATGATGATTTGCCCAAAACTGTGACCTCTGGTGTGTTCACAAGAAAAAATTACGCACGGACGACGGACGAAACACAACGACGCCGGACATCTCACAGGAACAAAAGCTCACCATGACCTTCGGCCAGGTGAGCTAATAAATTAAATGCACACTAATTATAGATTTCATTAACATGAAGTTCCCGGTCACAAATATTTTTAAATACAGTACTTGTACAAAGCTTACTCAAGGGGAGCAATTTCCAAATAAGAAAATCTGCTGTTGATTTCATTTCCTGGTGTATGAATGTCATTTGACGTGTCACCAGTAACAATTCTGATTCTGATGACTTTTAGTAATTAATCGTTATTGATTGGTAAATAATAACTATTTTCCACTTTCAAAATCAAAATTTCTAAGTTTACATAAAATATAAAAACAAAAGACATATGGGAGAGTGATATAAAAGGAACAAACTGTGATAAAAAAATGGGAAAATAAACGCACAATTTCAATTAAATCTAGGGTAAATATAAGTGAAATAGAACTGTCACCGTACAACACTTCTGAGTATCTGTACTACTGAGTGCAGATGCACCGGTCTCTCAAGAGATAACGGTAAATAAATTACGTCAGCTTATGTAAACTTTACTGGCAGCCAGATCATGTTTATTCTGTGCAGTCAGAGAAAGGAATATCGGCTTTGTGAAGTTGATGTTTACCGTTAGGTGTCCGATATATTCTCCTGCTTATATGTTTATTGCCTTCAGCAGTGAAAATATTAAGTCTGTTACCGTTTACCGCAAATTGTAGCTCTGGAAAAAATCGGGGACAGGAAAATCGCAAATGCGGGAGATTCTGTCTCCCGGACGGGAGTGCGGGAGGTTTGCTTCAAATGCGGGAGCCTCCCGCATGATCCGGGAGATATCACAGGTATGACAGGGGATGGTTCTCCCGGCACAGGGGGCCTCCAGTTAACGTCCCGATCTGAAGATGAATTTAAAGAGGATGAAAATAATGCCGATAAATAGACTTCACTGCGCTGTGGTGCAGTGGTAAAGTATCGGCCTCGGGATCGAGAGGTACCGGGTTCGAACCCCACGAGCGGCAAGTGTTGTTTCCTTGAGCAAGAGACTTTATCCACATTGCTTAGTACTGGTTTGTACCCAGGAAAAGAGGGCCACATGGAAGATTAGTACTAGTTTACTAAATGTGTTACCCTCTATAAATAAGGTCGATTATTATTATTATTATTTTTAAAGGAAAGAAACCTAATCAAGATGGAATGATGATTGTTTTTGCGATAAAAAGAGTGTGCCCCGCAGGCTTCATTTACAATCGATAGTGACAAAAGTGCTATCGATTGTCGCCGACGTTGCTCAGACCGATTAGTTTTCGATGTTCAGCGACAATCGGAACAACACTAATTCTGACCCACGAATATCACGTCTGCGGGTTTCTTTGGTTAGCACTAGGACTAACTTCTCATATCACAGGTCCTGGTGTATGAATGTCATTTGACCTATCACCAGTAACAATTCCGATTCAAAACGGACACATGATAGAGGGAGGGGTGTTTTTCCGGTTATAACATTATCGCAGTTTCAAGGGTCAAACAAACACTAGAGACCATACTGAGGTTCGACTTACATTCTAAGCATTCTTGAACGAAGATTTGCCTGTTTAAAATACCTGAGTTTCTTAACAACATAACCAAAAACATGAAAAATCGTTGTGAAATTTTCATCTCCTAAAAATGAACAGTGTAGAAGCAAAACTATGTCGAGAATTCATTGGTTAAAATCTTTTGAGAGGTAAGCCGAACCGAACCGAGGTCGGGTATGAAACACCCTTCCCGATCCCGATCCCGATCCGAAAATCCCCGATCCAAAATTTTCTATTTGCCCTTATTCATTAATTAGAATATATGTTAAGAACTTTTTGTGTTTATTTTATTACTTTTAAGTATTTTAATCATTATTTATGTATATTTTGTTTAAATAAGTCCAATTTGTGATTTTATCCTAAATTATTCCTCTCTCAGGGGTATGAAAGACCCTGCCGATTTTTCGTAAAATTATTGTATTCTTCCGCTTCTTATAACAAAAATAACCAATAACTAAATGAAAAAATCAACATAAAGGAATTGTTATATACTTTTATGGCTTTTCTAGAATAAAAGAGAACTTAAAAAGAGTTTCGGAAGTGTTTTTTGCATATTTTTATCGAAAACGATTACCGATCATTATTGCTATTTAAAGTAACGTAAACTGAACCGAATGTGAAAGGTATCGCCAAAAAGGATCGATCTTGAGTTTCATATTGTCTCAAAAATCAAAAATAGATAGATAGAACATGGTGAAACTCTATCACTCGCACAATGGTAAATTGTTATATACTTATATGTCACATATACGATTTTTGAGACAATGTGAAACTCAAGAACTGAGCAGAGAAACAACTCGAGTGTCAATCAGTTTAGTAAACTGAAAGTCATTTGCATAAACTGCCAGTCTATCCAGAGTACAGAGAAACGTGCTAGGTTCTATGCCTTTTTAGACCTCCATAAGCCTGATATTGTGATAGGCACAGAATCATGGCTGCACAAAGAGATCCCTGATTGTGAAGTCTTCCCGGCATCCCTTGGCTACAACCCACCAATTAGAAAAGACAGACCCGGCGACACTAAAGGTGGTGGCGTCTTTATTCTGGTAAGTCAGAAGCTTGTGGTATCAGAGCAACCACAGCTTTCCACGAATTGCGAGATTGTATGGGCAAAGGTGCAAGTGGTCGGAGCTAAGCCGCTTCTTATTGCTGCATACTATCGTCCTTCAGATCATGACCAGGTAAGTGCTGAGGAATTAAATAAGTCCCTATCACTTGTTGACCCCTCCAAGCAACATGTCTGGGTTATGGGAGACTTTAACTATCCCAAGTTGGACTGGGAGGATAACCAACCAATTCTCAAACAAGACTGCCCGAACCAGGAAGCTTACCTAGATTTTGTGTCCACCATAGACGATAACTGCCTCACCCAGATGGTATGTGAACCTACTCGGGAAGGTAACATCTTGGATCTATTCCTGACAAACAGCCCAACACTGGTAGACTCTATCAGTGTTGTCCCAGGTATCGCTGACCACTTGGCTGTGATGGCAGCTGTCAGACTTCGGCCAACAATACGAAAGGTAAAACCCAGAACTGTGCCTTTGTATTCCAAAGCAGATTGGGACAGTATGAGGCAGGGCATGCAGGGGTTCCAGTCAACATTTCTGGCCACCTGTGAAGGGAAGTCAACAGAACAGCTATGGCAGGAGTTTAAGGTAGAGACAGAAACCCTTATTGGCAGGTATGTACCCACCAAAACATTAAGGGGCAGAAAGAATCTACCTTGGGTCACTCAGGAGATAAGGAGAAAGATGAATCGCCGAGACCATCTATACCAGGTCCAGAAATCATCAGGTAAGGAGACAGACCGCCAGCTTTTCAAACAAGCTAAATATGAAGCAGATTGTATGACCAAAACATCATACAACTCTTACCTCAACAGCCTGGTTGGCATCACTGATGAGTCTCGAGACACAGATGGCCCCGGCCCAAATACCAAAAAGCTCTTCTCCTTCCTCAAAAACTGTAGGCAGGATTCACAAGGCAGCTCACCCCTCAAAAAGGATGATCAGTTGCACACCGAAAATGCTCAAAAGGCCAATATCCTTAACTGCCAGTTTCGATCGGTGCTCACTCCAAAGTCCCCCCTAACGCTTAAACAGCTATGCCAGCAGAAAGTCCGAGACCTCCAAGAATCAGGTCACCTTACCCCAGAAAATGT
This sequence comes from Lucinisca nassula, assembly GCA_963580285.1. Lineage (NCBI taxonomy): Eukaryota > Metazoa > Mollusca > Bivalvia > Lucinida > Lucinidae > Lucinisca > Lucinisca nassula. The sequence goes on along the minus strand of OY757013.1, from coordinate 420,582 downwards.
ACCCCCTGATGCCAGAAACAAGTATAAAAACATGACCGACATTGACATTTCAGTGAATGGTATCCTGAAATTACTGCAAGGCCTAAACCCAGACAAAGCCCCAGGACCTGACTGCATCAAACCCCTATTCCTTAAGAAGCTCAGTCGTGAGGTCGCTCCCATCTTACAGGTTATATTCTCTAGGTCCCTACAGGAAGGTTCCCTGCCCTCTGATTGGTTGAAGGCAAATGTTTCGCCTATCTTCAAAAAGGGAGATAAAACATGCCCGGCCAACTATAGGCCTATCTCCCTTACATGCATCCTATGTAAGTTACTTGAGCACATAGTGACCTCAAATTTAGTGAAGCATCTGGATCAACACAATATCCTCTATGACCTCCAGCATGGCTTCCGTGCCATGAGGTCATGCGAAACTCAACTCACTATGCTTATTGAGGAATTGCACCAAAACCTATCGGACAGCAAACAAACAGACCTCATACTGCTGGATTTCAGCAAGGCATTTGACAAGGTGAGCCACGAGAAACTAATTTACAAGCTCCATGGCTTTGGTGTCAGAGGTGGAACCTTGTCCTGGATTAAGGCTTTCCTTAATGGTAGGTCACAGACTGTGGTCCTTGAGGGGGATTGCTCTGAGGAGGTACCAGTAACATCAGGTGTCCCACAGGGATCTGTCCTCGGACCAATCCTCTTCCTGGTCTACATAAATGACCTGCCTGAAAAGGTTAAGTCTCAGGTGAGACTCTTCGCCGACGACACAGCTGCCTACCTTGCCATTACAAAGCCTGCTGAGTCCAAGCAGTTACAGGATGACCTCAAAACTCTCGAAGACTGGGAACTCGACTGGAACATGGAGTTCAACCCAGGTAAATGCCAGGTCATTCGAGTAACACGAGCTAGAGAACCCATCCCAACTCAGTACACCCTACATGGCCAAACACTTGAGGTTGTGCCCTCTGCCAGGTACTTGGGCGTGGACATTTCTAGCGACCTGTCCTGGAAGCCCCACATTCAAAGAATATCAAACAGTGCTAACAAGTCCCTTGGATTTCTGAGAAGGAACCTTAAGGCCAAAAGCCCAGATCTTAGAGAGATAGCTTACAAGGCTATTGTCCGCCCCCAGCTGGAATATGCTGCACCAGTCTGGGACCCTTACACCCAGGAAGATATTCAAAGGATTGAGATGGTCCAGAGACGGGCGGCTCGATGGGTCTTGAGGGACTATTCTCCCTATTCTAAAGTCTCAGACATGCTGGGAAAACTGGGCTGGCGCACTCTAGAGCAACGGCGTGCTGATTCACGACTGGTCCTCTTTTACAAGATAGTCCACAGTCTGGTTGCAATCCCTATCCCTACATATGTCATCCCCCTCAATCGATGCTCCCGGACAACCCATTCATTGGCTTTCAGACAACTCTATGCTCGAACTGATTATTACAAATACTCGTTCTTCCCATTGGCAATAGTGCAGTGGAACAATCTTCCGGCCAGCATTGCAACCCTGACAAGCCTTGACAGCTTCAAACTGGCTGTCAGTCAGGAGTACCACCACAGACCTTAAATATAAACACCATTGTTTTTATCCTCACTTTTTCTTGTTTCTACTGTATAATACACTAACACTATGCACTTTTACTCTGTTCTTACTATCCGCTTGATTTTAACTCCTTTCTTTTATCGCATGTTGCGGGGAACCCGGCACGTAATACTCATTTGAGGGTGTATGCCGTATGGAGAGATAGATAGATAGATAGATAAGATCGGTCCGTTTCCAGTCATCTCTTTCACATTCGATTCAATTTTCTTTACTATAAATAGCAATAATGATCAGTAATCGTTTTGGATAAAAATATGCAAAAACACCTCCGAAACTCTTTTTAAGTTCTCTTTTATTCTAGAAAAGCCTTTTAAGTATATAACAATTCCGTTATGTTGATTTTATCATTTAGTTATAGATTATTTTTTTGAATTAGAGGCGGAAGAATACAATATTTTTACGAAAAATCGGCAGGGTCTTTCATACCCCTGAGAGAGGAATATTTTAGGATAAAATTAAAAAATGGACTTATTTACACAAAATTCACATAAATAATGATTAAAATACTTAAAAGTAATAAAATAAACACAAAAAATTCTTAAAATATATTCTAATTGATGAACTAGGGCAAATAGAAAATTTTGGGTCGGGGATTTTCGGATCGGGATCGGGATCGGGAAGGGTGTTTCATACCCGACCCCGAACCGATCACCCGAGAACAAGACAATTTCCCGACAAGTCAGTTCCTGAGACAGTTCCCCGTTCGATTTATCTATCTTCCGTGACACCTGAACCGCCGCAGAGGACTTCAGATGGTGTTCCGGTAAATCCAAGTGCTCAAGGGGGTTAGTTGAAGGAAAGGGCGGATAGAAAAGTGGGTGAAACGAGTTTTTACAGTGCGATCAAGAGCGGTAGGTATAATATGAGAAATCAAGTTGATTTCGCGAAATCAGCCCGATTTAGCGAAATCAACTCATAAAATCAACATTTTTAAAAACAGGCAAAAAAATTTTATTGCATATTATCTAGAATGTTATTATACATTTATGAGCCAAGTTTCATGAGAAAATTTGAATATTTAGTATGTATTTGATCGGATATTCTATTCTGCCACTTGATTTCGCTGGTAATCACATGTGCGAAATCAACTCATTTTAGCGAAATCAATGTATAAAATAAATATTTCCCAAAACTGAATAAAACATATTGGTGCATATTATTAATAATGTTGTTAATCATTTATGAGCCAAGTTTCATGGTGAAATTTGAATATTTAGTATGTTTTTGAGAGGAAAATCTATTCTGCCACTTGATTTCGCTGGCAATCGCATGTGCGAAATCAACTCATTTTAGCGAAATCAATGTATAAAATACCTTTTTTCCCAAAACTGATTAAAACATATGTGTGCATATTAATAAAAATACTGTTAAATCATTTGTGAGCCAAGTTCCATGATGAAATTTGAACATTTAGTAGGTTTTTGATAAATGTATTCTGCCACATGATTTCTCTTGCAGTCTCATGTGCGAAATCTACTCATTTTAGCGAAATCAATGTATAATAAAATAACCTTTTATACATGTGTATTAACCCATTCAGTACCGGAAACCCCTAATGGGGTAGTTGGCAAACAGTGCAGGTCCAGATCAGACGCCGCAGCAGAACGCGGCGTCTGATCAGGGCCCACACTGTTTGCAAAAAAAAAAAAAAAAAAAAAAAAATGGAAGAAAACACAGCCTGACACCCCTAAATTTTGAAATGGACTCCTGTTATATATAATAAGGAAGATTCCATTTGATACAAAAAGGGTTAAGAATGCTGTTCTACATTTATGAGCCACCGTTTTATGAGAACATATTGATGTTGAGTTCTAGCTTTTGCTTAGGGTGTTATATCACCAAAACAAACAAGAAGCAAAGATAAATGAAAATATCATTAGGCAGACTGGGCGATACATCAACAAAACACGCCTGTATAATTTCGATCCCCTCAAACCCCATTTGTAAACAGAAAAACTGGGGCTTACAGGGCTGTAAATTATTTTTCTAGTTTTTATTCAAAACATAGAATATGACTCGTTAGATCGGCCTCACTGGTCCAGTCAGAAGGAGTACCCACAATCTATGTTTAGAGCACAAATATGAAGAATATCGGAATTTTTCGCCAGAAAATTTTCATTGGTAAGGTGGCAAAATGTTCAATATAATTGGATCTGCGTATTTCCGTGTTATTTATCACGGATGCGTTATCAAATTGTTGTTATAATTATTATTATTATTATTATTATTATTATTATTATTATTATTATTATTATTATTTATGATAAAAATGCATTAAATAAGCACTAATTTGACGGGTGCATCGTCGGACAGACAGACGGACGAACTGACTGACGAATGGACGGACGACTAGATAGATAGATGGTCAGATAGACAGGAGTGAATAAACAGTGTGTTTGTTATTTACACAATCACAGGTAATAACGTGTGAAAGTCAGTAAACCGCAGTTTGATTAAATTTCTTGGCGAGTGTTCGTTAATCTCTTTACCTGCTGTGTGAAGTACAGAAAGATGTCTTTAAAATTTTATTATGATTGCCTTAATATCAAAATGAAGGAATGATAATCCCAATTATACTGTGTCACATATGCACATTAAAGAAACTACCGAAAGCAGAATTTTACATAAAATGCAATGTTGTCTTGTCCTTATTTATAAATCCAATTTTATGTCTTAATGTGTGTTACTGGTTCATATATTGTGATTTTGGGAGTTTTATTACTCTATTTCTGATTTTGTTTTTTTAATATGTTATATTATTAACGGCATTGAAAATATGAAAAGAAAGTGACTTTTCCCTTTGTGTCTAGATGCCTATGTGTAGAAAAGACAGTGACTTTTCTTCCTTTCTGCTTTAGAGCAGGAATACGTCTTTCCAAAAGATAGCCAAAAAGGACTGAAAAAATTCTGCTCCAAACATGTATTTTGGCTAGACAGTCTGATGCGTGTCTGACTGATCCGGTGGACCCGGATTCTATACATATCTCCCCCTCGCTGATTCAAGAAGGCCAATTGTCAGTTTCTGGCGACTGAATGTTCTACGTATAAGCCTGTCCGTCATCACGAAAACACGCCTATATAATTTTGACCCCCTTGAACCCTACTTTTATATATCAAAACCGGGGTTCCAGGGGGTATACCTTATTTTTCTTATTTCTTCTCAAAATAGAGATTGTGGGCACTTGTTAGAACCGCCTCGATGTATATGGATTGTGGGTACTCGTTAGAACCCGGCCTCGAGGGGGTTCTAACGAGTGCCCACAATCTAGATTTTGAGCAGAAATACGATTCTGCTCAAAATATAGATTGTGGATACTAGTTCGAACCGTCTCGATGAGGTGGTTCTAACGATTGCCAACAATCTATATTTTGAGCAGGAATAAGAAAAATATCACAATTTTTCATTTTAAAATTTTCATTTTTTTTCGGCGATAACAGTGGCAATGAATTGGTATAGGCGTGTTTGCGTAATGGTAAAAAAGAGTGGATATGTAAACTGATAGGTTCTGGTTCTATATGACCTAAATAGTGTTGGTTGGGCTGTTAAACTCCAAGTGGAAAACACAAAATGAAAGACTGATAGAAAAATAACAGTTTATTTAATCACTGATGTTCATATTTCCCATAGATAGTGCCTCATTGCAATCAATCAATTTCCATACAAATATAGGTTTCAAAAATGGAGTACACTGGGCCGTTAAACTCCAATCGTATTATTATTATGTTATTATTTATCAGTTGTTTTTGGTTATATGGGTAGTTGTAAAATCACTTCGCTGTGATGATTCTAACAAATACCCATAATGCAATGTTACAACCGCCTCATCGAGGCTGTTCTAACGAGTACCCACAACCTATGCCTTGAAGCAGATTTATGATAAATAATACTGTAATTATCAAAATCGTTTATTTTTTAGAAACCACACTCTTTGGAATAGTTCTGGCAAAGGCTGTGAAGACCGCATGTCGCAGTTTAAGCATTCCCCTCTTCTCTCACACCTGGATGCACCAAATCTCTGTCATAATGTCGCGGGAAAATGAGGCGTTTGCAATTAAATTTTGATGAAAATACAATCAATTTAACCAATTTAGTATCAGAAACCCCGGAAGGGGTACCGTGGCAAATAGTGCAGGCCCAGATCTGACGCCGCAGAATGCGGCGTCAGATCAGGGCTTACATTGTTTGCTAAAAGTTCAGTCATTTTCCAATTAAATTTTGATGAAAATACAATCAATTTAACCAATTTAGTATCAGAAACCACGTAAGGGGTACAGTGGCAAACAGTACAGGTCCAGATCAGACGCCGCAGAATGCGGCGTCTGATCAGGGCCTACATTGTTTGCTATAAGTTCAGTCATCTTCCAATTAAATTTTGATGAAAATACAATCAATTTAACCAATTAAGTATCAGAAACCACGTAAGGGGTACAGTGGCAAACAGTACAGGTCCAGATCAGACGCCGCAGAATGCGGCGTCTGATCAGGGCCTACATTGTTTGCTATAAGTTCAGTCATCTTCCAATTAAATTTTGATGAAAATACAATCTGACATCTCTAAAGGGGTACCGTGGCAAACAGTGCAGTCCCAGATCAGACGCCGCAGAATGCAGAATGCGGCTTCTGATCAGTTTGCTAAAGGAGGAGAAGGACGACGACATGGACGACGACGATGATAATGAGGATGATGATGAAAAAAGCAGATAATAAGTATTGGAGTAAGTCTGTTGATTTCACCTGCTATTTGATTTCGTTTGACTGATCAATTAGCAATATTTTGATATGCGTCTTTTATTCCAGACCATAATATTTTCAGATGAAACTTGGATCATAAATGTATACCACCAGCATTCTCAATAATAGGCAAAACGAGATTTAATCGTTTTTGGAAAACAAATGCTGTTACACATTGATTTCGGAGTTGATTTCGCACATGTGCTTATCAGCGAAATCAAGTGACGGAATATATTTTCCTAATAAATATTTATATTTTCTCGTGAAATTTGGACCTAAAATGTTTATCAACTTTCTTAACAATATGCATTTTTTTCAGTTTTGGGAATATTTATTTTGCGCATTGATTTCGCTAAAATGAGTTGATTTCGCACACGTGATTTCCAGCGAAATCTAGTGGCAGAATAGATTTTCCTCCCAAAAAACTTACTAAACATTCAAATTTCATCATGAAACTTGCCTCATAAATGTTTAACAACATTATTAATAATATGCACCAATATGTTTTATTCAGTTCTGGGAAATATTTATTTTATACATTGATTTCGCTAAAATGAGTTGATTTCGCACATGTGATTACCAGCGAAATCAAGTGGCAGAATAGAATATCCGATCAAATACATACTAAATATTCAAATTTTCTCATGAAACTTGGCTCATAAATGTATAATAACATTCTAGATAATATGCAATAAAATTTTTTTGCCTGTTTTTAAAAATGTTGATTTTATGAGTTGATTTCGCTAAATCGGGCTGATTTCGCGAAATCAACTTGATTTGTGCATATTATACCTACCCCGATCAAGAGTGTTAGTATAGTTAAAAGATAAAAAAAAAATACTGGCATTTAAGGTGTTGAGTGGACTACCTGACAGACAGCTGTGCTGAACTGTGCCACGGTAGGAAGAACTGGTATGTGGGCTGGCAGGGCATTCCAGTGGATGATAGTGCGGAGAAAGAATGTAAACTTGTAGTAGTCTTTTAGAGTCATGATCTGTCTGCATGCAAGGGGATGATTTTTGGAAGAAGGACGAGTGTTCCGGATCAGGTAGTCAGCAGCAGGTATCGCAACAAGGTCATATGTGACCTTGTATAGAAGGACCAAACGACTGTATGCGCCGTTGGGCAAGGGTACGCCAGCTGAAATCCTGAAGCATTGCTGAGATACTAGATATATCGGTAGTCTCTGGTTACCCATCTGGCAGCCCTTCTTTGAACTGATTCAAGTTTGTAGGAGTCTGATGCTGTGTAGGGGAACCACACAGTAGAGGCATATTCTAGCTATGGGCGAACCAGAGCTTTGTATGCTGTGACCTTCAGGTCATTAATGTGGACTTTACGAAGCCTAGGGTCTGGTTCGCTTTTTCTACTTATGTTATTTTCATGGTCTGTCCATCTGAGGTCGTCTGAAATGGTGACACTTTCTAGTACACAGCCATGAAGAGAACAGTTGGTCTGGAGGGGAGTTTTATGTCGGGTCACATGAATGACCTCACACTTAGAGGGATTAAAACTCATATCCCAGAGTTTTTTTCATATTTCGAGTTTCTCAATGTCTTCCTGGAGGATCTCTGGGTCTTTCTGAGAATCGAAAGCATGGTATATGGCTGTGTCATCTGCAAATAATCTTACTATGGCTCTTACCTGATCCGGGAGGTCGTTTATATAGGCCAAGAACATTAGGTTCTATCTATCTATCTTCTTATACTGAGTCGGTCCTATTTGGCCATTACCGCAGTTGGTTGGGTTGCTAAATTTAGAATTTAGCTAAAAAAATGAAACAAAGAAGAAGAGGCACTGGATGAGTCCACAATCTGCATAACAGAGGTATCCTAAAACGCATACATCTGAGACTAAGTCTTACACTGTACGGGCTTTGAACTCTTTTGCGGACTTGGCATTTACCGCAGAGGAGGGTAGACTATTCCATTGAGGAATAATTCTAGGAAAGAAGGAGTTCTTCAGGGCATCACTTTAGGACTGGTACCTACGATATTATGAGTTGTTTCTTTTGATGCCCTTGTTTGGGTTGACACTGTTACAGGGGTCAAGTACCTATCTTTATTAATACATACTGTTATGCATAAGAATTTATTTTTCTGATTCCCACTTTCACCCCACTGGGTGACCTAATAACACCATGTTTATTCTTCTTAAAGAACGTTCTGGAAAGAAATGAGTCACAGATTAATTTTATTTGGTAAACAACTTGTTTACAAGGAAAAGTACTTTGGAATATTTCAGAAAGTTCGGGGTTGCATTAATTTTAGAAAATTACCTAATCTTATTCCACAGCCCTCTGGAACGTTCTAGAGAAATCTTAGAGTCTATAAAAGAGCTTGATTTTTCTCTTTGAGTCAGACTTTGGAGTTTGATGTTTGGGTTTTTAAGAAAAGGTATTTTTAAATTCTGTGTTGGATTGTTAAAGGATATTATATTTCATTTGGGACTGTGAATTCTGTGGGATCAAGGAAAATAGATTCATTCAAGGATATTTCATAACAGAGATAAGTACATTTAATTTTCTTACTTCTACAGGTTAAAGATACTTTGTAAATAAATTTTGTTAATTTTTTCCAAAAGGCTTGTTTGATTTTTCTTTTTGCTACGCCTGGCTCGCAACAGAAATTGGGGGCTCGTCCGGGTTAAAAACATCTTGAGCATTTTAGGAGTAGTTTAGGTCGTAGTACCAAAGCGTTAATCCAAAATCGTAAATCCATAGACTAAATGGCAAATATCAATGTTCGGATCAACAGACATGGACTCAAGAAGAGTGTAATCAGGCGTCCGCGGATATTAAGCATTACTTGGTAAGCAAGCTTCGCCCACCATGCCCATCGACCCGAACGAAGAAAAGGTGTAAATGCCGGGAAGGGTATGTCCGAGATTTTGGAAGTCTGACATTTCATTTGTAGGCAAGTAATTGTCATTTCTAATCAAATCTAGACTTGGCAGTCTAACTGTTGGCTTTCTTTTGCTCCAGCAATTCTGTTGTTGTATGCTGTCGAGTCCTCAACCTTGTTTCATCTCTGTAGTTTTTTTATTTGTATGTTCTCGGAGATGTTACACTGATTAGTTAGGAAGCCTTCATGCGGACTAAACAAAATTAGTGTATACCGCGACAGAGGTAAGGGCGAGGATTATGGCCATGTAAAATCGATTTAAAGTAGAAGTAAAACAAAGATCAGGAATCGATACAATTAACTTACTCCACCCATCAAAAAAACACCAAAGGGAAAGACACACAAACATGAAGCGACCAGACCATAATGGAAGCGTAAACAAATGTAACAATATTGCTTATCAGCATCTCAGCCTTTAACCTATGACGTATATTTACATATTCATTAGTTAACCTGCATGCTTGACTAGCGCGCAATGCTTATATGATTTCATACAGTTCTTTGTTGGGCTTTGAATAGAATAGATGTATATACAGCACACTTGTGTTGAATTCTTTACTGAATTTGTATTACGTCTAGGACATACAATTGCCCACATATAAAAAAACAACAGAAACAAAACATGGTGTCAAGAAGTGAAATTTAAAATTCTAGACTGTTAAAAGGAATAAAAGAAAAAAAAAGTGAAAATGGAACTGTCAGGAATTACACCACCAGCAATGGCATGGGACTCTTCAAATTTACCAGAGCAATGGGAGAAATTTATGAGACATGCAGAATTAATGTTTTCAGGACCTTTGAAAGCAAAAACAGAGGAAGAAAAGGTGTCTTACTTGTTATTGTGGGTAGGAGATAAGGGTCGTGACATAAGACATACGTGGAATGACATTCCTGCCGGCGATGAAAGAAAACTCAAAACTTTCTATGAGCGGTTTAAGAAACATGTACGACCTACCTTTAACCCCATATTTGCAAGATATCAATTTAACAATGAGGTGCAGGAGAATGACACAATAGATTCTTTTGTGACGAGGCTAAGATTGAGGGCTCAAGATTGCGACTTTGTTGACCCTGATGAAATGATCAGAGATCGTATTGTGTTTGGGACAAACTCGCCAAAGATTCGTGAAAAATTGATAAATGTTGGGAAAGACCTTACATTACCACAAGCCATTCAAATTAGCCAGAACTACGAATATGCTCAGTTACAAATGAAACAAATGGCTGCAAATCAAACCAGTGAGGTTCACGTGGTACGTAAGAAATTCAGCGGACGCTCTAGACGAACCGGGACGACGAACGGCAATAAACCAAACGGGGCTACGGGGTACACACCGCCAACGGGACCACAACCAGGACGACAAACGGGATTCAAACCCAAACCAGGACAAGCTAACAAGTGCAGAAACTGTGGCTACGATATGCATAAATCGAACAAACAGTGTCCGGCAAAGGGACAATCTTGCAGAAAATGTGGAAAAATGAATCATTTTCAGCGTGCTTGTAGATCCAAAACTGTGCATGAAGTGAAAAATGAACAATACGAAGAAGATGATTCACATTTGTCGGATTTTTATTTTGATACGGTAAATAGATCTTTTTCTCATTACGATCAAGCTTTTGCAACATTGCATGTAGGTCCAAAGAAAACCCCATTAACTTCAAAATCGACACAGGTTCCCAGGTCAATATTCTCCCCATGAACAAATTTCATGACCTAAACATAAAGCACGCACTGTTACCCCCTGACAGTCAGTTAGCGTCCTACACAGGTGATCCATTAAATGTGAAAGGCACCTTGCGTCTGACATGCAACCACAAAGATAAACACATGGAAATATTATTTTACATTGTTGAGACAAGCAAAACACCCCTTTTGAGCCTGAAAACGTCTATTGACTTTAATCTGATTCAGCTAATTTACTCTGTTGACAACCCTGAATGTCAAACTGCCAGCAAGCAAGAGGCATGCACCAAAGAACAAATCTTGCAAGAGTTCCCAGACCTTTTCACAGGCATAGGCTTGTTATCTGGTGATGTCAAATTACATTTAAAGCCTGATGCAATTCCAGTGGTTAACCCGCCTCGACGTATTCCTGTTGCGTTACGCGATCGTTCCAAAGCCGAACTTTCACGAATGGAGAAGCAAAATATCATAGCTCCCGTGCATTCTCCAACCGACTGGGTAAATTCTTTCGTCATAGTCGAAAAGCCCAAGACTCAAAGCCTGCGAATTTGCCTTGACCCGAAAGCACTAAATGATGCGATCCGCCGACCGCATTATCCGATGCGTACTTTTGACGAGGTAATCTCACAGCTATCGGAAGCTGCCTACTTTTCTGTCCTTGACGCGACTTCAGGTTATTGGTGCCTTCGACTTGAAAATAGCTCTTCATACCTGACTACATTCAATACACCATTTGTGCGTTACCGCTACTTGCGCACCCCATTCGGTTTGAACTGCTCTCAAGATTATTTCCAACGCAAAATGGATGAGACATTTGAGGGTATGTTAGGTGTTACTGGAATCGTTGACGACATTTTAATATATGGCAAGACAAAGGCCGAATATGACAGAAATTTGCGAAATGCATTAAAGCGCGCACGTGAACGTGGATTGAAATTTAACCCAGACAAGTGCAAAATAGGCCTCACAGAGGTTCGCTACTTTGGTCACATTTTGACAAGTAAAGGCTTGAAAATTGACGACCAAAAGCTGTCTGCCATTCGACAAATAGAGGCACCCAAAGACAAAGCAGAGCTCGAAACAATATTGGGAATGTTAACGTACCTGAAACGCTTTCCACCTAACCTTGCTACACTGACAGCACCGCTTAGAGACTTACAAAAAGCAGAATTCGTTTGGGATGCTTTCCAAAGAATTAAGGATGTACTGACAAACAGTCCTGTATTAGCATATTTTAACCCTGACCTATACGTAACACTCCAGGTTGACACGACCAAATATGGAATAGGAGCTACGTTATTGCAGGAAGGTAGACCTATATCATATGCGTCGAAAACGCTTACACAGACCGAGATAGGCTACGCGCAGATAGAGAAAGAAATGCTTGCCATTTTATTTGGTTGTAAGAAGTATCACCAGTATATTTACGGTAGACATGTTATTGTTGAATCGGATGCGAAACCGATATCTTCAATAGCAAAGAAACCTCTAAGCGCCGCCCCTTTGAGGTTACAGCGAATCCTGTTGCAACTTCAAAGATATGATCTGGAAATACGCCACGTCAGTGGGCGTGATTTACCTGTGGCCGACACGCTTTCCCGCAAATTTATGCCAGATACGTATCCTGAGCTATCTGAGGGATTAGATTTGCATGTTCACACAGTTATATCAACAATACCAGTTTCTGATCGTAAATTAGATCAAGTACGCCAGGCCGCACGCAGCGATACTCAAATGCAAACATTAAAACAGACGATTTTAGATGGTTGGCCGGAGACAAGAAAAATGTGCCCGACACCTGTCATTGAGTTTTGGAATCACAGAGATGAGTTGTCTGTTGCCGGGGACAGAAAATAGTGATTCCGGCTGCACTCAGACAAGATATGGTAGAAGCCGTGCATGGTTCGCACATGGGTGTCGAAAAAAGTCTGCAGCATGCAAAAGACATTATGTTTTGGCCGCGCATGACTTCTGACATTACAGACTATGTTTTGAGCTGTAACATATGTTTACAGTACCGACAGTCAAACACAAAGGAACCTTTAGTCTCCCATGAAATACCTCATCTACCTTGGCAGGTTGCTGGGACAGACGTGTTCACGTTTGACAACAAGGATTATTTGGTTACTGTAGATCACTTTAGTCATTTCTTTGAGGTAGACTTGATATCACCCTTAGGTTACACTCTGCTTCTTCTGTACGGATTCCCCATTCTATTAAGAACTTTAATACTATGTTGCCTTCGGTATTGGTTAGACCTTTAAATTTGTCTTCTGTAACTTCAGTTAATCTCAAAGGAGCAGGCAATACCAATGTTTTTGGGAGTAGTCTTCGTATAAGACTATCTCCTCTCAAATCGCCCATCCTTCGAAAATATACTAATCCGTGGAAAAGAAGTGGAATGTATCCTAGTATTTCTAAGTGCAATGCCAAGAGGTGCAGATGTTGTTCGCATTTAAGCACTGCGTCTACTGTTACTTCATCTGTAAACGGTAGACGCTTCTCTGTAGTTAACATGTCTGATTTGACATGACAGTCTATAGATTTAATTTATCTAATTACTTGACGTGCTGCAAACTGTAATATGCAGTACGTCGGTCAAACTAACCGCATGCTTAAAACTAGATTGAACGAGCATTATCGTAGAATGAGTAAGCCTAAGAAAACTGACACTTTCTTGTACCGTCACTGTCGACGTACAGGTCATTCTGTAAATAACATTGTTATACAACCAGTGGAAAAACTTTATTACGATGCAAATTCTACATCTAGATTCAAAATAATCAAAAGACATGAAGCTGAACTGAAATGGATTAAATTTTTACAGACCCCTTTTCCACTGGGATTTAATGACAACATTTATCATGAGGGTAATATTTCCAGAATGCCGAACTTTGATATTTTCTCACTCCTGGAATGTCGAAAACGCAGAACTAGATCTCAGGGCACCAGGAAAAATGGTAACTTTAAACGTAAATCACGTGCGTTTAAACGAAACAATACTAGACTGAAGTGACTGTCAATTATATTATTAAATCATGGACGCCACTCTATGTTTTCATTTTTAAGTTCATTACCCGTTTCTGTTTTACGTCTTCTGGACACCGAGGCGAATAAATTCTACGATAGTTCTCATCAGTTATATGATGCGGCTCTCTTAACTAGAGGCTATACTCTGCACACTCTCCGTCCTTACATTGATTCTGAAATTAATCATAAACGCCATTTCTTCAAAATATCCTTCATTAATAAGGGTATGGATTTTATAGTTTTGCCCAGTATCTTCCGTGAGAGCTTTCTTCCATTCCTGCTTATTTTCAGAATACTGAAACACCTATAATTTGCTATAAATATAACAAACCTGTTAGATCTATCATTTTTAATTTCAATAAACTTGTTTCAGATCTTGATATTGCTACTAATACTCCTGATTCATGTGATTGTAAAAACTCAAAGTATTGCTATCCTGCTGCTGGTCATGTAATTACTGGCAATTTGAAAATTATTCCTGATTCCAGGATAAGGAATATAATTTCTAAAGGACCGAAATATCGGTTTCCTTCTAAAATTGATTTCAGTAAATGTAGAGATGAAATCGCTGCTTCCTTGAATGAATTCGGTAATCGATGGTGTAAGCGAGAGTATGTTGAGCATAAAGCCCTTAAGGACTGGAAACTTAGCATTTTAAAACTAGTGAATAATCGCATTTCTTTCTATTCTCAAAATACTAACTTATTACCTCCTAAGCCCAAGACGTCTTTACGTCATCTTAAACTAGGTATTCAAGAATTTCATAAGAAGTTTGTTTTGGCCCCTGCAGACAAGGCCGCTAACAACGTCGTCGTTGTGTGACGGCTCCACTATGTTAACACGCTTAAGCAGGAGCTTGGTGGTATTAAGGCCTATGAACTTCAGCCTTTAGCTGAAGAGAGAGCTATAGTAGATAAACATGTTTGTCTTTCAGCCACCAAGTTTGCTGTGTGTGTTAACGAAGGCCAAGACAAGCTTCCTACGCTATACTGGTTACCAAAACTTCATAAAAGACCTTACAAAGCACGGTTTATTGCAAATTCTAGCTCTTGCACTACCACTGAATTTTCTAAATTATTAACTTAAGAAATCTGTTTTGGTCTATAAAAAATTCGAATGAGGTTTTAAATCTCTTCTGCAACAAGGTCTATCGGAACCCGAGTTTTATGGTGACTTAGTATATAAATTCAGAAAAATATATAACCGCAATGACTTCAGCACCCAATTTCGTAAAATCATTCTTCGATATAAAAAGATTGGGTACAACATGGATAATATACGACAGACTGCATGCATGGTAGTTAACCCAATCACGGTTGGCAACTTTGCTTCCCTCTTTAATTGCACGCCGGTGGGTCAGGCCTCAGATTCTATGACGGCTCCAACGTAAAGGCTTATTGAAAATTAAAGAGATAATGTTGGTTGGTGCCTGATGCTCTGTCTCTGGTCGGGCTCATCGGAGTCTAACTGTTGGTTTTTTTTTGCTCCAGCATTTCAGTGGTTTCTTGCTGTCGAGTCCTCACCGTTGTCTCACCTCAGTGGTTCTTTGATTTTTGTGTTCACGGAGATGTTGCACTGATGAGTTAGGAGGCCTTCATGCGGACTGAACAAATTATTTCTCTAAATCGCGACGGAAGTAAGGGCGAGGATTGTGGCCACGTAAAATCGATTTAAGCCCCCCAGTGGAAATCTTCCACTGACCGTTCCAAGGCGGCTCTTCTGTGGCGATTTATTTATGTTGTTGTTTGTTACTTACTGTGTGTATCACTTGTGTCTTTTGGTTTTGGATGGCCATATGGCCATTTTGTGGGAAAGTAACTGTCCTTATGGCCTTCCTTTGTTTAGGTTTCCATTATGGTCTGGTCGCTTAATGTTTGTATTTCTTTCCCTTTGGTGTCTTTTATGGGTGGAGTAAGTTAATTGTATCAATTCCTGATCTTTGTTTTACTTCTACTTTAAATAAATTGAAATCCAGACATTTTCGTGCTTCTAGTCTGTCTACTTACGATTTTTCCACTCTTTACACTACACTTCCTCATAATCTTATAAAAGAAAAGCTTAATGATTTAATTGAACGGGCTTTTCACAGAGAAGATTCTCTCTATCTTGCATGTAATGTCAGAAATGCATTTTTCACTTCTAAAGAGCATAAGAATTATACACTTTGGTCATGTCAGAAAGTGTGTGATGCCCTCACCTTTCTACTTGACAATATTTATATTAGATTCGATACTAAGTTATTTAGACAAATTGTGGGTATTCCGATGGGTACTAATTGCGCACCTCTTGTGGCTGATCTGTTCTTGTATTGTTATGAAAGAGACTTCATTTTGTCGCTTTCCATTGATAACCAATCTGAAATTACTGAAGCTTTTAGCTCCACTTCTAGATATTTAGATGATTTATTAAATATTGATAATACCTATTTCGATGGTTTGATCAGTCAGATTTACCCCCCAGAACTTCAGTTAAATAAAGCAAATTCTTCTGATACCGAGGCCCCGTTTTTGGATTTACATCTATCTATTGTAGATGGGTTTGTTTCATGCAAAATTTATGATAAACGCGATGACTTTGATTTTGAGATTGTAAATTTTCCTTTTTTGGATGTGATGTTCCTCGTGCGCCATCCTATGGCGTTTATATTTCGCAATTAATTCGATTTGCTAGAGTGTGTAGCCATGTAACTGACTTCAACACTCGTAATAAATTATTAACGGCTAAACTTCTTAATCAGGGTTATCGGTACCATAAACTACGCAAAGCCTTTTCAAAATTTTATAGACGCCATTCTGATTTAATTTCAAAATTCAATATTGTACTTAAATCTCTTCTGCAACAAGGTCTATCGGAACCCGAATTTTATGGTGACTTAGTATATAAATTCAGAAAAATATATAACCGCAATGACTTCAGCACCCAATTTCGTAAAATCATTCTTCGATATAAAAAGATTGGGTACAACATGGATATTATACGACAGACTGCATGCATGGTAGTTAACCCAATCACGGTTGGCAACTTTGCTTCCATCTTTAATTGCACGCCGGTGGGTCAGGCCTCAGATTCTATGACGGCTCCAACGTAAAGGCTTATTGAGAATTAGAGAGATCTAACTCAAGGTAATGTTGGTTGGTGCCTGATGCTCTGTCTCTGGTTGGGCCCATCGGGGTCCAACTGTTGGTTTTCTTTTGCTCCAGCATTTCAGTGGTTTCTTGCTCTCACCTCTGTGGTTCTTTCATTTTTGTGTTCACGGAGATGTTGCACTGATGAGTTAGGAGGCCTTCATGCGGACTGAACAAATTATTTGTCTAAATCGCGACGGAAGTAAGGGCGAGGATTGTGACCACGTAAAATCGATTTAAGCCCCCCCCCCTCCCCCAGTGGAAATCTTCCACTGACCGTTCCAAGGCGGCTCTTCTGTGGCGATTTATTTATGTTGTTGTTTGTTGCTTACTGTGTGTATCACTTGTGTCTTTTAATTTTGGATGGCCATGTGGCCATTTTGTGGGAAAGTAACTGTCCTTATGGCCTTCCTTTGTTTAGGTTTTCATTATTGTCTGGTCGCTTGATGTTTGTATTTCTTTCCCTTTGGTGTCTTTTATGGGTGGAGTAAGTTAATTGTATCAATTCCTGATCTTTGTTTTACTTCTACTTTGCTACCAAACACAACTAGTACTACAATCATACGGAAGCTTAAGGCTATTTTCGCTACACACGGCGTAATTGACAAGCTCGTGTGCGATAATGCTAGTTACTTCTGCTCAGGTGAGATGATTGATTTTGCAAAAATGTGGAATTTTGAAATTGTCCACAGTAGTCCTCGCTATCCGAGAAGCAATGGTATGAGTGAAAAATATGTGTCAATTGTGAAAAGGATCTTCCAGAAAGCCAAGGACAGCAAGCGCGATCCTTACTTGGCTATCTTGGAATATCGCACAACACCACTTAAATTTTGTCATCTGTCACCTTCGCAGTTGTGCATGTCTCGACGTTTGAAAACGACACTTCCGTGCACTAATGAGCAGTTAAAGCCGCAGCAAATCAATTTGGCCGATGCGCGAAAAAAGATGTCTGAAAACTGTCAAACCCAGAAAAGGTTTCATGACAGGTCTGCAAAATCTTTACCGAAATTGCAGAAAGGCGATAAAGTACGTGTGCAGTTATTTGACAAACTTTGGAAACCTGCTGTGATCACAAACGTGCATGACGATCTTTCGTACATGTTGCAGACGAATGATGGAGCTACATATCGTAGAAATCGGAAGTTTATTCACAAATCAAAAGATCAAACGCGCGATGATACAGAATATTTGGCCATTCAAAATTCTCACGCACAGGAAAATTCGGAAACATCAGACATACCTATGCGTGAAACAGAACCTCAAAAACCATGGGATTACACACAATTTCGTAAACAAAACACTGACAACATGAATTTCCCAGATATCAAATCGCCAACAAAGCCTCTATCTGAACCATATATCACAAGATCAGGACGTAAAGTCACACCTTACAAATACTTGAACGACCCCATGTGGCAAAAGTAATTGGTAATAATGAGAAAACCAAATCATATGATGTGGATTTACTTCACACATGACTTGTATATAAACATTGCTGACATTTATTGGTTATGTTTGGTTTTCAAGTGAAACAGATACATACAAGTGTTACACCTGCTTATAAACAAAAACATTCACCTTTATCAATAACTGTGCTGCGTTGGAACAAATGTGCTTTACGCAATTATTGGACAGGACTCTTTATAATGAACATATAAAAGCTTATCAGAAAACATAGACAGGTTAATTAAAACAAAGGGGATGTAACAATATTGCTTATCAGCATCTCAGCCTTTAACCTATGACGTATATTTACATATTCATGAGTTAACCTGCATGCTTGACTAGCGCGCAATGCTTATATGATTTCATACAGTTCTTTGTTAGGCTTTGAATAGAATAGATGTATATACAGCACACTTGTGTTGAATTCTTTACTGAATTTGTATTACAACTAGGACATACAATTGCCCACATATCAAAAACAACAGAAACAAAGCAACAAAGGAAGGCCATAAGGACAGTTACTTTCCCACAAAATGGCCAAATGGCCATCCAAAATAAAAAAAAACCACAAGCGATACAAACAGTAAGTAACAAACAACAACATAAATAAACCGCCACAGAAGAACCGCCTTCGAACGGTCAGCGGAAAGAATTCCACTGGGGGGCTTAAATCGATGTAAAAAAAAAAACATGAACTTAAGAATATTTTGGTACAGTTTTTGGTTGATGAAGAACTTTTTTATCCATCTGCTTTGTCTCTAATTACGGTTTCCCATACTAAATTACAAATGAGACAGATTGAAATAGGAAGGCAAATTGAATTAGAGAAGTTAAGATTAGAAATGGAAGAAAGAGAGAAGGAAAGAAAGAGAAATGCAGAGACAAATGCAGATGGAAAATTAGAAATGGAAGAAAGAGAGAGGGAAAAACAAAGAGAAATGGAAGAACGTGTTCGAAAAGAAAAATAAGAACAGGAAGAAAAACAAAGAGAAATAGAGGAACGGATTGAGTTAGAAAAGGAAAAAATGAGAAATAGTATTGAAGAAAAAGAAAGGCTGAAGGAATTGGAACTCCCGGGTCAGGATAGGGTAAAACCTACCCCCGTTTTTTACTCTGGTAGTTACTTTGATGCCACAAAGCACATCAGATTAGTTCCGCCATTTCAGGAAAAAGATGTAAATAAGTATTTTTTGCATTTCAAAAAGTTGCAGAAAATTTAAAATGGCCAAAAGGGCATTGGACCTTACTTTTGCAAAGCGTTGTTGTCGGAAAGGCACGAGACGTTTACACTCAGCTGACTGTCGAGCAAAGCTCAGACTATGATTTGGTTGAAGAGCTGATTCTTAAGGCATGTGTGTTGGTCCCCTGAAGCTTACAGGCAAAAAATTAGGAATTGTAAAAAAGAAATTTCCCAGACCCATGTAGAATTTGCTCGAACCAAAGAACAGTTATTTGATAGGTGGTGTTCTTCTAAAAAATGTAGGGTCTAATCATGAAAAACTTATACAGCTTGTCCTTGTTGAAGAGTTCAAACGGTGCATACATTCAGACATTAAGTCATTTTCGATGAGAGACAGGTTGAAATTTTGGAGGAAGCTTCTCGTTTGGCAGATGATTATGCTTAGACTCATAAATATGTTCTATAAAAGGGTTATCCTTTGGAAGCAAGGAATACACCACAGAACTGAAAAATATGGAGTGTACATGTTTTCTGGGCCAGACTCATTTGTGAACAGGCCTTATCCTAGAAAACCTTATAATCCACAGACAGGTCCAAGATTCTATCCTAGTAATCCATCTGGCAGTTATAGCCATACATCTAGTACTATGCCCAAACTTTCTGATGCAAATAAAAAGTAGAAGTAAAACAAAGATCAGGAATCGATACAATTAACTTATTCCACCCATCAAAGACACCAAAGGGAAAGAAATACAAACATTAAGCGACCAGACCATAATGGAAACCTAAACAAAGGAAGGCCATAAGGACAGTTACTTTCCCACAAAATGGCCATATGTCCATCCAAAATAAAAAGACACAAGTGATACACACAGTAAGTAACAAACAACACCATAAATAAACCGCCACAGAAGAACCGCCTTGGAACGGTCAGTGGAAAGATTTCCACTGGGGGGGGGGGGGGCTTAAATCGATTTTACGTGGCCACAATCCTCGCCCTTACTTCCGTCGCGATTTAGACAAATAATTTGTTCAGTCCGCATGAAGGCCTCCTAACTCATCAGTGCAACATCTCCGTGAACACACAAAAAAAACAACAAAGAACCACAGAGGTGAGATAACGGTGAGGACTCGACAGCAAGAAACCACTGAAATGCTGGAGCAAAAGAAAACCAACAGTTAGACTCCGATGGGCCCGACCAGAGACAGAGCATCAGGCACCAACCAACATTACCTTGAATTAGATCTCTCTAATTCTCAATAAGCCTTTACGTTGGAGCCGTCATAGAATCTGAGGCCTGACCCACCGGCGTGCAATTAAAGAGGGAAGCAAAGTTGCCAACCGTGATTGGGTTAACTACCATGCATGCAGTCTGTCGTATAATATCCATGTTGTACCCATGTAGACTCCGATGGACCCGACCAGAGACAGAGCATCAGGCACCAACCAACATTACCTTGAATTAGATCTCTCTAAAAAAAGTCAGAATCTTTCTAAACCTTCTGGTGAAAATAGAAGCCAGAATTTTTCCAAAACAAAGAAAACAAAGACCAGAATCCCTTTTCTCAATCTCAAGTAGTTTGTTACTATTGCAAGAATACAGGTCATTTGATCTCTGAATGTTTAAAATTAAAACGAAGAAAAGAAAGAGAAAGACAAGAGGAACTTAAGCCTACAGGCTTGACTTCTGTAAGGCCAAAACCACCGTCTTGTGTAAGGGAGGAAACTCTTTCTGATACAATATTATCTGAGACTGATTCAGTTATGGAGATTTATGAACCATTCTTATCAGATGGTTTTATTTCACTAAATGGTGACAGTTATGCCCAGCCTACCCCTATTAAAATCTTACGAGATACTGGAGCTTCTCAATCTCTTATTCTAGCAGATACTCTGCCTTTTTCTGAGAAGACTTCTTTGGGCCAAAGTGTCCTTATTCAGGGTGTGGAATGTGGATTTGTTAATGTTCCGCTTCATAACGTTTGCCATCAGACTTGGTATCCGGTTCAGTGGCTGTTGGTATTAGACCACTCAACACCTTAAGGTGTTCATTTATTGCTAGGCAATGACTTAACTGGAGATAAGGTTGTGGTTAACCCACTTTTAACTTCTAATCCTTGCACTGATCAACCACCTGATCCCATTGAGCAGGAAATTCCCGATCTTTATCCGTCCTGTGCAGTCACAGGTGCTATGGCACGTAAGCAGAGCAAACTGAAGGGAAACAGGATTTTGATTTCCCTGATACCTTTTTGGGTCAGTCTTTTAATTACGAGATAACAAGGTCTCTGTCTTCAAAACAGAAGTGGAGGCAAAGATCAGGAATCGATACAATCAACCCACAGCTCCCATCAGAGACACCAAGAGAAAGACACGAAAACATGAAACAACAGACCGTAATGGAAACACCAACAGCGGAAAACCAAAAGGACAGTTGCTTTCCCACAAAATGGCCAATAGGCTATCCAAAATAAAATAACATAAACGATTCAAACACCCAAAGACAAACCATAACAAAAATAAACCGCGACAGAAGAACCGCCTTGGAACTATTCCAGATTATAGCTGTCTCTTAGGACATGTATCCATTTACCATAAATGTCTCTGGTTTCAGGTAGATCAGCTAACTAGTGGGGCAATAGTGATAGCATACACAGATGGGGAGCCAGCAACAGTGCACATCATGAATGAGAGGCAGTGTGAAAGATACTGGAAACTGTGGGTGAAAAGATTGTATACATATTGGGTAACTAAGTATGACAACCGAATATCTCTATAGCATTACCTTTCATATGGAATATCTAAGCCCCTGGGTCAAGCCCCAGGGTGGGCTGTCCGTCTGTTTGTCAACTTAAATCTTTTACGTCAAAGTTTTGTTTTAAACCTTTTTGATTGCTCATATCTCCGTATTAAACCACATATTGGATTCTTTAACCCTAACCTAACCCTTCAAGCCTGCCTGATAAGACGACATATTTTTATGAGACTAACTCATCTTTCGATATAGGCCATGACAAAATGTCCGGGTCTCAAGTAGCTATTGAACAGCACAAAGATCCTGAAATTTCGCCTTTGTTTGAAAGGGCTTTAGATGAGCAGGAAGTATCTCAGATCCCAGTCTGTCATTATGTCAAAAATGACATTTTTATGAGAAAATGGCGTTCACCGGACGTCTCAGCAGAAGACGAGTGGACTGTCAACCGCCAGATAGTGGTTCCACGGGTTTACCGTCCCGAAATATTAAACTTGGCACATGCAACTCCCATGTCAGGACATTTAGGTCTAAATGAAACCTATCACAAGATTCTTAATCATTTTTACTGGCCTGGGTTAAAATCAGATGTATCTCAACATTTTAGGTCATGCCATACATGCCAAATCGTAGGAAAACCCAATCAGACTATACCTAAAGTAGAAATAAAACAAAGATCAGGAATCGATACAATTAACTTACTCCACCCATCAAAGACACCAGAGGGAAAGAAACACAAACATTAAGCGACCAGACCATAATAGAAACCTAAACAAAGGAAGGCCATAAGGACAGTTACTTTCCCACAAAATGGGCATATGGCCATCCAAAATAAAAAGACACAAGCTCATTTGCAGCCTATACCTGCTTTTGATGAACCTTTCAGTCGAACAATTATAGACTGTGTAGGGCCCTTGCCCATAACCAAGTCTGGCTGTGAATATCTTTTGACTAGTATGTGTGCCTCCACGCGTTTCCCTGAAGCCATTCCACTAAAATATCAAAACTAAGATAATCGTCAAGGCCTAAGTGAAGTTTTGCACCTTTGTTGGTCTCCCCAAATCTATTCAGTCAGACCAAGGTTCAAATTTCATGTCTGGAATTTTTCAACAAGTAATGCATGAACTAGGCATTGTACAGTATAAGGCATCGGCCTATCATCCTGAAAGTCAAGGCGCCCTTGAAAGATTCCATCAAACATTGAAAAACATGATAAGATCACATTGCTTTGACACATAGAAGGATTGGGATGAGGGCATCCATCTGTTTTTATTTGCTGTTAGAGAATCTGTGCAAGAATCTCTTGGCTTCAGTCCATTTTAATTAGTATTTGGCCATACTGTTCGTGGTCCATTGACACTTCTGAAAGAGAAATTTCTCTCTAATGATGACACTTCCTTGAATTTACTTCAGTATGTGTCGGATTTCAAAACTGGTCGGGCTCATCGGAGTCTAACTGTTGGTTTTCTTTTGCTCCAGCATTTCAGTGGTTTCTTGCTGTCGAGTCCTCACCGTTGTCTCACCTCTGTGGTTCTTTGATTTCTGTGTTCACGGAGATGTTGCACTGATGAGTTAGGAGGCCTTCATGCGGACTGAACAAATTATTTGTCTAAATCGCGGCGGAAGTAAGGGCGAGGATTGTGGCCGCGTGGGGTCGATTTGGGCCCCCCAGTGGAAATCTTCCACTGACCGTTCCGGGGCGGCTCTTCCGTGGCGATTTATTTATGTTGTTGTTTGTTACTTACTGTGTGTATCACTTGTGTCTTTTGGTTTTGGATGGCCATATGGCCATTTTGTGGGAAAGTTGCTGTCCATGTGGCCTTCCTTTGTTTAGGTTTCCATTATGGTCTGGTCGCTTAATGTTTGTATTTCTTTCCCTTTGGTGTCTTTTATGGATGGAGTAAGTTAATTGTATCAATTCCTGATCTTTGTTTTACTTCTACTTTCAAAAGCTTGAGAGGCTGCTCGAACCAATCTTCAGTCAACCGAAAAAAAAAATGAAACAGTTAGATGACATAGGGACAAAAGAAAGGAATTTTAAACCAGGTGATACGGTAATAGCTCTTTTGCCTATTCCTGGATAATCTTTGCAAGCCAGGTATTATGGTCCATACACTGTAGATAAAAAGATCAGTGACGAAAATTACATAATAAACACTACTGGGAGGCGCAAGTTAAATCCGCTGTGTCCTATCAACATGCTTAAGAAATACATTGATAGGGACAATGCATCTTTAACATCAGTCGATCTAGTTATAATTCATGTGACAATGACTGTGAGGATATCACTGCAGTGAAATCTGATCCCACATCATCAAAGCTTCAGAATTCTGACATTCTGAGAAATCTCGACCAGAAACTGTCACATCTAGAGCCAAATCAGCGGAATGAACTGAAACAGCTGATTTTTAATATGCACACTTATTTCCTGACATTCCAACACGGACAGACAAAATATTTCACGATGTGGGCATAAATGGTTCTAAACCTGTAAAGCAACATCTACAGGATGAATCCTATGGAACAAAAATATCTTTAAGAAGAAGTTCAATGACTTTATTGAACCAAGCCGAAGTGAATGGAGTTATTGTATTCTTGAACCAAAACCTGATGGGACATATCGTATGTGTACAGATTTTAGGAAAGTTAATTCCTTAAGTAAAACAGATAACTTTCCAATTCCAAAAATGGATGACTGCATTGATAACATCGGGAATGCCAAATACATAACATCCTTCTGAAAGGATTTTTGCAAATTCCACTCACATATAGAGCAAAGGAGGTTTTGGCATTTACTACACCAGACGGATTATTTAACTATAAAATCATGCCATTTGGAACGAAAAACTCTCCGGCAACATTTCAGCGCTTAATAAACATGGTAATTGCAGGGCTGGAAGGCTGCAATGCTTATATTGATGACGTCATCATATACAATGACCAGTGAAATCAACATCTTGGAACTATTAGAGAATTCTTTGACAGACTGAGTAATGCCAAATTGACAATCAATCTTGCTAAGTGAATTCTGCCATGCAAGTTTGACATTTCTAGGTTATGTTGTAGGTCAAGATCATGTGTAATCCATTGATGCTAAAGTTGAGGCTGTCTCAAATTTTCCCGTACCCACATGCAAAAGACAGCTGATGCCATTTCTTGGTATGGCTGGTTATTACAGAAAGTTCTGTAATAATTTCTCTGTCATTGCTGAGCCTTGGACAAATTTGCTCAGCAAAAGAACAAAATTCCATTGGAATGCAATATGCCATAATGCTTTTGATAAGCTTAAAGCCATACTCAACAGTGAACCAGTTCTCTTAGCATCAAACTTTGAAAATGAGTTTAAAATCGGACCCATCGGAGTCTAACTGTTGGTTTTCTTTTGCTCCAGCATTTCAGTGGTTTCTTGCTGTCGAGTCCTCACCGTTGTCTTACCTCTGTGGTTCTTTGATTGTTTTATGTTCACGGAGATATTGCACTGATGAGTTAGGAGGCCTTCATGCGGACTGAACAAATTATTTGTCTAAATCGCGACGGAAGTAAGGGCGAGGATTGTGGCCACGTAAAATCGATTTAAGCCCCCCAGTGGAAATCTTCCACTGACCGTTCCAAGGCGGTTCTTCTGTGGCGATTTATTCATGTTGTTGTTTGTTACTTACTGTGTGTATCACTTGTGTCTTTTAATTTTGGATGGCCATATGGCCATTTTGTGGGAAAGTAACTGTCCTTATGGCCTTCCTTTGTTTAGGTTTCCATTATGGTCTGGTCGCTTAATGTTTGTATTTCTTTCCCTTTGGTGTCTTTGGTGGGTGGAGTAAGATGATTGTATCGATTCCTGATCTTTGTTTTACCTCTACTTTAAGCTAGCTGTAGATGCTAGTGACGTAGGTGCAGGTAGCGTCTTGTTGCAGGAAGACGAAAATGGTGTGGGTTATCCAGTTTGCTACTTTTCCAAATGTTTAATAAGCATCAGAGAAATTACTCTACCATAGAGACAGAGTGCTTATCTCTGATTCTTGCTCTGCAACATTTCGAAGGTTATCTTGCTCCTACTACTGCGCCGATTGTTGTTTTCAGTGATCACAATCCATTGACTTTCATACATAAAATGAAAAACAAAAATCATCGGTTGCTCAGGTGGAGTCTTATGCTACAAGAGTATAATTTAGACATAAGGCATATCAGAGGGAGAGATAACATTATCCCTGATACCATTTCAAGAGCTTGAGGAGTGTCAGGAATGTGTTTGTCTTTCATACTGAAGTGGATTGTATATGCATTTAATTTTATATGCTATGTTCAATATTTATTATTTATTACATAGATATTTCTTTTTCTCAAAGAGGGGGAGTGTTATGCATAAGAATTTGTTTTTCTGATTCCCACTTTCACCCCACTGGGTGACCTAATAACACCATGTTTATTCTTCTTAAAGAACTTTCTGGAAAGAAATGAGTCACATATTAATTTTATTTGGTAAACAACTTGTTTACGAGGAAAAGTACTTTGGAATCTTCCAGAAAGTTCGGGTTTGCATTATTTTTAGAAAATTACCTAATCTTATTCCACATCCCTCTGGAACGTTCTAGAGAAATCTCAGGGTCTATAAAAGAGCTTGATTTTTCTCTTTGAGTCAGACTTTGGAGTTTGATGTTTGGGTTTTTAAGAAAAGTTATTTCTAAATTCTGTGTTGGATACTTAACGTATATTATATTTCATTTCGGACTGTGAATTCTGTGGGATCAAGGAAAATAGATTCATTCAAGAATATTTCATAATAGAGCTAAGTACATTTAACTTTCTTACTTCTACAGGTTAAAGATACTTTGTAAATAAATTTTGTTAATTTTTTGCAAAAGGCTTGTTTGATATTTCTTTCTGCTACGGCTGGCTCGTAACAACACTGTATCAGAATGTATCTTATAGAAGAAGGTTAAAGAGGAATGCTCACGACGGCGTCCAGAGACGGCCGCTCTAGCTCATCAGGCATGTCACCGACGCTATTTCTATTTCGCCATCGCCTGCAGGTCCATCGAGCAGCTGTCCTCTGCACCTTCTCCACCTGCTGAATCTGAGTTTTAACTTAGGGATGCCAAATGGGTGATGCATATTCAAGGTGAGGGCGAACCAATGCTTTATATGCAACATCCTTTGTCTGCCTAGGTGCAAAGGCCAAATTACGTCTAAGGAATCCTAAAGTCCTAGTTGCTTTAGATGTAATCTCAGAGATATGTTGACCCTATCAAGATCGTCAGTGATGGTGATACCAAGATATTTGGCGGATTGAACATGCTCCAAAATTTGGTGGTTAAGTGTATAGTCAAACTTAATTTGCTTGTCCGGAGGGTGTCACCCTCATTGAATGACATTTGGCCACATTGAACTTCATCTGCCAATCAGCCGCCCACTGTGCAAGTTGATGATAATAATAATAATAATAATAATAATAATAATAATAATAATAATCGACCTTATTTATAGAGGGTAACACATTTAGTAAACTAGTACAATCTTCCATGTGGCCCTCTTTTCCTGGGTAGAAACCAGTACTAAGCAATGTGGATAAAGTCTCTTGCTCAAGGAAACAACACTTGCCGCTCGTGGGGTTCGAACCCGGTACCTCTCGATCCCGAGTCCGATACTTTACCACT
Organism: Lucinisca nassula; assembly: GCA_963580285.1. Taxonomy (NCBI): domain Eukaryota; kingdom Metazoa; phylum Mollusca; class Bivalvia; order Lucinida; family Lucinidae; genus Lucinisca; species Lucinisca nassula. Next base: position 392,478 of record OY757013.1, on the reverse strand, counting down.
GCACCACAGCGCTCCAGATGGTCCAGGTCATCTTGTAAAATAAGACAGTCAGAAGAAGAATAAAATTATGTTCCTATACAGGACACAATCGTCAGCAAACAAACGGACCGATGACCTGATATTATCGGGGAGATCATTGATGAAAACCAAGAAGAGGACCGGTCCAAGGACCGAACCTTGGGGGATTCCAGGTAAAACAGGGACTGGATCAGACGCGTGGCCATCAAGTACACTTGTTGTGAGCGCCCAGAGAGCCATGAGCTAATCCACCTATCTGTGGATCCGCTTATCCCATAGTACTCCAGTTTATATAATAGCCTTCTGTGAGGTACCTTGCCAAAGGCCTTAGCGAAGTCCATGATGATCAAGTCAGTCTGTTTGTGGCTACGGTTTATGACGCCATCCAGATTGCTCACAATGACTTGGTAAAATTAAACTAGTTGCGGTACACAAAACCTTTGGCTCCGGAAACCATGTTGACAGTCAGCAATAATGCTCTCAAAGGCTAAGTGCTTGTTGATATTGCTTGCTAATATATGCTCCAGGGTTTTGCAACAGATGCATGTTAGCGGCACTGGTCTCTAATTTGCTACATCATATCTTTCACCTTTCTTATAGACCGGGGTAACATTTGCTTGTCGTCAGTCATCTGGTACAGTGCCCTGGGCAAGTGATTCGTTGAAGATAAAGGCCAATACAGGAGAGATTTCAGCACTACATTCCTTAAGAACCCTGGCATTCAGGTCGTCGGGCCCAGGTGCCTTATGTATCTTGAGCTTATCCAACAGTTTAGCAATCCCCTTGGGGGTCAACTGTTATGTCCCCCATAGAGGGGGGCGGACTTCTACCTTTGGGTCGTAGGTCACCATCAGTTTCACGCGTAAATGCCGATTCAAACTGTTTATTGCATATGTTAGCCTTATCGCGCGAGTCTGTTTTTATAATTCCATTTCCCTTAGCGAAGTGATCCCAAACGGATCCTTTTTCAGCGACTTTATGAATGACCAAAACGTTTTAACTTTACCATTGTTTTGAGGGCTATCGGGATCTGCATTGTCATCTTCAACGGTAAAGATGCTGGAAACATGCTTCCAATGTGCATCTCTTATAACCTTCTGCATATGTGCTCTGAACCGTTTGTAATGGTTCTTAACGTCGGGGCTGCCAGACTTACGAGCACGAAAATACATTCGACTGCGTCTTCTGATGAGATGCTTGATCGTGGTATCGGTCCAGGGTGCACTATGTTTTCATTTGGTCATTTTCGTTGGTATAAACCTTTCCATTGCCGTGGTTAATTCGGAGTTTAAACTGACCCACAAGTCATTAACTGACATGTGCTAGAGGTCAGAGGAAAAGGAACAAATCCTTAAACAGCGCCAGGTGGTCTCGCAGACCATCCATATCCGCACGTTTATAGAGAAATACTTTACGCGGGACTTGTTTAGGTTTCCATTATGGTCTGGTCGCTTAATGTTTGTGTTTCTTTCCCTTTGGTGTCTTTGGTGGGTGGAGTAAGTTAATTATCGATTCCCGATCTTTGTTTTACTTCTACTTTGTCTGATTCGTTTAGCTTTTATATTATATTCAACAAGGACTATGTCATGATCAGCTTTGCCAATCGGGGGCATCCCCTTAACTCGGCTTACTGGGGATGGAGAATATGTAAACAGTAAATCAAGGGTCTTTTCTTGTCGGATGGGTATGTTCACAACTTAGGACAGGCAGTGTTCTTTAATTATGTCAAAAAGTTGTTGCTGTATTTGCCTTTTAAACACCCTATGGGGCACCTGCATGTTGCTTCATTCAATGTCGCCACAATTGAAGTCTCCGCAAAAAAAAATATTGACGTTTGCATTTGACATTATCCTAGACAAAGATAAATTGAAAGCCTCTAGATATTCTGGCTCAGTCTGATCTGGTGGGCGATAAAACGAACCAAGGTACAAAGTACTACATCCAATAATGTCCAATTTACACCAAACTAATTCAAAGTTGGTGTCCAACTCCGGAGTTTCTTATTTGGAATATACCTTGCATCTCTTCTCAGTTGCAGTGTACAGGATCCACAGGAAATCCCTGTTGACTTCTTCCCCGTTTATGCGGACACACGTGGAACAACAGCAAACGACCAGGGTGCACTATGGTATTCTCCAAACCTTAAACTAGGTATTCAAGAATTTCATAGGAAGTTTGTTTTGGCGCCAGCTGATAAGGCCGCTAGCAATGTGGTAGTTGTTTGACGGCTTCACTATCTTAACACTCTTCAGCAAGAATTTGGTGGTACTAAGGCCTATGAACTTCAGCCTTTAGCTCTAGAGAGGGCTTTTGTTGATGACCATATTTGTCATTCAGCCACCAAGTTTGCTCTCTGTGTTACAGAAGGCCAAGACAAGCTTCCTACGTTATATTGGTTACCTAAACTTCATAAAAGACCATACAAAGCACGGTTTATTGCAAATTCAAGCTCTTGTACCACCACTGAACTCTCCAGATTACTGACTTCATGTTTTACTGCCATCAAAAAACATGTGATAAAATATTGCGACAAAGTCTTCGAAAGATCAGGTAGAAATCTGTTTTGGTCTGTAAAAATTCTAATGAAGTTTTAAATAAATTGAAATCCAGGCGTTTTCGTGCTTCAAGTCTGTCTACTTATGATTTTTCCACCCTTTACACTACACTGCCTCATAATTTTACAACAGAAAAACTTAATGATTTAATTGAATGGACATTTTATTGGGAAGACTCTCTGTATCGTGCATGTTATGTAAGAAATGCCTTTTTCACTTCTGAAGAGCATAAAAATTATACTTTATGGTCATGTTAGAAAGTGTGTGAAGCTCTCACCTTTCTACTTTACAATATTTACATAAGATTTGGTACTAAGTTATTTAGACAAGATGTTGGTATTCCGATGGGTACTAATTGCGCACCACTTGTGGCTGATCTGTTTTTGTTCTGTTACGAGAGAGACTTCATGATGGCCCTTTCTGCTGAAAACCAGTCTGAAATCATTGAAGCTTTTAGCTCCACTTCTAGATATTTGGATGACTTATTAAATATTGATAATACCTATTTCGATGGTTTGATCAGTCAAATTTACACCACCACCCCCTCTCCCCCACCAGAACCTCAGTTGAATATAGCAAATTCTTCTGATACCGAGGCCCCGTTTTTGGATTTACATCTATCTATTGTAGATGCATGAACAGCTTTGCTATTTGACTTTGCAATCCTATGACTACAGAAATAATTATGTGCTAATCGTTTTGTAAAAGGTAATACTTGTGCTATAGAACGGTCCATCGAATTACCCTAAATATGTTCTGGAAGACTTCTACAGTATAGGATGATCCACTCAAGGGTGGATTAGCGCCTCGTATCTGAGTGCTCACAACAAGTAACTTGTGCTAAATGGCCAAGCGTAAGCTTTTTAAAGTCTCATTCTCTGTTTTATCTGGTGTACCTCAAGGGCTAGTACTTGAACCTGTCCTTGTCTTGGTGTTCATCAATGATCTCCGTGATTCTATCAAGTCATCTATCCGTTGTCCTGATGACTGTGTCTTGTATCTTCTCATGACTGTCTCATTCTACAAGATAACCCGAATATGCTGGCAGATGAATGCCACAAAGTGCTCCGTCCTTCGGATCGGGACGTGTTCAGGTAAACGATCCCTACAGTAATTACATGATTACTGTGTAGGTTTTCATCCTGCAAATCAGGAGTGTATGTAATGTACACCTGCCGAAAATGCCCTTGAGGACGTAGGCAGTATACGAAGAAAGAAATAACGAAAAAAGGAAGAAAGATGAAGTTCAATGTGGCTAAATATCCGACGAGGTTGTCACGGCACCTCTCAAACTATTCACTTCACCAGCCAGATTTAATCCGCCAATATTTTGCAGACAATCTGGATTGCTGTCTTCTGGACCTTCTCAGCCAATTGAATCTGAAATAATATTGGGATGCCAAACCGCCAATACATGTACATATCTTAGCTGAGGGAGAACCAGTGTTTCGTTTGCATTATCCTTTGCCTGCCTCATTAAGTTTAAGAAATACTAAAGTCCTAGTTGTTTTGAATGTGATACTAATCCCGGCTCATTAACACACAGGTGGACACATTTATTCTGGTCTTCGAGCAGGCTTCTGACACCACCCCCTCATGAGCACCTGAAATCCAAATAATCTGGCTACTAGACTCTCAAACAGATATATACATTTCTTGGCTATAGAAAACAGCGAGTTGTTCCTAATGGTGACTCTTCGGAGTGGGCGCCATTTTTATCTGGGGTCCCACAAGGGACTTTTTTTGATCTACTGTTATTCTCCCTGCACATTTTCATGTCATTGCACACTAAATTACGTATACATATGGACAGACACAGCGTGGGAAGTTCTTAAAAAGTCTCCTCTGCCTTACCATGGGTAAGTGGAGATATAATACTACTCCTTTACAGTCAGCTGCAATATCCTCATCATTCAACTAAAACATTGATTTTCAAATTGTTTGGTCAGAAGCTTTGGGTTTACCTCTGTGTCTTTAATGGCAAGAATGTACTCCATTTGTCACAAAGCACTCTGAAGACAAGTCAGCCATGTTTGACAGTCAAGTGTGCCAACTTTGCATCTGTGACCTCAAAACAGTACAGTTCCTAAAATAACATTTCAACAATTAACAATATGATACAATATTTGGGTGCTGTTGGCGGTATATTGACCAATCAGTGGGCATTAATGACAAGTGGGCTCTTGATCTGGTACAGTGAACCTATTGATTGTCAAATAGTGAACCTATTGATTGTCAAAAATATTTCAGATAAAAGATTCTTGATTGCTATTCACATATTTGATCTTTACATACATAAAAAGAAAGATTTGTCAACAGTGCCACGAATGAGAGGTTGCAGCTGGCAGAAGTCTAGTTGTAAATATTGATAAGAATTAAGGGGAATGGATAAACCTTCAGGGGAGGCAACTCCTGCAAAAGTATTTTTGTCTCCCTTGTAAATAGGGATCAACTCTGAAAGGAGCAAATTCTTTCCTTTAAGAGTAGACCCCTTTTTAGTGGGACAGGACTTATAGAAAAGCGAACAGGAAGTCCCGAAAGTTGTCTCTCTTTGACAAATGGTGGGAAAATCTTCCAGGAGTTCACATTCCCCTTAACTATTTGCATACAATTTCTGTTGTACTTAAATGCCTATTTGTTTGTTTGGACTGAGATTTAATATCCCCGCCAAAACTATTTAGGTCATTTCAGAGACGTTGGTTCCAATTCTGTTGGGCTTTATAAACCTGACACTGAGATAAAATAACATATCAAGCCCAACTGCCCAACCAGACCAAAAGGGGTTCATGCTGTCCCACTCGTACCACTTTATCCGGACAGGCTTAAACTTCTAAGTGGTCTACCTGTATTCATGTGTGGTCGGATTCAGCTCTGCATGGAAGCAACATGCAGTCCAAACTTCTTCTGCAAGGGCCGATGGTTGGGGACCCATGACCACACATGGAAGTGGTTACAGGTTTGTCTGTCTGGCCGACTTCGTTTTAGTTTACTCTTGGCAGTGGTATGGCGAATAGAGTATTCCATCCAATAACTCTGTACGGGGCCATTTCAAAATAGGGAGTGTCTAATTTCTTTTATTTATAGCAAGTTTTACAAAAGTCTATATACTTTAAGCACATTGTGAAGCAACTGATCGGTCACAGCGTTCCTCACTGCTTGCCAGAGTCTTATGGACCTACAGTATGAGGCAGATAATGTTGAGTGTGCAAAAGCAATGCTTGTCGTTAGGAAAACATGTCCATGCGAAATAATGGCACCCAACATGGTATCAGAAAATACAAATATTAGGGTAGAAATGGTAACCTCTTTCTTATTTCTGCTTTCAACATAGATTGTGAGTGTCCGTAAGAGTACCCACAATCTATGTTTGTGAGCAAAAATAGGCAGATAATGTATACCCACGTAAACCCTCATCTCTGTATTAAGTGGGGTTAAAAGGGGTCTTCGTTTCACGGACGTGTTATCGTGATGTTTGCATGTGCGCTTCAACATTATCAGTGAAATATTGTAAATGCTGAAATATGAATCTGGGGCCAGTTGTTCAAAACATCCTTAGCTGAACGAGCTCGTTAGCGGCCATGTTGTTAACTGTTCTAGCAAGTTTAATATTTAAAATTTTGGTATTTTTGCTGAAAAAAATGTGATTCGCAGCTTTTGCGAATGCAAAAGCTGCTCACATTTTTTTCAGCAAAAATATTAGCATATTTGCCATAATAAATGATCAACGTTTTAACGATACGTTAACTAACGACGTCGTTAAGTTTTGAACAACTGGCCCCTGTTGTGCTGATCCTATTTTGGTACATTTTAATGTTATTAATCAAGTAATTTCGTATTGGCCCAGTTCCCAATATGTAATTACTTGATTAATGACAACTTTATTAATTGACGCAATTAAAAAACATGATAATTGATTTTTGACCTCAGATTATTATTGGTTGACATGGATGACCTCCCATCAATACAGGGTAGCCAATTAATAAACATGTATACAGAAGGACTCAAGTTGAAGCGGAAAAGACTGTGGGCTGGCAGTAGAAAATAAGTATAAAGACTGATAAATAAATTGGAAACTTTTGGAGGAAAATGATATCAGTGCAACACCATGAACGTACTTTTCTTCAGACAAAAATGTTTTCGCCAAAATGCAGAGTTACAAACTGCTTGATATTGTCCACGTGGCTAACGTTGACCATGTACAAAACCTATTTACCGGTTATTTACAGCAGCACAAGTCTTCTCCATATGACGTCAGTGCGCTCGTGTACTGGGATATTTGCTTATCAATCTACCCAAATTTACAAACTACAGAGGCTTCCTGCCTGCTATTTTTCACGTAACTGTCGCTGGCCTTGTACAAAATGCAGATACCGGTTACTTACAGCAGTGCCAGACTTGTCCTGTGACGTCAGTGAGTGAGTGTTTGAGTTTTACGTCCCACCAACAGCTAAGGTCATACGGAGACGGGACCTCGGTTTAAAGACTCATCCGAAAGTCTGGAGAAGCCCGGGATCGAACCTGCGACCCCTGGTTTACAAGGCGAGTAGCGTAACCACTCGACCACGGAGGCTTCTCCTGTGACGTCAGAACGATGTATGAAAAGTAAAACCTGGACTGAGCTTGTGTACAGGGACATTGGCAAACAGTGGATATCTGATCGGATGCCACATAACACGACACAGCGCGGCGTCTGATAAGGTGTAACAGGGTTCTCAGTAGGATTTTGAAAATTGCTGTCCTCCAGAAATAGTTGTTTTACCATAAATTACTATTAAGACTTCCCAAACAATTTGAATCAGATATAAAAACTTGGACTAAATAACCGCTTTTTTCGAGGTTAAACAAACGGTTTTAGTTTCAGATCAGAACTATTTTCCTAGTCTACACTCAAAGACAATCGACCAAACAGTACTCTGAGTGATTTGATTGTTCAGAGTCACTCCAAGGAAAATACCTGTGTATTGTTTTGTTTGATTTGATGTTTTACGTCCCCGTCAACACTGCATATGCCGTTGCTTCCAATTTGTGGGACTCTTACCCGACATTGAGATGAAATGACATCTCATGCCCTGCCGCTCAATGGAACCATTAGAGTTTATATGCATGGAAGGTCTGACTCGCACCACTTGTCCTGGTCAGGCTTAGAACCTCTAAGCAGTTTACCAGAACACTTATGTTCGGTCAGTTTCAGCTCTGCATGGAAGCATCATGCACTAATCTATTTCTTCAAGCCCCGATCGTTGGTGTGTGTGTGGGGCGGGGGGGGGGGGGCGAAAATACCTGTGTAATTATTTCAAAATCCATCCACCAGTTGAGAAGTTGTAAATGGTTGCTTTGGCGATAACCGTATTCATCCAAGCATTGAGCAATTTTGGCAGAGGGTCGCCCAAGGAACGTTCTTGTGAAATAAATTCAAAATCCATCCACTGGTTATGAAGAAGTCGTTTAAATGTTTTTCTTCTTCTATTTTTGCTCTGGTGGCCATCTTCTAAAAATGCGGAACGATATGAGCAAATTTTGTGGAAGATTGTTGTGAAATTATTTCACAATGCATCCGCAGATTTAGAAGTTGTTTGAACGTTTCCTATTTTTAGCTTTGGTGGACACTTGATTCATCCAAGCGAAATTGATTGGTAGAGGATCAACCAAGGAACAGTCCTGTGAAATTGTTTCAAAATGCATCCACTGGTTTAGTAGGAGAAAACGTTTGAAGGTTGTTTCAATTTTTACCCCGAAGAAAGATCATACAGTGCACCGCTTTGCCTGTCCGTCTGACCGTTCGTTCGTCCATCAGTCACATTTTTCTTCGGAGCATATCTCTAAAAGTATTAAAGGTAATTTAGTGAAACTTGACAAACTGATAGAGTCATGAGGGAAATCACAGAATGCAAGGACCATAACCTGATCACCAGTATTTACGGAGTTACTTCCCTTCTGAATTTTTGCAGTGAAAAGCTTGTCTGGAGCATATCTATGAAAGTATAGAAGGGAATTAAATTGAAGCCTTTTCAAAATTTTATAGACGCCATTCGGATTTAATTTCAAAATTCAATATTGGACTTAAATCTATTCTGCAACAAGGTCTATCGGAACCCGAATTATATGGTGACTTAGCGTATAAATTCAGAAAAATATATAACCGCAATGACTTCAGCACCCAATTTCGTAAAATCATTCTTCGATATAAAAAGATTGGGTACAACATGGATGTTATACGGGGTAGCCCCTATGTGCTTTTAGCGCCCGGTTACCTTACAAAATCTATCAAGTCAAGGATGTTATACGACAGACTGCATGCATGGTAGTTAACCCAATCACGGTTGGCAACTTTGCTTCAATCTTTAATTGCACGCCGGTGGGTCAGGTCTCAGATTCTATGACGGTTCCAACGTAACCACCGTCTATCATCTACACCGGAAATAGAATCCCGGTGAATCGATTGAAACCGAAAGTAGGCATGGAAAACGGTTTTATCTATTTTCTGCCCGCGAAGTGTAAATTTATTTCCTTGAAATAACAGAGAGATTTCTGCAAGATTTTATGCGTTTTTCTATGCTGTATGTATCGATTTAAAGTCAGAAACACAAGTTTAACGATGCTTGGTACTGGGTGAAGACCAGCATTTTCGAAAATAGGTTACAGATTTGATAATTTCTTGATTTATTTCCGCTTAAACTTTCTTTCACCTGTTTCTGTTTATAATGGATAGTATCTGAAAACTTTCTCTGTTCATGATTTTATCATACACTAAGCGTATTTATTAAAAACCCAAAATCCATGTGTACGGCGTTTAGCTGTTTACAACCAGGTAGCTGTACGGAATATAGCCAAAAAAGGATACGGCGAATAGATATGGCTACCCCTGTATTCTTAACTGTTAAATGACAATGATGGACCATTTCCGTTTTTTACCCAACTTTAAGGGTATATATGCTTGCCCCGACCAACGGATCATGGAGATTCTATCTATCTATCTATCTATCTATCTATCTATCTATCTATCTATCTATCTATCTATCTATCTATCTATCTATCTATCTATCTATCTATCTATCCATCCAACAGCAACACTGTTGTGGAGGAAATTGATCATGAAATCTTTCCTTCGGTCATTATCTCCTTCATTTTCTCCCTTCCGCTGATTCAAGAAGAGTATAACCGCTTACGTATAAGCCTGCACAGGAGAAGGGTGGCTAGGTAAACTGTTCGGTAAAAATGACCTAAATAGTGTTGACTGGGCCGTTGAGCACCCCTAAAACCACTACTGCGATCGGACATAATTGGCCATTACTGCCAGGTGTACATTACGCATACCCCAGATCTGCAGGATGAAAACTTACACAGTAATAGTCTTCAAACTCTATGACGTCACGCATTGTTTACAGCGGTGCAGTGTGGGATTGTTTGGGGGAAACTCGGTAGGGAAAAAGGCGTTAAAGGCACTATTTTACCGTCACGAACCCAGAGATTTCGTGCGATTGTCGAAATGTAGGGGGTTCACAGCGAACACGATTTATTATATTATTATTTTATGATTATTTGATAAACTTTGGGCAATACACAAACGTTTACTGCTACGGAGTGATTTTTTGTTTTCAAAACTAACATTTAAAGCCCTTTAGCTCGGTGCCGACCCCGACGCTTCAAATAATAAAAAAAAAGAGTGTGAGAGGTGGTGAAAGTTTTGTGCGTCTCCAGGTAAACCCCAGTAAAATTGCAGTGCCTAAAATATAATCTGGGTTCAGACCCCCAGCTAGGCACACTCCGGGAAAACCTGGTAATACAGCCCTACATCATACTGTGGGTCCCAAACCCTCAAGGGCTTAATAAAACTGAATTGGTCCAGATCCCCAGCTATGCACACTCCGGGTAAACCCACAGATACTAAACATGCAGGCACACGTCGCTAGGGCAACGTCAAATCAACGTCGGTGCAACGTCACGACGTTGCACAGACGTAGATGTGACGTTGTGTAAACGTCATGGCGTCGAACCGACGTTGATGTGACGTCAAAATTACGTCATGTGCCTGCTGGGTAAGGGTCAGTACAGCTTTCTTGCGGTTAGTAGAGCGGATGGTCCAAATCTGATCTCTTCGGGTTTTTTTTTCTTTATTTTTGCATTTTGTCGTTTGAAAATAATGATATTTTATGGATTAATTCCTATCCATATAATATTATTTTCAAGCAATTTTGGTAGACGTGACACAACCATTTGGAAGACCTACGGTGTTGTTCAAGTATGATTGAAAAAAAAAATCCAAGAGATCAGTTACTGGACCATCCACTCTACTAACCGCAATCTGCTCTACTGGCCCAAAGTATGTGTGGGTCAACCCGGTTATATTACCATACAGCATATCATGGGTCCAAACCCCACTTTGGCTATAAAAATAGAAGCCCATTTAAGCTTCAGACGGAAGCAGTTCCTGAATCACTCGTCCATCGATAAATGCGTGCTATAAACGAGGAAACTGTGTAAACATCTTACGCATTGACACGACGTAAGCTATATAACCTACAGTCGAACTTCAATGGCTCGAACACCTTTGGGACCTCGAAAATCAGTTCGAGACAGGGGTAGTTCGAGCCACTGAGGTTACTGTCAGGAGGCATAACGAGATACTTTTAGACATCTTTTCGGTGTTCTACAATAAAAAATGTATGCTGTGTGTACTCATTAGAATCGCCTCATCGAGGCGATTCTAATGAGTACACAGAGCATACATCTGCAAGATAAAAGGCTAAATCTCCTTAATTATCCCCCACTTTTTCTTATGTAGAGGATTTAGCTTGGGGCTCAAGAAGGGGTTCGACACAACCATGGTAAACGAGCCATCGGTGTTCGAGCCATCGAAGTTCTACTGTATATGCAGGAGCTGAAGAAGGGGATTCGGCCCCAAAAACGTTTCCGCGTGTCAGTTACTGTTTATTGAAGTTCTGCCATCCTCAAAACACGCTATATTTCCCCCAATCGATCCCATAATGCAACTTTGTTTACATTTATGACGTCATAAGGGTATTGGTCTATTATGCACCTTGTGCCATGTCATCTCCAATGACGAACTCCTCTAGCACCTCTGTTTGCACCTTGGATTTGGCTTGCAACCTCCCGAGATTGAAAAGCTTCCCATCAAAGCGAAACCTAATCGGTATGGCGTTGTCACCCTCCTGGAAAACATCTGTGAGCATGGCAGCGAATATCATGCTGAACAGTGTCTAGGCTAGCACACAGCCTTGCTTGACTCCATTTGTCACAGGTAATGGATCTGAGAGCTCACCATCATTGTGATTACATTACACGATTAGTTTAAACAATAGTATATTGGTTGAGTACACGTTATGATTGTATAGTTAACTAATAAACTATTGTTTAAACTCGTCATGTAATTACGTAAAGATCTCTAACTTGCATAAGGGATGATTCTCCCTGCACGGGGGTAGGGGGATCCAGTTAACGTTCCGATCCGATAGACGGTGCATTTTGGGGCATTTATCCCGGCAAATGATACCAGTGTAGCATGTTTGGACACCGCAACTTTATTACCGCTGCAGCAAATCGAACCGTAGACCCTAAAATCAGAGGCAAACGCATTAACCGCTGAGCTATTACACTGCATGATACTTCCATGCAGATCGGCCCCCGCCCATCGGGGCTTGAAGAAGTATATGGGCTGCATGATGCTTCCACGCAGAGCTGAAACCGACCCGCACACGAGTACTGGTAAACTGCTTATAGGATCTAAGCCTGCCCAGGTAAAGCGATGCGAGTCGGCCCGTCCATGCTTATAAACCCTATTGGTTTCATTGGGCGGCAGGGCTTGAGATGTCATTTCATCTCAATGTCGGGTAAAAGTCCCACAAAATTGGAAGCAACGTCTCCAAAATGACCTTTACAGTGTCGACGGGGACGTTAAACCTCAAATCAATCAATCAAAATCAAACTTCCAAATCGACCACATGACTACTGGTAAACCGCTTAGAGTGTCAAAGCCTGTCCAGGCAAAATAGCGCGAATCTGACCTTCCCTACGTGTAAATTCCTTTGATTTGTCCGGCGGCTCTGTATGTAAAAGTCTCACAAAATTGGAGGCAAAGTCTCCAAAATGACCTAAATAGTATTGATGGGGACGTTAAACCTCAATTCAAACAAACAAATAAAAAAAAAGAAAAAAAAAAGTTTCAACTAAAGTATACTCATTTCTACTGCTGTATTCCTTGGGTTGTGCTAAGCATTGTCCAATTTACTTGTGTTGAATGACATATACCAATTGCCTAGGCATACCTCAATTGGCTAGACTATGTGAGTCATGTGAAGCTAATAGGTGTTTGTTTGTTTGATTGAATTTGACTCGAGTCTAACGACCCCGTCAACACTATATGGGTCATTTTGGAGACGTTGCTTCCAATTTTGTGGGACTTTTACCCGACAATGAGATGAAATGATATCTTAGCCCCTGCCGCCGAATGAAACCAATATGGTGATATGCATGAACGTTCAGACTCACACCACTTTTCCTGGGCAGGCTTACAGCCGATTAGCTGTTTACCAGTACTCGTGTGTGGGCGGTTTAAGCTCTGGAAGTATCATGCAGCCCAATCCATGTCTTCAAGCCCCGATGGGCGGGACGAAGGACTGCAGTTTGTTTGTTTGGTCGTGGTTTAACGTCCCCTTCAACACAATTTAGGTCATTTTGGAGACGTTGCTTCCAATTTTGTGGGACTTTTACCTGACATTGAGATGAAATGACATCTCAAGCCCTGCCGCCCAATGAAACCAATAGGGCTTATATGCATTGGACGGTTTGACTTGGACTACTTTTCCTGGGCTGGCATAGTCCATCAAAGAAGTTAACCAGTACTCACGTGCGGTAGTTTCAGTCCTGCGTGGAAGCACCGTGCATCCCAATCTATTTCTGCAAGCCCCGATGGGCGGGGCCCGTAAGGACTGCAGTGAAAATCTATGTTTGTCGTTTGGTCCACCAAGTCTCAACTAATGCTGCGTTCGTCGTCAGACAAGAGTCATTGTGGCTTTTATATTTGTTCTTTGTTACACGTGTTGATTAATGGTAAGTAGGAAAAACATCATGCAACAGACAAAAAAAAACAAACAAACAGAATGATCAGGTTTTATACCCCATCATCAAGTAAAATAAAAGTAATGGTTTGGATGTCGTTAAAATAACTTAAGCCCCCTAAAACTTATTGTTGACCGTTCCAAATCGGTATGTTTTTTTTTTTTTTTGGGGGGGGGGGGGGGTAGACACAACTTTCCAAAAATGTGGTGAAAATGTGTTCGAGACAGTAGTAGTTCGAGCCTCTGAGGGTTATTAACAGGGTTATGTCAGGAGGCATAACGCTTATATTAAATTAAGGTATGCTGTATGTAGGCGATTCTAATGAGTACACACAACATATCTTTTCACAATAACATTTGTTCGAAGTTATCCCTAACAATGTTTTATCAGGCCCTATGGAAAGTTTTTTCTAGGCACTCAAGAATGAGTTCGAATCAACCATGGTTAAAGAGACACCGGTGTTCGAGTCATCGAAGTTTCACTGTATGTGGTGTATTATTTGCTTCCAAAGGATAACCCTTTTATAGAATATATGTCACGCGTCTATATTTGAGCTGGCGTGTTTTGATAATGCGCACTTCTTTTTAACACAAAATAACGCCTATGTGGCAAAATATGGTCTTAAAACTATACATAGTAATTAGTTCCTAACTAACATTGCAATATTGTGATTGATTCTTGCTAATATGACGAGAGAATGGGTGAAAACTGTTGAAGTGTGTTTATAAAATTCTGATGACACTGGATAAAGATGTTGTGACAGGTGAGTCCCTTGATTTAGCCCCAGTTCATGCCGACCATTGTTTATATTTCGTTACCCATAAGCAGCATGTTTGACAAAATATAACACCCAACTTTGACAAGACATACGTTTCATCATACATACAGAGCAGTACAATCCTCATGGATGTATGAGAAGCACCGTAGGAACGGTCGAGTTACTTTTAAAATGTTATCAGCTATAAACATGGAACTATTCGCCGTACACTTTCTGTTACAATAATTTGCTATAAGCCGTACACCAAGCTACTATTCGCCGTACAACAGGTAGATTTACGTTTTGGCAAACAGTTGTGTTGAAGGTACAGTTTGAGGCGAGTTTCTTGTGCAAATTATTTTTTGATCATTGTTCTATCTGATTAAGTGGAAAACCTTCAGTAGAAAGGCACAAACATTAAAAAAAACAACAAGGAACTTGTCAAAATCCAATCAGTTCGTGGTACCAGCTATCGAACATTCGGTCTGTAATTGCACGATTGTGTGTTTAATAATCAAAACACTTCTCACAGCAGCAGCAAATTATGTCCACTACTGATATTGATAACAGTATTCTGAAACTAAAACTTACAAGCAGTAAAAATATCCATTTTCAAGAGGCACCCCTTATCCTTCAGTCATTTTTATCGATTCACCGGGATTCTATTTCCGGTGTAGATGATAGACGGTGGTAACGGCTTATTGAGAATTAGAGAGATCTAATTCTTGGTAATGTCGGTTGGTGCCTGATGCTCTGTCTCTGGTTGGGCCCATCGGAGTCTAACTGTTGGTTTTCTTTTGCTCCAGCATTTCAGTGGTTTCTTGCTGTCGGGGCCTCACCGTTGTCGCACCCCTGTGGTTCTTTGATTATTTGTGTTCACGGAGATGTTGCACTGATGAGTTAGGAGGCCTTCATGCGGACTGAACAAATTATTTTTCTAAATGGCGACGGAGGATTGTGGCCACGTAAAATCGATTTAAGCCCCCCCCCCCCCCACCTCAAGTGGAATTCTTTCCACTGACCGTTCCAAGGCGGTTCTTCTGTGGCGGTTTATTTATGTTGTTGTTTGTTACTACTTACTGTGTGTATCCCTTGTGTCATTTTATTCTGGATGGCCTTTTGGCCATTTTGTGGGAAAGTAACTGTCCTTATGGCCATCCTTTGTTTAGGTTTCCATTATGGTCTGGTCGCTTCGTGTTTGTGTTTCTTTCCCTTTGGTGTCTTTGTTGGGTGGGGTAAGTTAATTGTATCGATTCCTGATCTTTGTTTTACATTGATAGATGTCCATCAGAGGAAGTGCAGAGTATAAGTTCCATAACTCTATCACAAGCAATAACAAGTTACTTTCCTTTCTCTATTTTGCAATAGTTAGCTTGACCAGAACATATCTCTGAAGTATAGATTACGCGAGCCTCCAATGCCCAGTAGATAAGCGTGTTAACTCTTAATCATTAGGTCTCTCCCCGCTGTGGTTCGAGCCTGGTTTGGTTCACATATGAGACGCTAAGTTCTGCAACGGTAGGTCAGGCGGTTTTTATCTGGGTACTCCGGTTTTCGCCCACCTCTGATAAACGATCGGCTCGATATGAGTGAAATAATCTTGAAAGGGCGGTAATCATCCCCATCCCCCCAAAAGAGAGAGAAATTATATAATATAAATAAATGAGTGTGTGAGTGTTTGAGTTTTACGTCCCACCAACAGCGAAGGTCATACGGAGACGGGACCTCGGTTTAAAGACTCATCCGAAAGTCTGGAGAAGCCCGGGATCGATCCTGCGATCCCTGGTTTAGAAGGCGAGTAGCGTAACCACTACACCAAGGAGGCCTCTAGATAAATAAATGAAACTTGATACAATGATAGAGGACCATGATGCAAGAATCATAACCATGTCAGCAGTTTTATGGAGTCAGTTCCCATCTTAATTTTTGCATTGAATAGCTTGTCTAGTGCATATCTATGAAAGTATAAAAGGAATTTAAATGAAACTTGAAACATTAATGGATGGCCATTGTAGGAAGTGCAGAGTGCACACAAAGGTGCCTTTGCGTCCATAAAGGGCCTTACATATCTTATTTGAAAAAAAAACAAACACACTTACTAGGGAACACAAAACAGAGTTATTTGTCTTATGGTTTAATTAATGCGTAACTATACATAATTTAGTGACACAGAGGCCTTTCTGATATTTAATCTTCATCAGTGTGTCTCAACCCCAAAGTTCTGAAACCGAAACGGATGATGGACAAGACCCGGCAAACACAGCACATCCCCCTCCGAGCACACACCGACCGACGTAGCTCGTGGAACAGGTCAACTGGAGGCATCAGGCAAGAGACGCCCACCCGCGGACTTACAGGCGTCCCGCACCGAGCCAACATCAGCAACCATGGCCCACGCTCCACGGAAGTCCCGGGCATCAGGAAGGAGATGCCCAATGTAGCGAGACTTGCAAAATTTAAAATATAACAAAAAGTGGCAACCAAATCCGCTAAGATACCTGTCTCACCTGACAGGTCAGTCTTAGTTTTAGAAAAATTAGAATTTTATACTGCAAAAATTAAAGATATAATATAGTTATTTAAATCAGTACCTGAGTACTGACGTCAACACCGTCCGAAAGATCAACCTCAGCACTCAGGAACTGATACTGAGCTGATGATACCCTCGGGGACGAACGAATCATCCACCAGCAGATATACAGGTCTTGAAGGCAGCTACTATATTTAGTATTTTCACATCTGGCACTTGTTGCATTGATTAATTACAACACATACAGTGGATTTTACATTACTTTCAGCAGTATTTCAGTCATATCAAAAGCATAATAATGAAACACTGTGTGCAGTGGAACCCGAAATTTCATACTACCCTTCAAAGTCTATAGGATCAACATATTTTATATTTTCACCAACATAACCCTCCTAATACCGTGCATCTTTTGGGAGCATCCCACGGTTTTACTGATTCTCCTGTTAGCTTTTTCTTGAGGCCATCTTCTTCATTCGAGTGGAACGGTTCGAGTCATTTAAGTTGAGGGTCACCTAAGGAATGTTCTGGTGAAATTATTTCTAAATATGTCCAGCAGTTTTGGATTTGGAGAAGAATTTGCTTGAAGCTAAAGGTGATGCCAAACGCAAGGAACGACACAGGACAGAGGCCTATCACAATAGCTCACCTTAGTGTTCAGTTGAGCTTAAACACAGTATCCAGTAGTTGCAATGGCTTATTTTGTGTAAAATGAACTTTTAATTTGTACATGGTTTACTTTTATTTATTAACTTTGTACATGTATATGTAACTTATATAAAAACAATCTACTCTAAAAACTGTAGAAATTCTAAGCATTTGACCTTAACCTGAAAATAAACAATAGGGCCTTTATGGCCCTGGATCGCTCACCTCATACTACAGATAAAGTGGTAGATAATATAAGATATAGTGGATGGTTCTGACAATAATGTTTTTCCTATTTAAGACTTTGTTAAACCACTCGGCCCCGGGGCTATAATTTGAACGGTCTTGATAGAGAACCACTAGACGCAGCTTCATACCAAATATCAAACACATGAGCATTCTAGTTTCAGACTGGAAGTTTTTAAAGGTTTTCCCTATATAAGTCAATGTAAAAGCATCTTGATAGAGGTCCTCTAGATGAAGCTTCAAACCAAATATCAAAGACCTGAGCCTTGTGGATTTTCAAGAGATTTTTCCTATATAAGTCAATGTAAAACCAAAGGGCCCCGGGGCGAGAGCATTTTTGCCACCAGGGCTATAATTTGAAAATCTTGGTACAGGTTCACTGGATGAAGCTCCACGCCAAATATCAAAGACCTGGGTCTTGCTTTTTCAGAGGAGATGATTTTTAAATATATATCCTATATAATTCAATGTATCACCAACGGACCCCCGGGGCGGGGGAATTTTTGGCCCCAGGGCTAAAATGTGAACAATCTTGACAGGTCCACAAGACAAAGCTTCATACCAACTAGAAAAAGTGTCCATAGGACACGGATGCCCCCGCCAAATGCCATTCATAAATCAGGCTCTACCTGTTACAAAAACTTTAACCTGAGGTTACAGGATCACGTACGTACGTACGTACACACACACGTACAGACGGACGTACACATACGGAAAACCGAAAACTATATGCCCCCGGCATCATATGATGCGGGGGCATAAAAATCAAACACCTGAGCCTTCTGGTTTCAGACAAGAAGATTTTTAAAGGTTTTCCCTATATAAGTCAATGGAGCGGGGGCATTTTTGGCCCCAGGGGTCTAATTTGAACAATCTTGGTAGAGGTCCACTAGATAAAGCGTCAAACCAATAATCAAAGACCAGGGCCTTGCGGTTTCAGAGAAGAAGATTGTTTGAAGATTTTTCCTATATAAGTCATTGTAAAACCAAAGGGCCCTGGTTGGGACCATTTTTGTCGCAATGGCTACTATTTGAACAATATTGGTAGAGGTCCACCAGATGAAGCTCCACACCAAATATCAAAGCCCTGGGCCTTGCGGTTTCAGAGTAGAAGATATTTTAAGATTTTTACTATATCAGTAAATGTAAAACCAAAGAGGGCCTCCATGGCCTAGTGGATAAGAGCGCTGACTCTTAATTATTACGTCTCTCACCGCTGTGGTTCAAGCCTGACTCGGGTCACATGTGAGATGCCAAGTTCTGCAACGGAAGGTCAGGTGTTTTTTTTTTCAGGGTACTCTGGTTTTCGCCCACCTCTCATGGACGATCGGTTCGATATGAGTGAAATAATTGAAAGGGCCGTAAAACCAAACCAATAAAAAGGGCCCTGGGGCGGGGGCATTTTGGCCCCAGGGCTATAATTTAAACAATCTTGATAGAACCTGGGACTTGCAGTTTCAGAGGAGAAGATTTTTAAAGATTTGTTTCTATATAAGTCAAAGTAAAACCAAAGGGCCCCAGAGCGGGGGCATTTGTGGCCCCAGGGCTATAATTTGAACAATCTTGGTAGAGGTCCACTAGATGAAGCTACACCCCAAATATCAAAGACCTATGACTTGGTTTTTTTTTCAGAGAAGATTTTTTAAAGATCTTTTCTATATCAGCCAATGAAAAACCAAAGGGCCCCAAGGCGGGGACATTTTTGGCCCCAGGGCTATACACTCATTCTCAAATGAATTGGGATTTTAGCCGTTGAAAAAGTCAAATTATAAAGTTACTTAGATTCAGTCATCGATATGTTCACAATACAGTATCAACATATACATATTCTCAGTTAAAATTCCTTGATCAAGAAATGAGAAGTAATTTCCCACCGACGGCTAGAAATATGTCGGTATTTTGATAAATTTTGATAGTGGGAAATGTACGCTACAATCTACTTGTTCGTTATACCCTTCTGTTACATCTCAAACATCAAGAGACTGCAGCTTGCAATGACAGAAAACTTCTGACGGGTTATTTAGCGGGGACAAAAATGAGGGTATGGTCATATATATTATACAAAAATGAATAGCCATTTAGAACAAAATTCAGGGTGGGTTAGAGACGACAGAATAAAATAGTTTTCTGAAAATATACAAACTTGCATTTTGTTTTAACAGAAGCACATTATAGCCTCGTAGATCACTTACGACTATTGCATTTGAAAAGGTATTGAGTGGTAAATAAGGAACACAAGTAATATAACTTTGGATACGCGATCAACATAAGCAATAATTTTATTTATATTATATGTAAAAGTCGCGGACATTACAGTGATTTTGCTTCTATAAGTCAAGAAGTTTACTAAACGTGATTAACGGACAATATAGCTGTTATTGTCATTTTCTTTCATTTTTGGATCTACCTAATGTAACAGTGTGTGTTCAGTCATATACTTTTAAAACTGGGTGTTAAGCAAAAAAGCCACGGTATATACTTCTATGCATAAAAATGCTGTCCTGACAGATAGACTGCTTTTTAAGGCAATTGAACCATTAAAATACATATCTATCTCATCTAAACACCCAACAACCACATGGCGTTATGTACTCAACAACCAAGTATCCAACTGGGAGAATAAAGTATCGAACATTACACTGCATTCAGAGTAATACTTTCTATATATAAATCTGCGAAATGTAACCAATTTTATCTAACAGCTGGAAGAAAGTAACACATCTTGCGAAGTTTGTGAATAAGCTGAACTTCTTAGAAATGTAAACAAATGAATGTCTGTAAATGTCAGCTATGACGGCCTCGCACTATATCATACGTGGTAATGTGACATGCTATGCAACTTTACCATATTTACCTGTAAAATTGAAAAGGAATCTGATATTATATTTGTTGTATCTAGTTTACATAATCAAGATTAATCCAGCATACCATAAAATTTACATATTTATTTTAGGTGGGGATGTTCAATACAATTTGTAATGTTCGATACAATGATTTTAGTAGCATAAATTGCACTTGCAATATTTAGTACAATTCAGAATATACATTTGAAACTACAAACTGGAGAGTTGAAGTGCCTTCTTAACATGGCACATTTTATATTGAAAATTTTCATTTATGACAAATAGTATTTGGGAAAAGATTAAAAGCTATGGGACTCAAATCCTAATTCGAAAATAAGTAATATTAAATCAACATTGTTGCAGTTTGCAGCTATTGCTAGAAATGTAGCAAACGCGTATATCACCAAACTTGTTCATCTTACTCAACTAAGGTTGCACAATTCAAAATATTTCATTTAGTTAAGGTCATTATCCTTGGACAGTCAGCATACCAAACATGCCATGTTCGATACCAAATGTAGCGGACATTTCATCGCATACAATCACTGCTTATTGCAATAGAATAATGATCCTGCAAGCATGCGAATGTTATTCATTAATATTGGTTTTAAGTGGCTTATTCTTAATGGAACAATATAAATTGTGGCAAATAATATTAGAAAAATGTAAAAGGTCTCTGTGTAGATATTTAAAAACAAAATATGACTTATGATTTTCCTTTACTGTGATATTGTCTGCCGATTCCCTCACCCATCAAACACCGGAAAAGGCAACCCTATCGTATGCAGACACTTACTACTACGTAATCTGGTAATGGAAAACTGTGCCACGTGCGAGCAACGTGATGAAGCTGTTAGACTAACGATTTGTCGGTATTGAACATTATAAGTCTTGAACATTACAAAACACTAGAAATGAGGGAAATTCAACATCAAACTATTATTTGAGTTCCATATATAGTGTTTGTGTAAGTCACACATCGCGGAAGTTTCTTTCAATCCAGCATTTTTTGCCGATACATATGTAATAAGCCTGGTATAATGATCGCGAACATTACATGCGTTTTTGCAACAAATTCGTGCACATTTTTGTATGACATGTATTTTTAATTGCCTGTTGTATAGGTAGCATCAAACGACCTTATATGCTTATGATAATATAGAACCTTGATTTGGTCACGTTTCCGTGCATAAAAACTTCAACGTTGTTTTGAAATATCAAAAAGAAAAAACGTCGTCTCGTGCATTACAATGCTTAATTTAATTTCGGCGACAGCCATAATCGGGGAGAAATACTTAGCAAGACTCCGTGTGGTCCTGCTAAAGGTAGCTATTTCCCTACCCAGAATATGTAAATTTTATGGAAACCACCTAACTCCTTCCTTTCTAGTGGAATTGCAAATTTGTAAGTGCGGAAACAAAGAGAATTAGAAAAGCGACAGTCTTGAACATTACAAAACAAGGTTTTCCCGCGGCTCATTTTCCTTGAAAAGGTACTTTTCGACGGGAATTTCATCATGATATCTGAACAATCTTCATAGAGGTCCACAAGACGAACCTTCATACCATATATCAAACACGTGAGCCTTCTGGTTTCAGACAAGAAGAATTTTATAGGTTTTTCCACATATAAGTCAATGTAAATTCAAAGGGCCCCGGGGCGGGGGCATTTTTGGTCCCAGGGCTATAATTTTAACAATCTTGATAGAGGTCCATAAGACGAAGCTTCATAGCAAACATTATATACCTGAGCCTTCTGGTTTCAGACAAGAAGATTTTTAAAGGTTTTCCAGATGTAAGTCTATGTATAACGTAAGGGCCCTGGAACGGGGGCAACTGGGCCCCAGGACTATAATTTGGACAATCTTGGTAGAGGTCCACTAGATGAAGCTACACACCAAATATTGAAGACCTGGGCCTTGCGATTTCAGAGAAGAAGGTTTTTAAAGGTTTCCCTATGTAAGTTTTATGTAAAACCAAAGGGCCCCAGAGCGGGGGCATTTTTAGCCCCAGGGCTATAATTTGAACAGTCTTGGTAGAGGTTCACTAGATGAAGCTACATACTAAATATTGAAGACCAACGCCCTGCGGTTTCAAAGGAGAAGATTTTTTTAAGTTTTCATTAAAAAATCTATTTTTGGCTCCTGTGACCTTGATGTGCAGCGGACCGGAACCACTTGAACAACTTTGAATGGGGACCACCTAAGGATCATTCCTGTGAAGTTAGGTCAAAATCCGATCAGTGGTTTAGGAGGAGATGTCGTTTAAAGAAATTGTTTACGCACGCATGTACGGACGCAGGGACAAAAAGTGATCCCAAAAGCTCACCTCGTCACTACGTGACGGTGAGTTAAAAAGACAGGAATGTTAGTGATACCAGATAAATATTTTGACCTGTATAAAGCACCATACCAAATGTTAATAAATCCTGCAAAGTCTTGATTGCTTTAGCTTCTAAAACTGATAAATTGTCCGTGAATGGATTAACGGACACAGAATTAATCAGACGAACATGACCGAAAACTTTAACCCTCGAGTCCTCGACATACTGTATGTTTGAATAGAGGTTTAACGACCCCCTCAACACTATTTAGGTCATTTGGAACACGCTGCTTCCAATGTTATGGGACTTCTATCCGATATTGAGATGAAATGACACCTCAAGCCCTTCCGCTCAATGAAACCAAAAGGCTTATATGCATCCGACTGTCTGATTCACGCCACTTTTTTTCTGGGCAAGCTTAGTCCTTCTAAGCGGTTTACCAGTACTTATGTGTAGTCAGTTTCAACTCTGCGTGGAAGCACCACGCAGCCCAATCTATTTCTCCAAGCGGTGCCGAACTTCGTATGCTAAGGGTATCAGTATCAGATCTTACACTGTATCAGAACTGCTACTGGTGACACGTCAAATGCCATTCATACACCAGGACCTGTGACATGGGAAGTTAGTCCCTAGCTCTAACCAAAGAGGTAAACTTAGCTACACAATCCTCTGCACCTTCAGCCGTCGAAATAATCGAATTGGGAAGGGCATTCCAATCTCTAATGGTTCGGGTGAAGAGCGATTCTTTGTAAAGGTCAGTTCTTGCAGTAAAGGTCTGAAACGTCATTGAATGGTGCTTTCTACAGTGCTTAGCTGGGGGAACAAGGTCATCTGTTGGAATGCTGGCAGTATCCTTTAGACCTTTGTATAAGAGTATGAGCCTACTGTCTCTTCTCCTTTTCTTGAGAGACTCCCATCTTAATTTTCCTAGAATTCCCGTCATGCTCCCCGTTTCAAAGCAGTAATTTCCTGTTACAAATCTAGCAGCTCTATTCTGAACTTTTTCGAGTATAAATATAAACGCCAAATTACTGAATAGGCAAATCAACCCGCTTGATTTTTAGAATAATTACAGAAATATTTATCATAAGATCTTAATTCTATTTTTCAGCAATCCTGCTTAACCCATTTTGTAAAGGGTACCCTGGCAAATAGTGCAGGCCCAGATCAGACGCCGCAGATTGAAGTGTCTGATCAGGGCCTCCACTATTTGCAAAAGGTTCGGCTATTTTCCAAATATATGTTGAAGATATCACAGCCTGTCACACCTTAATGTTAAAATGGACGATTGGACTCCTGCAATATATACGGGTGGGGGTGGGGCGATTCCATTTGGAACAAAAAGGGTTAAATATTATGCTAAATGATTTGAAGAAAATTTCTGCACCCACTGCCGAGTCAGATTGAGATAAAACATTTCTCCCTGATTTCCATAGTCCAAGTAATGTCTCCCCACTACCTGCTTTTTGACAGCTGATTCTATCTGTGTACCCTCATGCCATTCATTAAATGATGTGATGGATATAATTCTTGGTTCTGATTTTATAGCATTGTCAAACGATTCGTTGTAGTACTTTCCGTTAAGCCTCTTTCTGGTATTTCTACCATTCCAAGGCCTCACCTCTGTATCAATATAACCTGGTCCTACACTGGGAATAAACAACATATTGTTTGACATAGCAAACTTTGCTGACTCTGGCCATGTCTTCCAAGTGCTTCCATAGGTAAACCCGTTTGTGGCAAAATATGTGTAAAATCCATCAAAACCAGCATTTACTAATTCTGTTTTATGTTGTTGTTCCACTAAAAGGCCAATGAAAATGCCATCTAACTCTGTGTCCCTGATTGAAATTTTTCCGTCACTCTTAAAAATCTCTGCCCAATTTTGGCTTTTTACTAAATATGAATCATATATGTAAAACAGTGGCAGATTTTTTTTCTTTCCATGCGTTGTAAGATAGAAGGCCGGATGTGACCCATACTGCTGCAGGATATAGCGTACGTTTTGCTTCATTGTATGTTGATTTCTGTTTTGATATGGTTCAACATGGATAGCAACCTGTGAAAAAAAAAAAAAGTTGTCAGACAACAACATAGCTCGCCTATGGCGGAATAAGCTTAACTTAAAGAGAACAGAAAACACATCCCTATAATCAAATGAACAAGACTAAACCTATGTATTTTAAAAAATGAAGTTTATATTTTCCTTTTTTAATATAAAAGGCTGTAAGTCAAAAACAAGAGGCCCATGGGCCACTACGCTCACCATAGGTCATGTGGTTTATACCATATACAGGCAAGGTGCCCATCTTGGTCATGTGACAACAATACCACGAATAATGTTTAATTGCCTCACCCCCATAGAGGCTTTTCATGTAATTTTGTTTCAATCAGCACAGCTCTATTACTGGAGAAGAAGATACAAATACTGAATCTGAGCCATCCAAGACAAAGGTCAGTATTGACCTTGACCTTTGGAATTGATAAACTTTCATTCAGCTAACTGCAAATATCGTTTTTGATGTCACAGCCGACCAGGCAATCAGAAATATCCACTACTTTGCCATTTTTCCATACAAATGTCTAAGTGACCAAATTTGACCTTGACGTAAAACAGGTCAAGGTCGAGCAAAGGTCGTCATTTGAACAAACTTGGTAGGGCCAGAGTCCCTGATGCTGCATACCAAGTTTCAAGATCATCGGCCGTTCGGTTCGATGATCTTGAAAAGAAGATTTTTAAAGGTTTTTAACATATATGGGCACGGCGGCCATATTGGTCACGTGACCCAGTCCTCCCGAACAAACTTTCGTTCCCCTGTTCCATCGAGGCTCCACATGTAATCTGGTTTCAATTGGCCGAGTAGTTTCAGAGATGTTGTTTGAAAATGTTGACGACGCAGGCGCAGAGGACGACGACGGACGACGGATCAATGCCAATACTATAAGCTCCTTCGGAGCCTTCGGCTCTGGTGAGCTAAAAACATATGCTATTTTTACTTTTTCCCATATAAAAGTTTCTGTAACCAAATTTGACCTTGCCGTAAATTGGGTCAAGGTCGTCCAAGGGTCATCATTTTAGCAACTATGTTGGGCCCGCGTCCACAATGCCACATACCAAGTTTCATCAAAATCGGCCGACTGGTTAAGGAGGATAAGATTTTTAAGGGTTTTTACCTTATATGGGCACAGCGGCCATCTTGGTCATGTGACCAAACTCAAATTAATTTAAATTTCATTTCATTGTTCTAAAAAGTTTTCAGACAAAATTTGGTTGCAAATCGCCTAGTGGTTTCAGTGAAAAACAAATTTTTAATTTTCATATCTGAATGACCTTGGGCCAAGGTCAGGGAATAACCTTGACCTTGAAAACTAGTGTAGTTTCACTAGCACATTTTGCCCACTGCATTTTCTAATTTTCAGGTCACAGGCTGCAATAGTTTAAAAAATATGCTGTTTTGACTATTTCCCATACAAAAGTCTTTGTAACCAAATTTGACCTTGACGTAAAATGGGTCAAGGTCATCCGAGGG
Organism: Lucinisca nassula; assembly: GCA_963580285.1. Classification (NCBI taxonomy): domain Eukaryota; kingdom Metazoa; phylum Mollusca; class Bivalvia; order Lucinida; family Lucinidae; genus Lucinisca; species Lucinisca nassula. The sequence goes on along the minus strand of OY757013.1, from coordinate 365,956 downwards.
TCATTCAGCAAACTATGATGGGTCCGAGTCCCCTATGCTACATACTAGGTTTCATCAATATCTGCCCACTGATTCAGGAGAAGAAGATTTCTTAAGGGTTTTTACCTTATATGGGCATGGAGGTAATACAATTGAAATCCAATATCAGCCAAAAGAACCTGTGAAATGGACTAAGAAAGAATATGAAACGTATTATTTTTCTGTTGGTAAGCTGATTGTAAAATAATACAAATACGAGTTTGCAGGTAAACTTTTACCAAATGCAGACGTCGACGCCGATACTGACGCCGACGCCGGGATATGGCAATAGCTCCCGCTTACATTCGTAAGGCCGGCTAATACAACAGAGGATTGGTTCAGATTTTGGAACACCTTTGTTACACAGAAACCTTTTACAGCATGTCTATTATGGGATATATTACAGTTTGTCATATGACGTCGCGTCTGAGAGTGTAATAACACCATGTAAAAATTCCGTGATCCACTAATGGATTAAATATGCAAATTAGTTAGATAAGTCACGTAACGTTACACATACGACGTCCTTAACGATGTCGCACTAACAATGGTGGAATATTAGCACATTTTTTTAACTTGTGAGTAAAAAGCGTTTTATTTTTCAAAAGCTAAATAGAATCTTGCATGTGTTCATGTATTACTGAATTTATTAAACTCGTTGAGGAAAAGGGATAAAATTCTCGCCAAAGCCTCGCATTTTATCCCCTTTTCTCAACTCGTTGTATACATTCAACTAGAATTGTTTTCTAAGAAAACAGATGTCCCCCCCCCCACCACCACCACACTCATTATTTCAAAGTCTGCTTTTACTGGGAAAATTAGGACTTGGTCACAAAACCAAATCAATATTGTGTTTCACAGTTCAGATTAAATCTGTCAATGAAAAATTGATAAGAATCTCAGTGGTTAATACTAATAAACTACCTTGCAACATTGTCTTTTTGATAAAAATCCATCCACTGGTTCAGGAGATAGAGTCCAGACAAGGCAATTTTCAACAGTCTAAGTCCCGTGGTGACCTTGAAAATAAGGTCAAGGTCACCAACATCTAATCAGTTCTTAAGACCAGCCCACTGATATAATGTACCAAGTTTGATCAAAATTCATCCACTGGTTCAGGAGAAAGAGTGCAGACAAGCCAATTTTTAAAAGTCTAACTCCCGTTGTGACCTTGAAAATTAGGTCAAGGTCACCAAAAGCTAATCAGTTCTTAAGACCATCCCACTGATATAATGTATCAAGTATGAACCAAATCCTTCCATTGGTTCAGGAGTTAGAGGAGTTAGAGTGCAGATAAGCTTTTTTGGTCTAAAATTTGACAATGGTTTCAGCCCTGTGACCTTGAAAATTAGGTCAAGGTCACCAAAATCTAATCAGTTCTTAAGATCAGCCCATTGATATAATGTACCTAGTTTGAACCAAATCCATCCACTGGTTCAGGAGATAGAGTGCAGACAAGGCAATTTTCAACAGTCTACGTCCCGTGGTGACCTTGAAAATTAGGTCAAGGTCACCAACATCTAATCAGTTCTTAAGATCAGCCCACTGATATAATGTACCTAGTTTGAACCAAATTCATCCACTGGTGCAGGAGAAAGAGTGCAGACAAACCAATTTTTAAAAGTCTAACTCCCGTTGTGACCTTGAAAATTAGGTCAAGGTCACCAAAAGCTAATCAGTTCTTAAGACCATCCCACTGATATAATGTATCAAGTATGAACCAAATCCTTCCATTTGTTCAGGAGTTAGAGTGCAGACAAGCTTTTTTGGTCTAAAATTTGACAATGGTTTCAGCCCTGTGACCTTGAAAATTAGGTCAGGGTCACCAAAATCTAATCAGTACTTTTCCCCCTCCCAATGGTGTATCTGTGTAAGTTTAATCAAAATCCATCCATCCATTCAGGAGATAGAGTGCAAACAAGAGGCAACGCCGACGCCGACGCTGACGCCGACGCCGACAGGATCCGCACCAAATCACCAACATCTAATCAGTTCTTAAGACCAGCCCAATGATATAATGTACCAAGTTTGATCAAAATGCATCCACTGGTTCAGGAGAAAGAGTGCAGACAAGCCAATTTTTAAAAGTCTAACTCCCGTTGTGACCTGGAAAATTAGGTCAAGGTCACCAAAAGCTAATCAGTTCTTAAGACCATCCCACTGATATAATGTATCAAGTATGAACCAAATCCTTCCATTGGTTCAGGAGATAGAGGAGTTAGAGTGCAGACAAGCTTTTTTGGTCTAAAATTTGACAATGGTTTCAGCCCCGTGACCTTGAAAATTAGGTCAAGGTCACCAAAATTTTAATCAGTTCTTAAGATCAGCCCACTGATATAATGTACCTAGTTTGAACCAAATCCATCCACTGGTTCAGGAGATAGAGTGCAGACAAGGCAATTTTCAACAGTCTAAGTCCCGTGGTGACCTTGAAAATTAGGTCAAGGTCACCAACATCTAATCTGTTCTTAAGACCAGCCCACTGATATAATGTACCAAGTTTGATCAAAATTCATCCACTGGTTCAGGAGAAAGAGTGCAGACAAACCAATTTTTAAAAGTCTTACTCCCGTTGTGACCTTGAAAATTAGGTCAAGGTCACCAAAAGCTAATCAGTTCTTAAGACCATCCCACTGATATAATGTATCAAGTATGAACCAAATCCTTCCATTGGTTCAGGAGTTAGAGTGCAGACAAGCTTTTTTGGTCTAAAATTTGACAATGGTTTCAGCCCTGTGACCTTGAAAATTAGGTCAAGGTCACCAAAATCTAATCAGTACTTTTCCCCCTCCCAATGGTGTATCTGTGTAAGTTTAATCAAAATCCATCCATCCATTCAGGAGATAGAGTGCAGACAAGAGGCAACGCCGACGCTGACGCCGACGCCGACAGGATCCGCACCAAATCACCAACATCTAATCAGTTCTTAAGACCAGCCCAATGATATAATGTACCAAGTTTGATCAAAATGCATCCACTGGTTCAAGAGAAAGAGTGCAGACAAGCCAATTTTTAAAAGTCTAACTCCCGTTGTGACCTTGAAAATTAGGTCAAGGTCACCAAAAGCTAATCAGTTCTTAAGACCATCCCACTGATATAATGTATCAAGTATGAACCAAATCCTTCCATTGGTTCAGGAGTTAGAGGAGTTAGAGTGCAGACAAGCTTTTTTGGTCTAAAATTTGACAATGGTTTCAGCCCTGTGACCTTGAAAATTAGGTCAAGGTCACCAAAATCAAATCAGTTCTTAAGATCAGCCCACTGATATAATGTACCTAGTTTGAACCAAATCCATCCACTGGTTCAGGAGATAGAGTGCAGACAAGGCAATTTTCAACAGTCTAAGTCCCGTGGTGACCTTGAAAATTAGGTCAAGGTCACCAACATCTAATCAGTTCTTAAGATCAGCCCACTGATATAATGTACCTAGTTTGAACCAAATCCGTCTACTGGTTTAGGAGATAGAGTGCAGACAAGGCAATTTTCAACAGTCTAAGTCCCGTGGTGACCTTGAAAATTAGGTCAAGGTCACTTACATCTAATCAGTTTTTAAGACCAGCCCACTGATATAATTTACCAAGTTTGATCAAAATTCATCCACTGGTTCAGGAGAAAGAGTGCAGACAAGCCAATTTTTAAAAGTCTAACTCCCGTTGTGACCTTGAAAATTAGGTCAAGGTCACCAAAAGCTAATCAGTTCTTAAGACCATCCCACTGATATAATGTATCAAGTATGAACCAAATCCTTCCATTGGTTCAGGAGTTAGAGTGCAGACAAGCTTTTTTGCTTTTTTACTTCTGGTTGATATCATGTTCTTCCAAGCAAATCGGCTCGAGCAATTTTTGTAGAGTGTCACTCAAGAAATATTCCTGCGAAATTATTTCAAAATTCATTCACTGGTTAAGTGGAAGTCGTTTAAAGGTTGTTATATTTTAAGCTCTGGGGCCATCTTGTTCATTCGAGCAAAGCATTCTGAGCAATTCTGGTAAAAGATCACCCAGGGAACATGACTGTGAAATAATTGCAAAACCTTCCCACTGGTTAGGGAGAAGTCGTTTTAAGATTTTCCTATTGTTAGTTGGTTTAAACTTTATTTTATTTGCATAATACATGAAAAGTATACAAAACAGAATATAATACGATTACAGTACAATGACTATACAAATGGGATTCAGAAAAAAGTCAAATGACTTATTCGAATCTGTATCCCAAGTGTTTGCAATACTATTATATGTACAATCTTATTGTAATTGTCATTCAATAATTATGAAATTCCTCACACTTTTGTAACTGTTTAAACATAAATATAACAGATAGCTAGAAGGGGCTCCACGGGGAGTGGAACATACTTGCATTTTTTGTAATAATTAAGAAGGCATTATGTTATGGACAACATTCAACAAAAAACCTGTAAAAGGCTGGATTTCATGCTGTTCGACATATGTGTAAGAGTTCCCGCATTTGGAAGTAGCGCATCTAAATTTTCCTTATCTTAGTTATACCATATAAACACATGTGGTCAGAGGTAATTACTTTTAAGTTGATGCATGGGTATAAACAGTCGATCGAACTAAATCAAAAGCGTTTAGATTTTAATTTGTAATCTTGCACCGCTGAGAAGATAGGGTTAGGGTTAGGGTTAGTTCGTATTATGCTTGAGCAATTTCGGTGGAGGGTCGCCCAAGTAACATTCATGTAAAATTATTTCAAAATTCACCCACTGGTTAAGGAGAATAACTTGTTTAAAGGTTTTTCTATTCTTATCTTTGGTGGCCATCTTGTTTATCAGAGCGGAAAGGTTTGGACAATTTTGCTAGAGGGTCACACAAGGAATATTCCTATGAAAATATTTCAAAATCTGTCCATCAGTGTTGGAATAGTCGTTTAAAGCAAACGTGGACGACGGCCGCACGGATAACGGACACGGACCGATCACAATAGTTCACCGTGCTGCTATACACCTGTTTCCTTTTCTAGTTTATTCAAAATAAAAAAGGAAATAGGCCAAAAACATTTATTGGAAAATGAAACAGGCGAAAAGTCTTTTAAATGTTAACGGATTTTGCCCATTAACAATCTCAAACAAATAAGCCCTGATATGTGTATGTCAAGTGGTAATAAAACAGGTCATTCGAGTTAGCGAGCAGAATTAAAGCCTAGAAGGACTGGTGGCCATACCGATGCATACCTGTATGGTATGGCATCTCACGCTGCTACATAGTAGAAGGTTGGCATTGAACGCAATTTGGAAATGGTTCGCTGACACTCTGGGTCATTTATGTACATGTACATAGTTTGTTCGATTTGAGGTTTAGCGTTCCCGTCAACACCATTTATGTCATTTTGAGACGTGCTTCCAATTTAGTCGGACATTTACCCAACATTGAGATGAAATGATATCTCAGAGAAAGAGCGTATGAATGTATGGTCCGACTCGCACCGTGTTGCCTGGGCAGGCTTAGGCCATCTAAGCGGTTTACCAGTGTTCATGTACAGTCGGTTTCAGCTCTGCGTGACAGCACCATTCAGCCCAATCTATTTCTCCAAGCCCCGGTGGACCAGGGCCCTTTCCTCTGTACATAATTAGGGACAAAAACTTTTACGGTTGTCCACTCTCGCCCTACCTTTAGTTTAAATTTGTCTGCCTTGTCCAGTAGGAGTGGAATCAGAGTGTCTGGTTGCATCTTCTGTCTATCTCCGTCCCCAGGGGGATACCAGGACACTACCACAACACCTGAAACACAACAACTGATTAAGGGGAATGGGAACACCTTCAGGGGAGGTAACTCCTGCAAAAGTATTTTTGTCTCCCATGTCAATAGGGGTCAACTCTTAAAGGAAAGAATTTGCTCCAGAGGAGCAAATTCTTTCCTTTAAGAGTTGACCCCTTTTTCAGTGGGACAGGGCTTACAGAAAGGCGAACAGGAAGTCCCGAAAGTTGTCTCCCTTTGAAAAATGGCGGAAAAATATGCCAGGTGTTCCCATTCCCCTTAAAAGTGACCACAAAAACAGTGGTCAGGGGATACATCTGGTTTATTTTTCACCATTTTTACCGGGAATGAATCATTCTAGACTCCTCTTTTCTTTGCATTTGAACACGGTCGCTGATATAAAAAAACATCTACTCTTAACCCATAAAGTCTCAATCACGACAAATGTCGTTTGCTCAGCCGTCTGCCGGTTACCTTAAAAGTATTTTTTGGAAACGGTGTGGACCCAGATCATACTGCTCCTCTTGGAGCAGTCTAATCTGGGCCCACACTTCTTGGCTGTATTCGTAACTATTTAAAAAAGAAACTGGAAAAAATAAAAAGCAAACATTTTCAGGCGACATTTTCAGATGTAGTTTTTCTCGGCGTCTTAAGGGCTAAAGAAAAGAATTTGCTCCCCAGGAGTAGACTTTAATTGGTTAAGAGAAAGGGATACCTTCAGGGGAGTCAACTCTTGCAAAAGTAATTTTGTTTCCTAGGCCAATAAAAATTCTTAAAGAATTTGTTCCTGAGGAGCAATTTTTTTTCCTTTAAGAGTAGATCCCTTTTTCCAGGGGACAGCGTTTGTAGACAGAAAAAAGGAAGTCTCGAAAATTGTCTGCCTTTGAAAAACGGCGGCAAAATATAGCAGGTGTATCCATTGCCAATAAGACAAATATATGAGCCTCGCCAAGCGATTTTGTGTCTTCGAGCATTCCGTCATGACAAATTTTAACTGCGCATGCCCAGCCATTCAGAGGGGCCAGGGATATGGCTTTCTGTCTGAAGGTTCCTCTTGATTCACTGCTTGTATGAGCGAGCAGCGAAGGTTCTGGCGAGACTGCGCGGATGTGCAGGCTCGCCTGAACCTTCGTTGCTCGCATAGGCGATAAGTACCAAAATCGCTTGACGGGGCCCATATATTTGAAACATTTTCCTTCATTGAATGTGAATTCATTCCCCAGATAACAGGGGGCATCCACATTATTTTTCCTATTTCTGCACGAAAAGGTACTCATAAGAAGCCCCTCGCCAAGATATTTATGCGAAACAAGAAACATATCATTACTTTTCGGATGAAAAAACTGCCTTATCTGGACTAGACAATCAGTTAAGGTGATGTATGCCCCCCCCCACACACACACACACACACACACATGACTCACTAGATAAGTAATTTGTGAAACATATGCAGTAAACAGGCACGCATTCTAACTAAACTCGAAACAGCAAAGCAACGCATAGCCAAAATGTTTAAGTCGATCAAGGGGGATATAATTCTACAATAAGGGGTTGGATCAGAAACCTATTTCCTTTATGCATGCGTTCAATGAACGTCTGAACTGTGTTGCAAGTTCCAATATCCTACATCAAATACTGTAGGAGGAGTTGCGGAGACACGAATAGTACCATTTAACCACCTGTGCTACACATATGACCAAAATGTTTACGTCGTTCAAGGGGGCATAATTCTGCAATAAGAAGATGGATCAGAATCCTGTTTGCTTTATGCACATGTTCCATGCATGTCTGAACTGTGTTGCAAGTTTCAATGTCCTGCATCAAATACTGTAGGAGTTATTGAGACAGGAACAGTACTATTTAACCTTCTATGCTACATATATGGCCAAAATGTTTAAGTCGTTCAAGGGAATATAATTTTTCAATAAGGGGCTAGATCAGAATCCCGTTTCCTTTATGCACATGTTGAATGCATGTCTGAACTATATTGCAAGTTTCAATTCCCTGCATCAAATACTATAGGAGGAGTTGCGGAGAGGAGAATAGTAGAACAAAGTGTGACGCTCAGACACGTACGTGCGTACGTACGGACAAGGGCAAAACTTTATGCCCCTTCCCACTTCGAGGCGGGGGCGTAAAAACAAACGAATATGTAGTGAAATTCAGCTATTAAGACCACCTAAAATTAAGACTAATTCTGCTTCAAAAGGCTTTATTTATTTAGTAGGTTGCAGTTATTCTTTCTTTGTGTTTCCTGCATACAGTGGCCTCTGGTTAGAGTCCACCTTTGGGACTGTTCAAAAGTGGTCTTCAAGACCACTTATGAACAGTCCCAAAGGTGATATTAATATAGGAATTTTACTGTACTTAGGATTGGGATAACTGCACAGAAAAAATAGTAATTTCGGGAGGCATGGCAATCTTGAAGACAATCTGACAGTGATTTTGTACAGTACACACCTGAATCAGATGGCTCACTATAGATTTTTAGATCTTGACCTACATTGAAAGGCTATGTCCATTTATTATTTGAGCCCCCGCCCATCGAGGCTTGAAGAAATAGATGGACTGCATGATGCTTCCACGCAGAGCTGAAACCGACCCCAGTATGTGCGAGTACTGGTAAACCGCTAAGAGGATCTAAGCTTGGCAAGGCAAAGCGGTGCGAGTCGGACCGTCCATGCTCATAAACCCATTTGGTTTCTTTGGGCGGCAGGGCTTGAGATATCATTTCATCTCAATGTCGGGTAAAAGCCACACAAAATTGGAAGCAAGTTCTCCAAAATGACCTTTACAGTGTTGACGGGTACGTTAAACCTCAAATCAAACCATTTATTATTTGTGCGTATGATACATTACCTATTTTGGCAAACCGAAACATTGCCATATGTTGCTCTATGACAGCAGGGTCCTTTGAACTGTAAGCGCCTAATGCCGGAAAGTAGTTAGATCCTATATCATCAGGTGGCTCGTGCTCACCAGACTTCCATTTTTTAGCTTCATCCTTATTCCAGTGTTGCATGTACTCATGATTCCAGTGAATATATTCTCCATCGTTCTCTGGATTTCCATACCATGGGTAATAGAAAGCATGAACATCATAAGATGGCAGGTCAGTTTCAATGTCTCCATAAATAACTTGTTTGTCCATTGTTAATTGATTACCTTTTTTATTTGCACTAATTTCTTGAAAACTAGCATTACTGCGTTTCGCCATTTCATCTTTCCTTTTATGAACACCATGCCCAATTGTCTGATTAAGTTTGTCTGAAGTGAGATCGGTCACCGTTTGATTGAGCTCCTTAATTTTTCCCTGTAGATCATGTTGTTTCCTCAAGAATGCTGGGAAGATATTTCTTGGATGATTGAACTTCTCGAAATCATCACTGTCAGTCCCTGTGTTATGTCTAGATGGAATTCCTATGTTCAGAAGGTGTATAGCGAGGCCAAGAGCACAGCAAATACTTATAAAAGTTCCTAACACTAGAAGTTTAAACAGACTCAATCTTCCTAAGAGTTTTGGTGCCATATATTCTTGTGGATGTGTTGAAGTAAATAACTCAAGTTCCCCACTTTCTGTCAAAGGCACCTTTACTGTATTTCAGGGAACAGAGATCGACACGCCTACTTTCTATTTGACTAGAATAACTGTCACTGAAACACATGGGTTAAACAGACATTAGGAATAGACCGGCTACAGTCCTGACCCAGATCAGACTGCTCCTCCTCGATATGCAGTCGAATCAGGGTCTACACTGTTTGCCATTCCGTCTGCACATTTGGGCTCATTGCAGGAGGATCGTGAATTTTGCGAGATTCACAGCATGTCCTAAAGCTTTGGAATTTATGGTATAATGCACAAACAACATTGATCAGATTCAACTATACAAAACTTCAACAATAATATCCGCTGTTATGCAGTCTGTTGTCTGTGAGAACTGGAAGGTGGGGACCCAAGATTTTGACCTGAAGAAAAGAAAATGATACAAATCACTTCAGGGACTTTTTGCGTTAAACCTTTTTGACTGCTCATGTCTCTGTGACCACATGTGTTTTACAGCGATATGAGCAATCAAAAAGGTTTAACGCAAAACTTTGACGAAAAAGTTGACACACGGACAAATGGACGGACAGACGGAAGAACGAACGAACTAACGAACGAACGGAAAGATGAAAACTTTATACCCCCTGACATACTTCGTATGCCGGGGGTATAAAAATACTGCGATGCCCAATTTGAATTTTCAAAAGGCCGTAACTCCAAACGTAGGTAAACCAGAATTACACTTCCCATTTTCTGAAGATCCCCTTATGGTACTTCGCATTCGTGTGGAGTTAACAAACATTTTTCTACTTACAGAGTAGATACAGACATATCATAGAAACCGTTATTTTAACATTGCTCGAAATTAAGCGGAATTGATACATTTGCACGGAATGCAACTTCTGCAAAAGTATTTTTGTCTCCCATGTTAATAGGGGTCAACTCTTAAAGAAAAGAATTTGCTCTTGAGGAGCAAAAAACATTCCTTTAGGAGTAGAACCCTGTTTCCGTGTGACAGAGTTTATAGAAAAGCAAACAGAAAGTCCCAAAAGTTGCCTTCCTTTGAAAAATGGCGGAACATCTGCCAGGTGTATCCATTCCCATTAAAGTCAGACCTCTTGTTCTTGTGTTCTACATGTCATCTTACGTTGTTTTACTTGTTTGAAAGGCTTCCATTAAAGCCAGACCTCTTGTTCTTATGTTCTACATGTCATCTTACGTTGTTTTATTTGTTTGAAAGGCTTCCATTAAAGCCAGACCTCTTGTTCTTATGTTCTACATGTCATCTTACCTTGTTTTACTTGTTTGAAAGGCTTCCATTAAAGTCAGACATCTTGTTCTTGTGTTCTACATGTCATCTTACGTTGTTTTACTTGTTTGAAAGGCTTCCATTAAAGCCAGACCTCTTGTTCTTGTGTTCTACATGTCATCTTACCTTGTTTTACTTGTTTGAAAGGCTTCCATTAAAGTCAGACATCTTGTTCTTGTGTTCTACATGTCATCTTACCTTGTTTTACTTGTTTGAAAGGCTTCCATTAAAGTCAGACCTCTTGTTCTTGTGTTCTACATGTCATCTTACGTTTTTTTATTTGTTTGAAAGGCTTCCATTAAAATCAGACCTCTTGTTCTTGTGTTCTACAGGTCATCTTACCTTGTTTTACTGGTTTTAAAGGCTTCTATTAAAGTCAGACCTCTTGTTCTTGTGTTCTACATGTCATCTTACGGTGTTTTACTTGTTTGAAAGGCTTCCATTAAAGTCAGACCTCTTGTTCTTGTGTTCTACACGTCATCTTACGTTGTTTTACTTGTTTGAAAGGCTTCCATTAAAGTCAGACCTCTTGTTCTTGTGTTCTACATGTCATCTTACGTTGTTTTATTTGTTTGAAAGGCTTCATAGAGGATCTTACATGAGTGCTCATGTGTTATGAATTTATTAAACGAGTTGATGAAAAGGGATAAAATGCGAGGCTTTGCCGAGCATTTTATCCCTTTTCCTCAACGAGTTTAATAAATTCAATAATACAGGAGCACGATTGCAAGATTCTATTTATCATATGACATTTAAAACGCATTTTATTCCCGATTGTTCACAAAAATGTCAATATTTCGCCATTAGTAAACACGACGTCACTAATGGCGTCGGACATGAAACGTAAGGGGACGTATCTACTTAATTTGCATATTTAATCCACTAGTGGATTATCAAAAATATTACATGACGTTATTACACTCTCAGACGCGACGTCATATGATAAAAGACAATCTCTGCACACGTTTTCAAGTTATAGAATGGGACTAGGATCACTGTTTAGTGTTCACAGGGCGGTGGCTCTGAAAGTAGGTAATTCAGAGTTTATGGTTCTTGTGTTCTATAAATCATATCATGGAGATATACAGTTGTATAAAGGCTCAAGAAAATATCTGAAACCATTTTTGATGTTACATTAACAGAAAGAAATATTTTTTCTATTGTTCAAAAGGGTCATTACTCCAGAAGTAGGTTAACTAGTGTTTTTTTTTTCTTATGTTTTGCACCTTATCCCATGAAGCTTTACATTTGTGTGAAGTATCTGATCCTATTTCCAACCCGGATTTCCAACTTACAGAGCTGACAAGAGATGGTAGAAATGGCTATTTCCACAAAGTCATAACCCAAAATGTAGGTTAACCAGAGGTATTGTATTGGAGTTTAACGACCCAGTCAACACTATTTAGGTCATTTTGAGCCGGTCACTTTACCTATCGACACTTTCCTGGGCAGGCTTATACGTAATCGGTTAACACGTACAGTGCACATTCTTTCGCCAGAAACTGACAACTGCCCTTCTTGAATCAGCGGAAGGGAGAGAATGACCGTAGAAAAGATTCCATGATCAATCTCAACGAAAGAATGTTTGCGACCCCGGCAGATACCGAACCCGCGTCTTCCTGATCATCAGTCAGACGCGCATCCGACTGAGCTACCGAGGCCGGCGCTACTACTGATCTGGGGAAAATAGCTCTAAACATATCCATGTCACCCTTATCTTAAAGAAAATCCAATCGAAAGACATGAAGCTATATAGCAAAGAAGATTAATTGTAGGCATCTTTAACAATCAAAGTACACACCAGACTGATGTGTCAGTTTTCACACTTTTTCGAAGTCAAATTTTTTAAAGCATTATCTGTGTCCTCTTCGTCAAGTTTTAATATAATCCAATTAAAATGTGTGTAACTATGCTGCAACGTTTAATGATAAGCAATCGTAGGCATCTTTAGTGATAAAGGGACATAACTCTTTGTATTAAGCCCAACAAGTTTCAAGCAACTTGCCCTGAGGACCCTGCAGGACTTACATGATTCTGGAATAAATCTCCCGTTTCAACCCAGCCCATATCCCAAAATGCCTGACATCAAAGTTTCTACCCTAGGCATTGAAAAACTCCTGAAAGGCTTAAATTCCCATTTGGCTGCTGGGCCTGACAAATTTAAACCCATAGTCCTGCAGATCCTTCACAAAGAGCTATCCCCCATACTTCCGTTTATCTACCAAAGGACCCTGCATTCAGGAAAGCTCCCGCCCATATGGAAAGAAGCAAATGTAACCCCTATTTTTAAGAAAGGTGATAAATCTGACCCGTCCAACTACCGGCCAATATCCCTAATTTGCGTCCTCTGCAAAAAGCTAGAGCATGCTGCGGCTTCCGGGATCTCCAAACACTTCACTGACCAAAATATCTTGTTCGAACTACAGCATGGGTTCCGGGAAAAGAGATCCTGCGAGACACAGCTTATCATGCTAGTCGATGTACTTGCAAAAAATATGCAATCTGGAAAACAAACAGACCTTATCCTCCTTGATTTCAGCAAAGCTTTCGACAAAGTGGCACACGAAAAATTGCTTTTGAAATTACATTTTTAAGGCATAAGGGGGAACACACTAAATTGGATAAAATACTTTCTTGACAACAGATCTCAGTCAGTAATACTCAATGGCGCTAATTCTGACAACATCCCAGTTTCGTCAGGTGCCCCGCAGGGCTCGGTTCTCGGACCCAAACTGTTCTTGGCCTATATAAACGACCTCCCGGATCAGGTAAGATCCAAAGTAAGGTTATTCGCAGTTGACACCACCATGAATCTTGCTTTCGATTCTCAGAAAGACTCAGAGATCCTCCAGGAAGACCTCGAGAAACTCGAAATATGGGAAAAAAAACTCTGGGATATGAATTTTAATCCCTCTAAGTGTCAGGTCATTCACGTGACCCGACGTAACACTCCACTTCAGACCAACCATTGTCTTCATGGCTGTGTACTAGAAAGTGTAACCTTCGCCAAATATCTTGGGGTCACCATTTCAGACAACCTCAGATGGACAGACCATGTAAATAACATAAGAAAACAAGAGGGTCATGATGGCCCCGGATCGCTCACCTGATCCATAGAGTAACAAGTGGGCCCCAGGGAGGGCCATTATTGACCCCAGGGCTATAATGTGCATAATGTTGAGGGAGGTCTAAAAAGGTGAAGCTTCATACCAAATATCAACAAAGGCTATAATTTGAACACTCTTGGCAAAGGTACACTAGATGAAGCTACACACCAAATATCAACGACCTGGGCCTTGCGGTTTCAGAGAAAAGATTTTCTATATAAGCCTATGTAAAACCAAACGGCCCCGGGGCCGGGGCACTTTTGGCCTCAGGGCTATAATTTAAACAATATTGATAAAGGTCCACTAGATGAAGCTTCACACCAAATATCAAAGACCTGGGCCTTGCAGTTTCAGAGAAGAAGATTTTTAAAGATTTCCCTATATAAGTCTATGTAAAACCAAAGGGTCTCGGGGCGGGGGCATTTTTTGGCCCAAGGGCTATAATTTGAACAATCTTGATAGAGCTCCACTAGATGAAATTTCACACCAAATATCAAAGACCTAGGCCTTGTGGTTTCACACAAGAAGATTTTTAAAGAATTTCCCCATAAAAGTCTATGTAAAACCAAAGGGCCCAGAGGCGGGGGCATTTTTAGTCTCAGGGCTATAATTCAATTAATCTTGGTAGAGGTCCACTAGATGAAGTTTCATACCAAATATCAAAGACCTGGGCTTTGCGGTTTCAGAGAAGAAGGTTTTTTCAAGATTTTTCCTATATAAGCCAAATATCAAAGACCTGGGCTTTGCGGTTTCGGAGAAGAAGGTTTTTAAAGATTTTCCCTATATAAGCATAGACAGTCGTCTGGTCCTTCTATACAAAGTCACATATGACCTTGTTGCGATACCTCCTGCTGACTGCCTGATCCGGAACACCCGTCCTTCTACCAAAAACACCCCCTTGCTTACAGACAGATCATGACTCTAAAAGACTACTACAAGTTCATATTCTTTCCCCGCACTGTCATCCACTGGAATGCCCTGCCAGCCCACATACCAGTTCTTCCTACAGTGGCACAGTTCAGCACAGCGGTCTGCCAGGTTGTCCACTAAACACCCTAAATAGCAGTATCTATTTTTATCTTTTAATTATACTAACACTCTCGATCGCACCGAACAAACTCATTTCACCCACTTTTCTATCCACCCTTTTCCTTCAACTAACCCCTTTTAGCATTTGGTTTACCGGAATACCATCAGGTCCTCTGCGGAGATTAAGATGTCACGGCAGATAGATAGATAGATAGTATTAGACCGACTGACCTGTCAAAACTGACATTACAGTCTGACACTGTAATGTCAGTTTTGATTGGTCAATATTCTTGGACAGTATAACGCAATTATGGACAAACTGTGATTACATATGCCAAAGTGTCCCAGCTGTACGCTTGTTTTGCGAAATATTTTCAACAGAACGTTCAAGATAGGTCAACGTCACTGGGGAATCAGCATGTAATAGAACGTTAAAGATAGGTCAACGTCACTGGGTAATCAGCATGTAATAGAACGTTAAAGATAGGTCAACGTCACTGGGGAATCAGCATGTAATAGAACGTTAAAGATAGGTCAACGTCACTGGGGAATCAGCATGTAATAGAACGTTAAAGATAGGTCAACGTCACTGGGGAATTAGCATGTAATAGAACGTTAAAGATAGGTCAACGTCACTGGGGAATCAACATGAAATAGAACGTTAAAGATAGGTCAACGTCACTGGGTAATCAGCATGTAATAGAACGTTAAAGATAGGTCAACGTCACTGGGTAATCAGCATGTAATAGAACGTTAAAGATAGGTCAACGTCACTGGGGAATCAGCATGTAATTGAACGTTAAAGATAGGTCAACGTCACTGGGGAATCAACATGTAATAGAACGTTAAAGATAGGTCAACGTCACTGGGTAATCAGCATGTAATAGAACGTTAAAGATAGGTCAACGTCACTGGGGAATCAGCATGTAATAGAACGTTAAAGATAGGTCAACGTCACTGGGTAATCAGCATGTAATAGAACGTTAAAGATAGGTCAACGTCACTGGGGAATCAGCATGTAATAGAACGTTAAAGATAGGTCAAGGTCACTGGGTAATCAGCATGTAAAGAAGAAACAATGTGTAAAGTTTGAAGGTAACAGTTGCTAAGGCAAAACAAGAGGCCTATAGGCCATTATGCTCACCAGAGCTCAAGTAAGAGAAACAGGCCCTGCCCCTTGGCAGGTATGCTTTTCAAACCATGTGGCTTGAAAGACCTAAGTATAGGTCCATACATGGATCACTGATGTCAAATTATTTTTAAATCTGACGCAAATAGGTCCAAATGCTTCATGCCAAGATCCTAAACTGAAGCGTTTCAAGTTCTTTTTACCATATCTGGACATTGTAGCTAACTTAGCCAAAATTATCAACTTCCATTTAGTTGACCGAAAATATCAATTCTGAAACTAGGCGACAAGAAAACCCGAAAAATCAATTGTTTTGCATGTTGATTTTTATTGTTGTTTTTCACATAAAAAATTTTCAGGTGACCAAATCAACCACGACATAAAATAGGTCAAAACTGTGACCTCTTTTGTTCAAAACTGACTTCTACTCCAGTGTTAACAAGGTTTTCCTTTAATTTAACCTGGTGGCTTATTTTTTACCCTAAGTGGCCCAGTATCGAGATTTCATAGAGGCAAACATTGTAAGCAAGTTTCAAAACTGGTTCAAAACTATGACCTCTAGTTAACGAGATTTTCATGACATTTGACCTGGTAACCTAGTTTTGACCCCAAGTGACCCAGTATCAAACACGACCTAGATTTCATGGAGACAAACATTCTATTTCATTAAAATTGGGTCAAAACTAAGACCTCTACTCTTATCAAGGTTTCCTTTATTGACCTGGCGACCTAGATTTTACCCTAAGTGATCCAGTATCGAAAATGACCTAAATTTCATAGCGGCAAATATTCTGAACAAGTTTCAGTAAAAATGGGTCAAAACTGTAACCTCTATAGTGTTAAAAATGTTTTCCTTTGTATTGACCTGATGACCTAGTTTTTGACCCAGTATCGATTTAGACCTTCATAGTGGCAAACATTCTGAGCAAGTTTCATAAAATATTGGTGAAAACTCTGACCACTAGTGTATTAAGGTTTTCCTTTGATTTGACCTTGCGACATAGCTTTTGCCCCAAGTGACCCAGTATCAAACTTGACCTAGATTTTATGGAGCAAAAAATTCTGTTCAAGTTTCATCGAAATTTGGGTTAAAACTGTGACTTCTAGTTAACAAGGTTTTCCTTTGATTTGACCTAGTTGTTGACCCCAAAGGACCCAGTATCGAATTTGATCTAGATTTCACAGAGCATGCTTCATCAAAATTTGGTCAAAACAATTGTGACCTCGAGTGTTAACAAGGTTTTCCTTTAATTTGATCTGGTGAGCTAGGGTTTGATCCCAAGTGACCCAGTACTGAACTTGATCTAGATTTCATAGAGGCAAACAGTGTGAGCAAGTTTCATTAAGATTGGGTCAAAACTGTGACCTCTAGATTGTTAACAAACTAATTGTTGACGACGGACGACGATGGACACAGGGTGAAAACATAAACTCACCCTGAACTTTGCTCAGCCTAACATCAGAGCTAAAATATCCGTCAGCTGTTTTCTTTTCAAAACCATAGCAAACTGTTAAACAAGGTTATAAAGTCACGAAATTTCTCTCTTGTTCTGCAAGACTAAACGGCCAAGTTCCAGGGAGATAAAATTAAATCTGTTTTTATCTTTGACTGGTCTCTTTGTTTATTTGATTTGAGGTTTAACGTCCCCGTCAACACTGTAAAGGTCATTTTGGAGACGTTGCTTCCAATTTTGTGGGACTTTTACCCAACACTGAGATGAAATGACTTCTCAAGCCATGTCGCCCAATGAAACCAATAGGGTTTATTAGCATGGACGGTCCGCCTCGCACAGCGGTTCCTGGACAGGCTTAGATCCACTAAGCGGTTTACCAGTACTAGTGTGCGGGCCGGATTCAGCTCTGCGTGGAAGCATCATGCAGCCCATATATTTCTTCAAGCCCCTATGGGCGGGGGCTTTTGACTGGTCTCTATGTGGAGCAATCGTTCAGCACGTATTTCGCTGGTTCCCCAGGGCTGGTTCATGTAGAAGAAATCCATGAACCACATGGCTAACAACATTGCTGAACTGCTTACTGTTTTGTTTAATTTGATATTTAACGTCCCCGTCAACACTATATAGGTCATTTTGGAAACGTTGCTGTTAATTTTGTGGGACTTTTACCCGACATTGAGATGAAATGACATCTCAAGCACTGTCGCCCAATGAAATCAATAGGGTTTATAAGCATGGACGGTCCGACTCGCGACGCTTTGCCTGGGCAGGCTTAGGTCCTCTAAACGGTTTACCAGTACTCGTGTGCGGCCGGATTCAGCTCTGCGTGGAAGCATCATGCAGTCAATTTATTTCTTCAAGTTCCGATGGGCGGCTGCTTACTGTTACTGCGACCGTAACTCGCAGGTGTGCATAAATACACTCCAGATTAGCAGTATGAAAGCCTGCACTATAGTGATGTAATTACGGCAGGGATCTTCAACCTGCACAGCGGGGCCTCCAGTTAACATCCTGATCCAAGAGGTGGTGAACTTTGTGGCAATCATCCCTGCAAATGATGTCAGTGGAGCATGTTCGGACACTGCAATTTTATTACCGCTGCCGGGAATTAAACCGGTGGCATCCAGGTATAGGCGCTTTTGAAATCACCACTCATTGGCATTGACCCATACTGCAAGAACTGGCATTTACAAATGTTCCTTCTTCCCTCGGACCACTTCTCGATTTCCCTCGGACCAGTCCTCGATTCGACCATTACCTCTCCTCAGCTGAAGGTGCAGAGGATAGCGTAGACTACTAGCTAACCTTACCTCTATGGACTAACAACTTCGCAAATGACAGGTCTTGGTGAATGAATGTCTGACACAAAGTAATCATGTTATTATGTTAGAGAACTTTAACCGGCACAGCGGATTACATGTCAATTTACAGTCCGAGAACACTCGTAACCTCGAAGGAGAAATGTAAAGTTAGGTCTCAGTGACCATGACATTGTTTGCATTGAAGCTGTGGTCAAACCGACCCAAACAAGGCAAAATAGTAGAAAAATACACCTACTCAACAAAGCTGACAGGACCACCTTTAGGTCAGACCTCAAATAATACCAAAGCGAGTTCCTACAGGGCATCAGGGTAACTCGGTCGATCAGCTTTGGTCAGAACGTTCTGAAAAACTGAACAACTCACAGATAAATGCATTCCGTCAAAAGTTATGAAGGACAAGTCTTTCCTTCCCTGGATCTCGCGTGAGATCAAGACGATGTTGCATAAGAGAAATAGACTATATAAGGCCCACGGGAAAAGTGAAAAATCCCCAACTAAGAGAAAAATATATTATTCCTAGACACAAAATTGAGAAAAAAAGATCAAAGAGTGTCACGAGGCCTATCTTGAAGGAATCCTAGGACTTGAAAATAAAGAAAATTCATCGACCGGCCATGTGGATAGCAAAATGCTTTTCCAGTACCTTAAAAACAATCGTACTTATCAACAAACCCCCTCTTAAGAAGAATTGCCAGCTTTGTAGTGACACCAAAGAGAAGGCTGATATCTTAAATCGGTGTTCACTCCCATGTCCACACTTTCATTACGAGAGCTTTCTCTCATGAAAGTGCAAGACCTAGGCGATGACAAGGTCATTCCCCAGACCGACCTGCCCGGTGGCCAAAGGAACTCTACCCCCTGTCTTGCTAGATATTTGCATTTCAGAAGTTAGCCTGTTAAAGCTTAAGCCTCAAATCCAAAAAGGCAGCATGCCCAGAGTAAGATCAAACCTGTCGTATTGCAGGAAATGAGAAAAGAACTGGTTCCTATGCTTAAGGTCAAAACAGAACGCTCCTTAGAATCTGGTAAAACAGTGAAAGTCAGCTACCAAATTATCGGCCAATGTCTATTACATGCATCTTGTGTAAGGTGACTGAACATATCATTGAACACTTGAACTCAAATGGACTCATGTGACCTACAGCATGGCCTTCGGAAGAGGCGCTCATGTGTCAGGGCAAGCAGACAGATATTATCCTGTGGGACTTGTCCAATGCCCTCGACAAGGTAGAACATTCGAATCTCCTCCTGAAACTACATTGATGTGGAATTAGAAGTACTACGTTACGATGTGTTCAAGCCTTTCTCAGTAACCGATGGCAGAAGGTTGTCATAGAGGGCGAGGAGTCGGGTTCGGTCACGGTAACCTCTGGAGTACCTCAGGACTCGATTCTGGGCCCCATCCGGTTTCTTGCTTTCATTAATGACCTTCCACAGGACAAAGTCTCACAGGTTCGGATGACACAGCTGTATACCTGACTCTTGAAGACAGGGGTGACAGTGAGACATTACAAAGAGACCTTGACAAACCGCAGGCTTGGGAAAGTAAATGGGATATGGAGTTTAACCCCTCCAAGTGACAGGTCACAAAGGTGACATCAGTCAGGACCATACTAGACACTCGGTATACACTTCGCGGACAGGTCCTGGAGGTTGTCAGTCAGTGTCAGGTACTTAGGGTGGCTATCTCCAGTAACCTCAGCTGGAACATGCATGTGGACCGGGATGCAACCAATGCAAATAAGTCACTAGGATTTATAAGATGCAACATTAAAACTAAGCCCCCTAAAATTTGAGAAATGGTATACCAGACCCTTGTTCGTCCCCAGCTGAAATATGTGGTACAGACCCGCAAAGTAGAAATTGTACAGAGAAGAGCAGCCGGCTGGACCCATGACAACTGGTGTCTCTTCATTGGAGCACCAGTTGGACTGGCAAACCCTAGAACAAAGACGATCAGTGGTCTGTCTCTGTCTCTTCTACAAAATTGTCTATGGCTTCGTCGCCGTGCCACTCTCCCATTGGTAGGCCTTCCAGATGGAAGTCGATGAACTATCGACAACTCCACGCTGGTGATGATAACTACTTGTTTCTCCTGGCCATTGTCCAGTGGAATGTTCTTCCAGAATATGTTTTTGTTTCCAGGTCCTGAATCATTCAAGACCGCAGCGGGAGGGCTCCATCATCCCAAGAAAGATTTGCATGTTGTAGCCAGATTTTATGTTTATACCCTTCCCCATTTCCCATTTTATATACTGATCAGTCATATAGTTGTTTTTATTCTACCCTCATTTCGATCTTGTTTTTAACCTGTCATCTTGTAATAGTCTAACTGTCACCGTTTATTTTAAATCTTTTTCTTATTTATAGCCCGACGCGTAGTCATCCTGTCAAAATGCTCGCAATTAGGGGCGTCGGTAGTACCTTCGTAGGAAGGCGTTCTTATATCAAAAAGGTGACTATGAAACTATACGTAAGGATGCCCTAACACTTGCAAAGGAGAAATACTTTAATGGTAATTCCGACGATCGGTCTGTCCACGAGAACTTCTGTCCACGAGAACTTTAATTTGATCGCTTCTTTCATTCAACCTACGTCCGAAAATCATATCCCCTTCAAAACTAACAGGTCTGTATTTTCGATTCACTGTATCACGCCAGAGATAAAAGAACGATTCGGAGAAAGAATAAGATTCATGCTGAGGCAAAAAGTTGGGAAGTGGTAAACTCCGGGAGCAGCAGGGAGGGTGAACGGACTTTTTGCTTCAGCCATAAAACCCCATTCAACCCATTAAACTTCCCACCTCATTTTGACCAAAAAAAACAACAACTTATTTTGGAAAATTAACCCCCCCCCCCAAACCCAAACATGATTTTTTATTTGCCAAATTAAGCCTCCCAACCATACAAGAATTTCACCCCAACTGGCTGCGACATACCAATGGCGGGAAAAAAAAACAGAGCCCCAGGGGAAGGCCCACAACCCTCGCCGGCCCGTGGCTCTGGCGGTTTCCGAGACAAAATTTCCATTTAGGGATATCGATGTATGTAGTATACCTATCTAATAATGAAGGGATACGACAATTGTGGGGGTTGCATGTAGGCAGGTCTACCACCTGTGGGAAGAGTTGCTGCATGGTGTACTGCAAGATTCATTTAGCCAAAATTCGCAAAGGTAAGAAAATCCCCATTCCCTGTAGAAAATGTGGGAAAGGTGTTCAAAGCGAAATAGTAATCTGTCGGGCCTGTGGACGGGATAAAATACGCGGCCGTTACATGGCCTTGGAGAAGAAAGCCAGGATACAATTCGATCTGGTAATGTGCGAGCTCCTTGACCTTCGAATTTCCATTTAAAGATATTTGTGTAAATAGTATACCCGTTTAACGACATGGATGAATTGATCAATGAGAATTTTGCAGAAATGCCCGACCCTGTCCCACAGGGTCAACAATTTCCCGACCTGGACAGTCAGGTCCATCACCCGGTGGGGCTTCCAGACGATCAGTGGGTCAAGATTCTCAACGACGCCAAATATGAGTTCGAAGTCGACGTTACTGCTGTGGTCTTCTCTACATGGGGGAAGCGGGAATAAGACCCATTTGGTATCGGTGATGTCGAATTTGTTGACGGTGTTCGTGCCAGAGCGGCTCGACTGGCTTTTGATGCCAGCATGATAGACGAGAGGGCGGCAAGGTTGCTTGATAACCTTCCGGAGGGTGGATTTCTATTGAAACTCAAGTTTCTTCGCGAACAATGAGGTAGTTGGTTCTTAGAAGACAAATTTGACCCAGTTTGCGAGGAGAGAAGGAATGGGACAGGCCGTCGTTGAGATTTCACGGGACACTCGGTCTGGTGTGTTGACTGGAATTGACGAGGTATTCTACCAAAACGCCTATCCCGAAACCGCTGTCGTCTACGGCATCTACCCCATCAGAGACCCGGAACCTGCCAACCTCGCCCCACTAAGAGATGGTGACCTCAACTGTGTGGCCCAGAGAGTTGTGGAGCATTTTGAAGGCGCCCTGTGGGGTCAGGGTTTGACACCGACCCGCTGCCGGAGAATACAGGAATGGGAAGAGAGGATCCGTGAAACTGGAGCCTCGGTTGTAGATGTGTCCAACCTACAGAAAATTCTTAAGCGGGCAATCATCCTGAGGGACAATGCTGGGGAGGATTATTTCAACAGTGGCAAATATGGTAGAGGTGGGAATGGTGGTAATAGATCCATGGAACGCATCTGCCACAACGGCCACGCTTGGTCCAAAGACCTCCACTTCCCCCAGAGTAAAGAGGTTCACATCTACGAGGGCGACGTCTGGCAGGCTATTCGGGAAGCAACCCGTGGGGAGCCGATTGCGGTTTGGCTCCTGGGCGGACACCCAACCCACCGGATGGTCCGTGTAGCCATCAATGACACTCTCCCCGAAGACATTGGCACAGGCTTCGCCGAGATCCAAGAATGCGAGTTTGATGCAACCTGCCATCCTGTCATACCTGCCTGGTTCAGGAAGCATTCCGCCTCCGAAAGCGGTTGTTGGGGCCCGACACAGCTCCTTGCCTTTCTCATAGAGTCTGGCTTGCTGAAGAGCCTCAAGGTTCGGGAAGCCACCATCGCCTTTAAGAATCAAACCGATGTGTGGCTCCCAGAAGACCGTGACCAAGGCTGCAGTTATCGGCAAGTTCACCCTGGGCGCCAAAGCTGCCAATGGAGCTGGCGGCAAAAGACTGACACGAAGGCTTGTGACTGACCAGGGAGAACTCGACTTCCTCGTGCGAGACCCCGCCAAACCCGTACCCTGGTTGGAGCTCCCGAAAAGTGTCCTCTAGGCAATATTCTCACGTATTATGATGGCTCCCAACCACAGTACGCTCACCTGAGGGCGAGCATGCTGGCCTACGCCCACATCAACCTAATCTCCATGCTTTCAAGGTTTAAACCCGATGAGGTTGTCCGAGTGGCTACCGATTCTATCTATGTCCGGAAAGCGGCACTCTATAAACTAGATGGGGTTGAGGCTTTTAAACCTCATGAAATCCACCCAAAAGGATATTGTAGTATCTGTTTCACTCGCCACGAGGAGACACCGATGCCACCTAGAGACGTGATTGCCCCAGCTCAGTGGCGTGACAAGGGTGAACAAACTCTACATGCCATTGTGGCACGCGGTCTTCGCTCCCGACCCTGAATATATAGCAAACATCAAAGACCTGCCCGATTCGTCGGCGCCACTTTATGACGATCCCCTGACCCGACACCAGCTGAGTTACCTAAACGGTGGTGGAGGTAGCGACAAGACCACCCGAGCGATCGAGCTCTTCCGCGACAAGAACCTCCTCGTATTCACCCCAACCCATCGCCTGGCCAAAGAGATGCGGTCCAGGGGCGTCCAGGCCCATACATATCACAGCTTCCTCCGCTGGAGTGACCAGACAGACTGACCACCCGAAAGGATGGGACAGAAGTTCATTCCCCGCGTGATAATCTGGGACGAGATCTGCACAGTGCCCCGCCCCACTCTGGAAACCTTCCTCGACTGGCTCGATGGTCGGGGCGTCCAGGTCATCTGCTGTGGCGACCAGCAGCAGCCACCCCAGATCGCCGAAGAAATGCCGCACAACTGGCTGCAGCGGAGAGCCGATTACTACGAAGTGGTCGTGACCGACAACAGGGCAAAAGAACCGGCTCTGAAAGCTCTTAAAAAGGAGATCTGTCCCCAACTAGACCGAGTACAGTGTCGGGCTATGAGACAAGCGCTACCGGCCTGCCTTGGATGGGACAGATTCGTGGAAGCGTGGAAGCCGGGGGACTTGATCCTGACCTCGAGGCAGAAGGTTTGCGACCGGGCCCAGATGCGGCTGTTCGAGAGTCATGAGAAGCATTTCCCCGACCTCCCCGTTCCTCTGCTATATCGTCCCAAGGATACTCGGTGGCAAAACATAATGGTCATCATCCCTGGGCCCTTGGTGCTGGATGGTGAGCGAGACCAGCAGGAGCTCGTTCTGAACAACGTTGTCGAGGTTTCCTTGCAAACCGCCCGCGAGGTCCTCGACGGCATATGGGGTCAGGACTGGGCTCTTGGCTATGCCATCACAGTCCATTCAAGCCAAGGTCTCACCATCGCAGACCCCCAAAAAGTCTGGATTATCGATGACTTCCTGCAGCGGTCCAATCTCGCATATTTGGCAGTGTCAAGGGTGGAGTACATGCACCCGCTCGAAAGGGTAGTCTGTCTCTCAGAGGAGGGTTCTGAGGGGCCACCCATACTCACCGAGCAACATAATGCGGCGCAAGGTTATTGCGTAAAAGCTTGTGGCCCACAAGCGACAGGACCAAGCCAAGGGGCTCAGGTATAGCCTGAAGGTTGATCACATCCTAGCACTGAAGGAGGCACAGAACAATCAATGCGCCGCGTGCGATATTAAGCTCCTATGGGCTTACCAACCAAAGGACACCCAGCAGTTCAGTGTTGACCGGCTGGACAATACCCAAGGCCACACCCGTGACAATGTTCGCCTGACGTGTGGAGTGCAACCGAAAAAGAGGTTACGCGGTCCTCAGCGCTAGAGAACCCCATCCGGAGGAAGCTGAGTGTCGGGAGGCACAACAAGAAAATTCTTCGCGCACAAAACCGCGCTGATGTCCATCTTGCAAGTAATACACCACGGGCTCGTCGGGCTTGGTCAGTGTGCGCCCGAGCCGGTGCACATCCAAGGACCATATGGGATCAGTCGCTCGCCGGCGCCTCCTTTAAGCTCGCAGGGCTGGTACAAATAGCGAACGCCGACGCCGGAGGGGATCTTTGTCTCCTCGAGACCAACAGGACGATCAGGAACTACAGAGGAGGGTTTCTGTGTCACTGATCGCACCCTTATGGCCTCAGAGGGCTTTTTGCCGGTCAGTCGGGTGACCTCGCCATTCAAGGCTGCCAAAACGGCAGGCAACTTTTTCACCCAATCTGTAGACCGCTGACTAGGCTGCACCATCCCCTGAGCGTACTGGTGCCCAAAGAGCCGCTCAGCCAAGGTACGATTGAAGCGCTCAACAATGCCCTGGTCCCGATGGATATCAACCCGACCGCGCCGAACCAGGACAGAGTGCTTTGCCAACAGCTGGCTGACAGAGCCCATGAACTCACGGCCGGGGGCAACCTGGAGCAATTTGGGTCACTTCAACTGGCCCCGTTTGTAAATCCGAGCCTGGCTATCGGCGACCTCTGCCGCAGTCTTGTTGATCAGGGGATCAGCTTCCTTGTAACAGCTGGCGACGTCAACAACCGTGAGAGCGTATCGAAGGTTATCTGCCCAACTCGGTCGTGTGGCAGAAAGAGTAGATCCGCCTGGTGTACTTTGTTCGGTGTGGCGATGTCGAATTTTGGCCGTGGCATGTGCCGTGGGGTAGGAAGGTAGATCTGCCAGATAGCCTGTCTTTTGAGCCAGTCCTTAGCCCGCTACTCACTCACCTTGGCTGCAAACGCCAGCTTCACAATGGCAGCGAGCCCCTTCCAGTAGCCCTTTGGGCTATAATATATGGCAGAGAGCTTACTGTCGGTCATTGCTACTAATGTTTTCCAACAGCCTGATAAGTCTCCAAAAAGAAAGAAAAACTAAAACTCACCTCACTACTTAATTAATCAAAGATTACTTGGCGAGTTTGTAGGCCACAAAGCCGGTAGCAGCCATCCCCGGCATGATGAAGGCAATTTCGCGTTCTTTCTGGTCGTCACTCGGTTGGTAAAAGTCGGAGAGCTGGGGCTCGGGCCCCAGGTCAGCAAGACTGACATTTTTCCCGGTGACCTGCGCATACAGGCGCATCGCGTCATCGACGTCTTTGAAGGTTCGAACAGCGTGACCCTGGCGGCGGAGTTCCTCAGTGATGAAATCAATACGCTGGGTCCGTTTTCGAGACCATTCTACCTGTGCAGCCTGTAACTGTTCGACTGCTTTATCGTGACGCTTGTGCTCTTCGTCGACGCCAGAGCTCTTCAAGCTGGAGAACAAGTAGTTCGATCCCAAGAACGCCAGGGCGTTCACCAGGGCACCGAAAACGAGCATAGCAATACTTGCCATTTTACCGTCACTTCGTGACAATTACTTCATGATATCAGCAGGTATAATCCCCTGTTTAATTAGCATGTCTTTGGTTACCATGGCGAGAGTGACGTCAACTTTGGTCATACCCACATCACGGGGTTTGAAGTCTAGCTTCGGGAGGCTACCCCCATCGCCATCTTGCCAAGCCGGGCGTATCCCACAGCGATGCCACAGACGACTGCGCTATGGTAGAGCGCGTTGACAAGCATTTTACCATCAGTTGCCGGGGTTGCCATGGTTGTTGTTATTGCTGCGCAATAGTTACGCAACGGGCTTCACTCCATATAGAATGGATCTGGCCCGGGGTTTATCCTGTTGCGCAGCAACATGCGCAGATAACTTCCTATTCGACTTGTCTTTGTTGCTTTGCAACATGCTGTTGTTGCTTTGAGCAACATGTCGCCGCGATAGGCTCAAATGTTGCAGAGCAACTACAGCAATACCACCCGCAAGACAAACCCCGATGATCCATGGGGTCCAGGCTCTTTGTCCTTCTGGCAGAATACCGTGATGTTCCTGTTGTTGCTTTGCAACATGTTAAAGCAACATGTTGCTCTGTAACAACAACATCGTTAACAGCTCCATCGTTATTCGTGACATATTGTTTTTCTTTGGTTTCCTGAAGCTCCTTGAGCAGTCGTTCTTGCTTGGCCTTTCGAGCGGCGACGCCGGCACGACCGGCTGCAACCTTTTTCGGGTCTTTAGGCTTCGTCACTCTTTGCGTCACTGTCTCCGCTAGTGGCGTCGCAACTGCACCACGCTGAGTTGCAGCGTCAGGCTGTTGATCCTTCCCCATCATCGTATGATGCATCGTATTCTCCGCCATCATTGATGATGAATTGATGGAGCAGCAATGTTCAAATCTGGCATGCTTGAGAGTGATTAACGTTGCGGTGAGCGGAGCTAACCACGTGCCATAGCGGTGATAGAGTTCGCTGGCAGCGCCTTGAAGTGCGCTACCTTAGAAACGGATCGCTTTCAAGATCGCGAATGAGCCCTTGTTGGTCCGAGATAAGGATGAACATCCCGACCAGTTTCGCATACAACCCTAGAGCTGCGTTCGAAATCGTCTTTGACATGCCTGCCCCTAATCGGGCGGAATAACGGGCGTAGAGCCTCTCAACATCAGAGTCATCAGCTCCTCGACCTGGTCGACGGTTAGGGCCTTTCCGTGAGCCACAATTCCGTATTTCCTGGCCGACCCTCCTGCTACTGTTGCAGCGAGCCTTTCGCGGTATTCTTGCACCCTGTCATCTTTCCGTGGCTCTGCTTGTCGATTTGCTTATCGCTTTGCAACATGCGCCAGTTGTGTGCCTCGCACCGCCGGGTCGTCAAGCATCTGGTCTATCAGCTCGTCACAGTTCATTCCTATCGTGGATAGGAAACAAGGGCGGACCTGTCAAAAATGGAGTCGCAGGCATGCGCATACATACGCGGCGGACATCTGTAGCACATGCAGACCAAGTACAGTGATTACGGCCGCTACTGAGCATATCGTTGTTGTTGTTGCTACGCAATATTAATTACAATATCATGTAATGACAATATTATCAGCGGGTTGATTAGTCTTCAACAGAAGCTTAGCGTGTTTTGTCTCGGCTAGCTGCTGCCGCACCAACTCCCGTCCTCGTGCGGGAATCACGTCATTTTCACGCAGACAGTCTTCGAACGAGTCACGATCCTTGCAGTGGAACAAACAGACACAGCGCGTCTGCTCGCGCAAGTCTTTCAAGACGGAGTTGTACTTCTGCGTGAGGACACAGACAGACTGCCCCGCGTGGCGGCCCGAGAACGCCAGCTCTGACAGCATGTCTTTCTTCTTCGTCAAAGCCCTCTTAGCGCTGCAGTCGTCTATGATGTATAGGGTCGGCTCGTCCTAGAAAACCCGTTAAAACGCTCGCAAGTAATCGTGAAGCCGCTCACCGGGATTTAGAACGTAAATCTAAGGATCCGTCCAGATCCAGGGGCGCTGCTGATACGTCCTGTTGTACCGCATGGTGGGACACAGAACCACTACGTGCTGAAATAACCCTCGGTAGGGGCCTTCGAGCAGATCGAGGATAAAAACGGGTTTTCCGCATCCCCTCTGCCGGCTGATTGTCGCCGAATGGGCCGTGCGCGGTAGGAACTCAATGTATCTATCTTCCGGAGGAAGATTACTAAACCGCTGAGACGAACCGGCCATCTTTGATGTTAAGCTGGCTAGCCAGTCCCTTGCAGCCACGAGAAAAAGGGCCCCCACGCCGATGACCAAGGCCCATAAATTATCTGCGAGCCATGAAGCGGCCTTCCCTAGCGGGCTCAAGAGCCTATAGATGATGGACCCGATGATTTCGGGCAGGGCAGCCGCGGCCTTGCCGGCCATAATGGCCACGGCTCGCCCGAGGGACTGTAGGTGCTTTTTTACCCACTTCTTGAACCCGACCTCACCGGGTGGCTTGGGAGCCGGAGCCGGTAAACTCCCGCCGCCGGTGAGCGCAAGCACTATGTTCGAGATTGCCATCCCAACCGCTGTAAGGATGCTCACGATGGTAATTCCCTGCTCGCGAAAGAGGGTGCGAATGCGCTCAGCCGGCGTTGTCTTCATGAAGGAGCCGCCTGAATGTCTCACGGATTCTGTTAATCTGGGACAGGAGAGCCGCTCTGTTCGCAGATAGGGTTTCGAGCCTCGACTGTCTTTCGATTTCGATGTCAGAAAGCTCACTCTCGCGAGGTTTCTGATTCGGTACCGAATCTCCTGCTGCATCTCGGTGTCGTCCGTTTCCGTCAGTTTCCGCCGCTCCCTGGCCAAGTGTCTTTCAACTTGAGATTTTCCCTCGTCGACCTTTGACAGCTTCGCCAGGTTGTTCGCCAACTCATCTCGGGTTCGAGTCATAGCCTTTTCAAGCCCAGCAAGCTCTCTTTTGGCCTGGGTGACCCACGCGGTGTCGATAGGCTGATCACCAATTGTCTTCAATGCGGTCTCGACATCTCCTGTTGTTTGAATAACGTCGTGGGCTACGCCGTGGAGCTTTGTCATCTCGACGGATTCAATGTTTTTGGGAGGGTTTTCTCTGCTTTTTGGAGTGTATCCACAGCCTCTTAGTGGAGACGCGGCATATTCGATTTATATTAAGTGAGCCCCAGTGATTGCCGAATTGCATTTTCACCCATTGTTTCATATTTCGAGGCCAGTGTGGACAGAGCCAGAAACTGGAATCCTCCCTTTGTCGCAGTGAAAGGAATCTTTTTGTCGCCGGGGGTCCAATAGAGTGTTTTACCGTCGTAATCAATCCCAAACTGGTCATAGTCGATACTACCTTCGAGACGCAACCCCTTATAGGCACGGCTCACTTCTTTGTAGAAAGTATCGACCAGGCGCCTCTTCGGGTCAGAAAGTGCTGTCCGTCTTAACTCGCCTCGGAGGTTCTGAAGATTGTTCCCGGCCGCTAGTAGTCCTTGTTCGGCGTCTGGTGGTGGGTCCATAACAGCGCCTGGCAGGTTGAACGTGTCATCGTCGGCGTCATCATAAGGGTCGGGCCAGTCTTCGAACGTAGGGTTTTCAAAGTCAGCCATAATGTGTGTGCATTTGAAGGTTGTCGCGCATGTTAAAAACAGACTTTGTCGAGTGTCAACGAAGTTGACACCATGTCATCAAGCAAGTACGGACGAAAGCTTGACCCCTACCGATGCCTCCGCGAACCCCTTGGAGTGAAAGGGGTGAGGCAATCGGTGACGATAACTAACAAAGTAGAAGTAAAACAAAGATCAGGAATTGATACAATTAACTTACTCCATCCATAAAAGACACCAAAGGGAAAGAAATACAAACATTAAGCGACCAGACCATAATGGAAACCTAAACAAAGGAAGGCCATGTGGACAGTTACTTTCCCACAAAATGGCCATATGGCCATCCAAAATTAAAAGACACAAGTGATACACACAGTAAGTAACAAACAACAACATAAATAAATCGCCACAGAAGAGCCGCCTTGGAACGGTCAGTGGAAGATTTCCACTGGGGGGCTTAAATCGATTTTACGTGGCCACAATCCTCGCCCTTACTTCCGTCGCGATTTAGACAAATAATTTGTTCAGTCCGCATGAAGGCCTCCTAACTCATCAGTGCAACATCTCTGTGAACACAGAAATCAAAGAACCACAGAGGTGAGACAACGGTGAGGACTCGACAGCAAGAAACCACTGAAATGCTGGAGCAAAAGAAAACCAACAGTTAGACTCCGATGAGCCCGACCAGAGACAGAGCATCAGGCACCAACCAACATTATCTCTTTAATTTTCAATAAGCCTTTACGTTGGAGCCGTCATAGAATCTGAGGCCTGACCCACCGACGTGCAATTAAAGAGGGAAGCAAAGTTGCCAACCGTGATTGGGTTAACTACCATGCATGCAGTCTGTCGTATAATATCCATGTTGTACCCAATCTTTTTATATCGAAGAATGATTTTACGAAATTGGGTGCTGAAATCATTGCGGTTATATATTTTTCTGAATTTATATACTAAGTCACCATAAAATTCGGGTTCCGATAGACCTTGTTGCAGAAGAGATTTAAGTCCAATATTGAATTTTGAAATTAAATCAGAATGGCGTCTATAAAATTTTGAAAAGGCTTTGCGTAGCTTATGGTACCGATAACCCTGATTAAGAAGTTTAGCCGTTAATAATTTATTACGAGTGTTGAAGTCAGTTACATGACTACACACTCTAGCAAATCGAATTAATTGCGAAATATAAACGCCATAGGATGGCGCACGAGGAACATCACCATCCAAAAAAGGAAAATTTACAATCTCAAAATCAAAGTCATCGCGTTTATCATAAATTTTGCACGAAACAAATCCATCTACAATAGATAGATGTAAATCCAAAAACGGGGCCTCGGTATCAGAAGAATTTGCTTTATTTAACTGAAGTTCTAGGGGGTAAATCTGACTGATCAAACCATCAAAATAGGTATTATCAATATTTAATAAATCATCTAAATATCTAGAAGTAGAGCTAAAAGCTTCAATAATTTCAGATTGGTTATCAATGGAAAGCGACAAAATGAAGTCTCTTTCATAACAATACAAGAACAGATCAGCCACAAGAGGTGCGCAATTAGTACCCATCGGAATACCCACAATTTGTCTAAATAACTTAGTACCGAATCTAATATAAATATTGTCAAGTAGAAAGGTGAGGGCATCACACACCTTCTGACATGACCAAAGTGTATAATTCTTATGCTCTTTAGAAGTGAAAAATGCATTTCTGACATTACATGCAAGATAGAGAGAATCTTCTCTGTGAAAAGCCCATTCAATTAAATCATTAAGCTTTTCTTTTATAAGATTATGAGGAAGTGTAGTGTAAAGAGTGGAAAAATCGTAGGTAGACAGACTAGAAGCACGAAACTGTCTAGATTTCAATTTATTTAAAACCTCATTCGAATTTTTTATAGACCAAAACAGATTTCTTCCTGATCTTTCAAAGACTTTATCACAATATTTAATTACATGCGTTTTAATAGCAGTAAGACAGGAAGTTAATAATTTAGAAAGTTCAGTGGTAGTGCAAGAACTAGAATTTGCAATAAACCGTGCTTTGTAAGGTTTTTTATGAAGTTTTGGTAACCAGTATAGCGTAGGAAGCTTGTCTTGGCCTTCGTTAACACACACAGCAAACTTGGTGGCTGAAAGACAAACATGTTTATCTACTATAGCTCTCTCTTCAGCCAAAGGCTGAAGTTCATAGGCCTTAGTACCACCAAGCTCCTGCTTAAGCGTGTTAACATAGTGGAGCCGTCACACAACGACGACGTTGTTAGCGGCCTTGTCTGCAGGGGCCAAAACAAACTTCTTATGAAATTCTTGAATACCTAGTTTAAGATGACGTAAAGACGTCTTGGGCTTAGGAGGTAATAAGTTAGTATTTTGAGAATAGAAAGAAATGCGTTTATTCACTAGTCTTAAAATGCTAAGTTTCCAGTCCTTTAGGGCTTTATACTCAACATACTCTCGCTTACACCATCGATTACCGAATTCATTCAAGGAAGCAGCGATTTCATCTCTACATTTACTGAAATCAATTTTAGAAGGAAACCGATATTTCGGTCCTTTAGAAATTATATTCCTTATCCTAGAATCAGGAATAATTTTCAAATTGCCAGTAATTACATGACCAGCAGCAGGATAGCAATACTTTGAGTTTTTACAATCACATGAATCAGAAGTATTAGTATCAATATCAAGATCTGAAACAAGTTTATTGAAATTAAAAATGATAGATCTAACAGGTTTGTTATATTTATAGCAAATTATAGGTGTTTCAGTATTTTGAAAATAAGCAGGAATGGAAGAAAGCACCGATCTCTCACGGAAGATACTGGGCAAATCTATAAAATCCATACCCTTATTAATGAAGGATATTTTGAAGAAATGACGTTTATGATTAATTTCAGAATCAATGTAAGGACGGAGAGTATGCTGAGTATAGCCTCTAGTTAAGAGAGCCGCATCATATAACTGATGAGAACTATCGTAGAATTTATTCGCCTCGGTGTCCAGAAGACGTAAAACAGAAACGGGTAATGAACTTAAAAAAGAAAGCATGGAGTGGCGTCCATGATTTAATAATATAATTGACAGTCACTTCAGTCTAGTATTGTTTCGTTTAAACGCACGTGATTTACGTTTAAAGTTACCGTTTTTCCTGGTGCCGTGAGATCTAGTTCTGCGTTTTCGACATTCCAGAAGTGAGAAAATATCAAAGTCCGGCATTCTGGAAATATTACCCTCATGATAAATGTTGTCATTAAATCCCAGTGGAAAAGGGGTCTGTAAAAATTTAATCCATTTCAGTTCAGCTTCATGTCTTTTGATTATTTTGAATCTAGATGTAGAATTTGCATCGTAATAAAGTTTTTCCACTGGTTGTATAATAATGTTATTTACAGAATGACCTGTACGTCGAAAGTGACGGTACAAGAAAGTGTCAGTTTTCTTAGGCTTACTCATTCTACGATAATGCTCGTTCAATCTAGTTTTAAGCATGCGGTTAGTTTGACCGACGTACTGCATATTACAGTTTGCAGCACGTCAAGTAATTAGATAAATTAAATCTGTAGACTGTCATGTCAAATCAGACATGTTAACTACAGAGAAGCGTCTACCGTTTACAGATGAAGTAACGGTAGACGCAGTGCTTAAATGCGAACAACATCTGCACCTCTTGGCATTGCACTTAGAAATACTAGGATACATTCCACTTCTTTTCCACGGATTAGTATATTTTCGAAGGATGGGTGATTTGAGAGGAGATAGTCTTATACGAAGACTACTCCCAAAAACATTGGTATTGCCTGCTCCTTTGAGATTAACTGAAGTTACAGAAGACAAATTTAAGGGTCTAACCAATACCGAAGGCAACATAGTATTAAAGTTCTTAATAGAATGGGGAATCCGTACAGAAGAAGCAGAGTGTAACCTAAGGGGTGATATTGATATTTTAAATGTATTTGTAATACTCATTTTGGATAATAAGGTTGTGATACCGTCAAAACTAAAGCGATGTTCATACCGGTTATTAAATAAATAAAATTACTGAAGAAGATTCCTTCGAATAGAAGGAAGGTACAACAAAAGCCCACAAAACATCCTAGTCTCCTTAAAGTACAGGGATGTCAAACAAGCATTTGTTATACAACGAGGACCGAACATCGGTTTAATAATGACCTTCAACAGGTATCTAAAGGATGTCAATTGATGGAACAGTGAAAAGCAATTGCATAAGCAATCCCTGAGGATTGGAAAAATAAGAGCATTAAATGCATGTACGGGGAGACCTTTTACAGCCGCCACACGGCACAAACAAAACAGCCCTGATATGCAAAGTAGAAGTAAAACAAAGATCAGGAATTGATACAATTAACTTACTCCATCCATAAAAGACACCAAAGGGAAAGAAATACAAACATTAAGCGACCAGACCATAATGGAAACCTAAACAAAGGAAGGCCATGTGGACAGTTACTTTCCCACAAAATGGCCATATGGCCATCCAAAATTAAAAGACACAAGTGATACACACAGTAAGTAACAAACAACAACATAAATAAATCGCCACAGAAGAGCCGCCTTGGAACGGTCAGTGGAAGATTTCCACTGGGGGGCTTAAATCGATTTTACGTGGCCACAATCCTCGCCCTTACTTCCGTCGCGATTTAGACAAATAATTTGTTCAGTCCGCATGAAGGCCTCCTAACTCATCAGTGCAACATCTCTGTGAACACAGAAATCAAAGAACCACAGAGGTGAGACAACGGTGAGGACTCGACAGCAAGAAACCACTGAAATGCTGGAGCAAAAGAAAACCAACAGTTAGACTCCGATGAGCCCGACCAGAGACAGAGCATCAGGCACCAACCAACATTATCTCTTTAATTTTCAATAAGCCTTTACGTTGGAGCCGTCATAGAATCTGAGGCCTGACCCACCGGCGTGCAATTAAAGAGGGAAGCAAAGTTGCCAACCGTGATTGGGTTAACTACCATGCATGCAGTCTGTCGTATAATATCCATGTTGTACCCAATCTTTTTATATCGAAGAATGATTTTACGAAATTGGGTGCTGAAATCATTGCGGTTATATATTTTTCTGAATTTATATACTAAGTCACCATAAAATTCGGGTTCCGATAGACCTTGTTGCAGAAGAGATTTAAGTCCAATATTGAATTTTGAAATTAAATCAGAATGGCGTCTATAAAATTTTGAAAAGGCTTTGCGTAGCTTATGGTACCGATAACCCTGATTAAGAAGTTTAGCCGTTAATAATTTATTACGAGTGTTGAAGTCAGTTACATGACTACAACCCCAGCACGATCGGCCCGGACCAGCAGCTTCTGGTTCGATTCCCCAACCTCGGCCAACATGATGTCATCGTCCCGGGGACCGTGAGGTTTGCCTTCACGATCACGCTGCACGGCGAAGATGAAAATCGGACCTTGGTTCATAACTTTGGCCGCGCCCTCGTGAAAAAGACCGTCATTAAAATTCGGGGGAACGAGGTCCTCAGCATCGATGACAGTGACGTGTACCACTGCTACTGCGATCTCTGGAGGACGGCTTCAGAGAGGAAAAATGGCCAGTACCAAGGCATTGATACGTCGATTAACCGAAATACAACGAGGATCCG
Source organism: Lucinisca nassula (assembly GCA_963580285.1). Classification (NCBI taxonomy): domain Eukaryota; kingdom Metazoa; phylum Mollusca; class Bivalvia; order Lucinida; family Lucinidae; genus Lucinisca; species Lucinisca nassula. Next base: position 330,058 of record OY757013.1, on the reverse strand, counting down.
AATCAATGCTGGGACAAAGACGAGTCCGTTCTAGCGGACAAAGCCGTCACCGATGCTTTCGGCAATCGCTTCTACATCCCACTTGACTTCGGCTTGACTTTTGTGGGAAAGTAACTGTCCTTATGGCCTTCCTTTGTTTAGGTTACCAATATGGCCTGGTCGCTTCATGTTTGTTTTTCTTTCCCTTTGGTGTCTTTGATGGGTGGTTTAAGTTAATTGTAGCGATTCCTGATCTTTGTTTTACTTCTACTTTGACTTCGAGCTGCTCGAGAGCCACATGCCATTCTACCAGAGCGCGCTGGGCGACCGGCTCGAGTATGAGCTCACGTTCAATGACTACAACCATGTGATCCAGGCCACAGGCAGAGGCGCTTCTTTCGACATTGGAAACATCTGTCTTGAGTATGACATGGTCACTCTGCCAGAGCTGGCCCAAATGACCAACAACCAGTACAGAAGCCGCATTTCGATTCTGTATGACCGGATACTGCGGCACCGCAAAATCGGCAAAGACAAGAGCGACACCCTGTGGAATATCAATCTCAACGTGTCCGCCCGCATCATGAAGGGCATCCTGATGCTCTTTGAGAATGAGGGCGCGCAACAGCCCTTCGCTCGCGACACTGAGGCCTTCTATAGCCCGAAAATCGACAAGGTCGAGGTCACCATCGAGGGGATCCCCAACCAACTCTTCAGCCAAGGGATGCGCTCTTACCAGATGTTTGATGAAGCGAGGAAGCTCTTCCCAGCCGGCAGCAAGAGACACTCTTATGTTGCAACGGTCGAAAAAGACCTGGCCCTAGCCGACGTCAGCCTTGCAGAATACCTCACCAGCAAGTACGCGCTGTGGCTTGACCTCCCGACAAGCGACGACGGCCGACTCCACGGCTCCGGCAGACGGATAGAGAATGCCAGCGAAGGTGTGACCATCCAGATAACGAAACGAGACGAGGTGCCAGGCGCAGTGAACATCTACCTCTACGTCATCATGGATGCACAGCTTAACATCGAAGATGGCCGGTTCGTCTCAGCGGTTTATTAATCTTCCTCCGGATGATAGGTTAATTAATCAAAGATTAATTGAGTTCCTACAGCGCACGGCCCATTCGCCGACAATCAGCGGTCATATGGGATGCGGGAAAAAACGTTTTTATCCTCGATCTGCTCGAAGGTCCCTACCGGGGTTTATTTCAGCACGTAGTGGTTCTGTGTCCCACCATACGGTACAACAGGACGTATCAGCAGCGCCCCTAGATCTGGACGGATCCTGAGATTTACGTTCTAGACCCCGGTGAGCGCCTTCACGATTCCTTGCGAGCGTTTTAACGGGTGTTCCAGGGTTAACCGACCCTGTTCATCATAGACGACTGCAGCGCTAAGAGGGCTTTGACGAAGAAGAAAGACATGCTGTCAGAGCTGGCGTTCTCGGGCCGCCACGCGGAGCAGTCTGTCTGGGTCCTCACGCAGAAGTACAACTCCGTCTTGAAAGACTTGCGAGAGCAAAAGCGCTGTGTCTGTTTCTTCCACTGCAAGGATCGTGACTCGTTCGAAGACTGGCTGCGTGAACATGACGTGATCCCCCGCACGAGGATGGGAGTTGGTGCGGCAGCAGCTGGCTGAGACAAAACACGCTAAGCTTCTGTTGAAGACTGAAAAACCCGCTCATTATATTATCATTACATGATACACGATATTGTAATTAATTAATGATCATTACGTGATTAATGATTGCTAAGTAATCAGCTTAGCCTTGCGAAGTAGTTGCGAAGCTGTTGCGAAGCAACAACAAGAACGATGTGCTCAGTAGCGGCCGTAATCGCTGTACATGGCGCTGCTTGTTGCTGTCTTCTTTATCCTTTCTCGGGTGATCCAGATGTTTGCCTCGCATGTATGCGCACTCCCATTTTAGACAGGTCCGTCCTTGTTGCAAAAGAATGGATTGTGATTAGCTGATAGATCAGATGCTTGACGACCCCGCGGCGCCTGTTGCAGCGCGACAAACGCAACTGGCGCAGCAACAAGCAGAGCCACGGAAAGATGACAGGGTGCAAGAATGCCGTGAAAGGCTCGCTGCAACAGTAGCAGGAGGGTCGGCCAGGAAATACGGAATTGTTGCTCACGGAAAGGCCTTGACCGTCGACCAGGTCGAGGAGCTGAGTCACTCTGAGGTCAAGAGGCATTACTCTACGCCCGTTAATCCGCCCGATTAGGGGCAGACATGTCAAAGACGATTTCTAACGCGGCTCTCGGACTGTATGTGAGACTGGTCGGGATGTTCGTCCCGATCCCGGACCAACAAAGGTTTGTTCGCGATCTTGAAATCGATCAGTTTCTAGGTAGCGCACTTCAAGGCGCTGCCAGCGAACTCTATCACCGCTATGGCACGTGGTTAGCTCCGCTCACTGCAACGTTAATTACGCTCAAGCATATCAGAATTTGGACATTGCTGTCCCAGTTTCGGCTGTTGATCCAACATCGTATTCTCCGCCATCATTGTATGATAAATTGATGGGACAGCAATTTTCAAATCTGGTATGCTTGAGCGTTATAAACGTTGCGGTCGACGGTCAAGGCCTTTCCTCGAGCCACAATTCCGTATTTCCTGGCCGACCCTCCTGCTACTGTTGCAGCGAGCATTTCGCGGTATTCTTGCACCCTGTCATCTTTCCGTGGCTCTGCTTTTTGCTGCGCAAGTTGCGTTTGTTGCGCTGCAACAGGCGCCGCGGGGTCGTCAAGCATCTGGATTATCAGCTCGTCACAATCCGTTCTTTTGCAACAAGAGCGGACCTGTCTAAAATGGAGTGCGCATACATGCGCGGCAAACATCTGGATCATCCGAGAAAGGATAAAAAAGACAGCAACAAGCAGCGCCACATGCAGGCCATGTACAGCGATTACGGCCGCTACTGAGCACATCGTTCTTGTTGTTGCTTCGCAACAGCTTCGCAACTACTTCGCAACGGCTAAGCTGATTACGTAGTAATCATTAATCACGTAATGATCATTAATTAGTTACAATATCATGTATCATGTTATGATAATATAATCAGCGGGTTTATCAAAGTAGAAGTAAAACAAAGATCAGGAATTGATACTTCAACAGAAGCTTAGCGTGTTTTGTCTCAGCTAGCTGCTGCCGCACCAATTCCCGTCCTCTTGCGGGGGGTCACTCATGTTCACGCAGACAGTCTTCGAACGAGTCACGATCCTTGCAGTGGAACAAACAGACACAGCGCGTCTGCTCGCGCAAGTCTTTCAAGACGGAGTTGTACTTCTGCGTGATGACCAAAACAGACTGCTCCGCGTTGCGGCCCGAGATCGCCAGCTCTGACAGCATGTCTTTCTTCTTCGTCAAAGCCCTCTTAGTGCTGCAGTCGTCTATAATTTACAGGGTCAGCTCGCCCTGGAACACCCTGTAAAACGCTCGCAAGTAATCGTAAAGGCGCTCACCGGGGTCAAGAACGTAAATCTCAGGGTCCGTCCAGATCCAGGGGCGCTGCTGATACGTCCTGTTTTACCGCATGAAGGAACACAGAACCACTACGTGCGGAAATAAACCCTGGTAGGGGCCTTCGAGCAGATTGAGGATTAAAACGGGTTTCCGCATCTTGTCTGTCCGCTGATTGCCGCCGAATGGGCCGTGCGTGGTAGGAACTCAATCAATTTTTGATTAATTAACCTATCTTCAGGAGGAAGATTAATAAACCGCTGAGACGAACCGGCCATCTTCGATGTTAAGCTGTGCATCCATGATGACGTAGAGGTAGATGTTCAATGCGTCTGCCACCTCGGCTCTTTTCGTTATCTGGATGGTCACACCTACGCTGGCATTCTCTATCTGTCTGCCGGAGCCGTGGAGCCGGCCGTCGTCGCTTGTCGTGAGGTCAAGTCACAGCGCGTACTTGCTGGAGAGGTATTCCGCAAGGCTGACGTCGGCTAGGGCCAGGTCTTTTTCGACCGTTGCCACTTCAGGATGTCTCTTGCTGCCGGCTGGGAAGAGCTTCCTCGCTTCATCAAACATCTGGTAATAGCCCATCCCTTGGCTGAAGAGTTTGTTGGGGATCCCCCCGATGTTGACCGCGACCTTGTCGATTTTCGTGTTATAGAAGGCCTCAATGTCGCGAGTGAAGGGCTGTTGCGCGGCTTCATCCTCAAAGAGCATCAGGATGCCCTTCATGATGCGGGCGGGCACGTTGAGATTGATATTCCACAGGGTGTCGCTTTTGTCTTTGCCGATTTTGCGGTGCCGCAGTATCCGGTCATACAGAATCGAAATGCGGCTTCTGTACTGGTTGTTGGTCATTTGGGCCAGCTCTGGCAGAGTGACCATATCATACTCAAGACAGATGTTTCCAACGTCGAAAGAAGCGCCTCTGCCTGTGGCCTGGATCACATGGTTGTAGTCGTTGAACGTGAGCTCATACTCGAGCCGGTCGCCCAGCGCGCTCTGATAGAATGGCATGTGGCTCTCGAGCCGCTCGAAGTCAAGTGGGATGTAGAAGCGGTTGCCGAAACCATCGGCGACGGCTTTGTTCGCTAGAACGGACTCGTCTTTGTCTTCAGCATTGATTCGGATCCTCGTTGTATTTCGGTTATTCGAAGAATCAATACCTTGGTACTGGCCATTTTTCCTCTCTGAAGCCGTCATCCGGAGATCGCAGTAGCAGTGGTACACGTCACTGTCGTCGATGCTGAGGACCTCGTTCCTCCAAAATTTAATGACGGTCTTTTTCACGAGGGCGCGGCCAAGGTTCTGAACCAAGGTCCGATTTTCATCTTCACTGTGCAGCGTGATCGTGTAGGTCAACCTCACGGTCCCCGGGACGTTGACATCATGCTGGCCGATTTTGGGGAATCGAACCAGAAGCTGCGGGTTCGGGCCGATCGCGCTGGGGTTGTTAGTTATCGTCACCGATTGCCCCACCCTTTCACTCCGAGGGGTTCGCGGAGGCATCGGTAGGGGTCAAGCTTTCGTCCGTACTTGCTTGATGATATGGTGTCAACTTCGTTGACAACTTCGTTGACACTCGACAAAGTCTGTTTTAAACATGCGCGACAACCTTCAAATGCACACACATTATGGCTAACGTTGCAAAACCCCACGTTCGAAGACTGGCTCGATCCTTATGATGGCGCCGACGATGACACGTTCAACCTGCCAGACGCTGTTATGGACCCACCACCAGACGTCGAGCAAGGACTACGCGCGGCCGGGGACAATCTTCAGAACCTCCGAGGCGAGTTAAGACGGACAGCACTTTCTGACCAGAAGAGGCGCCTGGTCGATACTTTCTACAAAGAAGTGAGCCGTGCCTATAAGGGGTTACGCCTCGAAGGTAGTATCGACAATGACCAGTTTGGGATTGATGACGACGGTAAAACACTCTATTGGACCCCCGGCGAGAAAAAGATTCCTATCACTGCGACAAGGGGAGGATTCCAGTTTCTGGCTCTCTCTACACTGGCCTCGAAATATGGAACAGGGGTGTAAATTCAATATGGCAATCACTGGGGCTCACTGAATATAAATCGAATATGTCGCGTCTCCACAAAGAGGCTGTGGAAACACTCCAAAAAGAAGAGGAAACTGTCCCAAAAAACACTGAATCCGTCGAGATGACAGAGCTCCCCGGCATAGCCCACGACGTTATTTAAACAACAGGAGATGTCGATACCGCATTGAAGACAATTAATGATCAGCCTATCGACACCGCGTGGGTCACCCAGGCCAAAATAGAGCTTGTTGGGCTTGAAAAGGCTATGACTCGAACCCGAGATGAGTTAGCGAACAATCCGGCGAAGCTGTCAAAGGTCGACGAGGGAAAATCCAAATTGAAAAACACTTGGCCAGGGAGCGGCGGAAACTGACGGAAACGGACGACACCGAGATGCAGCAGGAGATTTGGGATCGGATCAGAAACCTCGAGAGTGAGCTTTCTGACATCGAAATCGAAATACAGTCGAGGCGCGAAGCCCTATCTGCGAACAGGGCGGCTCTCCGGTCCCAGGTTTACAGAATCCGTGAGACATTCAGGCGGCTCCTTCATGAAGACACAACGCTGGCTGAGCGCATTCGCACGCTCTTCCGCGAGCAGGGAATTACCATCGTGGGCATCCTTACAGCGGTTGGGATGGCAATCTAAACCCTAGTGCTTGCGCTCACCGGCGGCGGGAGTGTACCGGCTCCGGCTCCCAAGCCACCCGGTGATGGCGGGGTCAAGGAATAGGTAAAAAAGCACATAAGTCCCTCGGGCGTGCCCTGATCAATTTGGCCGGCAAGGCCGTGGCTGCCCTGCCCGGAATCAACGGGTCCACCATCTCTTGGCTCTTGAGCACGCTAGGGAAGGCCGCTTCATGGCTCGCAGATAATTTATGGGCCTTGGTCATCGGCATGGGGACCCTTCTTCTCGTGGCTGCAAGGGAATGGCTAGCCATGGACTGGCTAGCGAGACCGTGGAGTGATAAACCAAAGCGCCACTAAGCCAACCCCGATCCTTACGACTATGAGAGCTGATTTTTCTTCTCCGTGTTTCCAGTCTGCTGGCGCGACTACCAGAGCAACCGCGGCGGACGTAGGTAACCCTTCGGGTCTGTCACTCGGTGGCCCCATGTGATCGGTCCCGGCTAGTGAGGCAGTTTTCCCCTGGAATGTCCTATCACTGCCAGCACTGCTGCCTCGTTTATTCCTGGGTTGTAGCCGATGACCACGTCTGACTCGGCTATTTGGATTTGGTTGTTATAACATTGGACATTGCCTGGATGGAGTGCTCGTTGAGGCGCTCGACACCCGCTTGCGTGAAACCTTCTGATTTATCGAGAATGAACATCGTCCACGCCTTTGAAATATCCCGCTTTTGGTGTATGGCATCCTTCGGCTGGAAGAACGGCCCCTGTGCTTGATGCTCCATCCTTTGTTTACTCGATGGCTCCATATAACTCCCATATGAGCCGAGCCCTTGACACCCCTGGTCTAACTTCTGCCTCCAATCAGTGTCAGGTGAAACTGCGAACTCCTCGCGAAGCTGCCTGTAGGCCCTGGAGTCATACTGGTTATTGAACCATGAATTGGACTTGTCCCCAGGGATGGCGACTTTTAGCTTCTCAAGCAGATGTCTCATCGTATAATAGACATGAAAGCAATACAGGCTTGCAAGAAGGGGCTCCTCTACTTGGAGATGTCCTGGAATGAAACACCACATCCGGTGGTTGCGCATCAAACCGCAAATTCCAGCTGGCACTGCCACCAGCTCGAGGGTCGTGCTGCCAGGTGTCCCACGCCTTGTTTGCCATATTCTGTTCTGTTCTGTTAATCTTCTCCGCCAACAATGACGAACCCTGAATCTTCTCAGGTAAAATATCCAGCACCACAATATTTTAAAAATGTCTATCAGTTTTCCAGCTATAAAACATTCATTCATGAAGTCTCGTTCAAGACCGACCACCGCGAGATTTCAGTTTTAAGAATAAAAAAAATCTTAAAATATTAAAATTTTTCTCCAGGTATAAGAAGAGTTCAATAATAGTAGCTAATATATCAATTTCTGTCGTTAATAAAAAGTATCTCGACTTGTTTCCATAAAATTTTTCTAATTTTTCAAGATGGCGGCGGTCTGCCGCGTCACCTCGCGAACAAAGGATTCAAAGGTTTCGACCCTTTTTCCAGCCAATTCAGTCTATAATTTTCCTCCAAACACAATTACATCGTTTCATAAATGTTAAAATCAATGATGAAAGTCGATAAAAGTCACTAAAGTTCAGTAAAATTCAGTAAAATTCAATAAAATCATAAAACTTCGTCCCAGAGTAAAACCACGTCCGCCTTCACCAATCACCACCACCACCATATTGACGTCCCCGGTAAGCCGAGGGTTTTTAAATGATAATCATCGACCAGGCTGGACGCGGCCATCCCCAGGATGACGAAGGCATTCTTGCCGACTTTCCGGTCACTCAGGTGGTAAAAGTCCACGGTAAGCGGAGGGTTTTGATAATCGTCGTAGACGTTCGGGTACTTAGAAAGGAAGTGACTTCACTTATCGTCGACCACTATGACTAGGGCGAGCGCCCCTGTCGCTAACTCCTTATATTTAAAATGGCCACATGTCTGATATTTTGCCGAGCTATTAAACGTACACGCCTTTGTATCCATACCCATTTTGGTGTTGTTGTATTGTTCAAGTTAAAACTTTTATTATTATGTACACCACACTCACTGGCGTTCAAAATGATGTACCAATCAATTTTGCCAGTACCCTGTCTACGGGTGAGCTAGAGATTGCTCTCTGCGAGCTGACGTATTATCACTGGTGGTACAATATATGCACGGCGAAAAGGAACACTAAGGTCTCAAATAACAAGACTGAAAAAATAATACCTGACGGGTATTATAACGTCTGTGAGTTGAACGAAAAGATGTTTCGACGGTTGCGCGCCGAACTCACTCTAGATGAAACCTCTGGTCTCCTGCACTTGATAGTAAAGTCCGGAGAAGTCATAACAATGAATCGCGAATTAGCTAATCTCAGGCTTTTCCGACAATACTTTCAGAGGAGCTCGTCCCCCTACCTTTATCCGTGTCATTGACGACCTAAAAAAGAATGACGCTCCCTCCAGACTTTCACTGCAGAGAAGCCGCACAAGCTGGCCGTCCATCGTGAGGTCTACTTTCATCTTGCTGAATTAAGTACTTCAGACAATCTGCTTAACGGTCGCCCCTCTGCACTGCTTAGATCTATCCCCGTCGAGATTGAAAAGTGTGGATCTGGTAGAACTGAATCATTTCCTGTCTTACAGTACAAGAGGTTGTCGTCAGGGCCTATTTCACAGCTAACTATCTCACTTAGAGATACCAACGGGGTAATGTTACCATTCGAGTATATGAGCGCAACCCTACATATGAGGAATGGTTGACGCAAGCGGCCCCGGTGGGATCAGAAAATGCCCTGGCGTGGCTTTGGCTGACCTTGGTGATACTGATGGGTTCGGTAAGGACGGAAAAGAAGATCAATTGTATGTCTTCCAGCTCTCTGACGGGGTCTACAAAAGAAAAGAGGTCGCCCGAGCGGGGTCATTGACATTCGGTGATCTCAGCGACATAGATACCTCACATGCCATTCCAAAGCGGGTTCATACGCTGGCCTTCACTGGGAGCAAGTGGGTTGCTTTTGCGGACCCCGTTCAACTGGGTGGCTTATCGACATCAAGATAGCGTCTCCGTACGTCTTGACTGGAAAACAGCACAAAATCAGAAAAGTAGTAAATAGTGGCACTCGATTGTGTTCGTATATCCCCGGGACGAAGAATATTGTCGTTTCCGAAGATAACGTGCTGAAGACAAGCAACAACCGGCAGGGAATCCTGAAAATAGTCTACGAAGTCTCCCCAGCGGGACTCATTAGTATGGACTTACCAATACCATCAATCATCCTTGATCTTATTCTCGGAGATAGACCTGACGCTTTTGTTGATGTGTTACCCGGCTTCAAGCTCATATGGCCACAAACGCATGCTACTAAGGAGGTAGGGGTTCACATAGTCGCAAAAAAGGGGGCTACTCCTGAAGTGCAGTTCACTCTTGAAGGAATCCAACACCAAGCTGAATATCGTCATTTGGATATAAATAATATTTGTATAGGCCCAGTGTCTCTCAAAAGGCTACGACTGACGCCTGGTGCGCTCACAGCAGACCAAGCTATAGTCATTATTAGCCAGTAGTCTATTTAAAACCCACCCAGCTCGATGGTTGTACACGATGGGTCTCTACCCAGGACTTGAAACCGGAGATAATCACCGAAGAATGAGACTCTGGTCTCTGGTCGAGCTCATCGGAGTCTAACTGTTGGTTTTCTTTTGCTCCAGCATTTCAGTGGTTTCTTGCTGTCGAGTCCTCATCGTTGTCTCACCTCTGTGGTTCTTTGATTTTTGTGTTCACGGAGATGTTGCACTGATGAGTTAGGAGGCCTTCATGCGGACTAAACAAATTATTTGTCTAAATCGCGACGGAAGTAAGAGCGAGGATTGTGGCTACGTAAAATTGATTTAAGCCCCCCAGTGGAAATCTTCCACTGACCGTTTCAAGGCGGCTCTTCTGTGGCGATTTATTTATGTTGTTGTTTGTTACTTACTGTGTGTATCACTTGTGTCTTTTTATTTTGGATGGCCATATGGCCATTTTGTGGGAAAGTAATTAACTGTCCTTATGGCCTTCCTTTGTTTAGTTTTCCATTATGGTCTGGTCGCTTATTGTTTGTATTTCTTTCCCTTTAGTGTCTTTTATGGGTGGAGTAAGTTAATTGTATCAATTCCTGATCTTTGTTTTACTTCTACTTTTCGTAGCCTCGCTGTACAAGAAATACAGACGTGCGGCTAATGTTGTTGATGGGATTGATACTGCGCTTACTGCGACTAGCGTAGGGCTCGCTGCTTCTGGCGTCAGGCTCTTGTCAACTATCATCGCGGCGCCTGTCGCCCTTGGCCTTCAAGCCGGAGCGATTGTGTGTGGGTTGCTGGGCGTTGGCAGGAAATTTATTGGACACTCCAAACAAAAGCCAAAATACACGAGATTCGTATCTTGGCTGAGTCAAAACTGAACTCAATCACGGACCGAATTTCTATCGCGCTGAATGACGATAATATATCTTAAACAGAATTTCGCCTGATTCTGTGTGAAATTGACAAGTTCAATCAGATGAAATTCGTGGACGCCACAAACAGAGTCTTAGTTTATCAGAAGACGAAAAAAAGAAGTTGATGCGTTAATGACAACCCGTACGAAGCTGTTAGAAGAACTCAATCAACCTACGCCGAGTGACACTTGAATATTTCTTGCTGGTGAGCTTAAATGAGCGCAGGCTGGTCACGACCGGCGAGTACATATATCACACGCCGTCCTTTTTATTCTCGCGAATTAGCACATAAAAGCTTTCCCCATTAATCGTTGCTCGCCGGCCTGTTAACGAAATAACAAACCAATTTAAAACAAAACTAGCTAAGGTGCTAAAGAGATAATTAAAGATGTTTAACTTTGCAAAGAGCATGCGTTTTCACACCTCAACATCAATCGCATAAATTGTGTGATTAATGAGTCATATGAGCCACGCCAAATAAAAAATTAACTTTGCAAAGAGTATGTGTTTTCACACCTCATCATTAATCACACTAATTGTGTGATTAATGTGTCATGTGAGTCAAACCAAATAAAGAATGTGATTGATGATATTGATCAAAACAGGTAATACTTATCATGAATCCTAATCAACATTTCTATTCAAAGTACATGTTCTTCTCTCTCTCTCTCTCTCTCTCTCTCTCTCTCTCTCTCTCTCTCTCTCTCTCTCTCTCGATTGATTAACGGTATGGATAACAGGTAATATAATACACAATTTACATTGTTATTCAATATTCAGCATACATGTTCTTTGAACTATTCTCTCTCTCTCTGAGTTCATAAATATTTTATACAAAACGACTAGTGGGGTTGGGGGTGCGAAACGACTGGGTGCCAAAAAGGGAGGCGAAACGACTGGGGGACGACCAGGGGGAAAATTCTTCGGGGCGAAACGTCTTGTATATTACGTACATCGTCTGTGTCCCTTCTGGGGTTAAGGCAAAATGGAAAGGAGAATGGCTGGAATACTGTGAAAAAAATAAGATGACGGTCTCTCAAAAAAAGCAGAAGAGAGAGTAGGCTCATACTTTTTTATATAAAGGGCTAATGGGTGCTGCCAGCATTCCAACAGATGAGTTATTCCCCCAGATAGGCACTAGAAATCATCACTCACTTGCGTTTCAGACCCCCTCCTGCAAGAACTGACATCTACAAAGAATCATCCTTCCCTCGAACTATTAGAGATTAATGCCCTTACCGATTCCATCATTTCCACAGCTGTAGGTGCAGATGATAGTGTAGCTATGTTCATCTCTTTTTGGCAAGCCGCAAGAGCTTAAGACAAACTTCATTCCCATATCATAGATTTGTTATAAGCAATTACTGCTTTGAAACTGGAATACTTGGAAGATTAAAATGGGAATCTCTCAAGAAAAGAAGAAGAGACAGTAAAGGCTCATACTTTGATACAAAGGTCTAAAGGGTGCTGCCAGCATTCCATCTTGCCTTGTTACCCCAGCTAGGCACTGTTGAAATCACCATTCACAGGCGTTTCAGACCCCTACTGCATCTATAAAGAATTGTTCTTCCCTCGAACCGTTACTCTGAGTATAGATTGGAATGCCCTTTCCGATTCGATCATATCCACTGCTGAATGTGTAGAGGATAGTGTAGCTAAGCTTACCTCTTTGGTGACTTCCCATATCACAGGTCCTGGTGTATGAACAGTAACGTTAACAATTAGGATTCGGAGTACCCGAAGGAAAGTAAAAATACGAAATTTTCAAAAGGTAAAACTTGTATAACTTTTAGACGGAATTTACCTCAAAGCTCGATTAACAGAGCGAGCGACGGGAGGAAACTACCAGACAAAATTTAATTAGGAATCTCAAAACTAAAAGCCAATAATATTAAAACCAAGAACAATGAAGCCAAATTCAGTCAGGATAAAATAATTATTATTTTTAACGTGTCCAATACAATTTGACTGGCGCTCTACTGCAATCAGAATTACACCTTGTATTAGATTAGACGAAGAACCAGTCGGCGTATTGAATGTTACGCTAAAATGCATTGGATAATAACGTCTAATGCCAACCAATCAACGGGACTCATACATCAGATGATTGTGAAAAGCAGGAACAGTCGCCATTTTCCCCACGCTGGAGAATGGAGGTCGAAACTTGAGCCCGAAAATCGAGTATAACAGCGTACTGCAGTAAACAACGTTATATCTAATATTCTATTATGGAAGCGGTTAGAGCGTTTAACAATGAGGTATCAATACTTTTCACTCCTAAATGTAATATCATGAGTAAAATCTGATTTATTTTCTGGGCGTGCTGGCGCATGTGCTTGCATTATTTTGTCAGGTTTTGGGATATAGTTTTTTAAAAATCGTAAATATTTTCGGTATTTGTGTATTATTAAAACTTTCCACAATTTCATGTGAGTTCGTGTAACTGGCATGCAGGTCATGATTTTGTTGTCATATTGAATTAGTGGGTGGGGTATGCATTTTCTGCCTTTGCTTCAATGCATAATGTTTTGTTTGTTTGATTTGAGGTTTAACATCCCCGTCAACACTGTAAAGGTCATTTTGGAGACATTGCTTCCAATTTTGTGGGACTATCAGGTCCGGAACAACTTAAAATTGATCTACTGTAGTTCAATTCATCTAAAATAGACCAATCGATCTTCTAAAAGCAAGGATAAAATGATATATGTAAACATTGCAAAGCATCGACCATGTTTTGCAAAATGGCGAGTTCATCATTTTATTACTTCACAAAAAACGTGACGAAATTCGCTAATTACCCAAAATTCCATCGGGGAATTTTGCTGTAAAATTCCGAAAAATAAAATCTTCGGATCGGCAATTTTTGGCTCGGCGGCCCGGCCCGGCGCGGCCTTGGCTTTTATACCCGACCGTAAAATAGACGTTTTTAACACAGAAAACACTTCACTTTCGGGAATATTGCCCTTCCACTTACAAAACCATAAAAATGTGTGGTTTTGTCTTCGCTAAAATGTTGACACACATCGATTTTGTTGATTTCCGGATCTGGAAGCGAGGTCAAGCCGCTTACAGCATCAAAAAGCAGCATCTTTTCAGTTTTCTTCATCAACTACGGAGGACAAAATATGTCATAATCATCACGCATTTTCCATCATAGTGAACTTAATTGAAACTTATAAAAATGATAGTTGTAGCGTCTTATGTATGAATTCTTTTTGTTTTAATATTGTTTGGTCAGGTATAGGAGTCAAGGCCGGGCTGAGCCGCCGAGCCAAAAATGCCAACCCGGAGATTCTTTAGTTTCTCTTTTTCTCCTTTTATTGCTACTCGCACACATCTGAGCATTACAAGTAGGATTTCCTGGGTGATAACCAGTACTTTTTTAAGCAATGTGGATGAAGTGCCTTGCTCAAAGGCACAACACTTTAGTCACAGTGAGGCTCGAACACGCAAACCGTTGATCACAAATCCGATGCGCTACCGCTCCACCAAAGTTCCGCCACATGTTACAATTAACCCATTAATTGTAGTCAAATTAAGATTAAATTATGAAATTTCATTTTATATAACTGATAGTAATATAATCGCAGTACTTTGTCCGATTTTGTTTTATTACAGTGTTTCCAAAAGCCAAGGACTGGAATAATTAGTACTAACCTATTTTTTCTAAGTAACTCGTCAGTTTAAGGGGCTTTTAGGTCCTACGGTTATTTCCATTCGATAACTTTTATCATATATTCAAAGAAAAATAAAATATGTATATACCGCGTCGAGACTTACTGATTAAATTAAATTAGTGCTTTTTATTTGTTTCTATATTGCATTGATTTGAAACCTACATATGGTAAGTAGGAAAGTAGAAGAAGGCAATCGATACAATTATCTCACAACTCCCATCAGAGACACCAAAGGGAAAGAAACACAAACAAGAAATAACTAGACCCTAATGGGAACATCAATAAACGAAAGGAAGTGTCTCCTGACAACCGGTTGTCAGGAGCATTTTTGCTATATAAAATGCTCCTGACAACCGGTTGTCAGGAGCATTTTTGCTATCAAAAATGCTCCTGACAACCAGCAATATTTTTCCAATATAACCCTATAATATTAGTATTATTTTAGTTACCTTTTTAGTATTTCATGGTTCTTGATACATGTTTAATGCTTTTTTGTCATTTTTTTTAGTATTCAAATAAACTTAATTGAAGTTAATTCATGTAATTTTTATTCAGATTTCTTTAGGTCACCAAAGCCAAATTAGGCTCCGTGGGAGCTTATAGGATAGGCAGTTGTCCGTCGTTGTCTGAAATATGTCGTCAACTGGCGTCAACACTTTCAAATGACATCTTCTCTGAAGCCACTAAGCTGATTTTACCCAAATTTTATCTGTAGCATCCTTGGGCTGGGGGATTGAAAGTTTATGTTTTAAGCTCACCGTCACATAGAGACAAGTGAGCTTTTGGGATCACCTTTTGTCCGTTGTCCCTGCATCCATCCGTGTGTACACACACCTCCTCCTAAACCCCTGATCGGATTTTGACCAAACTTCACAGTAATGAGCCTTAGGTGGTGCCCTTTCAGAGTTGTTCAAATGGTTTCGGTACGTTGCACATCTAGGTCACAGGAACCAAAAATAGATTTTTTTCACCAAAAACTTAAAAAAAAATATTCTTCCCTGAAACCACAAGGCCCAGGTCTTTGGTATTTGGTATGAAGCTTCAACTAGTGGACCCAAGAATGTTCAAATTATAGTGCTGGGGCCAAAAAATGTCCCTGCCCTGGGGCCCTTTGGTTTTGCATGGGCTTATATAGGGAAAATCTTTAAAAATCTTCTTCTCTGAAACCGCAAGGCCTAGGTCTTTGATATTTGGTATGAAACTTCATCTTGTGGACCTCTACCAAGGTTGTTCAAATCATAGCCCTGGGGCCCAAAATGCCCCCCGCTCCTGGGCCCTTTGGTTTTACACAGACTTGTATATATATAGGGAAAATCTTGAAAAATCTTCTCTGAAACCACAAGGCCTAGGTCTTTGATATTTGTTGTGAAATTTCCTCCAGTGGATCTATATCAAGATTGTTCAAATTATAGCCCTGAGGCCAAAAATGCCCCCGCCCCAAGACCCTTTGGTTTTATGTTGAGTTATATAGGGACATCTTTAAAAACCTTCCTCCCTGAAATTGCAAGTCCCATGTCTTTGATATATGGAGCTTCATCTAGTGGACCTCTACCAAGATTGTTCAAATTATAGCCCTCGGGGGTCCACAAATGCCCCCACCCCGGGACCTTTTGGTTTTCATAGACTTATATAGAGATAATCTTTGAAAATCTTCTTCTCTGAAACCACAAGGCCCAGGTCTTTGATATTTGGTGTGAAGCTTCATCTAGTGGACCTCTATCAAGATTGTTTAAATTTAAACCCTGAGGCCAAAAATGCCCCGCCTCAGGGCCATTTGGTTTTACATAGGCTTATGTACGGAATATCTTTAAAAAAAATCTTCTCTGAAAATGCAACCCCCCAGGTCTTTGATATTTGGTGTGTAGCTTCATCTAGTAGACCTTTACCAAGATTGTTCAAATTATAGCCTTTGTTGATATTTGGTATGAAGCTTCACCTTTTTAGACTTCCCTCAACATTATAGCCATGGGGACAAGAACGGCCCTCCCTGGGACCCACTTGTTACTCTGTGGATAAGGTGAGCGATCCAGGGCCATCATGGCTCTCTTGTTTATGAAAATCGGCTCATTAGTTTGGTTGCTATGGCAACTTATAGATTCAATAGACTTATTATGCAAACTAGAGACCTTACAGACCCCTACCCCTAAACCATATTTATTCTTGTTCTTTATGATAAGACACATTCAGTAACACCAACCTAGGGGTCACCCAGGGCGTGCCTGGGCCATGCTGCACCCCTCAACTTCACCAAAGACCATATACCTGTTTAGAGTCCCGACCCTAAACCATATATATTCTTGTTCTTAATAATAAGACCCAATCAGTGACAGCAGCATGCCGCCCTTGGGGTGTCAGGGGCCATGTCCCACCCCTTAACTTCATTAAAAGCAATACATTTCAGAAACCGTTCAGATCCCCACCCCTTAACCATATATTTTCTCTAAAAGGGAATTGATGACATGTTTTTTTGCATAGCACTCAAGTGAAGTTGATCCTATATTTAGTTGGTATTTATTTTCAGTATTAAATAAAACATTAAATTCTGCAAGTACCATATGTTTTTTCTCTTTAATTTTCAATCCAGTTGTTATGTTAAAATACCAGAGAACACAAAAAAATATACTGAACAAAAGTGAAAACGCTACACTCATGTTTGAACACAAATATTGACCCCTAATTTTATTCCATTGAAACAAATTTTGATAACACATGATAATTTCATCTTTTGGCAATAACTTGCACTTAAGTTCATTTCTGTCAAAGCACACGTAGCCGTGGAACAAGTGTTGAAACAACTAAAGGGTCACAAAAATGACCATGCCAATTCAGTATCGAGTGTAACCTCCACCTGCCGCAATAAGAGCTTCACAACGGCGACGCATAGAACCAACCAAGTGTCTGACCAAGCAATAGGGAAGGCGTTGCCACTCAAAGGTTAAGGCTTGACGAAGTTCGTTCAACGTCCGTGGCTGTTGACGTCGTTGGCGCACGCGTCGACCTAACATGTCCCACAGATGTTCTATGGGCGACATGTCTGCAGAGAGTGCCGGCCAAGGAAGGACGTCGATATTCTGACGCTGTAAGAAGTCTGTACACACATGAGCGACGTGGGGTCAAGCGTTATCCTGTTGGAAAACTCCGCCGTGACGTCGAATAAAGGGAACAACGTGGCGTGTTAGAATTTCGTCACGGTATCTAACGCCTGTCAGCCTACCATCGACGAACACTAAATCAGTTTTGTGTCTAGCAGTAATCCCTGCCCATATCATGACGCTACCGCCACCGTAAGCATCACGACGTTCTACACACGCGTCGAGATAACGTTCACCCGTTCTGCGGTATACACGACGCCTTCCGTCGACTTCCTTCAGCATAAATCTGGATTCATCCGTGAATAGAACGCTGTTCCATTGATTTCGACGCCAACGTAGGTGATTTTGTGCCCAATTTAAGCGTCGTTGCCTGTGATTGGCAGTCAACGTTGGTCCTCTGAATGGACGCCTTGCTCTTAGTCCCACGGATCTTAATCGGTTTCTATTCGTTTGCGCGCTCACTCTTCGACGTCCAGGAAGTGACCGTGCTGTTACCGTGGCGAATTGAAAGCGTTCACGCGTATGTAAACGTCTAATATAGCGATCCTGACGTGGGGTCGTTGCTCGACGTTGACCGGGTCGGGGACGATCATCAGTTGATCCAGTTATGTTAAAACGAGCCTACAACCTTGCAATAGTCGTTCGATGAACTCCTAATCTTCGCGCAACGTCAGTTTGGTAATGTCCACTTTCAAGCATGCCAATTGCACGTTCTCTCTCATTTTTGGACAGCCGTGGCATTTTAGCCCTTAATCACAAAGTTAAGAAACTGTGTTTTTATAATCCTGAGTACATTCACAATAATGTCAATACCTTTATTCAATGTAAACTTTAGCGTACATGTACCTTCACGTGAATTTACTGTTTAGACATTATGCTTGGTCGACCGGTTATTTTACAACACTTGAAAACCATGTATAGTGCAACTTATAGACCGACGTTAGACAGGTTTTCTCCGATATAATATTTTGAAATAAAAAACAATTTTCGGCCATTTTGACAAAAAATAAAAGTGTAGCGTTTTCACTTTTGCTCAGTGTATTAAACATGTATCAAGAAACTAAAAATACTGTGTTAAGTAACCAAAATAATGCTAATATAGCAGGTTTTTATTGGAAAAATATTGCTGGTTGTCAGGAGCATTTTGGATAGCAAAATGCTCCTGACAACCGGTTGTCAGGAGCATTTTACATAGCAAAAATGCTCCTGACAACCGGTTGTCAGGAGACGCAGCCTAAACGAAACCCAAAAGGACAGTTACTTTCCCACAAAATGGCCAATTGGTTATCCAAAAAAAAAATATATAATCGATACACTTACTCAAATACAAACCATAACAAAAAATATACCGTGACAGAAGAACCTCATTTGAGCGGTCAATGAAAATAATTCCAATGTGTGTGTGTGTGTGTGTGGGGGGGGTAATTCGATTTAACACGACCGCAAGCAATCCTCGGCCTTTCTTCCGTCGCAATTCAGACAAACAATTTGTTTAGTCAACATGAATGGCTCCTAATTAAGAAGTGCAACATCTCCGAGTAGGGCGGAGGTACGCTTGTATCTGGTAGGAAGGACAAAGTACTTTTTAATACCTCAAATTGCTAATCACCCCAATCTGCATTTTTAAGGACTTTGGGCGAGACTCGTTTCACTCCAACCTTGCATCACATTATACTATCGTACTCTACACTGCCTAACAAGGATAACATAAGGCAGTTTGTGGTTTTGGTTATAGACACACACACTTGTGCGGTTCGGGGTGATTAAATTGCCGGTTTGGAGTACTGTACCTTAGCCCAATCTTTCTAGCTTATTTGAGCCAATAACCATTCTTCTGACCCTACCTTAGCCTACAGCATAACATACCCTACCCGCAAAACATTGGTACGAAAAAAATTCTGTCCAGTAGCCCCCACCTCCATCTGCTCATGATACTCCACTCCTGGTTCTACATAATGTTTTGATAACAGACAAGTCGTGTATATAAATAACCCAAACACTAATTAAACTCTTCTAAAACGGGCACACTTAAGATGGAAGGCCATGTTACCAGGATGGCTGAGGAACATTTGCCAAACAACATCTTTGGAGAATTAGAAATGGGCAAACACTCCCATGATGGTTAGAAGAAGAGTTACGTAGACACCCTCAAAATCATCCAAAAGGCACAAGGACTTCAACCTACCAACAGAGCCGTGGGAAGAAACTGCACAGACACAGGGCCTCATCACAATGGGTGCTAGAGAATGAGGCAAAGAAAATCAGATCAGCTGACAAAAATGCCCATTGCACAAAGCCAGAGCTGCCTTTGCCCAGCAAGCACAAAACAGCGGACCAACCTTGGACCGACACGACGTATCTTTGTCGGGTCAACGTCGATTCGGCGTTGACATGTATTGTGCCATTCCGACTTTGGCCAGACATATTGCTCGCAACAGACTGTTCAAAGCTAAAATTTGCCTCCTCAGCCATCTTAGAACACACAAACAGTAGCATTTCTTGCATTTGATTAAAATTGGTCACTGTCAGTTATTACAGACGAACTATTAATTACATTCTCAATAATATTGTCTAGTAACTGTTCATTTACCCCTATGACATGTATTGTCCACCGTACTTTCAGAGGCTGACTATTAAAAATAAGATTAGCAGCACCATAAGCGACCTAATTATCGTTCTTTGAATTGAAAATGGCAGCGTCCATGACAGGTTGTTGAAATCAGTGGCAAAATTGGGTATTTACCGTTAATTTATCTGGAAAATCTGATTTTTCCAATTATCACCCAATTTTAAATTTAAAAAAGACGTGTTTTGCAAAAAAATCCCTGTCGAAAATACAGTGTGACTGAAGAAATGGGATTACATGCACAAACCTAACAATTCTGCCAGAGACTCCACTTGCAATGTTTACATATGAGCATACTCAGTGTATTTATATCGTTTCATCAGTGCTTTTAGAAGATCGATTGGTCTATTTTAGATGAATTGAACTACAGTAGATCAATTTTAGGTTGTTCCGGACCTGACTATTACCCGACATTGAGATGAAATGACATCTCAAGCCCTGTCGCCCATTGAAACCAATAGGGTTTATTAGCATGGATGGTCCGCCTCGCACCGCGGTTCCTGGACAAGCTTAGATCCTCTAAGCGGTTTACCAGTATTAGTGTGCGGGCCGGATTCAGCTCTGCGTGGAAGCATCATTCACCTCATATATTTCTTCAAGCCCCTATAGGCAGGGGCTGCACTTCTTCAATAATGTGCAGGCTTTTTCAGCATGAAATTTCCTTTTTCCTTTCTTCAAATACTTCCTACGCCTTTGCAGGCATTTACGGCAGGTGTGCATTACATACACTCCAGACTGGAATACTTGGAAGATTTAAATTGGAATCTCTCAAGAAAAGGAGACTGGCCAAATGTGACCGACTCAGTATGAGAAGATAGATAGATTTGCAGGCTGAAAACCTATAAGAAGTTACTGGTGACGCGTCGAATGACATTCATACATCAGGACCTGTGATGTGGAAAGTGAGTCCCTCGCTCTAACCAAAGAGGCAAATTTAGCTACACAATCATCAGCACCTTCAGCTGTCGAAATAATCAAATCGGGAAGCAGGGCCTGACAAATCCAAAAATTTTCCACTTGCCCACCGGGCAAGTAAAATATTTTTGCACTTGCCCAGCTCAAAATCCTACTTGCCCAGGATTTTGGAACTCAAAGTGGGGCTTGATGCATGCGCGCGCGTGTGTGTGTGTGTGGGGGGGGGTAATGGTGACGATGATGACGACCAACATTCATAAATATAATCCAAGGTTTCTGTCAAGTTTCAAGCAAAACACTGTTGTTGTCACAGTCAATAGCGATACTTTTTCAAGTTCATTGCTGACATAATACCTTTTTAAGATAGTTATATTGACAAGCATGATAAACACGAGCTGCAGCCGATATAGATCAAATCAAAAACGGGCCTCCGTGGCCTAGTGGATAAGAGCGCTGACTCTTAGTCATTAGGTCTCTCACCGCCGTAGGTTCGAGCCTCGCTCGGGCCACGTGTGAGACGCCAAGTTCTGCAACGGAAGGTCAGGTGGTTTTTCTCCGGGTACTCCGGTTTTCGCCCACCTCTGATTAACGATCGGCTCGATATGAGTGAAATAATCTTGAAAGGGCCGTAAAACCCAAACCAAAAAAAAAAAAAAAAGATCAAATCAAAATATCAGAATTGTCAGGGTAGCGCAATAAAAGATTAAAAGAATGCAGTTTATTTAGCTTGCAATTTAATGATCCAACCACAAGACGAGGACACCCTCCATCCAAAACGAACCCAAACTTTCACACCCATCCTACAAGCAAGTTCAATGTGATCGTCGTCCACAATCCACAACTCCTATTTTTCTGCCTGCGATCGGTAAATGACGTCATCCGACCCCTGCAACCCCACACGTGTATAACGTCATTGTTTTTATTATAATGGGGCTTATCTCTTTCATAAAAAAATGTTTGGAACCGGTAAAAAAAAATTCTCGATAGCTAAACGGCTGTGGATAGAGGCGCGACTAATCCACGGTTACCAACATTAAAACATTCAACTTTTTCTGCCAGCGTCTGCTATTTGGCGCCAAAACATAACCATTCACGAGATAGTAAAATAGTCTGTATTTACTACCGTAAGATGTAGCAAATCGTCTTAGGCGCTATTAAATCATTTTCACATTGATTGTGAATTAAATTTTATGGCAGGGATAAACGCAAATTAGAGACATAACTTAATCTTATTTTCACACCTTGTCACGCTTATCGATAGTGCTGGTGGTACACACTACACCAGAAATGAAACACACGCACCGCCGGGCAATCATGTTTAATTGGTAATTATATGACAGGGATTAACAATAGTGTCATAATTGAACCGTTATAAAACATAGATGATTATGTCTCTGAATTGCCGACAAAGCGGGAATTATTATGATTTACTTACTGGTCTAGTTTTACCGTATTTAAAGACTCAAAAGACTGGCAGTTGTAGACGATTTTTTGCACTTGCCCGATCGGGCGTCGAAAGGTCAAAGTGCACCTGCCCGGCGCGATTTCGGACTTGTCCCGGGCGGCCGAGCAATGGATTTGTCAGCCCCTAGGAAGGGCATTCTAGGTTCTGGGGAAGTAAGACTTTATAAATGGGTGCGTTTACAAACAAGCCAATAACTGGAACGCACCTGCAATGACCGAAACGGACCTTTTTTCATCTCCCCCATTGATCTACTTAAAAGAAAAAATAAATTTTGGTGAATAAGTTCATAACTTGGACCATTTGGGATAGAGCCTTCATATTTGGCACGAAAGTTCCTTGTGTCAAGGGCTTCCCACCTTTGACCTTGAACTGTGACCAACTTTAAAAAAAATAATTACAATGCCCGGGGACACATTCATGTTGTTGAGAATCTAGTTAACCTTATTAGTCCAAAGCTGGGCTTCAAAAAATTACAAGAGAAAATAATTGTTGAATAAATACGTTATAAGTCAATCTCGCCGCAAGCATTTCTCTATGGAATAAATCCACCCCCCTCCCCCGCTGAATAATACCGCCCTATTCGAAATTTATGAAAGCTGGGAATCATCCGATCTTGGCGGCATTTTTTACCCAAAATTCTTTTGATGAGGGTGAGATAAGTTAGTTTTCTCCTTGTTGAAGTGTCTTTTTCATGATCCACATTTAATATCTGTAGGTGTGCATTAGCATGCCAACACTTGCGCTCGCGATGCTTTTGCACATATAAGACAGGTTGCTTGTGCATGGTGTGTTAGTAAAGAGAGGAAAAAAACGTAAGTATAAAAGAAAGGTGGGGTGAACTAAATGTGACAGAGTCATTTAGAGCACAGACTGATATATAAACAAGATAAAGACTAAATGAAATCTGGCAATATCTTTTGCGTCTTTGTTAAGAGGCAAATGACTGTGAGGGCTGCTCAAGACAGGGTTTTTCTGAGGCCTGATTTTTGGCTGGTAATGGACCCTTCTCCCAATCATAAAAAAGCGAATTTTCACAATTTTCAACTGAAAAGAATCTCCCAAAATGGAGGAGAATCCCAATTTTACACTTGCGAGAAACATGCGACAATAATTGCCACACAGGAAGAAGCCTTCCTTTCAAAAAGGAGTGACTGAGCTTTAGGTACCACCAACATCTCAGGGATTATTTTGGGCAGGGCCATGGGGCCATAGCCCCATCAGTTTTGAAAATGGCCCCTTGTTTTGGAAAGCAGGGGCCATTTTTACATGGGGAGAGATAGGGAGTAGCCATTCGGTAGCTAGTTCTTTCTGCTTTTTAGTCAAAATGGCCCCATCAGCATTTTCACCAGAATTATCCCTGCATGATCTAAGGTCATACGAGACGGGACCTCAGAGTTCTCACTAGGATTTTGAAAACAGGATTCCAGGAATCCTGCCTTGTAAAAAGTTGGATTCACAGGTAAAACGTTGGGAGTTCTGATCTTGATTGCGCATAGAACATATACAAAAATGTCTTATTATGAATAACTGACGTGTAGATTGTGGATGCTGGTTAGAACTATTTTACTGATGTGTCTAAGAAGCAGCCACAGTCTGGTGTTATGTAGAAATATTAGGAAAATAATGTATACCTCAGTAACACCCCCCCCCACCCTACCCTCCCCCAAAAAAAACATGCCGTTGCTCCGATACATTCTCACACTTCTAGCCAAATAATGTCACATCATAAAAATCATGTTGTGTTAGGATAACAGCAGATATAATGTAAACCCAGATCAGACTTTCAGCATTCTATACTGCCATGTTTGTGCTTTCGAATTCTGACGTACATGTGCGTGACACTAGCTCATAATTTTGTGAACAAATACGTAGGGGAAGCATCCTAACTAAGTCTGACTGCCTGTAATTGTTAAAATGATGGCATTTTGAGGAATTACACACATTTATGTCACCAGTAAACGTCGAAACACTTTGAGAGATAAAAAGTACGATCGTGTAGTCGCAAAAATACGTGGCATTGGTAATTCGTCAATTATATCGTCTTCACGTAACCCTGGTTTACCTAAATGTGATATTTTATTGACTAATGTTAATCCCTTGATGGTTCATACTTACATCAATCCGTAAACTAATTAATTGTAATTCCTAATGACACAGGGATTAGCGCGGCAAGATTAAAAAGGTACAATCATTTTTAACACGTGCCGCAAACCGACCACTTGCAAAAATACCTGTCAATATGTGGTACGTTTGCTTTCAACACAAAATGAGGTGCAATATTTGATCTTTTACTGGTATTGCATAAGCGGCCTAAATCAGCTTCTGATTTTACCGCTTCTGTAATTTTGGACGTGTGTTGCAATAAAAACATGCATACGTAAGAATCATCGATAGTGAATTTTCGCGTACAGCGACAAGAAGTTTGCGTAAAATATGCAGAATCCTGCGTTTCCGAGAGCTCTGGACCTCGGTTTAAAGACTCATCCGAAAGTCTGGAGAAGCCCAGGATCAATCCTACGATCCCTGGTTTCAATAAGGAAAAGTTGTTCTTTGTCGATAGTTTTGGTTTCGCTGCGCATGCCGCCTGTGCAACTTTCGGAACAAGTTGTTTAGACTATTCACATACACTTTTTGAAGACAATTCACCAAAATGTTTGTTCAAAAAACCAATGAACCTGTGACCAATAATTATGATTGGTAATCAATGGTAATTTAGGTTATTATGGCTTGGTAGTGCATTGTGTTCAGGAATGGCAAATTGGCATATTTGTATGCCCATTTTTAACTCCTCTGTCACATAGTGAGTACTAGTGACATAGTAAGCTTTGTGGCTGCTCGAAATCTGTTGTGCGTCTGCCAACAATTTACGTAGAATACTGGGAATGGATTTTGAAATAATTTTATAGAAATGTTCCTTGGGTACCCTCTACCAAAATTGCATAAATGCAGGATTCAAATTTAGCGCTCACATACTGACAAAATGCGAGCCAATTTTAGAAAATATGACTTGAAAATTCCAAGACTTGATTTTCTCTGCGAGTCCCATTTTCTGTTCATTTTTACCTGGTGTAAACTGAAAGTAGAAATCCGGCACTTTATGTGCAATAACGGTCAAAACTGAAAGCTGGAATTACAATGTACAGTAAAAACGTTTAGTTTTATTATACCCCCGGCATACGAAGTATGCTATGGGGGTATATAGTTTTCGTCCGTCCGTCTTTCCGACTGTCCGTCCATCCGTTAACATTTTGGTTAAAGAAATTGGAGTCACTATTTTTCAACGTTTACAAGTTTCGTCGACCTGGAGAGGGTACCCATATTAACAGTTTCAACGAGGTCATTATAAAATTTGGGATATGCACACAGGATCGCACAGTCAGAATTGCCCTTGAGGACTGGTATACTTCAGTCACATATTTTCCGTGATGAATGGCCATTGTCTGCCCATGTCAGTGCTACCTGATGACGGCATTGCAAACAAATGTAATGTATAAATTTAGTATCACACGTAAACACTCACGCTGTGTATTGAACAGCTGATTGATTTTTGAAACGTCACTAACTTTTAAGCTCACCTAACCAAAGGTCATGGTGAGCTAGGGGTGTAACGATACACCTACCATACGATACGTATCGTGATACTTACCTCACGATACGATACGTATCGTACCGTGATACTTTTAATCAGACAGACAGACTGCAAAACCTGGAGTGTATGTAATTTACACTTGCGGTAATGGTCAAATGTGACCCAGGGATTTTCCTACCCTTCATAATTTGGGTCCAGGGGCTGTTGGGTTTTGGGAAAAACGACTCACTAATATTTAAAGTTGGGAATTTATATCAGTTGTAACTTTGTCAATTTAGGTTCAATTTTCATCAAAATGTAGCACAAAATCAGAAATTGGGCAATTTGTTGTAAAATTTGGGAATATCTGTCTCTAAATTGGGAAAAATAGGGACCGATTACCGGCCCTAAATTTGCACTAGGAAAATCCCTGTGACCAACGCAGTATCAGTAGATAGATAGATAGATAGATAGATAGATAGATAGATAGATAGATAGATAGATAGACACACACAGCCTAGCCATACTATAAGCTCACCAATGAGCCTTTGGCTCAGGTGAGCTAATAAGTTGGGTTTAAGGGAATATTTGTTGCATAGTTTTGGGAACATGTTGCAAAGCTGTGCCATCATTTGCAAATAAACTGAGATTCTGTTACTGTCCAAGTTACTGCCATCTGCCAGCCTATAATATGTAAAAAGAAAGCTTAAAAGATATTAGAGCAATGAACAAATTTAATTGTAGCTAAGATAAGATTAAGATAATAAAACCCTTCACTGAACAATGAACATCCCAGATAAGAGGAGAAAATTAATATAGAACCATGTTAGCGAAGATATAATCATTAAAACAATATTTCTTTCACGAAAATTGAGATATTTTTATGGGGCCGAACAGTCTATTGTTGCGAGTGTTCATAGCCGAACGGAATACGGTAGTTGTCGTAAGGTGAAAATAGACGCTTACATCGATAATTAATGCATCAATAAAGCAAAATTAAGTAGGATTCAACATAAAAAAACAACATTTAAGCAGTTTCTCTGCTATTTTCTTTCTTAATTTTGTCTTTTGACGAAATGTTTTTGATGAACCGAACCGAACCGAAATTACCAAAAACGGACCGTGAACCGAACCGTCCGCTTCGTACCGCGGTGAACCGTACTTTCGGTGAATCGTTACCCCTCTATGGTGAGCCTTTGAAACCTTAAGTTGTCGGGGGGGCATCGTGCGTTGTGCATAAACGTTTCTTGTGAACACTCTTAGAGGCCGCAGTTTTGGTCCAATCATGATCAGGCTTGGTCAGAATGATTACCATATTTGGGCGTGTACTACCGCAGTTTTTTCCCCTCAAATTACAGGCCCAGGTTCAGGGTGCAGGTAATCCGTCCGATTTATTTTTTGACCGTTTTTTGTTACTTTTGTCAGCTGAAAATACAATGCATGTCAATGCTATGCTCTGTCCCATTACGACTCCCGACATAAATAACGTTAATTGTTGACTCAATTTTACTTACACATGAGTAATAAAACGATATCCATTGCTAGCAAGCCCGATTTTGTGCTTATTACTCCTAAAACTCTGATTTTAAACGAAATAATCAATATTCGGGCGTGTATTACCCGCATTTGCGTACTACCCGCACCCCCCTTTTTTAGCCAAAAATCTTGGGAAAAACTGTTATTCTGTTGTATTACCCGCATGAAACATTTGCTGAAATTTTGGTGGGTGAGTGAGTGAGAAAAAGTAAGAATTTGGCCAGTTTTTGCAACACACAACGGAACGTGTGATAGTCTTCAAAAGGCTGGAAAATGCATGTGCATGCGAGTATCACCAGTATGCATGTATTTTACATTAAAACGTTGAAAAAACTTTACTTGTTCACCCTTGTTATTTATTTATTAACCAATACTGACAGTGAAGACCCTGATAGGATGCCATATTCTGTGCTGTCTTGTTCAGTTCTACAGTGTTTGTTAAAGGCTGTCTGTGAAAATACATAGGAAAATACAGTATTGAGTGTAGAGTTCTTCATGTGGTTTCTATTTTTTGCAGCTGTCCAGCTTGTACGAGTCCAAACCGCCAGTGTCGCGTGCAAAGATGGCACATGTGACAAAATGTGCCATAAAGGCTATCAAGTTCTACAAGCATGTGGTACAGAGTATAGAGAAATTTATTCAAAAGGTGAGTTCACAGATAAGGTGGGTACAGTAAGAGAATTGCATACATACATGTAGGCGATGTGGCAAAGATTTTCGCAAGATTATATTTATTTCTTCTGTTCTTTGAGTCCCAGTTAGCATGATTAACCAGGGTTGGCAAAATGCCAGCAAATATGAGTATTTTCCATGCCGGTGGCATTTACCGGTAAATACCGGCAAATACTGGAAAATACCGGCAAATACTGGAAAATGGAATTTTCCACCCTGTAATTAAAACAAAACCATATACTCAGCAGGTATATATTTGCAATTTCAATGGCAGAGGTTACATTTTATTAAAATAGTTTAAGTCTGGTATTTGTTACTATCTAATTTAATTATATAAAAAATGTAATTTAAGAAAAAAGGCCTATTTTGTACCTGCCAGTAGCCACATACTTTCACTTTTACTAATTGTTTAAAGTCATATGAAACATGACATCCTTTAGTCCGTCCTTGCCCCTGGCTATCCTGTGCTCTCTTGAATAAACAAGTCTTGAGAGTTGTTGTTTAAGTAATATAGTCCATATGCTACACAGGCTGTAACAGCTATTTACTGTGAAACTCAAGTTTTTGACAACAGTAAAATGCTGTAACTATCCAAAAATTTGAAAACATGGTTATTCCATACAAAAGTGTGTTTAAAAGATTCAGATTTGCTCAGTCTGATCTTCATCTGATAAGGTTATTCAATACAAAAACTTAGAATAATTGTTGCAAATGACAATATTAAACCAAGTGCACAGGGCAATTTCTACCTACATAGTTTTACTGTTGATTTAAAAAGATACATTTTTTTTTTTGGTTTTAAAAGTTTTAGTCTTAGATTCACTTTTTGGCTGGTTCAACATGTTTAAATTGAGAAATATTTTATTCTGTAGGTTGGTAACCTTATATAGATATTAACTTTTAACATTCTTTTACTCATTTAGTTTCATTATACTATTTTAATTCAAATTTGTAAAGATTTCTGCAGTATTTTAAAGCTAAAAAATTCAATTTGCCAGTATTTGCCGGTATTTGCCACTTGATGAGTATTTTCCAGACCGGTAAATGCCACTGGTAAATACCGGGGGTGGAATTTGCCGCCCAACTTTGTGATTAACACTTTTTGTACCAAATGAAATCTTCCTTCTTACATATTACAGGAGTCCATTTCAAATTTAGGGGTGTTGGGTTGTTTTCTTCAGAATTTATTTGGAAAATGCTTAAATTTTTGTAAACAGTGTAGGCCCTGATCAGATGCCACATTCTGTGGCGTCTGATCTGGGCCTGCTCTGTTTGCCACGGTACCCGTTTAGGGGTCTGAAATGGTTAAAACTGTTATACTTCAGTTATTACTCATTTATCTGAAGTGATCTGCATGCGATGTCTGCTGAATTACCACTATTCATCTCAAAGGGCCGATCTGTCAAGGCAAGAATTAAGGGTTTCGCACTGGTGACTTTCACTGTTTTCAGCATGTTTTGCCAGCATCAATTTTGTGACATTTTTTACCCCAGACACCCTCAGATTTATTTTCAGCGGCCGGTTGGGCCATACCTCCAACTTTTTTCGGAGGTGAGTAGGCTGGCGCCCCCTTTCAAACCCCACAAACGTATATTTTTAGTGGGGATCTGGGCGAAAAAAACACATTTTATAGGGCAACTTATCCTTATGCAAACATAGCTATCCAGGGGGTGGGAAATGCAAATTTCAGGTGGTTCTGAGGCTTAACAAAATTTGGGTGTGTAGACACGTAAAAAACACGTATCTGAATGGGAAAGGGTTAAACAGACAATTTACATAAACATGATAAATGTTACATATGTTTAGATTTTGTCAAACAAGAGAACCAGCTAATGTATAACCACATTGGTCTATAGGACCAAGTCTAGTTAAGTGGCTACTGTCTTTGGGGTATACAGGTACATACCAACCTCTTTATAAGGCAAATGGGGTCCAAACCAGAAATTGTGTCAGTTAACAACTGTGTTATATCGAAACAAAAATGTATAGATTATATAGAAAAATGACCATATAAGGTCATTTTTCTATATAACCTGTACAGTTTTTGGAACCATCTTGAAATTGTGTTCTATCCATAACCATGTTGTAACGAACCACAGGCCTCCTAGCAATTAAAAACCTATAATAACCTATAATTTTGTGCCAAACCTATAAAACCTTTATTTTCTTCATAAAACCTATATTTTTCACTTTTTGAACCTTCTTGCGACTCAACCCTAACTTTTCTTCAAAATGCACTACTATTTTTATGTCCCCGGTAGCGATAGCGGGGACATATTGTTTTTGCCCTGTCTGTTTGTTTGTTGGTTTGTACGTGGACAACTTTAACGTTGGCCATAACTTTTGAACCGTTTGAGATAGAGCTTTCATATTTGGCCTGAAGGTTCCTTGTGACAAAACCTTCACATTCATGCAAAAACAATTGACCTGTGACCTTGACCTTTGACCTACTTAAAAGAAAAAAATAACATAAGTCATAACTTTTGAACCACTTGAGATACAGCCCTTATATTGAGCATGTATGTTCCTTGTGACAAAAGCTTTACATTCATGCAAAAAAATTTGACCTGTGACCTTGACCTTTGACCTACTTAAAATAAAAAAATAACATTTTGGTCATAACTTTTGAACCGTTTGAGATAGAGCCTTCATATTTTGCATGTAACTTCCTTGTGACCAGAGCTTTACATTCACACAAAAAAATTTGACCTGTGACCTTGACCTTTGACCTACATAAAAGAAAAAGTTAACATTGGTCCTAACTTTTGAACCGTTTGAGATACAGCCTTCATATTTAGCATGTATGTTCCTTGTGACAAAAGCTTTACAGTCATGTCAAAAATTTTGACTTGTGACCTTGACCTTGACCTACTTAAAATTAAAAAATAACATTTTGGTCATAACTTTTGAATGGCTTGAGATAGAGCCTTCATATTTTGCATGTAGGTTCCTTGTGACAAGAGCTTTACATTCACACAAAAAATTTTGACCTGTGACCTTGACCTTTGACCTACATAAAAGAGAAATTTAACATTGGCCATAACTTTTGAACCGTTTGAGATATAGCCTTCATATTTAGCATATAGGTTCCTTGTGACAAACGCTTTTCATTCATGCAAAAATTTTGACCTGTGACCTTGACCTTTGACTTACTTAAAAATAAACATTTTTGGTCATAACTTTCGAACCGTTTGGGATAGAGCTTTTATATTTGGCATGTAGGTTCCCTGTGATTAGAGCTTTTCATACATGCAAAATGTTTGGACCGTGACCTTGACCTTTGACCTACTTAAAAGAAAAAATAAAATTGTTCAGAACTTTTGAACCGTTTAAGATAGAGCCTTAATATTTGGCATGTAGGTTCCTTGTGACAATAGCTTTACATTCATGTAAATTTTTTTGACCTTTGACCTTGACCTACTTTAAAGAAAAAATATTATTGTTCATAACTTTTGAACCGTTTGAGATAGAGCTTTCATATTTGGCATGTAAGTTTCTTGTGTCAAGGGCTTCCCACACAAACAAAAATCTTGAACTGTGAGCAACTTTGAATAAAAAATGACCATGCCCGGGGACATGTTCGTGTTTCACAAACACATCTTGTTTACTTTTTAGTCCCATAAAAAGTGATGAAAACTGTCAAGAAATTGTATTTTTTTTTGCCTTGCTCCCTCGGACTTTGAAAAATTTAGAACAACTTTAACTGAGTAATTGTGGCACAAAAAATCATCAAATATTTTTTCTTCAGTTTTAAATCTTTATGTAAGTTTGGAAGACTCTTTTTTTAACCTGTATTTTTATTGAAAAACCTGTAAATAACCTATATTTTGAGTAAGAAGAACCTATGTAAAAACCTATATTTTCAAGGTGGGCCACTAGGAGGCCTGGTCAACCATGTTATAATGAAGTTGTGGTGTATAACAAATGTCTTTGCTGCCACATACAGTTTGGCTGTGACACATGAATAGAATGTACACAGGGATGTTCCTAGTGCAAATTTGGGGCCGGTAATCGGCCCCTTGTTTTCCCAATTTAGAGACAGATATTCCCAAATTTTACAACAAATTTCCCAATTTCTGATTTGTGCTACATTTTGATGAAAATTTCATGAAAATTGAACCAAAATTGACAAAGTTACAACTGAAATAAATTCCCAACTGTACATATAAGTGAGCGTTTTTTCCCAAACCCAACGGCCCCTGGACCCTGATTATGAAAGGTAGGAAAATCCCTGGTACATATGCATCATGACTACCATAGAAATCGGGATACCTTGAGGACTTGCTGTTTTTCTCTTTAAATTTTAATGTTTCATGATCCAGTAAGGAATCCAAAAGGTGCAGACTGACTGGCAAACGGTGGAGACCCTGATCAGGCTGCAGTCTGATCTGGGTCTGCACTTTTTCTTTGGGACTGTCCGTCTCAATGCCAAGGATCATTTTGGTAGCTTTCCTATAATCCTAAGGTACTAACCTTATAGTTCTTTTTAGCTCACCGTCACGTAGTGACGAGGTGAGCTTTTGGGATCACTTTTTGTCTGTCGTCCGTCGTGCGTGGGTCCGTGCGTGCGTGCGTAAACAATTTCTTTAAACGACATCTCCTCCTAAACCACTGATCGGATTTTGACCAAACTTCACAGGAATGATCCTTAGGTGGTCCCCTTTCAAAGTTGTTCAAATGGTTCCGGTCCGTTGCACATCTAGGTCACAGGAGCCAAAAATAGGGTTTTTTCACCAAAAAACTTAAAAAATCTTCTTCTCTGAAACCACAAGGCCCAGGTCTTTGATATTTGGTATGAAGCTTCATCTAGTGGACCCCTACAAAGATTGTTCAAATTATAGTGCTGGGACAAAAAATGCCCCCGCCACGGGGCCCTTTGGTTTTACATGGGCTTATATAGGGAAAATCTGTAAAAATCTTCTTCTCTGAAACCACAAGGCCCAGGACTTTGATATTTGGTATGAAGCTTCATCTAGTGAACCCCTACCAAGATTGTTCAAATTATAGTGCTGGGGCCAAAAATGCCCCCGCCACGGGGCCCTTTGGTTTTACATTGGCTTATATAGGGAAAATCTGTAAAAATCTTCTTCTCTGAAACCACAAGGCCCAGGTCTTTGATATTTGGTATGAAGCTTCATCTAGTGGACCCCTACCAAGATTGTTCAAATTATAGTGCTGGGGCCAAAAATGCCCCCGCCCCTGGGCCCTTTGGTTTTACATAGGCTTATATAGGGAAAATCTTTAAAAATCTTCTTCTCTGAAACCACAAGGCCCAGGACTTTGATATTTGGTATGAAGCTTCATCTAGTGAACCCCTACCAAGATTGTTCAAATTATAGTGCTGTGTCCAAAAATGCCCCCGCCACGGGGCCCTTTGGTTTTACATTGGCTTATATAGGGAAAATCTTTAAAAATCTTCTTCTCTGAAACCACAAGGCCCAGGTCTTTGATATTTGGTATGAAGCTTCATCTAGTGGACCCCTACCAAGATTGTTCAAATTATAGTGCTGGGGCCAAAAATGCCCCCGCCCCGGGGCCCTTTGGTTTACCATAGGCTTATATAGGGAAAATCTTTAAAAATCTTCTTCTCTGAAACCACAAGGCCCAGGTCTTTGATATTTGGTATGAAGCTTCATCTAGTGGACCCCTGCCAAGATTGTTCAAATTATAGTGTTGGGGCCAAAAATGCCCCCGCCCCGGGGCCCTTTGGTTTTACATAGGCTTATATAGGGAAAATCTTTAAAAATCTTCTTCTCTGAAACCACAAGGCCCAGGACTTTGATATTTGGTATGAAGCTTCATCTAATGGACCTCTACCAAGATTGTTCAAATTATAGCTTTTGGGCCAAAAATGCCCCTGCCCCGGGGCCCTTTGGTTTTACGTAGACTTAATAGGGAAAATCTTTAAAAATCTTCTACTCTGAAACCACAAGGCCTAGGTCTTTTATATATGGTATGAAGCTTCATCTAAAGGACCCCTAACAAGATTATTCAAATTATAGTGCTGAGGCCAAAAATGTCCCCGCCCCGGGGCCCTTTGGTTTTACATAGGCTTATATAGGGAAAATCTTTAAAAATCTTCTTCTCTGAAACCGCAAGGCCCAGGACTTTTATTATTTGGTATGAAGCTTCATCTAGTTGACCCCTACCAAGATTGTTCAAATTATAGTGCTGGAGCAAAAAATGCCCCCGCCCGGGGCCCTTTGGTTTTACATAGGCTTATGTAGGGAAAATCTTTAAAAATCTTCTTCTCTGAAACCACAAGGCCAAGGACTTTGATATTTGGTATGAAGCTTCATCTAGTGGACCCCTACCAAGATTGTTCAAATTATCAAATTATAGCCCTTGGGCCAAAAATGCCCCTGCTCCGGGGCCCTTTGGTTTTACATAGGCTTATATAGGGAAAATCTTTAAAAATCTTCTTCTCTGAAACCACAAGTCCTAGGTCTTTTATATTTGGTAAGAAGCTTCTTCTAAAGGACCCCTACCAAGATGATTCAAATTATAGTGCTGGGGCCAAAAGTGGCCCCGCCTCGGGGCCCTTAGGTTTCACATAGGCTTATATAGAGATAATCTTTAAAAATCTTCTTCTCTGAAACCACAAGGCCCAGGACTTTGAAATTTGGTATGAAGCTTCATCTAATGGACCTCTACCAAGATTGTTCATATTATAGCCCTGGGGCCACAAATGCCCCCACCCCGGGGCCCTTTGGTTTTACATAGATTTATAAAGCCCCAGGGCCATTTGGTTTTGCATTGGCTTATGTAGGGAATATCTTTAAAAAAAATCTTCTTCTCTGAAACCACAAGGCCCAGGTCTTCGATATTGGATGTGTAGCTTCATCTAGTGGACCTTTGCCAAGATTGTTCAAAGTATAGCCTTTGTTGATGTTTGGTATGAAGCTTCACCTTTAAGACCTCCCTCAACATTATGCACATTAAAGCCCTGGGGCCAATAATGGCCCTCTCTGGGGCCCACATGTTACACTATGGATCAGGTGAGCGATCCAGGGCCATCATGGCCCTCTTGTTATATTTTTAGTGTAAGCCCGAGTATAAGGTTCCTGGGTTGTATGTGATAGACTCGGTGGTTCGACAGTCTCGACATCAGTTTGGAAGTAATAAAGATGTATTTGCTGCAAGATTTACAAAGAACATTGTCAACACCTTTCAGAATCTGTTCAAGTGCCCACAAGATGAAAAGGTTAGCATTGTTTGTAGT
The DNA here is from genome assembly GCA_963580285.1 of Lucinisca nassula. Lineage (NCBI taxonomy): Eukaryota > Metazoa > Mollusca > Bivalvia > Lucinida > Lucinidae > Lucinisca > Lucinisca nassula. Next base: position 294,660 of record OY757013.1, on the reverse strand, counting down.
ATAACTTGTATTTTGTCCGCAGATCTACCCAGGGTACAGGCTTCATGTCCTGTGACACGATCTCCGTCTTGATTTACATCTTATCCATTGGAGATGGGCCTCCAATGGGCAGAATTACTTAATTTCTGAATGACATACATATAGCACCTGCCTTAAAGGACATCCAGTTGTCGGGTTTCCAGCGGCGAGTTGTTCAAAACCTCATTAGCTTAACAAGCTCATAAGTGGTCATATTGTTAATGTTCTAGCAAGTACAATATCTAAAATCGCGGTAAAAATATCACTCATACCGGTAACTTTTGAACCGTTTGAGATAGAGCCTTCATATTTAGCATGCAGGTTTTTTGTGACAAGGGCTTTTCACACAAAACAAAAAACCTTGACCTGTAACCAACTTAGAAGAAAATTTGATCTTGCCCGGAGACATCGGGGCTTGGAGCAGTAGATCAGCTTCAAAGGCAGACCTGAATCTGACCACATATGAGTACTGGTAAATTGAGTAGAAAGACTAAGCCTGCCCAGACAAAGTGGTGTGTAACACCATCCAGTGCATGTAAGATTTTATTGAATGGCAGGGCTTGAGATGTAATGTCATCTCAATGCCGGGTAAAAGTCCCACAAAATTGGAAGCAACATCTCCAAAATGACCTAAATAGTGTTGATGGGGAGGTTAAACCTCAATTAAATCAATGAATCATTCACAAACACATCTTGTTTAAGAACTCCTAAGAGCCTCATTAATGGTTAGAGCTAGGGATTAACTTCCCATATCAGGTCTGGTGTTTGAATATCATTTGACGTGTCTTGTTTGTTTGATTTGAGGTTTAAAGTCCCTGTCAACACTACATTAGTCATTTTGGACATGTTGCTTCCAATTTTGTGGGACTTTTACCCAACATTAAGATGAAATGACATCTTAAGCCCTGTTGCCCAGTGAAACCAATAGGGTTTATAAACATGGATGGTCCGACTCGCACAGCTTTGCCTGTGCAGGCTTAGACCCTCTAAGTGGTTTACCAGTACTCGTGTGCAGTTTGTTTCAGCTCTGTATGAAAGCATCATGCAGCCCATCTATTTCTTCAAGCCCCGATGGGCAGGGGCCAGTCATTTGGCATGTCACGAGTAACAATTCTGATTCTGAATGGTACTTGGTACAAACTTGTATCGAGGGATGGCAACTTCAATCTATGCAACCATTTGTTACCATGACCTACATTTCATGGTTCACTGACTTTGGGAACTATTGTATCATTACTAGCATTCAACCAAATGGTCAAGCTCATTTCTCAAGAACCGTAAGAGCTTTATTTGATACGAACTTGTGACTGGGATTGACAACAATAATGCAAGCACCCATATTTAAGCAACCAGAGCATTCACTCTTGTTTTAAATTCATTTCTCAAGGACTGTAAGAGCTTCATTAAAGATGCTTGGTACAAGCTTGCATCTTTGAATGATAGCTTTTATGCAAGCATCCATTGTTTGCCACCGACCTACATTTCATGTTTCTGTGCCCCACACAGGCAAGACTGGTTCTGTGCCCAATACAGGCAAGACATAGCCTTCGGCCGAATTCTTGTTTTTCTGGTGGCTCAGTCAGTTCACATCAGAGTTGATTGTAGCTCTTAATTAGGATGTTATAAAGAAACTTTTATACAAAAACATCTGTATTTCAGAGCAAAGTGGTGCGAGTGTTGAATTTGTGGCAGAAGAATGAGGTATTCCCAAGTGAGGTTATCCAGCCTTTACTTGACTTAGCAGCAGATCCAACTAGTCCCTCAAATATTGCTTCAGGTATGTACCACTGGAATGTGTTCAAGTGTGCACCACTGGAATTACCTTGGAAACATGCTTACAGTATATACCTTATATGTATTTGGACTAACAGGTCTGAGCAAACAATGTTCACCCAGATAAGATGCCGCTGAACAAGGCATCTCATCACGGTCTACACTATCATTCATCCAGCTATCTTTAGACATAACAGGTAGTATATTGTACTTGTTCAAATTTTAGTAGTGGAGACCCTGAATCTCACCTTTGTCTCTACTGTTTGCTCAGGCCTTTCTGTGCAAAAACATGCTATGTGTGAGCAGTGAAGTGCTTGCCAAACCACCCCATCAGTGTGTTTGGTTTCTGCTACAGCTATGAAGTTAAGTCTTCTAACTTCTGAAGACTGCTCCGTAGTGCAGGCAGCTTGGATTGACAGAAACAAATCTTCATTGGTTGCACATGCTAGCTTGCACCATTATATGCAGCAATGACAAGTAGAGACAGAGTCTCAGTCCAATACCAAATAAGTAAAATTCCTATACTAAGCCCACCTTTGGGACTGTTCAAAAGTGGTCTTTAAGAAAACTTTTGAACAGTCCCAAAGTTGGTTGTTTATCAGGAGGCACTGCCTGTAGAAAACACAAATAAATAATAACTGCAACCTTCTCAATAAGCTTTAAAAAGCAGATAGTCTTAATTTTAGGTGGTCTTTATAGCGGAATTTTACTGTACAGTAAAACCTGTCAAAGTGGCCACCTCTATTAAGCAAGCAACCTGTCTTAAGCAAGCAGGCATTTGGTTTCCGACAAAGGCATCTACATTATAATTCAGCTGTATTAAGCAAGCACCTGTCTTAACAAGCACATTTTGATTATCCTCAGGTGCTTGCTTAATACATGTTTGTTAGACTGTACCTTTATTTTAACAGCACAGGCAGCTATAGATCGTATTGTAGCAACGACGGGTAAGCCAAGCAGTAGTTCACAGGTACAGCCAGCTGAGGTGGAACAAGAGAGTGTTCAAGAGTCTGATAGTCATGCTGCGACAGAGAATATGCTTGCAACTCAGAATGACATGTTGAACACAGTGACACAGCTGCTACAACAGACAGACTCGGTGAGTTAACAGTGTCATAGAAACAGGTAAAGGAGGGTATTTGTGATAATAGTAGGATGGAGTTTGTCTGTTCTCGTAGCCCCAGATAAGAGCCAGCATCGAAATAATTTTATTTCTGCATGAAAACATGTTAATGGTACTCATTAGAAGTGCCTCAGCAAGGGGCTTCTAATGAGTACCCACAACATAAATTTGTGTGCAGAAATAAGACTTTTTGGATGAAACAAACCTTACCTGTATGGTCTCAGTAAATTCCTGAATTGTGCTAATAGTGAGTACTTACAACATCTAGGTTAACCCATTGTATACAGGAAACCCTCAAGGGGTACCTTGGCAAACAGTCCAGGCCCAGATCACACGCCAAAGAATGTGGCTTCTCATCAGGGCCTGCACTATTTGCTAACAGAATTGAATAAAAACGAAAAGATAGGCCTGGCACCCCTTATATGACAAATGGACCCGTCCAACATACAGCAAAGGAAGAGTCCACTAGCATACAATAGATTAATATGGAGAAATAAGGAAAATTATCCTTCAGTTATTAACACCAATACCTTCTCTATTACTGTTAGTATAATACAGTTTTCTCTTCCTTTTTCTCACATTGAAACTATATTTTGTGAAAGAATGCACTGCTCACACATCCATACACGTCTTCTACACAGTCACACACATCTGGAATTGGTTCTTTGATTACAAACATGATCACAGAATAATGAAGTACAGAAAGACTAACCAAGTATTGTCTATGAAACTTATGACATAGTTTCTGGAATAATCATAAATGTATCAGAATAGCTCATAAAAAGCTGCCATTAAAACATTGTATTTATAGGCATTCTTCAGGATTTTCCCAGACGTCAGTGGCTAATGATTCGTGCCAGTCACACCTCGTTAATGCTCATAATAGTTCATTGTTATGGTTGTCTTTCTCAAATTTCCGACTTGTTTCTCAAAGGATTTCTCAGAGGAATGGTCAGGATGTTGGTGTTCTGAGATTTTGAGATCCGGTCATTTTTCATGTATAAAACTGGAGATTCCAGCAATGCACATTCTTCAGGGTGAAATGGAATGTTTTCTAAGCCTTATTATATGTTTTCTATGCCACAAATGTGAGCTGATATTTTCTGTTACTTGTACCTCTGGAACCATGAAAATTTGTTTGAGATGAGCAATGAGTGTTTGAACTGTTAAAGTTTGACTATGTAGCCAGTTAACCCATTTTGTACCAAATATTATTATAGGTAACTTGATTGGCTCAAAAATAACATAGTGTTGACTGGGCAACATTGCTTTCGTAGAGAATGATCATGAAATCTTTTCTAGGTCATTTTCCCACTGCTGATTCGACAAGAAAGGCAGTTGCCAGTTTCTGGAGAATGTGCACTATACTAGTAAACTGCTTACGTATAGGCCTGCCTAGAAAGTGTGCATAGGTAAAAAGGACTTAAATTGTGTTGACTGGGCCGTTAAACTCGAAAATAAACAAAATCAAAACCAAATGGAATCTTCCTTATATATAGCCGAAGTCTGTTTCAATATTTAGAGGTGTTGTGTTTTCTTCGAAGTTTATTTGAAAAATGGCATAACTTTTTAACCAGCAGTGTAGGCCCTGATCAGACTCCCCATTCAGGCCTGCACTGTTTGCCAATTACCCGTTTTGGGGTTTATGTTAGCAAAAATGGGTTAAGGCAGCAGAAAATAGTTGAGCAGAGCTGTGTTCCTGAGTTTTCAAGATTTCAAGTGTGATGTTAATGGTTGTTATTATGTTGTAGGGTCCTACAAGTCTGAGTGCTCAGCAGCAGCAACTTCAACAGCTACAGTTACTTCAACAACAACTGATACAGCAGACTCAACTGATGCAGCAGCCTAACATAGGCTCCGGGGGACCCATCATTGACAGTAATCTACTTGCCCAGATACAGACACTCACCAACCAGCTGCTTAGTAAGACAGAGGCCACGAAATCTAATGAACCAGGAGGGTTTAATACTGTAAGTTGATTAGCCATTGACTGGATAGTTTGGGTCTGGTCGTGTATCAATAATCTTAGTCATTGCTACATCCAGCTGATATTTGCTGATAGTTTGGCAAGGCCTGTTATATCTACAGCAGTTAAGTGTAGTCGGGTAATGTTTATTATGTCTCCCCCGAAAAAATTTTTTTCGGAGAGACATATTGTTTTTCCCCCGGGCGTCTGTCCGTCTGTCTGTCTGTCCGTCTGTCTGTCTGTCACACATTCGTGTCCGCTCTATAACTTGAAAACCGTTGGAGCTATCGTCACGAAACTTAGTATAAATATAAATCAACATTAGACGACGTGCAGTGCGCAAGAACTATAACTCTCGCATTTATACTTTTTGAATTATCTCCCTTGGAAGTTTGTTGGTATGTATATATGTATGGGCAAATCGTGTCCGGTCAATAACTTTCTTATTTTCAGATGGATTTTAAAATTACTTGGCAGAAATATTTAAAACCATAAGACGATGTGTTGTGTGCATGAATCAGGTCGGTACCTCAAAGGTCAAGGTCATACTTAGAGGTCAAAGGTCAAAAAAGGGGCCTTTTTTTCGTATTTGGTCAATAACTTTCTTATTTTGAGATGAATTTTAAAATTACTTGGCAGAAATATTAACCACCATGAGACGATGTGTGGTGTGCATCAGGCAGGTCAGAACCTCGAAGGTCAAGGTCATACTTAGAGGTCAAAGGTCAAAAAAGGGGCCTTTTTTCATATTTGGTCAATAACTTTCTTATTTTGAGATGGATTTTAAAATTACTTGGCATAATTATTAACAATCATGAGACGATGTGTAGTGCACATGAGGCAGGTCGGTACCTCAAAGTTCAAGGTCATACTTAGAGGTCAAAGGTCAAAAAGTGGGCCTTTTTTTCGTATTTGGTCAATAACTTTCTTATTTTGAGATGGATTTTGAAATCACATGGCAGAAATGTGAACCAATAAAAGGGGCCTTTTTTCATATTTGGTCAATAACTTTCTTATTTTGAGATGGATTTTAAAATTACTTGGCAGAAATATTAGCAACCATGAGACGATGTGTGGTGTGCATCAGGCAGGTCAGTACCTCGAAGGTCAAGGTCATACTTAGAGGTCAAAGGTCAAAAAAGGGGCCTTTTTTTTCGTGTTTTGTCAATAACTTTCTTATTTTGAGATGGATTGTGAAATCACTTGGCAGAAATGTTAACCAATATAAGACGATGTGTTACGTGCATGACCCAGGTTGGTACCTCAAAGGTCAAGGTCATACTTAGAGGTCAAAGGTAAAAAAAGGGGCCTTTTTTCCGGTTTTGTCAATAACTTGCTTATTTTTAGATAGAATTTGAAGCTACTTGGCAAAAATGTTAACTATCATGAGACGATGTGTTGCATGCATGATTCAGTTTGATACCTCAAGTGTCAAGGTCATACATAGAGGTCAAAAGTCAAAAAAGGGGCCTTTTTTTCGTGTTTGGTCAATAGCTTTCTTATTTTTAGATGGATTTTGAAATTGCTTGGCAGAAATGTTAAACACCATGAGATGATGTGTTGCACGCATGACCCAGTTTGGTACCTGAAAGGTCAAGGTCATACATAGAGGTTAAAGGTAAAAAAGGGGCCTTTTTTGTGTTCTGTCAATAACTTTCTTACCTTTAGATGGATTTTGAAATTACTTGGCAGAAATGTGAACCACCATAAGACGATGTGTTGCGTGCATGACCCAAGTTGGTACCTCAAATGTCAAGGTCGTACTAAGAGGTAAAAGAACAAAAAGGGGCCTTTTTATGCCTCCAACTTTGAAAAAGTTGGAGGGGCATATTGGTTCTGGTTCGTTTGTCCGTTCGTCTGTCCGTTACGCTTTTGATGCATAGCATAACTAAAGAACCGTGTTTGCTAGGGTTTTGAAATTTCATATATGGATTCCTCATGGAAATTTAGCTGACGCGTATTTTTTTTCTTGTCCGGATTATGCCCCCTTCAAGAGTTATTGCCCTTTGAAATTTTTTTAATAAAATCTTGTCAGCAAGATATCTCAAAAACTATTGGAGCTAGAGCCTTGAAAATTGGTGAATATATTGGTGGTGATGAGTAGATGAACTGGTTAACTTATGACAAAATTCCGAAAAATACTTTGTGAGTTACGGCCCTTTGTCATTTTGGTAATTTGTGCCCATTGTAATGCATGCTAAAAGTGATGCATAGCATAACTTTACAACCGTGTATGCTAGGGTTTTGAAATTTCATATATGGATTTCTCATGGAAAATTAGCTGACGCGTATTTTTTTTCTCGTCCAGATTTTGCCCCTTTCAAGAGTCATTGCCCTTTGAAATTTTTTTAATAAAATCTTGTCAGCAAGATATCTCAAAAACTATTGGAGCTAGAGCCTTGAAAATTGGTGAATATATTGGTGGTGATGAGTAGATGAACTGTTTAACTTTTGACAAAATTCTGAAAAATACTTTGTGAGTTATGGCCCTTTGTTATTTTGGTAATTTGTGCCCATTGTAATGTATGCTAAAAGTGATGCATACCATAACTTTAGAACCGTGTATGCTAGGGTTTTGAAATTTCATATATGGATTCCTCATGGAAAATTAACTGACTCGTATTTTTTTTCTCGTCCGGATTATGCCCCTTTCAAGAGTTATTGCCCTTTGAAATTTTTTCAATAAAATCTTGTCAGCCAAATTTCTAGGGCTGACTATCGATGCCAATTTTGACTATCGTGATAGTATTGCTATCGTGGAAACTACTATCACGATACTATCACTATCGCGGCATACTATCACGATACTATCGTGATACTATCGGGCACTGTTATAAATGATTCATAGATGTTATATCAGTCACATAAAATGGCTAAGAGTGACAGAACGAGTTAGGAAAATTGCCATGGCCTGAAATTGTATGTTTATTGTGTGTTTCAATATCAGCATTCATTCCCTCGGGGCTATTCCAGAAAAAAAAACATAATAGGGAGACGGCTCTTTACATATCCCCACGACCTGCAGAAGGACCCACCGCCTAAAAATAGCTGGCTGCTTCCAGTATATATGCTTGTAAGTGATGGTTATCATAGCTTTAATACCTTTGCATTGTTTGAGATGTTCTGCTTGTGGAAACTGACACATGCTGATCGGTCTTCGATTGTTTGATGTTTGCCACTTATGGTAAATTAATCTGTGTATTCAGTTAATTAGGTAACCCGATTATTTATTACATAGTATTACGTAATCACAGCACGACATTTTAGCACCTCTATAAGGGCGACATGAATCTAACAAACTGCATTAAAACTTGAATTTACATATTTTTTATTTGAAGTTAGCATCAAAAGCTAGATGCTTCCACGCAGAGCTGAATCCGGCCTGCACACTAGTACTGGTAAACCGCTTAGAGGATCTAAGCCTTTCCAGGAACCACGGTGCGAGGCGGACCGTCCATGCTAATAAACCCTATTGGTTTCATTGGGCGACAGGGCTTGAGATGTCATTTTCATCTCAATGTCGGGTAAAAGTCTCACAAAATTGGAAGCAACGTCTCCAAAATGACCTTTACAGTGATGACGGGGACGTTAAACCTAAAATCAACCAACCATCAAAAGCTAGAAGTAAAGCAATGATCAAGTCGGTGTTTTCGTTTAGCAATATGTACAGGGATAGACCTGGGCTCATAATACAAAGACAACCAAAAATAAAATAAGAAAGACACACGAAAAATAAAAACGTCAATTTGTCCCAGGTTGTCCAGTGTCCACCATCAAAACATCCGGAATCACCTTAAGAAAGTACTTGATAGACAGAGACCTAAGGCCTCGTGCTGCACGTTTTTTTTCCTACAGAATGACGACAGGAAAATAAAACTTTGTCAGCATAAATATTCCCCCAAGAATTCAATCCCAATCGGTCCGGCCAGCCGACTGATGACATCGTCATTGATGTATTTGTGCATACTAGTCTTATCGACTAATCTGAGTCTATCATGTACTCGCATGCACATTCTGTGCATTTCTCGAGAAACATTTCTAATGTGACCACAAAAGGGCGGTTTAACAGTCTGGCCCTAATACTCATTAGCAATCGTGTTTGTCGGACGCAAAACGAGTCACATATGCAACAAGTTAAACTGCATTATACCGTCGTTTATTATACATTTACCTATGTGAATGTGTCAGCACACAGCGAAAACAAACATTTCTTCATACATAAGATCAGCTTGTGCATCTTGCAAATGTCTTCAAAACTGAACAGGGAAATGGCGTTGGTGCCAGAAGTCATACTACGCAAAGCTAATACAAACAACAAACATTTATATATGACTGCACAGGCTGATCTGAGCCTTCACATGTCGGACAGGTTTCACTGTCATGTTTTCAAAAAGTTGCATGCAACAAATGCGTGAGCAAGCTATCGTTGACGTGTTGTTATTGAAAAACGCGGGAAAATTTCTGACTGCCTCAACTGCACGTGCAAAAATGACAGCGGGAAATTCATCGCCGCGAGAATTTCACCACACGGCAAAAAACTATGATACACATATGCGACCAGCGAAGACTCGGATCATCATGCACATATGTGAAGGCTTATCAGTCTGTCCTGATTACAACTGAAAGGATATCCTAAGCCAAAATACTTGCGTTATTACATAACAGTACAGGTATATTTTCAAAGTCTGTTCAAGAAAAAAAAAAACAATCGAAACTATCGATAGATGAAAGAACTATCGGCGATAGTTATCGATAGTCCAAAGTACTATCGATGCATTGCTATCGAGGTAGTCCCTATCGCGATGCATCGAACTATCGATGCATCGTTACACCCCTACAAATTTCTCAAACAGTTTTGGAGCTAGAGCCTTGAAAGTTGTTGAGTATATTGATGGTGATGAGTATATGAACTGATTAACTTTTGACAAAATTCCGAAAAATACTTTATGAGTTATGGCCCTTTGTCATTTTGGTAATTTGTGCCCATTGTAATGAATGCTAAAAGGGATGCATAGCATAACTTTAGAACTGTGTATGCTATGGTTTTGAAATTTCATATATGCATTCCTAATGGAAAATAAGCTGACGCGAATTTTTTTTCTCATCCGGATTATGCCCCTTTCAAGAGTTATTGCCCTTTGAAATTTTTTGAACATTTTTAAAGTTACTTTGCAGAAATGTTTATCTTCATTAGATGATGTGTTGCACACAAGACCCGGCTCAATACCTCCAATGTCAAGGTTTTACTAAGAGGTCAAAAACGGGGGAGACATCTGTGTTTTTGTAGAAAAACAAATTCTAGTTTCTCCTGTTTCTTCACTTTAATTTTTCTCTTTCTCCAGGGCTGTCAGTCTCTAGACTCTTTTATCTCCTCTACTATCTCTTTTTCCCCTTTTTCTCAGAGACGAAACAAAATTAGTTAAATTACCCACATGGGTTGATGTGTAGTTAGACCCTAACAGGCAAGCACAGTCAGGTACTTGATGAGGCAATAATTGCCAGGGAGATCTGATATAACGGCCCCTTGTACATCATAGTCCAAGGGATAGAAGTCAGCAAGGTGTGAAATCTGTGAAAAGGATTAAAAATGCTGTGTTTGATTTTCTATGATGAGGACCACTTTGTTCAAATCCTGCATAGTTAGGACAATTTTCTTGTGCAAATTCATGCATATCTGCATGTAAGATTTTCAGGTCCTGTATTAGATCAAGTTTGTTTATATTTCCAAATTCAGGAATTGTTTCTTAGAAAGTGTTCAAGATTTATTGTCAATTTGAAGTGAAATTATCTGCTAACCCATTATAGGCAGGCGTCTGATCAGGGTCTGCACTGTTTGCTAACAGAATTTTTTGTCAAAAAATGGAATAAAAATGAAAAAGTAGGCCTGACAACCTAAAGTCCAAATAAACTTGTCCAATAATTTACATATATAGCAATGGAAGAGTCCACCAGTATTTGTTTGTTTGTTTGATTTGAGGTTTAACATCCCTGTCAATACTGTACAGGTCATTTTGGAGACGTTGCTTCCAATTTTGTGGGGCTTTTACCCAACATTGAAATGAATTGACATCTCAAGCCCTGCCACCCAATGAAACCAATAGGAGGCCCCCGCCCATTGGGGCTTGAAGAAATAGATGGGCTGCATGATGCTTCCACGCAGAGCTGAGACCGACCCGCACACGAGTACTGGTAAACTGCTTAGAGGATCTAAGCCTGCCCAGGCAAAGCGGTGCGAGTGTCGGACCCTCCATGCTTATAAACACTATTGGTTTCATTGGCTGATGTTATCTCATTGTCAGGTAAAAGTCCCACAAAATTGGAAGCAACATCTCCAAAATGACCTTTACAGCGTTGACAGTGACGTTAAACCTCAAATCAAACAAAACAAACAAACCAATAGGGTTTATAAGCATGGACGGTCTGACTCGCATCGTCATGCTTGGAGAGGCTTAGATCCTCTAAGCGGTTTACCAGTACTTGTGTGTGGTCGGTTTCAGCTCTTTGTGGAAGCACCATGCAGCCCATCTATTTCTTCAAGCCCCGATGGGCGAGGGCGAAGAGTCCACCAGTATACAATGGGTTAAGAAATGTAAGTGGAGCTGTGATATTTTGTTTCAGAAATTGCTTGACTTTGACTACGGTGAGAGTGACGAGGAGGAAGACAAGAGAGGAGGACAGGATCAAAATGTACAAGGGTATGTTATCCTCAACCTAGCTTTAGTCTGTATCATAATCACATCTGAGGTTGTTAACCAAAAACCATCGTTTTTGACCTCAAAAGCCACAGAAATTTCAAAGGCCAGCTGTATATTTTGTACAAAATGTTCTCGGAACATTCACAAAAATTCAGACCTAACCACTGTTTCACTTGAAAGATCTTAACAACTTTGAAGCTGAAAGCTATTAAATGAAAGATTGTTTTACTGTATTATTGCTTAAAGCTGTGTCATGTCTAGCTATTAACCCTTTTTGTACTGGAAACCCTTAAACGGGTACTTGGCAGACAGTGCAGGCCCAGATCAGACGCCGCAGAACACGGCGTCTGATCAGAACATCCTCTGTTTGCTAAAAGTTCAGTCATTTTCCAAATAAATTTTGATGAAAGCATAACCGGACACCCCTAAATTTTAAAATGCACTCCTGCTATATATATAAGGAGTAAGATTCAATTTGGTACAAAAAAGGGTTGAATGAAAGATTGTTTTAGTGTATTATTGCTTACAGCTATGTGTGACAGTGCCGTTAATATCTTACGGAGACACGACCTTGGTTTTAAGACTCATCCAATAGTCTGGAGATGCCCGATATCAAACACTGGTTTATGAGGCGAGTAGGCTTAACCACTGCACTTACAGTCCTTGAGCACATAGGCAAGAATTATATATATTCATCACCCCAGATAAGAAGGGGTGTTCACATATTATTTTTCTTATTTCTGCATGAAAACTAGGTAAAACCGGTGCACCGGTAAACAGCAGAATTTTCTTCCGGCGGTACGTACCGCGGTACTTTATGGTCGTACCGGTACTTTCGGCCGCGAAAAAAATACCTCACAGGGACACAAAGTATCTTTTATATACGCCACCAGTCATGCTGAGCACTGTTAAGTTCAAAGACGCGACGCGACCGATAGGGTGCTAATATTATCGGATACTTGAGATGAATAGCGGTAATAACTAATAGAGCATGCTCCGTATGCATGCCACTTCGGATTAACATAGATAAATAGGTAGTAAATTTATAAGCGTAACAGTTGCGTGAAAACTTTGTGATATAGGCACTGCTTGTCGGAAAAAGATAACATCACAAGACAGTCTGTGCAGCAATGGAGTGGAAGAAACGGTTCCGTTTGCAACAATATAATAATGACATGTGGTTCTTGCTTTAGCTTTGTATTGACTTACATGTCTGGAGTAAAAATATGTCGGGCTGACCTTGTATCAACACTTTTTTTTTACTTATACATTTCATTTGTTTCTGAATAAAAATGTTTTAAAAGATGAATATTACTGTTGCATTTTATAAAATCAATATGCTGACGATATATATACGATTTTATTGCGCTGTGTCGAACTGTGAATGAATAATGGTTATTACGAATTGCCCAGAGACAGTTCAAATGGATAATGCAGGGAGCAGTGTTTGCATTTGCGCCAAAAAAAAATGCGTCTGGGACTCGATTCCACTAGCACCAGATGCGAAAAATTTACTGTCTGCGGACGTAAAGTAACTTTTTTGATGCGCTGCCAGTCATCAAAGACGCCGATGCAACATCCAAGTGGCCCGATAGGGTGTTAAGTTTATCGGCTTCTTTCTAGTACATATTTGAGATGAAAAGCGGTTATTTACGATTTCATTGTGCTGCATCAAACTATGAATAAATACTGATATTAAAACCAGACACAAAAACTGAGATGCGCGACCGTAGTATGCTGCAACACACTTTATTAATGCGCAATTCGCCAGTCCATATTACAAACAGTTACCAGTTTATAATTTTCCATTACGTCATGTGCAACAGAAATAATATTTTTCATTCATTGGATCCCGGGCTTCTCCAGATTTTCGGATGAGTCTTTAAACCGAGGTCCCGTCTCCATATGACCTTAGCTGTTGGTGGGACGTAAAACTCACTCACTCATTCATTGGGTGATTATCGTCCAAGGCGGTGAATATATAATGAGTTGGTCAGTATTGACAGGTGTCAAAAGTAAACAACCATGGTGATTGAATAATCAAAGACGCTTATGTCGGGAAACACTTGGTGTTTGAAACCTATGGTATACCACGGTACATGGGTGTATACTGCAGTACAATTTCCAAAGGAGGTACCCAGCCCTAATGAAAACATATGTTATGGGTATTCAGAAGCAGGCTTCAGCGAGTCGCTTAAGAGTACCCATCAGCCGGCCTCGGTAGCTCAGTCGGATGGGAATCTGACTGGTGATCAGGAGGCTGGGGTTCGATATTGCCGGGGTCAGCAACATTCTTTCATGGAGATTGATCATGAAATCTTTTCTACGGTCAGTCTCTCCCTTCTGCTGATTCAAGAAGGGCTGTTGTCAGTTTCTAGGGAAAGAATGTGCAGTTTACTGGTTTACCTCTTACGTATAAGCCTGCCCAGGAAAAATGTGGATAGGTAAACTGACAGGCTAAAAAATGACCTAAAATAGTGTCGACTGGGCCGTTAAAACTCCAATACAAACAAAGAGTATCCACGACATTTTTATACCCCCGGCATACGAAGTATGCAATGGGGGTATATAGTTTTTGTCTTTTCCGTCTGTCTGTGTGTCCGTAAACAATTATTTTGTGTCAAAGATATCTCAGGAACTGCTTCACATAGAAACTTGAAATTTTGCACACATGATCAGTATGACTACTTGTATTGTGGGAAAGAAAATAAGGGCCAAGGGGTCAGGCCTTTTAGAGTTATTTCCCTTTGTAGTTCTTGCTGTTTAATAGTGTATATTTTTATTTTGTGTCAAAGATGTCTCAATAACTACTGTACATAGAAACTTGAAATTTTGCAAACATGATCAGTATGACTAGTTGTATTGTGGGAAAGAAAATAAGGGCCAAGGGGTCAGGCCTTTTAGAGTTATTTCCCTTTGAAGTTCTTGCTGTTTAATAGTGTATATTTTTAGCTCACCGTCACGTAGTGACGAGGTGAGCTTTTGGGATCACTTTTTGTCCGTCGTCCGTCGTGCGTGCGTCCGTCCGTCCGTGCGTCCGTAAACAATTTCTTTAAACCACATCTCCTCCTAAACCACTGATCAGATTTTGACCAAACTTCACAGGAATGATCCTTAGGTGGTCCCCTTTCAAAGTTGTTCAAATGGTTCCGGTCCGTTGCACATCTAGGTCACAGGAGCCAAAAATAGATTTTTTTCACCAAAATTTAAAAAATCTTCTTCTCTGAAACCACAAGGCCCAGGTCTTTGATATTTGGTATGAAGCTTCATCTAGTGGACCCCTACCAAGATTGTTCAAATTATAGTGCTGGGGTCAAAAATGCCCCCGCCCTGGGGCCCTTTGGTTTTACATAGGCTTATATAGGGAAAATCTTTAAAAATCTTCTTCTCTGAAACCACAAGGCCCAGGTTTTTGATATTTGGTATGAAGCTTCATCTAGTGGACCCCTACCAAGATTGTTCAAATTTTAGTGCTTGGACAAAAAATGCCCCCGCCCTGGGGCCCTTTGGTTTTACATAGGCTTATATAGGGAAAATCTTTAAAAATCTTCTCCATTGAAACCAAAAGGCCCAGGACTTTGATATTTGGTATGAAGCTACATCTAGTGGACCCCTACCAAGATTGTTCAAATTTTAGTGCTGGGACAAAAAATGCCCCCGCCACAGGGCCCTTTGGTTTTACATAGGCTTATATAGGGAAAATTTTTAAAAATCTTCTTCTCTGAAACCACAAGGCCCAGGTCTTTGATATTTGGTATGAAGCTTCATCTAGTGGACCCCTACCAAGATTGTTCAAATCATAGAGCTGGGGCCAAAAATGCCCCCGCCCCGGGGCCCTTTGGTTTTACATAGGCTTATATAGGGAAAATCTTTAAAACTTTTCTTCTCTGAAACCACAAGGCCCAGGACTTTGATATTTGGTATGAAGCTTCATCTAGTGGACCCCTACCAAGATTGTTCAAATTTTAGTGCTTGGACAAAAAATGCCCCCGCCACGGGGCCC
Organism: Lucinisca nassula; assembly: GCA_963580285.1. NCBI lineage: Eukaryota > Metazoa > Mollusca > Bivalvia > Lucinida > Lucinidae > Lucinisca > Lucinisca nassula. The sequence continues at coordinate 279,082 of OY757013.1, read as the reverse complement.
TTTGTTTTTCATTGGCTTATATAGGGAAAATCTTTAAAAATCTTCTTCTCTGAAACCACAAGTTCCAGGTCTTTGATATTTGGTATGAAGCTTCATCTAGTGGACCCCTACCAAGATTGTTCAAATTATAGTGCTGGGACAAAAAATGCCCCCGCCCGGGGCCCTTTGGTTTTACATAGGCTTATATAGGGAAAATCTTTAAAAATCTTCTTCTCTGAAACCACAAGGCCCAGGACTTTGATATTTGGTATGCAGCTTCATCTAGTGGACTCCTACCAAGATTGTTCAAATTATAGTGCTGGGACAAAAAATGCCCCCGCCACGGGGCCCTTTGGCATTACATTGGCTTATATAGGGAAAATCTTTAAAAATCTTCTTCTCTGAAAGCACAAGGCCCAGGTCTTTGATATTTGGTATGAAGCTTCATCTAGTGGACCCCTACCAAGATTGTTCAAATTATAGTGCTGGGGCCAAAAATGCCCCCGCCCCGGGGCCCTTTGGTTTACTTAGGCTTATATAGGGAAAATCTTTGAAAATCTTCTTCTCTGAAACCACAAGGCCCAGGACTTTGATATTTGGTATGAAGCTTCATCTAGTGGACCCCTACCAAGATTGTTCAAATTATAGTGCTGGGGCCAAAAATGCCCCCGTCCCGGGGCCCTTTGGTTTTACATAGGCTTATATAGGGAAAATCTTTAAAAATCTTCTTCTCTGAAACCGCTAGGCCCAGGTCTTTGATATTTGATGTGTAGCTTCATCTAGTGGAACTTTGCCAAGATTGTTCAAATTATAGCCTTTGTTGATGTTTGGTATGAAGCTTCACCTTTAAGACCTCCCTCAACATTATGCACATTAAAGCCCTGGGGCCAATAATGGCCCTCTCTGGGGCCCACTTGTTACACTATGGATCAGGTGAGCGATCCAGGGCCATCATGGCCCTCTTGTGTTTTATATTAGGATCACTTTTTGTCTGTCATCCGTGCATAAACAATTTCTTCAAACTACATCTCCTCCTAAACCACTGATCGGATTTTGACCAAACTTCACAGGAATGATCCTTGGGTGGACCCCTTTTAAAGTTGTTCAAATGGTTCTGGTCTGCTGCACATCAAGGTCACAGGGGCCAAAAATAGATTTTTTTTTAATGAAAACTTAAAAAATCTTCTTCTCTGAAACCATAAGGCCCAGGTCTTTGATATTTGGTACGAAGTTTCATCTAGTGGATCCCTACCAAGATTGTTCAAATTATAGTGCTGGGGCCAAAAATGCCCCCGCCCCGGGGCCCTTTGGTTTTACATAGGCTTATATAGGGTTAATCTTTAAAAATCTTCTTTTCTGAAACCGCAAGGCCCAGGACTTTGATATTTGGTATGAAGCTTCATCAAATGGACCTCTACCAAGATTGTTCAAATTATAGCCCTGGGGCCAAAAATGCCCCCGCCCCGGGGCCCTATGGTTTTACATAGACTAATATAGGGAAAATCTTTAAAAGTCTTCTTCTCTGAAACCACAAGGCCTGGGTCTTTGATAGTTGGTATGAAGCTGCATCTAGTGGACCTCTATCAATATTATTCAAATTATAGCACTGAGACCAAAAATGTCCCCGCTCTGGGGCTCTTTGGTTTTACATAGACTTATATAGGGAAATCTTTAAAAATCTTCTTCTCTGAAATTGCAAGGCCCAGGCCTTTAATATTTGGTATGGAGCTTTATCTAGTGGACCTCTACCAAGATTGTTCATGGTATAGCCCTGGGGCCACAAATGCCCCCACCCCGGAGCCCTTTGGTTTTACATAGATTTATATAGCCCCGGGGCCATTTGGTTTTGCATAGGCTTATGTAGGGAATATCTTTAAAAAAAATCTTCTTCTCTGAAACCGCAAGGCCCAGGTCTTTGATATTTGATGTGTAGCTTCATCTAGTGGACCTTTGCCAAGATGGTTCAAATTATAGCCTTTGTTGATGTTTGGTATGAAGCTTCACCTTTAAGACCTCCCTCAACATTACGCACATTAAAGCCCTGGGGCCAATAAAGGCCCTCTCTGGGGCCCACTTGTTACACTATGGATCAGGTGAGCGATCCAGGGCCATCATGGCCCTCTTGTGTTTTATATTAGGATCACTTTTTGTCTGTCATTCGTGCGTAAATTTCTTCAAACGACATCTCCTCCTAAACCACTGATCGGATTTTGACCAAACTTCACAGGAATGATCCTTAGGTGGTCCCCTTTCAAAGTTGTTCAAATGGTTCCGGTCTGTTGCACATATAGGTTACAGGAGCCAAAAATAGATTTTTTCACTGAAAACTTAAAAAATCTTCTTCTCTGAAACCGCAAGGCCCAGGTCTTTGATATTTGGTATGAAGCTTCATCTAATTGACCCCTACCAAGTTTGTTCAAATTATAGTGCTTGGGCCAAAAATGCCCCAACCCTGGGGCCCTTTGGTTTTACATGGGCTTATATAGGAAAATCTTCAAAATTCTTCTTCTCTGAAACCACAAGGCCCAGGTCTTTGATTTTTGGTATGAAGCTTCATCTAGTGGACCCCTACCAAGATTGTTCAAATTATAGTGCTGGGGTCAAAAATGCCCCCGGTCCGGGGCCCTTTGGTTTTACATGGGCTTATATAGGGAAAATCTGTAAAAATCTTTTTCTCAGAAACCGCAAGGCCCAGGTCTTTGATATTTTGATATGAAGCTTCATCTAGTGGACCCCTACCAAGATTGTTCAAATTATAGTGCTGGGGCCAAAAATGCCTCGCCCCAGGGCCCTTTGGTTTTACTTGGGCTTATATAGGGAAAATCTGTAAAAATCTTCTTCTCAGAAGCCGCAAGGCCCAGGTCTTTGATATTTGATATGAAGCTTCATCTAGTGGACCCCTACCAAGATTGTTCAAATTATAGTGCTGGGGCCAAAAATGCCTTGTCCCGGGGCCCTTTTGTTTTACATGGGCTTATATAGGGAAAATCTTGAAAAATCTTCTTCTCGGAAACGGCAAGGCCTAGGTCTTTGATATTTGGTATGAAGCTTCAGCTAGTGCACCTCTACCAAGATTGTTCAAATTATAGCCCTGAGGCCAAAAGTGCCCCGCCTAGGGGCCCTTTGGTTTTACATAGACTTTATAGGGAAAATCTTAAAAAATCTTCTGTGAAACCACAGGCCTAGGTCTTTGATCTTTTGTGTGAAATTTCATCTAGTGGACCTCTATCAAGATTGCTCAAATTATAGCCCTGGGGCCAAAAATGCCCCCGCCCCAAGACCCTTTGGTTTTACATAGACTTATATAGGAAAATCTTTAGAAATCTTCTTTTCTGAAACTGCAAGGCCCATGTCTTTGATATTTGGTATGGAGCTTCATCTAGTGGACAGTTATAGCCTTTATTGATATTTGGTATGAAGCTTCACCTTTTTAGACCTCCCTCAACATTATGCACATTATAACCTTGGGGTCAATAATGGCCCTACCCGGGGCCCACTTGTTACTCTATGGATCAGGTGAGCGATCCAGGGCCATCATGGCCCTCTTGTGTTTTATATTAGGATCACTTTTTGTCTGTCATTCGTGCGTAAACAATTTCTTCAAATGACATCTCCTCCTAATCCACTGATTGGATTTTGACCAAACTTCACAGGAATGATCCTTAGGTGGTCCCCTTTCAAAGTTGTTCAAATGGTTCCGGTCCGTTGCACATCTAGGTCACAGGAGCCAAAAATAGATTTTTTTCACCCAAAACTTAAAAAATCTTCTTCTCTGAAACCACAAGGCCCAGGTCTTTGATATTTGGTATGAAGCTTCATCTAGTGGACCCCTACCAAGATTGTTCAAATTTAAGTGCTGGGACAAAAAATGCCCCGCCACGGGGCCCTTTGGTTTTACATTGGCTTATATAGGGAAAATCTTTAAAAATCTTCTTCTCTGAAACCACAAGGCCCAGGTCTTTGATATTTGGTATGAAGCTTCATCTAGTGGACCCCTACCAAGATTGTTGAAATTATAGTGCTGGGGCCAAAAATGCCCCCGCCCCGGGGCCCTTTGGTTATACATTGGCTTATATAGGGAAAATATGTAAAAATCTTTTCAAAAACCGCAAGGCCCAGGTCTTTGATATTTGATATGAAGCTTCATCTAGTGGACCCCTTCTAAGATTGTTCAAATTATAGTGCTGGGGCCAAAAATGCCCCCGCCCCGGGGCCCTTTGGTTTTACATACACTTATAAAGGGAAAATCTTTAAAAATCTTCTTTTCTGAAACTGCAAGGCCCAGGTCTTTGATATTTGGTATGAAGCTTCGTCTAGTGGACTTTGATATTTGGTATGAAGCTTCATCTAGTGGACCCCTACCAAGATTGTTCAAATTATAGTGCTGGGGCCAAAAATGCCCCCGTCCCGGGGCCCTTTGGTTTTACATAGGCTTATATAGGCAAAATCTTTAAAAATCTTCTTCTCTGAAACCGCTAGGCCCAGGTCTTTGATATTTGATGTGTAGCTTCATCTAGTGGACCTTTGCCAAGATTGTTCAAATTATAGCCTTTGTTGATGTTTGGTATGAAGCTTCACCTTTAAGACCTCCCTCAACATTATGCACATTAAAGCCTTGGGGCCAATAATGGCCCTCTCTGGGGCACACTTGTTACACTATGGATCAGGTGAGCGATCCAGGGCCATCATGGCCCTCTTGTTATTATTTTGTGTCAAAGATTTCTCAATAACTACTGTACATAGAGACTTAAAATTTGGTAGCCACAACCAGTATGACTACTTGTTTCAGCTGAGGTGATGGCACTCGCCGGGGGGTATACGTGCCCCATTGGGCACTTTTGTCTAGTTTTTATGCAGAAATAAGAAAAATAGTGCTTTTCGGATGTAAAATCGTCTTGACTCTACCTGTGGCTGATTACAGTAACTTTGCAAGCTTAGTGTATAATATGTTGCTGTTGGATATTACAGTAATGTACAGACAATGTTGAATGACTCCTCCCTGATGTTTGTTATTACAGTAATGTACAGAGAATATTGAATGACTCATCACTGATGTTGGTTATTACAGTAATGTACAGACAATATTGAATGACTCATCACTGATGTTCGTTATTACAGTAATGTACAGACAATATTGAATGACTCATCACTGATGTTGGTTATTACAGTAATGTACAGACAATATTGAATGACTCATCACTGATGTTGGTTATTACAGTAATGTACAGACAATATTGAATGACTCCTCACTGAAGTTGGTTATTACAGTAATGTACAGACAATATTGAATGACTCCTCACTGAAGTTGGTTATTACAGTAATGTACAGACAATATTGAATGACTCCTCACTGAAGTTGGTTATTACAGTAATGTACAGACAATATTAGTACAGTAATGTACAGACAATATTGAATGACTCATCCCTGATGTTGGTTATTACAGTAATGTACAGACAATATTAGTACAGTAATGTACAGACAATATTAGTGCAGTAATGTACAGACAATATTGAATGACTCCTCACTGATGTTCGTTATTAAAGTAATGTACAGACAATATTGAATGACTCCTCACTGATGTTGGTTATTACAGTAATGTACAGACAATATTGAATGACTCATCCCTGATGTTTGTTATTACAGTAATGTACAGACAATATTGAATGACTCATCCCTGATGTTTGTTATTACAGTAATGTACAGACAATATTGAATGACTCATCCCTGATGTTGGTTATTACAGTAATGTACAGACAATATTGAATGACTCATCACTGATGTTTGTTATTACAGTAATGTACAGACAATATTGAATGACTCATCACTGATGTTTGTTATTACAGTAATGTACAGACAAAATTGAATGACTCATCCCTGATGTTTGTTATTACAGTAATGTACAGACAATATTGAATGACTCATCCCTGATGTTTGTTATTACAGTAATGTACAGACAATATTGAATGACTCATCCCTGATGTTGGTTATTACAGTAATGTACAGACAATATTGAATGACTCATCACTGATGTTTGTTATTACAGTAATGTACAGACAATATTGAATGACTCATCACTGATGCAACAGATCCATCAGATGTCACAGTCATTACAGAAGAATGAGCATGAGCATGAGCCGGCAAAACCTGAGGTTAATATGCATGAACAGATGAGACATCAACAGTTACTGGCACAACAGGCAGAGTTTGATCACCAGATCAGTCAGGTAATGATACGAGTATAGCCACTTGGAAGTGTTAAAGAATTCATTGATAGACACACATATGCTGTTTTCTCCAGTTATCGTCATGCTAAGAATTTGAGTGACTGTAACAACTGTCTGCTTAAATCATTCAAAATGTCTCTAATTTAAATATAATGGCCATTTAATAATCAATCAGTTTTTCAAGACTTACGATTTCCATTACTGTTTTACTGTGCAAAATCTTTAAATAAACATAGCTTACCATGACCTTAAAACATTTGGATTGTCTCTCAAGTTATCGTCACACGTTGTTACCATGACGTCATAGCATAAGCAGGGGCTACCTAAACATGTAGTAAGTGACCAAAACTTATGCATATTTTCTGTAGCCTTTTTTTATTGGTTGAATGCTGGGAAACAAATGTCACGTGACCAAATAATTGGAAAATAAAATGGAGGCCAGTTGTCTGCTGCACATGGTTGTATACATGGGAGGAAATAGAACAATAAGGTGTTGTGTTTGCAATTTAGTATCACCAGCTTCCTCAAGGTCAATGATTCTTGATTTTTAATTACTGCTATAACAGTATCTAGTGGCTTCTTAGTTACCAGAGTTCTTAGTTAGTCATAGTTACCAGAAAATGAATGCTGACGAAAACATGAGACATGACGATAACTGGAGACACAGGCATAATTGCAGGGCTGGAAAAGCTTACTCTCGCTATGACGAGTTTAAATGTTGGAGAAAGAGTAAATATTTTGTCTAGTCACTATAAAAAAAAAATGTATGAAATTTACGAAGTCTACGTTAATTTGGACCTGCAGGGCAAGTATAATTTTGAAGAATTTTCCAGCCCTGAAGTGTTGTCATACTCAGTGATCTCCAAGAAGTGTGGTCAAGCTCATTGTTCCAGATTAGTAGGTGCGACAAGGATAATTTTGAAAACATACAACGTGGGTTCTAGTTAGAATTGCCTCTTTAAAGAACATAAGCAATGACTATGGAAAGTCATACCTTAACCCATTTGTACTAAATGGAATCTGCCGGCCTCGGTAGCTAAGTTGGATGCACGTCTGACTGGTGAACAGGAGGATGTGTGGTCGGTTCCTGCAAAGGTTAGCAACATTCTTCCTTGATAATGAAATCTTTTCTACGATCATTCTCTCCCTTCTACCGATTCAAGAAGGGCAGGTGTCTGTTTCTGGCAGAAGAATGTGCACTGTTCTGGTTAACAGCTAACGTAAAAGCCAGCCCATAAAAGTGGATCGGTAAACTGACCGGCTCAAAAATGACCTAAATAGTGTTGACTGGGATCTAAAACTCCCAATACAAACCAAACAAAACCAAATGGAATCTTCCTCCTTATATAAAATAGGAGTCCATTTCAAAATTTAGGGGTGTTCGGTTGTATTTTCTTACAAATTGATTTGGAAAATGGCTGAATTTTTTGCAAACACTGCAGGCCCTGATCAGATGTTACATTCTGTGGCGTCTGATCTGGGCCTGCACTGTTTGCCAATTACCCTTTCTGGGGTTTGCAGTACAAAATGGGTTAATTTTCTTTGTTACCCCCATGAAGCCTCCGTGGTGTAGTGGTTACGCTACTCGCCTTGTAAACCAGGGATCGCAGGATCGATCCCGGGCTTCTCCAGACTTTCGGATGAGTCTTTAAACCGAGGTCCCGTCTCCGTATGACCTTAGCTGTTGGTGGGACGTAAAATTCAAACACTCACTCTTTGTTACCCCCACCCTCATCCACTGATCTGGAGCTAGGCAGGCTGAGCAATCTGTGTGCACATAAAGTAGAAGTAAAACAAAGATCAGGAATTGATACAATTAACTTACTCCACCCATAAAAGACACCAAAGGGAAAGAAATACAAACATTAAGCGACCAGACCATAATGGAAACCTAAACAAAGGAAGGCCATAATGACAGTTACTTTCCCACAAAATGGCCATATGGCCATCCAAAATTAAAAGACACAAGTGATACACACAGTAAGTAACAAACAACAACATAAATAAATCGCCACAGAAGAGCCGCCTTGGAACGGTCAGTGGAAGATTTCCACTGGGGGGCTTAAATCGATTTTACATGGCCACAATCCTCGCCCTTACTTCCGTCGCGATTTAGACAAATAATTTGTTCAGTCCGCATGAAGGCCTCCTAACTCATCAGTGCAACATCTCCGTGAACACAAAAATCAAAGAACCACAGAGGTGAGACAACAGTGAGGACTCGACAGCAAGAAACCACTGAAAGCCCACACTGTGTTATACCCTATACGTAGTCCTTGTCATTGAATGTAACAGCTTGCATGCATTGTCATCTCCAGGACATGTTTTATAGCATGCCCTGGTCATCTTTAATGCTACAGAAAAACAGAGATTGGCATCATTAGGCATTGTGTTTGTATGTTACCAATGCCTTGGTATTGTATCTGTTACACAGCAGTTTGCCCCCGCCCATTGGGGCTTGAAGAAATATATATTTGGCTGCATGGTGCTTCCACGTAGAGCTCAAACCGACCACACATGAGTATTGGTAAACCGCTCCGAGGTCTTAGCCTGCCCAGGCAAAGTGATGCGAGTCGGACTGTCCCTACATATTAACCCTTTTGGTTTATTTGGGCGGCAGGGTTTGAGATGTCATTTCATCTCAATATCAGGTAAAAGTCCCACAAAATTGGAAGCAGTGTCTCCAAAATGACCTTAATAGTGTTGACTTGGACATAAAACCTCATTTCAAACAAGTTACACAGCAGTGATTTCATAGGTTTGGCTTAACATCAACATTGTTTGATGCTCTATCTTCTGAACCAATGGATGGATTCTTACATCCTCAGAATGTCCGAATTAAGTATGATTGCCTTGACCTTGTTTTCAAGGTCACATGAAGTTATTTAATCTGCACCTGAGTCCATAAACGCAGATTAAATCGTTACAATATCAGCTCAGTCTCGTTTTAAGAAACAGACACCTTTCAAATATGCACTTTAATTTAAAAAAAACCACCTAGCTTGTAGTCAGATATGTTAGATGAATAACAATGTTTCCATTAATCCAATACCCTCTACAATGATAAACTCATGCTTCAGCAACATTAACAACAAGTAGTTATTTTGGTAATTTAGACATCCGGCCTGCATTGGTATCTCCAGACCATGTTTTGTGATAGCATGACCTGGTCGTCTTCAATGCTAAAGAAACACAGAGATTAGCATCATTAGACATGGTGGTTGATATATGGGCTGCATGATGCTTCCTCGCAGAGCTGAATCCGGCCCGCACACTAGTTCTGGTAAACCGCTTAGAGGACCTAAGCCTTCCAGGAACCGCGGTGCGAGGCGGACCGTCCATGCTAATAAACCCTATTAGTTTCATTCGGAGACGGGGCTTGAAATGTCATTTCATCTCAATGTCGGGTAAAAGTCCCACAAAATTGGAAGCAACGTCTCCAAAATGACTTGTACAGTGTTGACGGGGACATTAAACCGTAAATCAAACAAACAAACAAAACCTCCCGCACCAAGCACAATGTGTTGTTTTTCAAAATAGCTTACATTTGCAACATTCTTATGCTGAGAAACAGGTATATTCTCTTTGCAGTTTGAGTTTTATAAAGTATTTCACCTGGCACTTTAGTTTTTGCCTACCTCTGATGAATATATTAATGCATCATAGCTGTATTATACTAATACTTCAACAACAACATGTAGTTATTTTGATATTTTGCTTCAGCAACATCAACAACAAGTAGTTATTTTGATATTTATAGCCCCGCTCTGAAAAAGTGGGGGCTGTATTGGATTTGGCATGTCCGGAATTCCGTCTGTCTGTCTGTCTTTCTGTCTGTCTGTCTGTCTGTAATATTTGATAGTGGGTACCTTGTTACCGCAACTCCTCTTACAGTTCTAGGTCAATCCTTTTGAAACTTTACAGGTGTTTTCATATAGGTCTGAAGATGTGCATATTCTTTTTAGCTCACCTGGGCCGAAGGCTCCAGGGGAGCTTATAGTATAGTGGGTCGTCCGTCCGTCGTCCGTCCACATTTTTGAGCAGCTATATCTCTGTATCCTGCAGGCTGATCTCAATCATTTCTCACCTGTAGTATGCCTCTGGTGGGGCATTGATGACATAAACTTTTTTTTTGAAATCGCTCTAAAACTTTGGTTCCTATGGCAACCACAATGTCCCATAGACTTACTATGGGAAAATGCTTGTCATCACCGTAGCGCCTTCAGTTTAGATCGGATCTTTCTGAAACTTATATGTAAGGTGACTGGGGATAAAAACTCCAATGAGTTCGAAAACCGGCCATGTCGGCCCATTTATCATAGAGTTACGTCCCTTTGATTGTTGAAAATGCCCATTTTCGACCTTGTCATCACTGTAGCCCCTTCAGTTTTGATCGGATCTTTCTGAAACTTATATGTTATGTGGCTGGGGATAAAACCTCGGATGAGTTTGAAAACCGGCCTAGTCCGCTGGTTTATCAAAGAGTTACGTCCCTTTGATTGCTGAAAATGCCGATTTTTGACCTTGTCATCACCGTAGCCCCTTCAGTTTTGATCGGATCTTTCTGAAACTTATATGTAAGGTGGCTGTGGATAAAATCTTGGATGAGTTAGAAAACCGACCAAGTCGGCCCTTTTATCGTAGAGTAACGTCCCTTTGATTGCTGAAAATGCTGATTTTTGACCTTGTCATCACTGTAGCCCTTTCAGTTTTGATCGAATCTTTTTGAAACTTATATGTAAAGTGGCTGGGGATAAAATCTCGGATGAGTTCGAAAACCAGCCAAGTTGGTCCATTTATCACAGAGTAACGTACCTTTGATTGCTGAAAATGCCGATTTTTGATCTTGTCATCACCGTAGCCCTTTGAGTTTTGATCGTATCTTTCTGAAACTTATATGCAAGGTGGCTGGGGATAAAGCCTCGGATGAGTTCGCATACCGGCAAAGGTGGCCTATTTATCATAGAGTGCTGAAAATGTTGATTTTAGACCTTGTCAACACTGTAGCACCAAGTCGGCCCTTTTATCGTAGAGTAACGTCCCTTTGATTGCTGAAAATGCTGATTTTTGACCTTGTCATCACTGTAGCCCTTTCAGTTTTGATCGAATCTTTCCGAAACTTATATGTAAAGTGGCTGGGGATAAAATCTCGGATGAGTTCGAAAACCAGCCAAGTTGGTCCATTTATCACAGAGTAACGTCCCTTTGATTGCTGAAAATGCTGATTTTTGATCTTGTCATCACCGTTGCCCTTTGAGTTTTGATCGAATCTTTCTGAAACTTATATGCAAGGTGGCTGGGGATAAAGCCTCGGATGAGTTCGCATACCGGCAAAGGTGGCCTATTTATCATAGAGTGCTGAAAATGTTGATTTTTGACCTTGTCAACACTGTAGCCCCTACAGTTTTGATCGGATCTTTCTGAAACTTATATGTAAGGTGGCTGGGGATAAAACCTCGGATGCGTTCGAAAACCGGCCAAGTTGCCCCATTAACTATGTAGTTATGTCCCTTTGATGCCTTAAAATGTCGATTTTTTACCTTGTCATCACCGTAGCCCCTTCAGTTTTGATCGAATCTTTCTGAAACCTATATGTAAGGTGACTGGAGATAAAACCTAGGATGAGTTTGAATACCGGCCAAGTTGGCCCATTTATCATTGATTTACGTCCCTTTGATTGCTGAAAATGCCGATTTTTGACCTTGTCATCACCATAGCCCCTTCAGTTTTGATCGGATCTTTCTGAAACTTATATGTAAGGTGGCTGGGGATAAAATCTTGGATGAGTTCGAAAACAGGCCAAGTCAGCCCATTTATCATAGAGTTCTGTCCCTTTGATGGCTGAAAATGTTGATATTTGACCTTGTCTTTACCGTAGCCCCTTCAGTTTTGATCAGATTTTTCTGAAACTTATATGTAAGGTGGCTGGGGATGAAACCTCGGATGAGTTCGAAAACTGGCCAAGTCGGCTCATTTATTTTAGAGTAACATCCCTTTGATTGCTAAAAATGCCAACTTTTGACCTTGTCATCACCGTAGCCCCTTCAGTTTTGATCGGATCTTTCTGAAACTTATACGTGAGGTGGCTGGGAATAAAATCTTGGATGAGTTTGAATACTGGCCAAGTCTGATCGGATCTTTCTGAAACTTACATGTAAGGTGGCTGGGAATAAAACCTCAGGTGAGTTCGAATACCGGCCAAGTCGGCACATTTATCATAGAGTGACGTGCCTTTGATTGCTGAAAATGCCTATTTTCGACATTGTTATCACTGCTGCCCCTTTAGTTTTGAACGGATCTTCATGAAACTTACAAACAAGGAAGTCCGGCAGAAAGCTTGGAGGAGTTTGAAAACTCTTGTTTTTGAACTTGTCATCACCATAGCCACTTCAGTTTAGATCGGATCTTCTTAGCAAGTCAGGAATAAAAGCTTGAATGAGTTTGAAAACCGGTGAGGTCAGCCTGTTTATCATAGAGTTAAATTCTACTTGATTTTCAGAAAATGCTTACCCTGTCATCACCATGTCCTCCCATAAAGCCTTCAGTAAAGGTTGGCACTTCCTTAAACTTTGAATCTGTTAGCTCAGGTGAGCGATACAGGACCAAGCTAGCTTGGTCCTCTTGTTTCATTATCCTTAAATAATTTTTTTCACTTATTTCACCTTTTTTAACTTAGACAATTTTTTAGATCTACTAATGTTAAAATGTATAGGGAGTAGCTACCTTGTTACCGCAACTCCTCTTACAGTTCTAGGTCAATCCTTTTGAAACTTTACAGGTGTTTTCATATAGGTCTGAAGATGTGCATATTCTTTTTTCATTATCCTTAAATAATTTTTTTCACTTATTTCACCTTTTTAAACTTAGACAATTTTTGAGATCTGCTAATGTTAAAATGTATAGGGAGTAGCTACCTTGTTACCGCAACTCCTCTTACAGTTCTAGGTCAATCCTTTTGAAACTTTACAGGTGTTTTCATATAGGTCTGAAGATGTGCATATTCTTTTTTCATTATCCTTAAATAATTTTTTTCACTTATTTCACCTTTTTTAACTTAGACAATTTTTGAGATCTACTAATGTTAAAATGTATAGGGAGTAGCTACCTTGTTACCGCAACTCCTCTTTCAGTTCTAGGTCAATCCTTTTGAAACTTTACAGGTGTTTTTATATAGGTCTGAAGATGTGCATATTCTTTTTTCATTATCCTTAAATAATTTTTTTCACTTATTTCACCTTTTTAAACTTAGACAATTTTTGAGATCTACTAATCTTACAATGTATAGGGAGTAGCTACCTTGTTACCGCAACTCCTCTTACAGTTCTAGGTCAATCCTTTTGAAACTTTATAGGTGTTTTCATATAGGTCTGAAGATGTGCATATTCTTTTTTCATTATCCTTAAATAATTTTTTTCACTTATTTCACCTTTTTTAACTTAGACAATTTTTGAGATCTACTAATGTTAAAATGTATAGGGAGTAGCTACCTTGTTACCGCAACTCCTCTTACAGTTCTAGGTCAATCCTTTTGAAACTTTACAGGTGTTTTCATATAGGTCTGAAGATGTGCATATTCTTTTTTCATTATCCTTAAATAATTTTTTTCACTTATTTCACCTTTTTTAACTTAGACAATTTTTGAGATCTACTAATGTTAAAATGTATAGGGAGTAGCTACCTTGTTACCGCAACTCCTCTTTCAGTTCTAGGTCAATCCTTTTGAAACTTTACAGGTGTTTTTATATAGGTCTGAAGATGTGCATATTCTTTTTTCATTATCCTTAAATAATTTTTTTCACTTATTTTCACCTTTTTTAACTTAGACAATTTTTGAGATCTACTAATGTTAAAATGTATAGGGAGTAGCTACCTTGTGATCGCATCTCCTCTTACAGTTCTAGGTCAATCCTTTTGAAACTGAACAGGTGTTTTCATATAGGTCTGAAGATGTGCATGTGCTTTTTTCATTATCCAAAACTTATTTTTTAACTTAGACTGTTTTTCAGATCTAATAACGCGAAAAGTCTATAAGGCGTAGGTACCTTGTTAGGGATTTAACCCTCTCACAAGTCTTTACCTTTAGTTCATGGGTCTTTCTCCTCTGACAGGGCTATAGTCAGATGCTCTGACAGTTCTAGTTTAGAAATCCAGCCTGCATTGGTATCTCCAGACCATGTTTTGTGGTAGCATGACCTGGTTGTCTTCAATGCTAAAGAAACACAGAGATTAGCATCATTAGACATGGTGGTTGATACAACCTGTGTCTTGGTATTTTATCTGTTGCAATATACACAGCTCCAAAACATATTATCATGCATCTGGGCCTGATAAATATATTGCCCCATTTCTGGGAACAAATCAAATTATATATGTTGGGAAGTGATGTATTTCATGTGCCCAGGGAATATTGTTTGTTTTTTAGCACATAGTGACATGGTGAGCTTTTGTGACCGCTTGATATCTGTTGTGTGCCTGTCAACATTTTACTTAAAAGACATCTACTAAACCAGTGAACAGATTTTGAAATAATTTTACGGAAATGTTCCTTGGATGACCCTCTACAAAAGTTGCCTAAATGGCTCTGGCCAGAGCTAAAAATAAAAAAAAAAAAAAAAAAAAAAAAATGAAAAAATCTTCGAATGCCATTTTCTCATAGGCCTCTGCCCCAATTTAAAGTTTCCATAAATCTAATACACTCTACAGTGATGAACTTATGCTTCAGCAACATCAACAGCAAGTAGTTACTTATTTAGAAGAAATCCGGCCTGCATTGGTATCTCCAGACCATGTTTTGTGGTAGCATGACCTGGTCGTCTTCAATGCTAAAGAAACACAGAGATTAGCATCATTAGACATGGTGGTTGATATAACCTGTGTCTTGGTATTGTATCTGTCACAGCATACACAGCTCAAAAATTATATTGGTATGCCAGTATTTGGAGTAAGCAAAATAGACAGACAGCAAAAATAAAAGATGAAAATGTACACTAAAAATGGGTTGATCCGTTGAACTTGATTGTTTGTTTCAATTGCTGTCAACATAATTTAGGTCATTTTGGAGATGCTAATTCTTTTACCCGACATTAAGATGAAATGACATCTCTAGCCCTGCTGCCCAATGAATGTACTTGATTGTAGCTGGCCAGGGTAAGGTAACTGGGCCAAAAATCTGTGTATGGTTAGGGTTAGAGACTATAGATTTTACATAGCCATCTTAAAACTTTGTTAGAATCTTTGTTGACATCTGGTAAATATGGGTCATGTTGGGACTGGTTTTCTTCAGTCCAAATGAACAAGCCACAGTTTTTACACATTCTTAATTAAACTTTGTCAGAATGTCTTGATGATATCTTGGTCAGGTTGAAATATAGCTGATGTGGAGTCAAAAAACTAAAAAATGTCTGCTTTTATCTAAGTCATGTTTGGATTTGGGATTGTGTGGGTCCAAAACTAGGTAACTAGGCCAACAATCTGTGTATTCTAGAGACCACATATCTGACATACCCATCATTAAACTTCACTAGAATCTTGGTTTTGATGACATTTTGTGTATATGGGTCATGTAGGGACAAAAATTATGTCACTAAGGTCGTATTTTCTTCATTCCTGTCTGTGAACTCTAGAGGCTGCAAGTGCCTCACTTGAGTGATCAAGGGCCATCTTGATATTCTTTCTTCTTGCCTGACCTCCCGCACCAACGGCCCCCACCCATAGGGGCTTGAAGAAATATATGGGCTGCATGATGCTTCCACGCAGAGCTGAATCCGGCCCGCACACTAGTTCTGGTAAACCGCTTAGAGGACCTAAGCCTTCCAGGAACCGCGGTGCGAGGCGGACCGTCCATGCTAATAAATCCTATTAGTTTCATTCGGAGACAGGGCTTGAGATGTCATTTCATCTCAATGTCGGGTAAAAGTCCCACAAAATTGGAAGCAACGTCTCTAAAATGACCTTTACAGTGTTGACGGGGACGTTAAACCTCAAATCAAACAAACAAACAAAACCTCCCGCACCAAGCACAATGTGTTGTTTTACAAAATAGCTTACATTTGCAACATTCTTATGCTGAGAAACAAGTATATTCTCTTTGCAGTTTGAGTTTTATATAGTATTTCACCTGGCACTTTAGTTTTTGCCTACCTCTGATGAATATATTAATGCATCATAGCTGTATTATACTAATACTTCAACAACAACATGTAGTTATTTTGATATTTTGCTTCAGCAACATCAACAACAAGTAGTTATTTTGATATTTTAGAAATCCGGCCTGCATTGGTATCTCCAGACCATGTTTTGTGGTAGCATGACCTGGTCGTCTTCAATGCTAAAGAAACACAGAGATTAGCATCATTAGACATGGTGGTTGATATAACCTGTGTCTTGGTATTTTATCTGTTACAATATACACAGCTCCAAAACATATTATCATGCATCTGGGCCTGATAAATATACTGCCCCATTTCCAGGAACAAATTATATATGTTTGGCAAGTGATGTATTTCATGTGCCCAGGGAATATTGTTTGTTTTTTTAGCACATAGTGACATGGTGAGCTTTTGTGACCGCTTGATGTCTGTTGTGTGCCTGTCAACATTTTACTTAAAGACATCTACTAAACCAGTGAACAGATTTTGAAATAATTTTACGGAAATGTTCCTTGGATGACCCTCTACAAAAGTTGCCTAAATGGCTCTGGCCAGAGCTAAAAAAAAAAAAAAAAAAAAAAAAATAGAAAAATCTTCGAATGCCATTTTCTCATAGGCCTCTGCCCCAATTTAAAGTTTCCATAAATCTAATACCCTCTACAGTGATGAACTTATGCTTCAGCAACATCAACAGCAAGTAGTTACTTATTTAGAAGAAATCCGGCCTGCATTGGTATCTCCAGACCATGTTTTGTGGTAGCATGACCTGGTCGTCTTCAATGCTAAAGAAACACAGAGATTAGCATCATTAGACATGGTGGTTGATATATAACCTGTGTCTTGGTATTGTATCTGTCACAACATACAAAGCTTCAAAACATATCATGCATCATGGCCTGACAAATGTATTGCTCCGTTGCCTGGAACAAGTCAAATTATACTGGTTGGACCAGTATTTCATGTGCCCAGAAATATGTATATCATGTGATTATAGGGAATATTGTTTGTTTTTTTAGCTCACCTCGCACATAGGGATATGGTGAGCTTTTGTGACCGCTCACAGGGTTCGACATTAACCCAAGACTGATGGACCTTGTCTATTGAAAAGCTGGTCAGGTCTAGTAAGGTCAGTGGCTGGCTGGTCCGAAAGGTTCAGATGAAAATCTGCTGCCACATTTTTTTTGAAATTCATATTTTAACCCATTTACCATAAAATGGTTTGTTTTCAGTTTGTTGCTCAAGTTTTACTATGTAAATCAATGATAAATAGAAATAATCTGATGAGTGTAGAACTAACATATCACTTTAGTATGATTTTATCATTTCCTCGTCCAGTTGAACTTAGATCAGGTCAAGTGCATCCCAAGAGTTACAGGACCACCTTGTCTGGTTATTTAAAAAGTTAATGTTGAACCCTGGCTCAATGTCCATAGTGCAACTGTCAACAATTTACTTTGTTTGTTTGTTTGATTTGAGGTTTAACGTTACTTAAAAGATATCTCCTCCTAAACCAGTGAACAGATTTTGAAATAATTTTACAGAAATGGTCCTTGGGTGGCTAAATGGTTCCAGCCATAGCTAAAAATAGAAAAACAATGGAAAAATCCTCTAAACACCATCGCCTCCTAGGCCATTGGCCCAATTTCAAAATAGTTTAACAGGAAGATTCCTTGGGTGAATGTCTAAACTGTTCTGCTCAGATGAGCAAGCTGTTCACCAGAGCTAAAAATAAAAAACATTTTCTTGTCTGTCAACTTTATACTTAAAAGATATCTCCTAAACCGGTGGATTGATTTTGAAATAATTTTAGAGGAGAATTCATTGGGTGACCCTCAACCGAAATTGCCAAATGGTTCTGCTCTGCCACCAGAGCTAAAAATAGGAAACAAAACTAAAAAAGCCCTTAACCCCATCCCCTCCAAGGCTACTGGCCCAATTCCAAAATAATTCACAGGAATATGCCTTGGGTGACCCTCTACAAAAATTGCCCAGACCTTTCCACTCGGATGAACAAGATGGCTACCCGAGCTAAAAATATAAAAAAATCATTTAACATTGGATGGATTTTGAAATAATTGTACAGGAATGTTCCTTAGGTGACCCTGTAACAAAATTGCCTATATGGTTCCAGTCCGCTGAATACCAGAGCAACATCAACAACAAGTAGTTACTTATTTAGAAGAAATCAGGCCTGCATTGGTATCTCCAGACCATGTTTTGTGGTAGCATGACCTGGTCGTCTTCAATGCTAAAGGAACACAGAGATTAGCATCATTAGACATGGTGGTTGATATATAACCTGTGTCTTGGTATTGTATCTGTTACAACATACGCAACTAAAAATACTATGGTTATGCCTGTATTAAGAGTAAGCAAGATAAAAAAACAGCAAAAAAAAAAAAAGATGAAAATGTACTAAAAATGGGTTGATCATTTGTTCTTGATTGTAGTTGGCTATCTGCAAATTAGGGTTGATTCTGCAGTTAATGCTTAAGGGGACTGGATACACCCTCAGGTGTGTCAATCCTCCAAAAGTATTTTTGTCTTCCATATCAATAGGAGTCAACTCTTAAAGGAAAGAAATTGTTCAGAACTGAAGAGCAACTTCTGAGGAGAAAATTCTTTTCTTTAAGAGATGACCCTTTTTCCATGGGAAAGAGCTTATAGAAAAGTGAACAGGAAGTCCCGAAAGTTGTCTCCCTTTGAAAAATGGTGGAAAAATCTACCAGGTGTTCCCATTCCACTTAAATTGACTGATTCATTTTTCAATCAGTCTAGTGTCAAGAGCAGCATCAACCCAATGGTCCAGTATAATCTGCGCTATGATGAAGTGCGGGGAGACTTTTTACAGCCACCACACGGCACTTAACACCATAAGTCAAGCAGCACAATCACAGGTGTAATACTGTAAAAGTCCTAAAAATATGCCTTGCTGTAATTCTTATAATATTTTGACAAATTTGTTTCATGATCCAACAAGGAGTCAAAAAGATTCAAACAGACTGGAACAGTGTAGACCCTGATCAGACTGCTCCTTCAGGATGAGTCTGATCTGGGTTTGCACTGTTTGCTTAGGCCTGTCTGTCCCAATTTTTAGGATCAATACGGTAGCCTTTGGCGGAATTCTTGTCAGGCATGTAAATCTGATGTACTTTTATTTATCATGCAGAGTCATCAGCAGCAACAACCACTTCAGCCCCCACAACCTCCACAGCCCCCACAGCCTCCTCAATTCATGGCCCCACCCCCAACAATTCAACAGGACATACCCATACATGAAGAATATGAGGATCAGACCCAGAGCTACCAAGATGAGGGCCCAAATGATGAAGATTTCAGAGAGCACCATGAGATTCGAGACAGAGAAAGTAGAGACAGGGATGATCGAGACAGTAGAAGGTCGGATCGTAGATCATCTAGAAGATCAAGAGATAAATCAAGATCAAGGTCAGTTGCAGTGCTATTAAGAGAAAAATGTAGATATTGGATACTGAGAATTTCACTGGTTAGTCGTTAACCACATATTGTAAAGTATGATCACCTTGACTCCAAAAGTATTTTTGTCATGCCGGGTTCACAGCATGGCAAATGAAATGATGAACCAAATCCAATGTAATCATTTGGTGCAACTGCATTTTTGTTTCTCCAATCAAATGTGATCATACAATAGATTGGTTGCTTAAAAATGCAATATTAATATTAAGGTCAGCTTATATGGAAGAACCTTATGTTTCTTTCTCTTGCTGTCCTTATTTACAAACTACAGTATGAATTTGAACCTTGACTAGTAGGCATGATGGGTTAAAATAATTGTGTGTGCATTGGTATGGGACATAGTCTGGTAGTCACTATGGGTTAATTTAACTGTTCAGTCTAGGATATGAGGTTTTTAGCTCACCAGAGCAGAAGGCTCCGGGGGAGCTTATAGGATAGGCAGTTGTCCGTCGTCTGCGTCAAAACTTTCAAACGACATCTCCTCTGAAGCCACTAGGCTGATTTAGCCCAAATATTATCTGTAGCATCCTTGGGCTAGGGGATTGAAAGATTGTGTTTTTAATGAAAACCGGCTCATTAGTTTGGTTGCTATGGCAACTTAGTTTCCATAGACGTTTAATGGGGAAAGTAGAAAAATGGCATTGACTGCAAAACCTTTGCAGATATTTTAACAAAACTTTTATAGAAATATTCCTTGAGTGAACTTCTTTTAGCCACAAGCTTTTATACCAACCTGGGGTCCCCCAGGGTGTGCTGGGGGCCATGCCCCACACCCTCCAGTGCATAGAAGGCCATATATCTCAGACATCATTCAGATCCCCACCCCTAAACCATATACATTCTTTTTTCTTATGATAAGACGCATTCAGTGACATCGTGAGGGTCCCCTGAGATGTGCCGGGCCCATGCCCCACCCCCTCAACTTCGTAAAAGGCCCAATATCTCAGAAACCGTTTAGATCCCCACCCCTTAACCATATATATTCTCGTTCCTTTTGATAAGACCCATTCAGTGATACCAACCTTGATAAGATGCATTCATTGACACCAACCTGGGGGTCCCCTGACATGTGTCAGGGCCAAGCCTCCACCCCCTCCACTTTGTAAAAGACCCAATATCTCAGAAACCGTTAAGATCCCCACCCCTTAACCATATATATTCTCGTTCCTTTTGATAAGACCCATTCAGTGATAACAACCTTGGGGTCTCCCAGGGTGCGCAGAGGCTATGCCCCGCCCCTCCATTTCATAAAAGGGGATATATCTCAGAAACCATCCAGATCCCCACCCCAAAACCATATATATTCTTGTTTCTTATGATAAGACGCATTCCGCCCCCGCCCATAGGGGCTTGAAGAAATATATGGGCTGCATGATGCTTCCACGCAGAGCTGAATCTGGCCCACACACTAGTACTGGTAAACCGCTTTGAGGATCTAAGCCTGTCCAGGAACAGCGGTGCGAGGCGGACCGTCCATGCTAATAAACCCTATTGGTTTCATTGGGCGACAGGGCTTGAGAAGTCATTTCATCTCAATGTCGGGTAAAAGTCCCACAAAATTGGAAGCAACGTCTCCAAAATGACCTCTACAGTGTTTACGGGGATGTTAAACCTCAAATCAAACAAACAAACAAATAAGACGCATTCAGTGACACCAACCTGGAGGTCACCTGGTATGTGCCTGGTTCTTGCCCCACCCCTCCACCCCATTAAAGGCCCAATATCTCAGAAACCATTCAGATCCCCACCCCAAAACCATATATATTCTTGTACCTAGTTCTTGTATTCTGAGACACAGTCAGTGATTTCAACCTAGAGGTCACCCAGGGTGCGCCGGGGCCATGCCCCACCCATCCACTTCATAAAAGGCAATATATTCAGATTCCCACCCCTAAGCCATATATATTCTTGTTTCTAATGATAAGATGCATTCAATTACACCAGCCTTGGGGTCCCCTGGGATGTGCCCAGGCCATACCCCATCCCCTCCACTTCATAAAAGGCCCAATATCTCGTACACCGTTTAGATCCCCACCCTCCAAACCATATACATGTATACTCTTGTTTCTCATGATAAGACGCATTCAGTGATTTCAACCTGGGGGTCCCTTGAGATGTGCATGGGCCGTGCCCCCATCCCCTCAAACTTTGTAAAAAGTAGAAGTAAAACAAAGATCAGGAATCGATACAATTAACTTACTCCACCCATTAAAGACACCAAAGGGAAAGAAACACAAACATTAAGCGACCAGACCACAATGGAAACCTAAACAAAGGAAGGCCATAAGGACAGTCACTTTCCCACAAAATGGCCATATGGCCATCCAAAATAAAAAGACAAGTGATACACACAGTAAGTAACAAACAACAATATAAATAAACCGCCACAGAAGACTTAATATCTCAGAAACCGTTGAGATTACCACCCCTAAACAATATATATTCTTGTTCCTTATGATAAGAGGCATTCAGTGTTAACAAACCTAGGGGTCTCCCAGGGTTCAAGTTTGGGTTTTTGGGTTAATTTTTGTGTGTCTGTGGGTCTAGAACCTAGTCTACTAGTCATGACAAGTGTTAATATATGTGTGTCCATTGGTCTGGGACCTAGTCTACTAGACATGACAGGAGTTAAAATATGTGTGTCCATTGGTCTGGAACCTAGTCTAGTAGCTGCGACAGGAGTTAAAATACTTAATATATATGTGTCTATTGGTCTGGACCTAGTCTAGTAGTCATGCCAGAAGTTAAAATATGCTTGTGTGTCCATTGTCTAGTAGTCATGACTGGAGTTAATATATGTGTGCATCCATTGGTCTGGGACCTAGTCTAGTAGTCATGACTTGAGTTATTATATGTGTGCATCCATTGGTCTGGGACCTAGTCTAGTAGTCATGACCAGAGTTAATATGTGTCCTTTGGTCTGGGACCTAGTCTAGTATTTGTTTGTTTGAAATGAGGTTTATTGTCCCCATCAACACTGTAAAGGTCATTTTGGAGACGTTGCTTCCATTTTGTGGGACTTTTACCTAACATTGAGATGAAATGACTTCTCAAGCCCTGTCGCCCAATGAAACCAGTAGGGTTTGTAAGCATGGACGGTCCGACTAGCACCGTTTTGCCTGGGCAGGCTTAGATCCTCTAAGTGGTTTACCACTACTAAAGTGCGGGTCGGTTTCAACTCTGTGTGGAAGCATCATGTAGCCCATCTATTTCTTCAAGCCCCGATAGGCTGGGGCCTGACCTAGTCTAGTAGTCATGACCAGAGTTACCGGTGATATATTTGTCCATTGGTCTGGAACCTAATCTAGTAGTCATGACAGGAGTTAATATATGTGTGTCCATTGGTCTGTTACCTAGTCTAGTAGTCATAACAGGAGTTAATATAATAAGTCCCACAAAATTGGAAGCACCATATCCGAAATTGCCTCAATAGTTTTGACTGGAATGTTAAACCCCTAACCAGTCAATAAAATCTGAGACCTAGTCTAGTTTGTTTGTTTGATTTGAGGTTTAACGTCCCCGTCAACACTGTAAAGGTCATTTTTGAGACGTTGCTTCCAATTTTGTGGGACTTTTACTCGACATTGAGATGAAATGATATCTCGAGCCCTGTCGCCCAATGAAACCAATAGGGTTTATTAGCATGGACGGTCCGCCTCGCACTGCGGTTCCTGGACAGGCTTAGATCCTCTAAGCGGTTTACCAGTACTAGTGTGCGGCTGGATTCAGCTCTGCGTGGAAGCATCATGCAGCCCATATATTTCTTCAAGCCCCTGTGAGCGGGGAGACCTAGTCTAGTAGCTATGACAGGCGTTCATATAAAAGTGTGTCCATTGGTCTGTTACCTAGTCTAGTAGTCATGACAGGGGTTAAAATAATTGTGTGTCCCTTGATCTGGAACTTAGTTGAGTATTTGTGACAGGTTAAAATAGTTGTATGTCCATTGGTCTGGGACCTAGTCTAGTATTCACGAACTTCCACACAGAACTGAACTGAAACCGACCGCGCACATGAGTACTGGTAAACCACTTAGAGGCTCTTGGCCTGCCCAGGCAAAAGTGGAGCAAGTCGGACCCTCCATGCATATAAACCCTTTTGGTTTCATTGGTTGGTAGGGCTTGAGATGTCATTTCATCTCAATGTCGTGTAAAAGTCCCACATATTAGAAGGAAAATCTCCAAAATCACTTAAATAGTATTGACGGGGACGTAAAATTCTCAAATCAAACAAACTAGTAAGTAATCACGAGAGGGGTTAAAGTAAGTGATAACATTCATGAGGAAAGAATTTATTAAAACATTGACTGCCATGGAGTGCAGCAAGAAAAAGGTTAATAAGAGATGAAATGTCACACCAACTCATCTCCTGCTGAACATAGCAATCCCTACCTTTGCAAACTGCCAAGAACCATATCAGTTGGCCTCTGAAAAAGCCATCTGATCAGGATCTACTCTGTCATTCAGTCTGTGAATTGAAGGAAAACATAATATTAACCCTAAAGGGGTACCTTGGCAAACAGTGCAGGCCTAGATCAGACGCCTCATAATTTTCTGTCCAAAATAGAATAAAATTGGGGAAAAAATAGGGCTGACACCCCTTTCATGACCATTGGACTTGTCCAACATATAGCAATGGAATAGTCCACAAATAATCTAATGGGTTAAGTAATTTGTTAAGTTGATAGTTGGATATTAATCTATTGAGTAGGAAAAGAATTGTAGAAAAAAAAAAAACGAAAAAAAAAACAAGAAAACTTTGCATTTTATTTCACCAGTCTGGAGTAATTATACTTAGATTTGGTAGCCCGAAAAATGCAACAGTAACCACTGAGACTCAGTTTATATGGAAATTTGATCATTTCTTATTTTCCCTACTGACCTCTGTTACAAATACTGAAAGGAATATAACAAGATATTAACCTACAAGTTACATAGATTACTGTAGAAAACTCCGTGATGTACTGGCTAATTTATTCAATTTGGGCTTCTCCTGGCTTTCTGATGAGCCTTTTAACCGAGGTCCCATCTCCATTTGACCTAAGTTGTTGGTGGGAAGTACACACACATATCACGAAAACATGCCTTTATAATTCTGACCCCCTTGAACCCCACTTTTATGTAGTAAAACTGGGGTTTACTGGGGTATACCTTATTTTTCTTATTTTGCTTTAAAATATAGATTGTGGGTACTCGTTGGAACCCTCGATGAGGCTGTTCTAACAAGTGCCCACACTCTATATTTTGAGCAGAAATAAGAAAAATATCACATTTTTTCATCTTAAAATTTTCGTTTTTCTGCCTTAACATTTACAATGTATTTGTATAGGCATGTTCTCGTAATGCATTAATAAGTGTAAATTACAATGTGCTTACTTCTACTTTTATTCTGCAGAACATCAAAAAAAAACACCTTAGATCAGGAAACTGTCTGATCAGGAACTGCATTGTCATTCAGTTTATATATGTGTGCCCATTGGTCTGGAACCTAGTCTTGTAGTCATGACAGGAGTTTATATATGTGTGTCCATTGGTCTGGGACCTAGTCTAGTAGTCATGACAGGAGTTAAAATATGTGTGTCCATTGGTCTGGAACCTAGTCTTATAGTCATGACAGGAGTTTATATATGTGTGTCCATTGGTCTGGGACCTAGTCTAGTAGTCATGACAGGAGTTAATATATGTGTGTCCATTGGTCTGGGACCTAGTCTTGTAGTCACGACAGGAGTTAAAATATGTGTGTCCACTGGTCTCGGACCTAGTCTAGTAGTCATGACAGGTGTTTATATAGGTGTGTCCACTGCTCTGGGACCTAGTCTTGTAGTCATGACAGGAGTTTATATATGTGTATCCATTGTTCTGGGTGTGTGTGTTGAGGAGGGACCTAGTCTAGTAGTCATGACAGGCGTTAAAATATGTCTGTCCATTGGTCTGGGATCTAGTCTAGTAGTCATGACAGGAGTTAATATATGTGTGTCCATTGGTCTGGGACCTAGTCTTGTAGTCACGACAGGAGCTAAAATATGTGTGTCCACTGGTCTGGGACCTAGTCTAGTAGTCATGACAGGAGTTTATATATGTGTGTCCAATGGTCTGGGACCTAGTCTTGTAGTCATGACAGGAGTTAAAATATAATGCGAGTCCATTGGTCTGGGATCTAGTCTAGTAGTCATGAGAGGAGTTAATATAGAAGTGTGTCCATTGGTCTGTAACCTAGTCTAGTAGTCATGACAGGAGTTAATATTATGTTTGTCCATTGGTTTGGAAGCTTGTCTGGTAGTCCTGACCAGAGTTACCGGTAATATATGTGTGTCCAGTTGCCTGAAACCTAGTCTAGTAGTCATGACCGGAATTACCGGTAATATATGTGTGTTCATTGGTCTGAGACCTAGTCTAGTAGTCATGACCGGAGTTACCGGTAATATATATATGTGTGTCCAATTGCCTGGAACCTAGTCTAGTTGTCCTGGCACAAGTTAAAATGTGTTTCCATTGATCTGGGACCTAGTCTAGTGGTCCTGACAGAAGTTGATATATGTGTGTCCATTGGTCAGGAACCTAATCTAGTAATCACGACAGGAATTAATATAACGAAATTCCCACAAAATTGGAAGCAACATCTCCAAAATGCCCTAAATAGTGTTGACAGGGATGTTAAACCCAAAGTCAACCAATCAAATCTGAGACATAGTCTAGTTTGTTTGATTTAAGGTTAAACAACCCCGTCAACACTGTAAAGGTCATTTTGGAGACGGTGCTTTCAATTTTGTGCGACTTTTACCCGACGTTGAGATGAAATGACATCTCAAGCCCTGTCGCCAATGAAACCAATAGGGTTTCTTAGCATGGACGGTCCGCCTCACACCGCGATTCCTGGACAAGCTTAGATCCTCTTAGCGGTTTACCAGAATTAGTGTGCGGGCTGGATTCAGCACTGCGTGGAAGCATTATGTAGTCCATATATTTCTTCAAGCCCCTACAGGCTGGGGCCTGACATAATCTAGCAGCTATGGCTGGAGGTAATATAACTGTGTGTCCATTGGTCTGTGACTTAGTCTAGTATTCACTAGAGGGGTTAAAATAAGTGTTAACATTCATGAGGAAAGAATTTATTAAAGGAAGTGGCTATTGACAGCCGGCTGTCTCCAGCGAACTTTCGCTGGTGACAGCCAGCAAAAATATATAGAAAGTATACTGTCCAGTAATAGGTAATAGTTATTTAATGGAACCTTTGTTAATATTTTAAATAGCTACATGATGTATATCATGTATATTGTGGTCCTAAAAATTATTAAATTAATTTATCATTTTTGAATGGTTATTTTTTTTTCAACAAACAGTAATCTCATTCTATACATTTTTGTTTGGTTATAACAAGTCTGTTTATCTAACATACTTTGTGCTTTGGTCCCAAATAGCAATGTTTTAAAGAGGTTGTGGGGTATTGTTTTGTTTGGGGTTTAATGGCCCTGTCAACACTATTTAGGTCATCCACACTTTTCCTGGGCAGGTGTTTACGTAAGCGGTTAACCAGTGTGCAGTGCACATTCTTTTGCCAGAAACTGACAACTGCCCTTCTTGAATCAGCGGAAGGGAGAACAAACAGATATGAGTCTATGTTAAACAAGTGGCTCCTGAGGTAGGGCTATATTGATCCCAGGGCTATAATTTGAACAACAGTGAACGAAGAAGCTACATACCAAATGTCAAGGATCTGGGCCTTCTGGTTTCAGACAAGAAAATTTTTAAAGGTGTCACCATTATGATTCTATGTAAACCCTGTGGGCTTCAGGGCCTTCTTGTTTCAGACATTTCAAAGTATTTTCTCCAAATGTGTCTATGGACTGATTTTTACTGATGATGACAATGTGGTGGCTGATCACAATAGCTCCCCACAGAGCCTTCGCCTCAAGCAGTGAGCCAAAATAAAAACTTGGGCAAAGTCACCCCTCAAAAAAGTAATGTTTATTTCAGGTATAAGAAATAAATATAGGAATGTTATCAAAAGTGCATACATATTCTTATATGTTACATAAACAAATTCTGCAAACAAGTGGTACATGTAGGTACCAAGTGTCTATAAATCTGAGGTCAGGAAATGACACTAATTCATAATGTGGAAAAAGTGACAAGAAATAATCTAACGTTATATCCAGTGCACATGCACACCCTGATGTGAGGCCCATAGGCGACAGTGCTCATCAGAGCTCATGTGGCAGCCATGTATTTGAATCTACCAATTATAATGTCTCACAAACGAACCCCCATACCCAAATTAGCACCCATGTGGACTCTGTATCTGAAATATTAGGCCTTTTCTGAAGTAGAGGGGGTTGGGCATGGACCCAATAGAGCCCTGCTTTTTATTAATAAATGTGTTGTATCATAAGGAACAAGAATGTATATGGTTTAGTGGTGGGTATTATGAATGGTTCTGGAGATGTAAGTTTTTTTAAGCAGTGGAGATGTTGGGGCATGGCCCCCGGCAGATCCCAGGTAAGCCCAAGGTTGTTGTCACTGAATGTGTCTTATCATAAGGACCAAGAATATATATGGCTAAGGGGTTTGGGTCTGAACAGTCTCTGAGATATGAGACCCTTTTATGAAGTGGAGGGTAGAGGAATGACTGTGTCTAATTATAAGGGACAAGAATATACATAATGTATACGCTTGTGGGGTGGGGATTTGATTTGAATGCTTTCAGAGATACATTGCTTTCATGAAGTGGAGGGGCGGGGCATGGTCCCACCACATTACCCCCGCACAAAGAAACCCCCAGGTTGGTGTGACTGAATAAGTCTTATCATAAGGAACAAGAATATATTATATGGTTTAGGGGTGGGGATCTAAACAGTTTCTGAGATATAAGACCTTTAATGAAATGGAGGGGGTGGGGAATGGCCCCGGTGCACCCCAGAGGAGATCCAGGCTGGTGTCACTGAAAATGTCTTATCATAAGGAAGAAGAGTATATATGGTTTAGGGGTGGGGATCTGAATGGTTTCTGAAATATAAAACAATGGCCTTTTATGAAGTGGAGGGGTGAGGCTTGGCCCCAGCGCAACCCAGGGGTCACCATAGTTGGCGTCTCTAAATGTGTCGTATCACAAGGAACAAGAATATGTATGGTTTAAGGGTGGGGATCTGAGCAGTTTCTGAAAGGCCTCTAATGAAATGGAGGGTGTGTGGCATGGCCCCTGCGCACCCCCGGGGACCTCCAAGTTAATGTCAATGAAAGCATCTTATCATAAGGAACAAGAATATATATGGTTTAGAGGTGGGGATCTAAACGGCTTCTGAGATATTTGGCTTTAGCTAAAGTGGAGGGGGCGGAGCAAGGCCTGGGCACATCCAAATTTAACATTACTCTCGCATGCCCTAAGGAAGCTATGTACCAAATTTGGATGCATTCTGGCCTGTGGTTAAGGAGGAGATAGGGTGACGGACTGATGCACAGACGGACATTCTTACCAGAGGTACATGTACGTTGTGGGGTTCACAATGTTAAGTCTATGGAGACTTTAACCCCATAATGTTGGTTGATTGGTTGATTTGAGGTTTAAAGTCCCCAACAACAGTGTATAGGTCATTTTGGAGAAGTTGCTTCCAATTTTGTGGGACTTCTACCGGACATCGAGATGAAATGACATCTCAAGCCCTGTCGCTCAATGAAACCAATAGGGTTAATAAGCATGGACGGTTCGACTCAAACCACTTTGCCTGGGCAGACTTATTTGCCTGGGCAGACTTAGATCCTCTAAACGGTTTCCAGTACTCGTGTGCAGTCGGATTCAGCTCTGCATGGAAGCATCTTGCAGCCCATTTATTTCTTCAAGCCCTTATGGGCCGCGGCCGTCTCCATAATGGAGCATTGCACAACCACAAACCCCACAATCACTTAAATTTTAACTCCATAAGCTGATTTTGAACGGAATATAAACCTCATTAAATATAGATTGTACAGATCATAACTCGCAATATGTATCTCACGAATGCACGGATTGACAGATAGACGGATGGAGGCATTCACGATATCCCCTTACGCTTTTTAAAAGCGTGAGGACAAAAATGATCAATTATATCCACATCCTCATACAAGTACCAGGATGAAAACACATGCAAAGTTTCCAAACATTTGGTATAAAACTGTAAGTTGAGTTAAGCTAACATTTTAGACACACAGACAGATGGACGAATGGACAGAAACTAGCTTGCCTAAGTCTCTATTAAAGCAGGACCTGGTGTGACAATGAGTGACAGAAAAACACAAAAAAGAAAATGAATACATGTATACACATGACACAAAATACACACATGACACAACACCTTATGACACAAAAATCAAGAATTTGAAAATGATAAAAATTCATGTGTAAATATTCACAACTATATTAATATTTATTCTTAAATCATAAATGTTTAATAAAATGGACATCTGTAAATTTATTTTTTTGTCAATATACCATCCATATATTTTAGCTGGCTGTCTCC
Organism: Lucinisca nassula; assembly: GCA_963580285.1. Taxonomy (NCBI): domain Eukaryota; kingdom Metazoa; phylum Mollusca; class Bivalvia; order Lucinida; family Lucinidae; genus Lucinisca; species Lucinisca nassula. The sequence continues at coordinate 248,750 of OY757013.1, read as the reverse complement.
AGCGAACTTTCGCTGGTGACAGCCAGCTTTCAAACAGAACTAATACAAGTATTTAAAAATGATAAAATTCATGTATTGATATTCAAAACCATAAAAAAAATATATTCTCAAGCATAATAATAGAATAAAAATCAGGGAATAACTTAATTATTTATCAGTATACCATCTGTATATTTTAGCTGGCTGTCACCAGCGAAAGTTTGCTGGAGACAGCCGGCTGTCTCCAGCGAACTTTCGCTGGAGACAGCCGGCTGTCAATAGCGATCGCCTTTATTAAAACATTGACTGCCATAGAGTGCAGCAAGAAAAAGGTTAATAAGAGATGAAATGGGACACCAACTTCCTTCAGTTTAACCCATCTCCTGCTGAACATGACAATCCCTACCTTTGCAAACAGTGTAGAGCCATATTGGGTGGCCTCTGAAGGATCCATCTGATCAGGATCTACCCGGTGATTCAGTTTATGAATAGAAGGAAAACAATATTAACATTGCATGCTGGAAACCCCTAAAGGGTTGCCTTGGCAAACAGCTCAGGCCCATATCAGATACTGCAGAACGTGGTGTCTGATCAGGAGGGCCTGCACTCTTTGCTCACAGAATTTTCTGTCAAAAATACAGAGTAATTGATAAGGGTCATATCGTCGTAAATACGACTCTAAAATCGAGCAAATACGCCTAGAAATGAAGAAAAAGTCGTACCAAATACGACCGTCAAATTGGCAATACGCCAAGGTCGTTCCATTGCAGTCGTATCAGCCATGAAAAAAAAAAAAAGTGACGCCTGACAAAAAGCAATCGAAATCGCGGTAATTTTCGCCACATCATAGTCTTCAACAAAATCTGTTCCAGTCTTCAAGAACGATTCGAAATTCATCCATTCATGACTGATGGCATTTGTTTTAATTACGCTGAAACACTTCAACCTTACCTTTTGACGATCATATATTGAATACCGATCCGCTTATATTTAGTCAGCCTCAAGTTATGACAACTATCAACATGATTAGGAAACCGATTATTGATGCGTGATTACATAACGGTATTTATTATCTAAGGGAAAGCCGCCCGCATTATTAGCTTTATTAACAACGCCTGAAGCATGAACAGTAACTTTATGACAAGCGTGCAAAAAATACGATCCTGAATATTGCTAGGCAACCTCATTGACTTTAACGGAGTGTCATCTTTGATAAAAAAAAAAAAAAAATGGGTTCGACAGATCTACAGATTCACATTGTCATGCAGTTAGGAATTAACTATCAAAACAGACGCGCAGACGATAAAAAGTTAAGACCACTTTTTCTTTTTGTGGAGAACCTGACAAAGTTTCTCCGGAAAAACGCAAGAAAAAAAAATCAAATGCAGGAGAAATTTCTTGCGGCTATTTCTCCCAAATCGCAGAAATTCACGTTGAAATGGATTACTCTGTATTTTGTGGAAAACCAAAAGAGAAGCAACAACAACTGGGCTAGGAAAGTTATAATTAATGTAACAGCTAATATATATTCTACCAGGCAGCGTTAGCACTAGCTCTTTCTGCTTAGCGTCCGCAGGCCACAGATGCAAGAAAATTTGGGTCATTGACTCAGTTTTTTCGCGTCCTTTAGCCATTGGCGAAAACACTTAACAGGAGGCTTAAAAACCTTGTTTATTGCCGTTTTCCGACACGTGTATATCGGCGCCTTTGATTATTGCATCATGGTGGTTGTTTACTTTGGACTTCACTTCTATTTTTCATACTTTTATCATCCCGACGTATTTTTTCTTGCAACATTGGGGTCAATGCACGTCTGAGATAGAACCACCGCCGCACAGACTGATCACTTTGTCCGCCTTGTTCCGTATACATTTGACCAAAATTATATTTATTGAGTCACAATGGCAGGATTAACCTGTAATACTTGGGTACTCATATAGAAGAAGAAGATTTTATTCAAATTCCAATAGGCACAGATGCCCATGAGGATACAAAACATATATACAAATATGGCAAAAGTGACAGTGTTGTCGTGCGTAATATCTAATTGTGAATCGCAGGTGGTCAGCATGCAGTGCATGCTTATTTACCGCTATCTATCAAGTAGTCGATTAAATTAACACCCTAAGATATCTCGCCGGCGTCTTTGAACATTAAGCAGGATGACTGGCAGCGCATCATAAAAGAACAGCAACCGGGACAGACTGATAAGCTTTCACAGATGCGCTTGCTGATCTGAGTCTTCACTGGTGGCACGTTTTATTGTATTTTTGCTGAGCGCTGAATTTCTCGCCTTTTACCAATCGCATGCAGTTGCTTCAATTCGTGGAGATTTCCCGCCTTTGAACGCGTAGCACATAAGGCCGCTGCAGACTCAAAACATGGGTTTGAAAACGTTTTGATGACCATATGATCTGTGTGACGGCTGAAGACTTCGACCAGCCTGCACAGTCTGATCAAAAAGAGGCTTCAATGGCGTCTGGGAAATTCCAAAAACACAGGCGAAGTAGACGACCACATTGGCTGGATTTACATTCTTTAGAAGAAAAAGTAATTTTTCTTTTTGCTGTCTGCCAGCTTATTAACATGAAAATGTATATCGGTATGTTAAGGTGATAGAATATGTGTTTAACATCTTGTACATATGGCCATTGCCACGTCTGACATTATTATACCCCCGCAAACGAAGTTTGAAGGGGGTATATAGGAGTCAGCTTGTCGTCGTCGGTCCGTTACAAAAAAGTCTGTTACAAAAAACTTTAACATTGCTCATAACTTCCTTATTCTTTGACCGATTTCTTTAATATTCACACACCACACACCTTGCCACTAGTACTTAAGATTGATATACACAAACCTGACCTTGACCTTTACGTTGACCTTCCTCAAGGTCAAATACTTGTAAAAATTTGTCGTCGGTCCGTTACAAAAAACTTTAACATTGCTCATAACTTCCTTATTCTTTGACCGATTTCTTTAATATTCACACACCACACACCTTGCCACTAGTACTTAAGATTGATATACACAAACCTGACCTTGACCTTTATATTGACCTTCCTCAAGGTCAAATACTTGTAAAAATTTGTCGGACAACACATGCGGGGGTATAATTGGCGCCCGTTAGGCGGCAGCTCTAGTTATAAGTGCACTTAGCAGCCATGCTGTGATGACAGATGAAGATACGACCCTAGTGTTGAATTTAGGAGTACCGATACTCTCAAAGAATCACAGGATACGCCTATGTCTTTGGTTGAAGGAGTAACAGTACTCCTCGGGCAAAAGCTTATCAATAACACTGAAAATAGAATAAAAATGAAAAACTAGGTCTTACACTCCTTATATGACAAATAGCCTTGTCCACATATAGCAATGGAAGAGTCCACTAATATACAATGGTTTAAGGTATTTGATCAGTTGATAGTGGGATATTAATCTATTCAGTAGAACAAGAATTGTAGAAAAAAAAACAAGAAGAAAACTTGGCATTTTATTTCACCAGTCTGGAGTGATTATACTTCGATTTGGTAGCCCGAAAAATGCAACAGTAACCACTGAGATTTAGTTCATATGGAAATTTGATCATTTTCTTATTTTCCCTACTGACCTCGGTTACAAATACTGAAAGGAATATAACAAGATATTTACCCACTAACTTCAGTTACTGTAGAAGCTACCTTTACAAACCGTATAGATCCTGATCAGATGGCTTCTGGATAAGCTATCTGATCAGGATCTATACTGTCAGTCAGTTTGTAAATTTGAATATGTACATAATATCAAGTAAATTGAATAGATTAGACTGCATGATGCTTCCATGCATGCCTGAACCTGACTGCACATGAGTACTGGTAAACCACCTAGAAGGTCTAAGCCTGCCCAAGCAAAGTAGTGGGAGACCGACCATCTATGCAGGGCTGCAGGGATTGAGATGTCATTTCATCTCAATGTACGGTAAAAGTCCCACAGAATAGGAAGCAAAGTCTGCAAAATGACATAGTGTTGAGGGGGACGTTAAATCTCAAATAAAAAAACAAAAAAAAAAACAAGTAATTTGATTGGTTAATTGTCAGAAAGGGGTGTGGCTAAACTTGTTTATTCAGCAGGATAAGGGCTAATATGGAGGACATGAAACATCTGCACCCAAACGAGTTTTAAATGGTTTGTATTCATTTTTTTTTCTGTGCATGAAGAACAGAAATGAAAAAATCATCCAGAAAGTCAAAACCAAAGACCAAGGCCATCCCAAGCCCATGAAACAACAGTAAGTAACATGGTTGCAGTGGGATTTTGGGGTGAAACCTGCTATCCTTTCCACTGCATTATGGAAACAATAAATTGTTACACATTTAGACTTCTAAGCAGTTGAAGTAGTCACTATAGGAGGATTTTAACCACATTACATGGCAATCAGTAACCATTATCTTCTTGATTTCTTCTTGATAGAACACCAAAAAGGAGAAGGCGCTCAAGGTCAAGGTCACGTGATAGGAGGAGGAGGTCTAGGTCACGAGACAGACGTAGAAGATCAAGGTATTTGATTAACTACCAAATGGTAAAGCTGTTCAGCTGTGAAAGTTTGTAAAATAACAGTACTTTTGCATTTCTCTTGCATCATGTTGAAAAGAGCAGGCATTGTTCTCCCCGGTGTTAGATCAGCCTTATTTCAATTCATTGATTGATAGGAAAAGTGTTTGTCTAGTGTTCTAAGGCCCAGTCATCACTATTTGGGTTATATCAAGTCAGACCGATTACCAAACCACACTTTCTGGGCAGGCAGAGACAGAAGCGGTTAACAAGCGCCTGTTCACACACTTTCACCAGAAATTGACAACTGGAAAGGCTGGAAAGATTTCAAAATCAAACTCTACTAGAGAAAGTTGCTGAACCAGCAGGTATCAAACACAGGACATCCTTATCACTGGTCAGCATCCTAATCACTGGTCAGATGTGCATCCGAGATACCAAGGCCAGCCGGTTGATTGCAAGAAAATCAAATGCTAATCTGAAATCTTATTGCACTATGAATAGGTTAGGAATGAAAGATCTGTTAACCCTTATCCTGCTGTCTTCGACAACCCCTAAGTTTGTAAATAGTGTAGTTCCAGATCAGATGGTGTCTGAAGAAACCATCTGCTCAGGATCTACACTGTTTCTCATTCAGTTTCTGAATTTGAACGAAACCATAATATCATAATTTGATTGGCTGATAGTCAAAAATGATAGTGACTTGTTAAAATAAAAGGGTTAATCTGTTTTTTATACCCCCGGCATACGAAGTATGCTATGGGGGTATATAGTTTTCGTCCTGCCGTTCGTCAGTCCGTCCGTGTTTCCGTCCTTCCGTCTGTCCGTCCTTCCGTCCGGCCGTTAACATTTTGGTTAAAGTTTTGCGTTAAAGTTTCTAAGAGTTTGTATCTTCTGAACCCTTTGATAGATTTAGTTGATACTTACACTGAAGTTACATACTGGTCTAAAGATTTCATTGATGCATGTCCCACCCCCCACAGTGACCTTGAGGTCAAGGTCACAGACTTAGAAATTTTATATTTTGGTTAAAGTTTTGCGTTAAAGTTTCTAAGAGTTTGTATCTTCTGAACCTTTTGATAGATTTAGTTGATACCTACATTGAAGTTACATACTGGTCTAAAGATTTCATTGATGCATGTCCCACCCCCACAGTGACCTTGAGGTCAAGGTCACAGACTTAGAAATTTTACATCTTGGTTAAAGTTTTGGGTTAAAGTTTCTAAGAGGTTGTATCTTCTGAACCCTTTGATAGATTTAGTTGATACTTACACTGAAGTTACATACTGGTCTAAAGATTTCATTGATGCATGTACCACCCCCCACAATGACCTTGAGGTAAGGTCACAGACTTAGAAATTTTACGTTTGGTTAAAGTTTTATGGCAAAGTTTATAGATACCTGTATGTTCTAAACTGTTAAGACAAATTCAGTTGATACTTGCATCAACGTTGCATACCAGTTCAAAGATTTCATTTATGCATACCCCACCCTGCTGTTTCAGTAACATTGATGCCCCCACCCCTTCAGTAACTTGATGCTCTCACTCCCTTGGTCCATTTAGAAAGATTATGTTTGGTTTAGATTTTATAAGCAGGTTATAGATTCTTCTAGCTTCTAGACTTCTTCATTCATGTTACATACAAGCTGGATACATATATCAGAGGGTGGCACTGGCCGGGCGTATACGTGACCAAAGGTCGCTTTCTCTAGTTCAACCAGATTGGAAGAAACCCATGTCTGGTATGCAAAATAAATCTAGAGTGGGGTTAGCTTTAATAAAACTAAAAAGTTATCCACTAATGGCTCCAAGATTTTGGTTAAAAAATGCCGATTTTGGAACACATTTATTATCCCCACACATATTGTAGTTGTGAGAGGGGATATAGCATACGTACGCCGGCCTTGGTAGCTAATTGGATGCACGTCTGACTGGTGATGAAGAGGATGCGGGTTCGATACCTACCAGGATCAGCAGTATTCTTACATGGAGATTGATCATGAAATCTTTTCTACGGTTATTCTCTCCCTTCCTCTGATTCACGAAGGTCAGTTGTCATTTCTGGTGAAAGAATGTGCACTGTACTGGTTTACCACTTACATATAAGCCAGCCCAGGATAAGTGTGGAAAGGTAAACTGTCCAGCTCAGAATTACCTAAATAGTACTGGACTGTTTAACTCTTAAGACAAACAGAACAAACATACATACATACTTTTGTCATCACTCTACAGGGTTCTCACAGACCTTGAAAAGTCCTGGAATTTGACCTTGGTCCTGGAAAACTGGAATTCTAAAAAAGTACAATTTGTACTTGAATTGTCCTGGAATTTTGGAAAATTCTCCTTTTGAATTACAATATCTGCTTGATTTAGGGAAATTCTCCTTGACTTTTCCTTGGATATTATGGTAGGTCCTTGAAAATGATTCTCGAGGATTCCTAGCATAAAAAATGAAAGAGAATTGCTGATTTAGTAAAAAAATCACAGTGGGGCACCATATTCAGATTGGGTTGGCAGTAGTCCTGGCTGTTATGGCAGGCAACAGTTTCCTGTAGTACAATTTAAGTATAACCAGAAGTGGACTGCTTGCAAAGTGGAAAATACAGAAAAGCAAAACAAAAGTTTAGTGGGGATTTGAAAACAACCAAAAATGAGCTTGAAGGGGAATTTACCTACAAAAAAGATTGATGCAGTTAAAAAAAAAAAGATAAAGAAGGTTTAATGTTGCTTATTAGAAACAAGTAACATATGCTTTGTTAAGCTTTTAATGCGACAAAGTATCCATTAACAATTAACAAATACAATGTACTTACTTGCCTTCATTTATCTTCCTAGGACTGCCCCTGATAATGCGAGTGTCATCCAAGGGAGCTCCTAGTACCATTTTTGTCGCGCCTGCTATTAGCGTGGCGCGATATAGGCGTCCGGTTTTCCATCCGTTCGTTCTTCCTACCACCCTAGCGTTCACACAAATGGTCAAGTTTATTTCTCAAGAATAATGATACTTGGTACAGACTTTTATCTGGGGATGGTTCCTTAAATGCAAGCATCCATATTTGACCATGACCTACATTTTATGGTTGACTGACTTTGTAAAATATTGCGACCACCCTAGCGTTCACCCTAATGGGCAAGTTTATTTCTCAAGAACTATAAGGCTTCATTAATGATATTTGGTACAAACTTGTATCTGTGGATGGCAACTTGAATGCAAGCATCCATATTTGACCTTGACCTACATTTCATGTTCACTGACTTTGTTAAATATTGCGGTCTACCTAGCATTCACCCTAATGATCAAGTTTATTTCTCAAGAATTATAAGAGCTTTATTAATGATACTAGGTACAAACTTGTATCTGGGGATGGTAACTTAAATGCTAGAATCTATATTTGACCTTGACCTACATTTCATGGTTCACTGACTTTGTAAACTATTGCGACCACCCTGGCATTCACCCTAATGGTCAAGTTTATTTCTCAAGAACTATTAGAGCTTCATTAATGATATTTGGTACAAACTTGAATCTGGGGATGTCAACTTAAATGCAAGCATCTATATTTGACTTTGATGCGGCCCCCGCCCATAGGGGCTTGAAGAAATATATGGGCTGCATGATGCTTCCATGCAGAGCTGAATCCGTCCCGCACACTAGTACTGGTAAACTGCTGAGAGGATCTAAGCCTGTCCAGGAACCGCTGTGCGAGGCGGACCGTCCATGCTAATAAACCATATTGGTTTCATTGGGCGACAGTGCTTGAGAAGTCATTTCATCTCAATGTTGGGTAAAAGTCCCACAAAATTGGAAGCAACGTCTCCAAAATGACCTTTACAGTGTTGACGGGGACGTTAAACCTCAAATCAAACAAACAAACAAAATATTTGACTTTGACCTAAATTTCATGAGCCACTGACCTAGTAAAATATTGCGACCACTCTAGCGTTCACCCTAATGGTTAAGTTCATTTCTCAAGAATTATTAGAGCTTCATTAATGATATTTAGTACAAGCTTGCATTTAAGAATGGAAACTTTTATGCAAGCATCTATATTTGACCTTGACCTACATATCTTGGTTGGGTGACTTTGCGCCACTACAGGCGCGACATAGGTTTCGGCGGAATTCTTTTTATGCTTTTGTTATGGTGTGGCCTAGGATAGACCCCACGACCTGGTCCCGTAGTAGTCACTCTACCACTGAGCTATCAGGGCGGATGTACTTAAGAAATGAATGGAAAAAGAATAGTGAATGGATTCAGCCCTTTAGGGATGACAAGCTGAAAGCACTCTGTTCAGTCTGATCGCATAATAGACATTACTATAGACATTGCTTTGAAGTCACACCTTTCAAATGTGTTTCAAAAAGAGAAGCCTGTGCATTGTGGAACACTGATGACCAAGCCAGCAGTGCAGACCCAGATCAGACTGAACCTAAAGGAGCAGTCTGTTCAGGGCTACATGGCATGTCATTACATCTGCACTTTTTGGACTTCTTGCTGGATTGTGAAACAAATTTGTTGAAATTTTAGGAGAATTATTGCAAGTCCTCAATGTGTCCAAACTTTTGGGATTTTTATAGCATGCAGATTGTAGCCTCAGCAGGTTTTTAGCACATGAGCCAGCAGACCTGTAATACTGAAAAACGTGTCCGTAAGGCTGTTAGGTAATTTGCTTGTTAATAATGCGATTTATAGAATCAGACTCATTTTATTGTTGCGCCTGCTATTAGCATGGCGTGATATAGGCTTCCGGTTTTCCATCCATTCGTCCGTTTGTCAAGGTGTCAACATTTCCGACCACCCTAGTGTTCACTCTAATGGTCAAGTTTATTTCTCAAGAACTATAAGAGCTTTATTAATGATATTTAGTACAAACTTGTATCTGTTGATAGCAACTTAAATGCAAGCATCCATATTTGACCTTAATCTACATTTCATGGTTCACTGACTTTGTAAAAAATTGCGACCACGCTAGCGTTCACCCTAAGGGTCAAGTTCATTTCAAAAGAACTATAAGAGCTTTATTGATGATACTTAGTACTTACTTGTATCTAGGGATGACAACTACAATGCAAACATCCATATTTGACCTTGACCTAAATTTCATGGTTCACTGTCTTAGTGAACTATTGCATCAACCCTAGGGTTCAACCTAATGTTTAAGTTCATTCTCAAGAACTATTAGACCTTCAATGATGATACTTAGTACAAGCTTGCATCTAGGAATGGCAACTTTTATGCATGCATCAATGTTTGATCTCGGTCTAAATTTAATGGTTCGGTGACTTTGCACCCCCAACAGGCGCGACATAGCCTTCGGCGAAATTCTTGTCAAAAAAATTATAACTTGTATAAAACTTCTAAAGTTTATGTTAATGCGTTCTTGAGAATTTGGCAAAGATTCTCTTTAGTTTTCTCCTTTGATGTTGTGTCCAAAAGTCAGAAATAAAAAATCCTATATTGAAAAATACAATAAGATCTGCAGCTAGCTCCTTGATATATCTTGATGATTTGTTTTGTTGGATTTGAGGTTTAACGTCAACACTGTATAGGTCATTTTGGAGCCTTGCTTCAAACTTTGTGGGACTTTTATCCAACATTGAGATGAAATGACATCTCCAGCTCTGTCGTCCAATGAAACCAATAAGGTTTATATAGGCATGGACGGTTTGACTCGCACTGCTTTGCCTGGACAAGCTTAGGTCCTCTAAGCGGTTTACCAGTACTTGTGTACGGTCTGTTTCAGCTCTGCGTGGAAGCATCATGCAGTCCATCTATTTCTTCAAGCGGGGTCGAAAACTGCTTACTTTAATAATGTTGTTTTTATTTATTCTGTGAACAGGTCAAGAGACAGAGAACGTGAAAAGCAGAGAGAGAAGGATAGAGAAAGAAGGAAAAAAGGATTGCCCTCACTCAAAGATGAACATGTCACTAGTAAGTGGGTGATGAAAGGAAAGGGGAAAATTATGGGGAGGGGCACATACTGTTTTCGGCATAGCTCATTTGATGGCTTCTGACCAAAATTGCATGGTTACACCACAAGGATGTTGGGAAAACAGTCATTGCATTTTTGTGACCATGACCTTATTTTCAAGTGTACAGGCCCCAACAAACTGTCAGTTTTGGCTTGTCTGCACCAATGAATAAATCAGCGAAATTTGGTCAAACTTGGTTTTGTTTGAATTGAGGTTTTACGTCCCAGTTATCACTGTTTATGTCATTTAGGAGATGTTGCTTCCAATTTTGTGGGTCGGTGTCAGCTCTGGGTGAAAGCGTCATGCAGCCCACTCTGTCAAACATGGTACGATATAATTGCAACCTACTAAAGGCTTTATTAGAAACCTTTGAGAAATATTGATGGTACTTTGTGCAATTATACATGAGGTTGAGTAGGCATGTCGAGCACAACCACAACTCTAGGTGCCATGTTGTTTGAGTTATCTCCCTTTACAGTGTTTCTTTGTGATCACCTTGTGATTGTGGTAATTCAAATACCCTTTTAGATGTATTGATGATACTTGGTGTAATTACACACAAGGTTGAGTTGACATATAGCCTTGGGCTCTCCAACCCCATCCCACTCAACCCCCAGTTGGGGCTAAGAGAAATAAATTAGGCAGTGGATTACCGAATTTCATACATGGCGTTGTTACATTCTCAGACGCGACGTCATATGATTATTTATTTATTTGGGTACATTCGCCCCCTGTCTATCGGGGCTTGAAGCAATAGATTGGCTGCACGGTGCTTCCATGCAGAACTGAAACTGACCACATATGAGTACTGTTAAAACCCTTAGAAGGACTAAGCCTGTCCAGGCAAAGTGGTGTGAGTCGAGCCGTCAGATGCATATAAATCCTATTGATTTCATTGGATGGTAGGGCTTGAGATGTCATTTAATCTCAGTTCTGGGTAATAGTCCCACAAAATTGGAAGCAATATCTCCAAAATTACTTTAGTGTTGATGGAAAAGTTAAACCTATAGGGCCATCTTGGCGGTCTTGTTAATAGAATCATCTAACTTGCAGTTGACCAGGGCAGGCATTAAATCTTGGACAAGTTTGATTTTGGCCCAGTCTTGACTATTGGCATGAGGGCTTCACGGACTTAGGTAAATGTCCGGATGATAGTGATTTCAATTTGTATGGTATCTGGTAATGGGCATTGTTTGGACTATTCGCATGAGATTTACTTGCTCTCTTGTCTTTCATAGACTTATTGTGGGTGAAATGTTATGTGGATGAAAGTGACGTCATTTTGGATCAAATCTTCATCAGTCTTGCAGATAACGAGGACAGGAATAAAATTTACACAAGTTTAATTTTGGCCCATTTTGGGGTTTTCCAGCATTGAGGGCCCAGTAATCTTAGGAACATGTCTGGATGACAGCGATATCATTTTTGAGCAAATCTTCATCAGACTTGCTGTTAATGAAGACAGCCATGAAATCGTATACAAGAATTTGGGTCAGATTGGCCTTTTCCCTTGAGAGTTACTTGCCCTTTAGTCCTCTGTAAACATAATCGGGAATATCTTGTCTGGATCATAGCAACTTCATTTTATTTTAGATCGTGATCAAACATGCAGGGTACACAGACTATATTAAATACTGGACCAGATAGGAATATTCACACAACAGTTACTTCTGCTTAAGGCTATGTTTGGTTTTGAACCAGATTGGACATGTTGGTTATCTACCGTGAAGCAGTTTTAGGTTTTACTGTCTATTTCTTCTGAGGTATAATATCTTAGATGAGCCAGTCCAACAAATCCAACTGATTTCATCTGCTCTAGACACACATTGTCAACAAGCTTGACCCTAAGGCATTCTGCTAGTTCTCAGGTGAGGTAGCATTGCCCATTTGGTGACTTGATTTTCTTGTTGGGGTGATGACCCATTTCTCAGACAAGATGCTTTGTTTATGTAATGGTGAGCAATGTAACATTATAGAGTTCTATGATGATATCAGAGGGTTACTGCATAACAACGTCATTGTAAACAATAGTCTGAACTAGCCGCCATGTTAGTTTGCCGGTCACAGTTGGAAGTGTTTATATGTAGCGTTCGGGCGTTTTCATCAAAATTTGCTGTCAGAATCATAATATATGCAAGAACGATCAGCCATAGTTATTTCATTGTATTAACATTTGCTGGATCCCCCGGAAGATACTTGAACGTTCGCCCTAGTGGCCTCATCTTCAGACAGCTTCCTCGGGGGATTTAGCAAATGTTACCGCATGTAGAACCATGTTTGATCCCTATATGATAATTTTCTTTATTTACAGTCTGTACAACAACAGTGTGGTTGGGTCATCTGAACAAGTTCACTACAGAGGATGAATTAAAAACTGAACTGGAGGAATATGGCAAAGTGGAGAGTATTAATGTGAGTAGAACATAATGTCAAAGTGGAGAGTATTAATGTGAGTAGAAAATGATAGCAAAGTGGAGAGTATTAATGCGAGTAGAAAATATGGCAAAGTGGGGCATATCAATGTGAGTAGAAAGTGTGGCCCATTGCAGAGTAATAATGCGAGTAGAAATATGGCAAAGTGGAGAGTATCAGTGTAAAAGAAAATATGGCAAAGTGAAGAGTAATGCAAGTAGAAAATATGGCAAAGTGGAGAGAAGTAATGCAAGTAGAACATCGGGCAAAGTGGAGAGTGTTAATGTGAATAGGAAATATGGCGAGTGGAGAGTATAAATGTGAGTAGAAAAATGGCAAAATGGTGGGTATAAATGTGAGAAAAGCTGCCAAAGTGGATAGATTACTGTGAGAAAAAAATATGGCAAGTAGAGAGATTAGTGTGAGTAGTTTAAAGGTAAAGCAGGCCTGCAGAAATCCTTTAGCTACCAACCTTAGCCAGTGCATCATGCTGAAAAAACATGGCAAAGCCAGAATATCATTGTGAGTAGATATCACGTAAATGCAGAGAATATTAATGTGAGAAGAAATCTTAAATAATCCACTAGTCCACCAGCTTGCCCCCCATCCATTGGGGCTTGAAGAGATTGGTCTGCATGATGCTTCCATGCAAATCTAAAACCAGCCACACATGAGTACTGGTAAACCGCTTAGGGCCTTAACCTGCCCACGCAAAGTGATGCGGGTTGGATTGTCTCTTCATATCTACTTTTGGTTTGTTTGGGCAGCAGATTGAGATGTCATTTCATCTCAGTGACTGGTAAAAGTCCCACGAAACTGGAAGCAACACCTCCAAAATGACCTAAATAGTGTTGAAGGGGACATAAAACTTCAGTTCAAACAAAGTCCACCTGCCATTGCAAGTGAGCTAGTACATCATGTTGGTAAAATAGGCAAAAGTGGAGAGTTGATAGTATTTATTTGAGCAGAAACTGATGCACTGTTTTATGACCCTTTCAAGATTAATCCATATGTGTTTGCCTTTATCTGATGATCATCTGACTGGTAATCAGGGGTTAGTGGGTTTAATAGCCAATGGGTCTACTTTCTTTCATGGAGATCCATCATCTTGCCCATCAGGTAGTTGAAGAATGGAAAGACTATGCACTGCACTTGGCTAGCTGCTTACATGCTGCCAATGAAAAGTGGCAAGGTAAACTGGCTGGCTCAACCTGACATAAATGTTTTATAAAAGTATGACTTGATCGAAAGGTCGTGGGTTTGATTCCCTTGGTCCTGCAATATATTTTGGTGAAATACATCCTGAAATATTTCCTTTAAACACTGCTTTGAAGGTTCTGGCAACAGAATGTTCCTTTCACCACTGCTTTGAGGACGTGTAAGGGTCTGGCAACAGAATGTTCCTTTCACCAGATTTGAGGACATGTGTAAGGGTCTGGCAATAGAATGTTCCTTTCACCACTGGTTTGAGGACGTGTAAGGGTCTGGCAACAGAATGTTCCTTTCACCACTGATTTGAGGACATGTGTAAGGGTCTGGCAACAGAATGTTCCTTTCACCACTGATTTGAGGACGTGTGTAAGGGTCTGGCAACAGAATGTTCCTTTCACCACTGATTTGAGGACGTGTGTAAGGTTCTGGCAACAGAATGTTCCTTTCACCAGATTTGAGGACATGTGTAAGGGTCTGGCAACAGAATGTTCCTTTCACCACTGATTTGAGGATGTGTAAGGGTCTGGCAACAGAATGTTCCTTTCACCACTGATTTGAGGACATGTGTAAGGGTCTGGCAACAGAATGTTCCTTTCACCACTGATTTGAGGACGTGTGTAAGGGTCTGGCAACAGAATGTTCCTTTCACCACTGATTTGAGGACATGTGTAAGGGTCTGGCAACAAAATTCCTTTCACCACTGATTTGAGGACGTGTAAGGGTTTAGCAACAGAATGTTCCTTTCACCACTGATTTGAGGACATGTTTAAGGTTCTGGCAACAGAATGTTCCTTTCACCACTGATTTGAGGACGTGTGTAAGGTTCTGGCAACAGAATGTTCCTTTCACCACTGATTTGAGGACATGTGTAAGGGTCTGGCAACAGAATGTTCCTTTCACCACTGATTTGAGGACGTGTGTAAGGTTCTGGCAACAGAATGTTCCTTTCACCAGATTTGAGGACATGTGTAAGGTTCTGGCAACAGAATGTTCCTTTCACCACTGATTTGAGGACGTGTAAGGTTCTGGCAACAGAATGTTCCTTTCACCAGATTTGAGGACATGTGTAAGGGTCTGGCAACAGAATGTTCCTTTCACCACTGATTTGAGGACATGTGTAAGGGTCTGGCAACAGAATGTTCCTTTCACCACTTGTTTGAGGACGTGTAAGGTTCTGTCAACAGAATGTTCCTTTCACCAGATTTGAGGACATGTGTAAGGGTCTGGCAACAGAATGTTCCTTTCAACACTGATTTGAGGACGTGTGTAAGATTCTGGCAACAGAATGTTCCTTTCACCACTGATTTGAGGACATGTTTAAGGCTCTGGCAACAATGTTCACTGTTAGGTATTTACCCATTCTGTACTGGAAACCCCAAAAGGGATAATTGGCAAACAGTGCAGGCCCAGATCAGACTTCGCAGAAAGCGGTGTCTGATCAGCGCCTATGCTGTTCGAAAAAAGTTCAGCCATTTTCCAAAACAGTTTTGAAGCAAACACAACCTGACACCCCTTAATTTTGAAATGGACTTCTGCTATATATAAGGAGGAAGATTCCGTTTGGTACAAAAAGAGTTAACCTGTCCAGGAAAACGTGACCTTAATAGTGTTTTTCTCAGGCCTCGTATTTTTCAGGCATTTGCAGGATTTCAGGCTTTTAGAGCTTAATTTTATTCTTGATTTCAGACTTTTAGATTCTGATTTTTGTGTATATAGTCTGTTTAAATAACTATTTAACCCTTATTTCTGACTTTGTCAACCAAATTACTTAAAATTTTCACAAACTCCATTACAAATAGTGTAGATCCTGATCAGATGGCTTCTTCAGAAGCCATCTGATCATAATCTACACTGTTTGCAAAGGTAATGTAGTTGTGTCTTGTTCAGCAGGATAAGGGTTGAAGCTGCAAAATCGGGCCTTTCAGGCATGGAAAAGTGTGGTCAGTATGAGGCCTGCTTTCTTGGCTGTTCAACTTAAAAGGTTACTTCTGCAACTGAAGGTCATGTGGTTTTTATCAAGCCTGCTATTAGCATGGCGCGATAAAGGCATCAGGATTACTGTCCATCTGTTCATTATGAGTCCGTTGGATGCATGTCCTAGTAGGGTGTGTACAGAAGATTATAATTAACTTGTTTTCTTTACAGATGATCCCACCTAGAGGCTGTGCTTACATTGTAATGCAAAAAAGAAAAGATGCACACAAGGTTGTTGATCGATTGAAAGGTGCAAAACTGAATGGGAGTTCTTTGAAGGTAGGTGAAATCATCATCAACGGATTTTTGATTAACATGAAGGTTCAGAGGCAACGTCCACATAAGTGGGCCCCTTTCCAGGTAACTGCATGGCAGATCTTACATCAGATCTCCAGGTTTGTCTATCATGAGGATTGATAGCAGAGAGCTTTCCATCCTCTGCAATCTCTTTCTGTTAGCTGCTTCCAGGTCATCTGGGCCTTCCAGGCCCCCACTTTCCACCTACGTGTATGTCATAGGCAGTCTTGACTGCACTGTTGGAGCGTTCCACATGTGCATACCTGCGAAGTGTTCTCTCTTTCAGGATGAGGTCCAGGTCCTCTATGCCAAGACACTCAAGTAACTCACTGGACCTGATGGTGACCATGTCCTGTGGCTTGACATTGCAGATCTGTTGGATCATTGCCCTGTCATTCCGGTGTAGACGTTGGAGGTTTGGCTTTGTCAATGGCCATGTCTCACTGGCATGTAGCATTGCGCTTCGCACACAAGAGCTATACACACGGCTACGTGTTTTGAACGAGAGTTGGCGGAAAGAAAGAACTGGTAGCAACTCCTTGAATTTCTTCCAGGCTGTTTTCACACGTGATGTAGTTGAAAGGTGGCAACCACCCACTGCAGAGAGCATATCACCTAGGTAGCAAAAGGAGGCTACAACTTCCAGCTTGTTGGATCCGACTTGAACTTCCCTCTGTGGTCTACCATCTAAGGGACGTGCAATTCCTTGGCACCGTGTACACCTGTAATCAGGGTCCTCTATCAGGCGTTTGAGCCCACTGCATTTCTTGTGCACCCAGAGCTTGCAGCCATTACAAAAGATACTGTTGCTGCCCTCTCCAGTGCGACATACAGCGCATGGGAACTGGCCTGTACTCTGCAAGAGGTCCAGACCTGTACCACAGATCATGATCTTTGTCTTTCCTGCATTTACTGTCAGCCCTTTTGCCTCCATTGCGTCTTTCCAAGTTAAGAGCCTCCTGACACATTCCTCAAGGGATTCAGCTATGATGACAAGGTCATCAGCATACAGGTCCTCCCAGAGGATTCCAGAGCGGAACTCTCGTGACAAGGCTTCAAGCATATTGATGAAAAGCAGTAGGCTGAGAACAGAGCCTTGATGAACACCCACCTTCACCTCGAATTCTTCACTGTAACCATCACCAACGCGGACACGGCTCCGAGCATTAGCATACATCCCTTGGACCAGTTGCACAAACCACTCGTCCACTCCAAGTTTTCTTAGTGCCCACCAGATGACCTTCCGAGGCACTCGGTCAAATGCCTTCTCCAGGTCTACAAAAGCCATGTAGAGTCTCCTGTTGGCTGCCAGATACTTCTCTTGCAGCTGCTGTACAACAAAAATTGCGTCTGTTGTGCCTCTGCCTGGGACGAAGCCAAACTGGGAAAAATTATCGATGGACACTAATTGCCTAATGAGGCCATCCACAATCCTCTCCAGGACTTTCATGACCTGTTCTGTCAGCTTGAGACCACGATAGTTGCCCCATTCCAATGCATCGCCCTTGCCCTTGTAGAGACAGACAATGGAACTATGTTCCCAGTCAGATGGTACCTTCCATCACGGATGATTGCAGCTGCAAGGTCGCGGATCATCGAGGCACCCGCATCACCTGCAGCTCTTATCATCTCCACCACTATGACAGAGGGGCCCGGTGCTTTGCCAGTCTTCATTTGAGAGATAGCCTTCTTAACCATATCAATAGTGATTGGAATGGGCGGCCCTTCCACTGGTGGTTCATCAGACAGGTGGTCTGGGTCCCAGTCAAACTCAACATTGAGTAGCCTTTGATAGTGTTCTAACCAGGCCCTCTGCTTTGAGTCTTCACTCATTGACATGTCCCCTGCAACATTCTTTACTGGTTTGTCACTTACAACATTGGCATTCTCTCTTCTCATCTGGTTAGCAAGGCGGTATACTTCTGAGGACTTAGGGTCAGTATCCTTGTTGATCTCCTTCTCAGCTTCTTGGCGAGCATGATGCATCTGGCTATGCGTTTGGCCCCAAGATATGATGCACGGGTGCCCTTACCAGTCTTCCATGCCTTAAAGGCTTGCCCCTTGGCTGCAATGACTTTATTAACATCCTCATTCCACCACCAGGTTTCCCGACGCCAGCGGTGGGGCCCGAGTTGTGCCACACACCTCTTCAGTTGTCTTGAGAACTATGATAATAATGCAACAAAAAACAAACCAAAAGATAATGCCGGTCATTGATACTGTAGCAGAAAGTTGTGCCATTTTTATTGCCATTTACACACACAGGTCCACTAACATCTCTAATCATTACAAACAGTTGTCCCACTATCTATGCACTGGATTCCCTTACCATACAGACAGTTGTCCCACTATCTATGCACTGGATTCCCTTACCATTACAGACAGTTGTCCCACAATCTATGCACTGGATTCCCTTACCATTACAGACAGCTGTCCCACTATCTATGCACTGGATTTCCTTACCATTACAGACAGCTGCCCCACTATCTGTGCACTGGATTCCCTTACCATTACAGACAGCTGTTCCACTATCTATGCACTGGATTCCCTTACCATTACAGACAGCTGTCCCACTATCTATGCACTGGATTCCCTTACCATTAGACAGTTGTCCCACTATCTGTGCACTGGATTCCCTTACCATTACAGACAGCTGTCCCACTATCTATGCACTGGATTCCCTTACCATTACAAACAGCTGTTACACTTATATCCACTTACTTCCATCACCATTACAGACAGCCATTCCACTATAAATACATTTCCTTTCCATTACAGATAGCCAAGCAATTATATGTCCATTTTCTTCCCTTGCCGTTGGAAACAACTGTCCCACTATGTACATAAATTTCCTTTTTTGGCACTACGGACAACTGTGTCATGGCACTAAATTTATATACGACTTAAGTGCCTTATCATGTCTCCATGCTGCTATATTTGGCACCTTGCTTGGGCCACATGTGAGACTCCAAGTTCTGCAACTGAAGGTCAGGTGGATTTTCTCCGGGTACTTGTGTTTCTGCCCAAAATCAGCTTTAAATAAGTGACATAATCTTGAAAGAGCCAGAGAAAAAACAAACAAAAGAACTTGCTGTGCCACTATATGTTCATTAACCCATTTCAGTCTGGAAACCCCTAAACGGGTACCGTGGCAAACAGTGCAGGCCTAGATCAGACGCCGCAAAACGCGGCGTCAGATTTGGGCCTTCACTGTTTGCAAAACATTCAGCCATTTTCCAAATGAATTTTGGAAGAAAACACAACCTGACACCCCTAAAATTCGAAATGGATTCCTGCTGTATATGAGGAGAAAGATTCCATTTGGTACAAAAAGGGTTAAGTTCAATATGTACATTACCATTACAGACTGCCTGGGCACAGG
The DNA here is from genome assembly GCA_963580285.1 of Lucinisca nassula. NCBI lineage: Eukaryota > Metazoa > Mollusca > Bivalvia > Lucinida > Lucinidae > Lucinisca > Lucinisca nassula. The sequence goes on along the minus strand of OY757013.1, from coordinate 228,993 downwards.
GTACAGGGATGAGAGAGTCTAACTACAAGGACACTTGGGATGTTGATGCTGGAGCTATGTATATTCCCTGGAATAAACTACCAGCTGATATGTCAATGTTCTTGGAAGGAAGTATCATAGATGCTGATTCACTGCCAGAAAATATGAAAGGTTAGTGTTAAAATCATACAAAATGTAGATTTGTATAAAAAATATATTAATAATGAATTGTTACCCTGAAATTGCTCTGGTTCAAAAATGTGATTTTTTTACATAGACTGGTATAGGGAAAACATTTAAAAATCTTTGCCTGAAACCAGTTCATCTCAATGTTGGGTAAAAGTCCCACAAAATTGGAAGCAACGTCTCCAAAATGACCTTTACAGTGTTGACGGGGACGTTAAACCTCAAATCAAACAAACAAAATTGTCTGAAACCAGATGGCCCGCGTCTTTGATAGTTGGTATAAAGCTTCAGTTGATCATGAAATCCTTTTTACAAGGATTCCCTTCTGCTGATTCGAGAAGGGCAATTGTCAGTTTCGGCTAAAAGAATGTACACTGGAGTGGTTAACTACTTCTGTATAAGCCTACCCAGGTAACTGACCGGCTCAAAAATTACATAAATAGTGTTGACTGGGCTGTTAAACTCCAATACAAACAAATCATCTAGTGGACCGCTGCTCAAGTTGTTATATTGTAGCCTTGGGGCCAAAAATGGCTTGCCCTAGGGCACACGTTTTACCTAGACTTATGTAAAGGGAAAACCTTCGAAGTTGTCTTGAACAAGAAGGCAAAGGTCTTTGATATTTGGCATAAAACTTCATCTGGTGGACTGCTACCAGGATTGTTCAAATGATACATTACATACATTCTGTTTGCAAGGGAAATATGACATTAAACTAAAAATCTTGTTTACTTTCTTCAGTTGGATGATACATTTCATACATTCTGTTTGCAATTCAAATTCTAATTGTTTACTTTCCTCAGTTGGAGGATACATTTGATATGTTCTGTTTTTAATTTGAATAGGACATAAAGCTAATGGTTTACTTTCCTCAGCTGGATGATGAATTTCCATACTGTCATTTATTCAATAGGAGATGAAGCATTTACTTTCCTCATTTGGATGCTATTTCTTAAACATTCTGTTTTTTATTCAAATAGGACATAATACTAATTGTTTCCTTTCCTCATTTGGATAATTCATTTCAAACAAGAATGTTATTCAAATTATTGTATATAAATACAGCGGAACTTATATAACCGCAATGTCTCTAGTACCATGAAATTTGAGATAATGGAAGTTCAAACTATTGAGAGTATATCATTGTGCCAAGTGATAAAGACATCATGGATATGGCTTAAGGATAACTTATTAATTTCTACAAAACAAAGGAATGATCTGTGTACTACTTAGAATCGCCTCACTGCAGCAGTTCTTCACCTCACTGTGGCGATTCTAATGAGTACACATAGCAGACCTTTTCAAGAGAAAATCGGAAAAACTAGATCCCTTATCCTAAATATATGGTTATCTGTATCTAAGGGAAGAATTTTAGAATGTCCAGAATGAGTTAATAAAGCTGTGACATAGGAGTCGTCCCAGTTACCGAAGTCCAGTAGAACTTCAATGGCTTGAACACCATGAGACTGTGAACATCTGTTCAAATCCGGGCTAGTTCAAGCCACTGAAGGTTACTGCCAGGAGGCATAACTGGGGGCACATCTTTTCGATGTTCTTTAATAAAAATGTAAGAACCATCCCAGTTATCCAAGTACAGTAGAACTTTAATGGCCTGAACACAATGGGACCGTGAACATCTGTTCAATCTGGGCTAGTTTGAGCCCCTGAAGGTTTCTGCCAGGAGGCATAATGGGGTTAATTTTGGGACATCTTTTTGACATCTTTACGATGTTCTTTAATAAAAATGTATGCAGTGTACTCATTGGAATCGCCTTAATGAGGCGATTCTAATGATTACACACAGCCTACATTGGCAAGATAAAAGTAAAAAATCTCCTTACTTTTTTCTGCACTATTTCTTATGATGAGGAATTCCCAAGGAACTCAAAAACAGGTTCGGCTGAACCATGTTATACGAGTCATCGGTGTTTGAACCGTTGAAAGTTGTACTATATTACAGTAACATGCTATATTTTGAATTGCTAAACTAAAGTTGACCACATTGTATTTTATATTTTCCCAGATATTCCCACAGAGAAGGTTTTCCCTGAGCAGGGAGAGGATGGTAGTGAAGCACACACACCACAAGTTGACCACATAGTATTTTATATTTTCCCAGATATTCCCACAGAGAAGGTTTTCCCTGAGCAGGGAGAGGATGGTAGTGAAGCACACACACCACAAGTTGACCACATAGTATTTTATATTTTCCCAGATATTCCCACAGAGAAGGTTTGCCCTGAGCAGGGAGAGGATGGTAGTGAAGCACACACACCACAAGTTGACCACATAGTATTTTATATTTTCCCAGATATTCCCACAAAGAAGGTTTGCCCTGAGCAGGGAGAGGATGGTAGTGAAGCACACACACCACAAGATGACCACATAGTATTTTATATTTTCCCAGATATTCCCACAGAGAAGGTTTGCCCTGAGCAGGGAGAGGATGGTAGTGAAGCACACACACCACAAGTTGACAACATAGTATTTTATATTTTCCCAGATATTCCCACAGAGAAGGTTTGCCCTGAGCAGGGAGAGGATGGTAGTGAAGCACACACACCACAAGATGACCACATAGTATTTTATATTTTCCCAGATATTCCCACAAAGTATTTCCTGAGCAGGGAGAAGATGGTAGTGAAGCACACACACCACAAGTTGACCACATTGTATTTTATATTTTTCCCAGATATTCCTACAGAGAAAGTATTCCCTGAGCAGGGAGAAGATGGTAGTGAAGCACACACACCACAACAACAGACACAACAGATACCAATGCCTATGGGTCACCCAATGATGGGAGGGCCTATGCCAGGTAGGATTACAGGAATACTTGTTAAGTCATATAGTCCATCCCGTATATTGTCTTATTTGAAGAAGTTTTACAGCCCTTGGGTAAAGGTCTGCCCCTGCCCATCAGGGCTTGAAGAAGTAGATGGGTTGCATAATGCTTCTACGCAGAACTGAAAGCAATGCCCACGAGTACTGGTAAACTGCTTAGAGGATTTAAGCCTGCCCAGGGAAAGTGGTGCTAGTCTGACCATCATTTGATCTCAGTGTCGGGTAAAAGTCCCACAAAATTGGAAGCAACGTCTCCAAAATGACCTATACAGTGTTGACGAGGACATTAAACCTCAAATCAATCAATCACCCTTTGGAAAAGGTTCTGTGCCTCCGGTAGATTCACATCCATCTGGTGGTCAGGAGGTTTAGAGTTCAATTTCCATCACATACCTCCATAACTCCTGATAAGGTGCTTGTTTCATAAAAAAAAAGCTGATATTTTTATTATTTATGCACAAAAACGTATGTTGTGGGTACTCAATGAGGCGCTGCTAATGAGTACCCACAACATAGGTTTTTGAGTGGAAATAAAAAAAAATAAAATGTGCATACCCCCTTTTATCTGGGGCTATGACCTTGTCTTATTTGACAAGTTTTACATTCTTTCCTTTTTTTGCAAGGCTCAGTGTTTTTGGCATCTGACAGGTGGTTAGGAGGTAGAAGGTTCAATTTCTGCTGGGTAGAGATCAATTATTGACTGCCTTCCACAGATTCAGAGCAGTTTTGATTTTCTGGCAAAAGACTACAGTGTACTTATTAACTGCTCATTTATAATTGAAAAGGGAAATGATCATGAACTGATACAATACAGTCAGATCGGAAATCCCCCCACTACAATATCAATATGTGTAAAGCCTGTCCAGGAATATTGAGGTTGGTAAATTGATCAGCTGGACATGAACTAAATAAATGTGACTTGACTTTAAAATCAGTTTTGTTTAGAACACACAAGATGGCAAGTTCTGGAGTCTAAGGTCCTCTCTGTTTAAATCTGTGGGCTCCATATTGGCAAACTCTTGGAAGGGCAATTAAAGCAAATTTTTATTTGCAAAACTTCGTCTGAAACTGTGGCTGCTTGTTTTGTAGGCTCCTTTGAATTAACACTTGCAAAGCATATATTCATCTAAAAAAATCAAAAACAAAATGAAGTGTTATCATATCTGACATGCTGTATACACTGTGTGAAAGTTGATCTTTTCTGATAATCCTCGTATGGTCAGCATTTGTTAATTGAAATTTCATAACTCCCCCAAGAGCCAATGTCTCTGTGAGAGCTTACAGGATAATCACTACAATTGTATAATTGTTAGTTATATCCAGTGTGATGTGTGCTGTCATAAGATAAATAGAACCTTGTATTTGTGTCATGTATTATTAAAAGACCCTTTCAAGATTATTTCACTCATAATCTATGGCCAGTTGTTCAAAACTAAAGACATCGTTAGTTAACGTATTGTTAAAACTTTGATAATTTAATATGGTAAATATACTAATATTTTTTGCTGAAAAACATGTGAGCTGCTTTTGCATTTGCAGAAGATGCTCACATTTTTTTCAACAAAAATACCAAAATTTTGGAAGAAATATATGGGCTGCATGATGCTTCCACGTAGAGCTGAATCCAGCCCGCACACTAGTACTGGTAAACCGCTTAGAGGATCTAAGCCTGTCCAGGAACCGCGGTGCGAGGCGGACCGTCCTTGCTAATTAACCCTATTGGTTTCATTGGACGACAGGGCTTGAGATGTCATTTCATCTCAATGTCGGGTAAAAGTCCCACAAAATTGGAAGCAACGTCTCCAAAATGACCTTTACAGTGTTGACGGGGTTGTTAAACCTTAAATCAATCAAACAAACAAAACCAAAATTTTAGATATTGTACTTGCTAGAAAAGTTAACAATTTGACCACTGAGCTCTTTAAGCTAACAAGGCTTTGGCCAACTGGGCCCAGATCATTAAACTGAGGTGGGCAAAAAATGGAGAACCAGGAGAAAAAACCACCCGACCATCCTTGCACAATTTGGCGACAAGAGACGCCAAGTTCTGCAATGGAAGGTCAGGTGGTTTTTTCTCTGGGCACTCCAGTTTTAGCCTACCTCAGATTAAAGATGGGCTCGATATGTGCTAAATAATCTTGAAAGGGCCTTAAAACAAAAACAAAAATTTACCCTTATCCTGCTGAATATCTTAATCTGCCACACCCACCACCAATTATTAACCAATCAGATTATTTGATGCAAAGTACTGTGACAATTCCACAAACTGAATGACGACACTGTAGATCCTGATCAGATAAGTCATATCCAGGCTCAGCTGGACAAGGGTTAAAGAGTTGAGGAAATGGCATAAAGCCTCACATTTTATCCCTTTTCCTCAACTGGTTTAATAAATTCAATAACACATGAACACTCATGTAAGGCCCTGTATATTTAGAGTGACATATGTTGCAAAAAGTTAAGTGGATTCATTATTTTCACGCTCCACCAAGCAACATTTATTCCCTGTGTTCAGTATTGTTCTCTCAACACTAAACCATAAATTTCATATTTACCATACATTACCAGTGTTGTACTCTTAATTTTGTAGGTATGATGCCAGGCCAAGTACCACCAATGCCACCTGGTATGATGCCACCACAGATGATGGCAATGCAGCGGCCAATGATGCCAGGGATGCCACCTCAGCCAATGGGTATGCCACCAGGTGCGCCACCAGGGATGATACCACCGGGTGCACCTAGACCACCCATTCAAGTTACTTTAGCTGGAGTCAGGCCGGTAAGCATAATGTATTAGGAAAGTGAAAAAATTAACAAAAAAATCCTGAAAATTCATACAACTTGAGGATTTGCTATAATTCTCCTTAAATTTTAACAAATTGTTTCATGATCCAGCAATGAGTCAAAAGATTGCAGACAGAATGGCAAACAGTGTAGACCCTGATCAGACTGCTCCTTAGGAGCAGTTTGATCTGTGTCTGCACTATTTGCTTAGACCTACCTGTCCCAATACTTAGGGTCATTATGGTAGGTCTCTCTTTCTTTGGTCTCGGTTGCTTAGTTTGATGTGTGCCTTGCTGGTGATTAGGGGGTCTGGGGTTAGATCCCGTCCCCTTCATGTCTGGCAACATTATCTGATGGAGATTGATCATGAAATATACTCTATGGCAAGATAGATCATGCAATATATTCTATGGCAAGATTGATCATGAAATATATATTCTATGGCAAGATTGATCATGAAATATATTCTATGACTAGATTGATCATGAAATATATTCTATGACTAGATTGATCATGAAATATATATTCTATGGCAAGATTGATCATGAAATATATAGTCTATGACAAGATTGATCATGAAATATATTCTATGACTAGATTGATCATGAAATATATTCTATGGCAAGATTGATCATGAAAAATATATTCCATGGTGAGATTGATCATGAAATTTATTCTGTGACTAGATTGATCATGAAATTTATTCTATGGCAAGATTGATCCTGAAATATATATTCTATGGCAAGATTGATCATGAAATATATATTCTATGGCAAGATTGATCATGAAATATATATTCTATGACAAGATTGATCATGAAATATATCTTCTATGGCAAGATTGATCATGAACTATATATTCTATTGTGAGATTGATCATGAAATATATATTCTATGGCAAGATTGATCATGAAATATATATTCCATGGCGAGATTGATCATGAAATATATATTCTATGACAAGATAGATCATGCAATATAGTCTATGGCAAGATTGATCATGAAGTATATATTCTATGGCGAGATTGATCATGAAATATATTCTATGACAAGGTTGATCTGTAATATAGTCTTTGGCAAGATTGATCATGAAATATATACACCTGTGGACACAAAAGCGTTCAAACTCCGATGAAGTACTTTTCAATGAATCTCTTTGCATCAAGTTAGTTTGACAAGCAAAGTAGTCTAAAACTGGATCAAGCAATATACATTGATTTGTCTTATTGTGGCAAGCACTTTTTTCCATTTTTAGTTCTGATTGACATTTGAGATGTATTCTGATTGGAGAGTGCAGTGTCTTCAATGAAATATACAACACTTTGTGTTTTGAATTTATTCCTGTCTTGCAGTTGACTGACATGATGTAAGGAAATATTGAATGAAACAGCAGATCAAAATGAAATGTAGCTCGTCAAAGTTTGAACGGATTTGTGTCCACAGGTGTCTATGGCGAGCTTGATCATGAAATATATTCTGTGGCAAGATTGCTCATGTAATATATTCTGTGGCAAGATTGCTCATGTAATATATTCTATGGCCAGATTGATCATGAAATATATATTCTATGGCGAGATTGATCATGACATATATTCTATGGCGAGATTGATCATGAAATATATATTCTCTGGCGAGATTGATCATGAAATATATATTCTGTGGCAAGATTGATCATGAAATATATATTCTATGGCAAGATTGATCATGAAATTTATTCTGTGACTAGATTGATCATGAAATATATTCTATGGCAAGATTGATCATGAAATATATATTCTATGGCAAGATTGATCATGAAATATATATTCTATGGTGAGATTGATCATGAAGTATATATTCTATGGCAAGATTGATCATGAAATATATATTCCATGGCGAGATTGATCATGAAATATATATTCTTTGGCAAGATTGCTCATGAAATATATTCTATGGCGAGATTGATCATGAAATATATTGTCTATGGCCAGATTGATTGTGACATATATTCTATGGCCAGATTGATAATGAAATAGATTTTAGGGTCATTCTCTCATGATTCAATTAGCTCAGTTGTCAGTTACAGCAAAAGAATTGGCACTTCACTAGTTAACTGCTGGACAAGTGTGCTTTGGTAAACTGACTCTCTCAACATTACATTAACCCATGAAATGCCAATCACTAGTTGTCATTTTTGCAAACAGTGTGGACCCAGATCAGGTTGCTCTTCTAGGGGCAGTCTGATCCAGGTTCCACACCGTTTGCCTGGAGGAACAGTCTGATCTGGGTCCACAATGTTCGCCTGTATACAAAAATATTTTGCAAAGTTTGCAAAAAGGATTGATTAGATGACATATTCAGACTAGATTTCCAGATGCTGTTTTTCTCAGCGTCTTAAGGGTTAAATGTGTTTACTGTGTACTCAAACACCAAACCAAGTAAAAAAAAAACAGTAACTATGATCCATTGATCAATGGAAACTTCATGTTAGGAAACTGGATGGTGGGATGCGGTTAGGTGTCTCCGGTTTGGCAGGGTTTATTTAGGCTTAGTTTTTCCATCATCTTTAGACATGCATCTGGCTTCAGGAAATATAAACAAAAGTAAACCAAAAAAAAAAAAAAAGTCAATGTTCCACAATTACAATCTGAGAAGCAAATGTATCTTCAGAGATGTAAATGCAGCAAAGATTTATGCAGCCACACTAACAGGCAGACTGATAAAAGTCTTTCCTATGTTTTTAACCCATTTTGTATCAAGTAGAATCTTCCTCCTAATATATTGCAGGAGTCCATTTCATAATTTAGGGGTGACAGGTTGTATTTTCTTCAAAATTTATATGGAAAATGGCTGAACTTTTTGCTAACATTGTATGCCCTGATCAGACACCGCATTTCTGCTGCATTTGATCTGGGCTTGCAATGTTTGCCAATTACCGTTTTGGCATTAACAATATAAAATGGGATAAGACAGCTAAAACTAGGAATTATTCTACGTTTAAAACCGTATTTAACTGTTCTTTCTCAAGATTTTCTGCACCCAGTGTGCTCCAGTCAAGGAACGCCTTTGGTGTTAAAAAGAGGTCTTAAAGATCTCTTGAACATTGAATAGTCCCAAAGATGGTCTTAATATATGGGAAATTTTATTGTTGACTCCTGTTTTCTAAGTGCTAATTTAAGTTTTTGCTGAATGTCTGAATGCACAGTGTGGCTTTTGTTGGCTCATATAATGTTCTGTGGTATAACTGTTGTACAGTCTGTTCACCACTGAAAAAAAAAATAGGAGATGTAACAGTGTAGCCCTTGCCTTACTGAATGTGACAAACCCTAACTGCCATTGTTTGACATGAAGTTTGTGAATTGAGCGACTACATAATATCAAGTAATTTGATTAGCTAAATTAAATTAGCAGGACAAGGGTTAAAGGCCAAATATTCTAATGTGTAATGTGGTCACCCATAAAATGATATTTTCCATGTTTTAAGTTACTTGTATAACCCATTGTGAGACCAGCTAAAATTAAGACATTCTTTTGTTAAAAAAACCTAATCAAAAGTTTCAGATTTACTTTCTTAGACAGTCCCAAAGTTGGTCTTAATAGAAGAATTTCATTGTATACCTGCTGTATCTCCCACTTAATATATTTTTTCTCCCCCAGGCTGTCGGTGCTCCAATCCCTGGTATGCCAGTTCCTGCTGCCAGTACAGCTGTGATATCAATTCCTCAGAATGTACCTCCTGTCGGTGGCTTGATGAACAGTCCAGCTGCTCCAAGACCTGGCTTCGTTCCTGCAGGACAAAGATTAGGCTTCAATCCAAACATGCCACCTCCGGGTTTTCCTCTACCTTTTGGTTCTCCTCAGAGACCACCAATGATGCCTGGAATGCCATTATTTGGAGTACCTCCAGGTGGTCCTGGTGGACCTCCTGGACCAGGTGGTCCAGAACCACCAACACCAGATGTGAAGATAGGGGAAGGACCACCAGATATGGCTGGTAAACCAGTGTCCTGGCCACCAGACAGTAATGAGAAAGACGAAGATGATGAAGATGAAGTTGGTGATGAAGCAGAGAAAGAGACTGGTCATCCACCAGCCTTCCCTCCAGCATTTGCTGCTAAACCAGAAAATGAAACAGAAGATGATAGTAAAGATGTAAATGCTGAACCTGATATGGAAGCTATGGGCCCAGGACCTGGTATGGAAGCTATGGGCCCAGGACCTGGTGGAATGGGTCCAGGTCCTGGGCCTGCTGGGATGTTAGGGCCACGGCCACCATTTCCAATTGGACCAGATGGAATGCCAAGAATGGGTGGCCCTATGATGATGCCTCCTATTGGTGACAGAATGATGGGTCCTAGAGGTCCAATGGGTCCTATGGGACCTATGATGGGAATGGGCCCTCCCCCTCCAGGATTTTTTGGACCAGGAGGGCCAAGACCTGGTATGCCACCAATGGGTCCTGGGGGATTTCCCCGGTTTCCCCCCGGGTTTCCAGGTGGTCCTATGGGACAGAGACCAATGAGACCAATGTCATTATTAGATATGGAGATTCAGCCGACAGGGGACTTTAATGCTGAAATATTTGAATCTGATAATGAGTTTAATAATGAGGAGGAAGAAAATGAAAACTTCGAAGAACCACAACAGAACTGGGCTGAAGAGGAAAAGCAGGAGGAACCTGCCAATGTTTATCCATTTAATACTTGGAAATCAGTTTCACATAACCAAGAAGCAGAAAATGAAGAGGACAAAGAAGAAGAAAGAGCTGATGATAATGACAGGCTTGATGATAGAAATAAATCTTGGCGTGATAATAGAAATGAGGATGGCTTTGGCCGTCGTGATCGGAGAAGGGACAGAGACTGGGATAGAGGAAGAGACAGGAACCGAGATGACAGAAATAGAGACAGGGATTATGGAGAAAGAAAAAGAGACAGGGAAGATCGTCATGAGAGAGACAGAAGGGACAGAAACAGAGATAGATCATGGGAAAGTGGTAAAGACTTTGGTAGAGATCAGGAAAGAGAGCGTGGTGGAAGGAGAGAACGAACACGTGCTAGTAGGTGGAGTGATGCAAATGAAGTGACAAATGAAATTCCTAATATAGAAAACACAGAAAACATGAATGGCAATCAGGGAGAAATACATGAAGAAACAAGTGAAATTCCTGATAATTCAGTGACTACAGAGCCAGAAAATGATACAGTGCAGCCAGATATTGAGAAAACTGAAAGTGATGGTGCAGATGTTAATGATTCTAAGGGTTTAAATGATGAAAGTGTTGAGACGAATGGTGACAAGGAAGATTTGATGGCTGAAGAAGTTATGAGTGATAATAATAAAGAAAATGAAATAAATTCTAACAACACAACAGTTGATTCAGCACAGGTTAATGGACCAGATCATATTGAAGAAAAATCCTCAGAAGATCACAATGTCCTTGAGGATTCCAGCAAAATAGAAGCATTAAAACAGACAGAAATTCCTCAGGAAAACACCGAAGGGAATGTAGAACAGCCAATTAATGAGAATTCTGAACTTGAAGAGGGAGAGATAGAGAGTTAATGAAAGTTGTTACTTAGTCATGTTTATTTATCCATCATAATCATTTTATGTTCCATTTCCTCATTTTGTGTTCGTTTAGATGGGCTGTTTCAATCACTTCATTATTTTTCAAGGCTCAGTCTGCATTAAATTACATTAGTTTCATCTCCAATAATCGATTTATATTGCTACAAAGCAGAGAAGATAAAAAACATGATGGCTTTAGTTAATGATGTTTTAATAGTGTTTGAAAAACTGCTTCCAGATTTTTGTATTTTGTGATCATGGTTCCCAAGTCCCTCCTGATATTTCCATTAACTTGAGAAAGCTTAATTAACTTCTAACTTCTCACCTGGCATGTCAGTGTATTTCATCTCTCAAAACTTCTGTCTTCAGAAATATGGTGATGAATTCTTTATTTTGATCACATTTATATTTTTTTCTTATTTACTAGATGGGATCTGTCAAGCCATTTATTCTTTTCAGATATTTGGTTCCAAAATGTGGATGATAAAACGACATGTTGATTTTAGTTCAATTTCCATAATTTTAGTTATAAATATACAAAAAGTTTTTCAAACATCTTAAGATTTTTTTTTTTGGTTTGTAATGTTTGTTCATTTGTTGCATTCAAAAATTCTATACATGATGTACCACAACCTTTTTTATAACACTATTGTTGGCTCCAAAGCAGGAACATCTTTTATATATAAAACAAAAATTACATAAAAATTTGATCATTTTACTGTATGATCCCCGTATGTTCAGGATCCATCTCTAAACCATGTTAATCCAAAATTGTGTTAAAATGAGCTATGTTATAAAGGGGTATTGTTTTATTTAAAAGATGAGTAGGCAGCAAAAAGATGAGCAATACAGATTGATTTATAGGCAGCAAAAGGAGAACACCTGGTCTACCTTCAACATTCTATGCCCAACTCGTGTCCAAATTGTCACAGAACCAGAACAATTTGATAAATTATTATTATCCTTGTCCTAAGCGGTTGATATTCTGCCCAGTAGCAAAACAGAAATCGTGAGATACCTTGTCCTTCTCTGTCTTAATGATAATGGTGGTCCAGTCTTTGCTACAGGCTCGCAGTTAATCTTAAATACCAGATCACAGTTTGGGACGACGGGCCTCCATGGCCTAGTGGTTAAGAGCGCTGACTCTTGATCATTAGGTCTCACCGCTGTGGTTCGAGCCTCACTCGGGTCATATGTGAGACGCCAAGTTCTGCAACGGAAGGTCAGGTGGTTTTTTTCCGCGTACTCAGGTTTTCGCCCACCTCTGATTAACGATCGGCTTGATATGAGTGAAATAATTTTGAAAGGGCTGTAAAACCAAAACCAAAAAAAAAAAACAGTTAGGGACCGGGTGTTCAAAATTGGTTGTTTAAAACAGCAATGTACAGTGGGCGGTCATTGTACGGCCGGGTTACCTTCTGGTTAACCTTTTCTGAACCATAATGTCTCATTTGGCATTTTTCTGGCTTTAATAGGCAATGATCAGGAATCAATAGTTACTTCACACCTGCGATCCAAAACACCAAAGGGCAAGAAACACAAACATTAAACAATTTCACCATAATTCCACTGTCCTTTTGGCTTTCCACTTGTGATTTTGTCATTTAATGAAAACAAAGGTGGAAAGCCAAAAGGACATAACTTTTCCACAAAATAGCCATAGGGCTAATCCAAAATCAAAAGATCACAATGCATACATGCAAAGACAAACTAAAATACTAATAAACTACAACAGAAAAAGTGCCTTGGAAAGGTCAGAAAAGCAGAGCCTGACAAATCCATGCCTAGCTGCCCGGGACAAGTCCAAATTGTGGCTGGGCAAATGATTTTTTTATTTCACTTGCCCAGAAAAATGTTGAAGGTAGCCTTGACTGCTGGGCAAGTTCTGTTATGGTTTTGACATAATTTATTCAGTCTGCATAAAGGATTTCTAACGCATCAGTGCAACAGCTCTGAGAACATAAATATAAAAAATTATGTTCTTTGAAAGGGTTATCCTTTGAGAGCAGGCTACATCACAGACCTGAAAACAGTGTTCTGGGCCTTGGCCAATTAGGCCTCATCAGTTACCTTCAAATATTTTAGAAATTCCACAATAGAATCAATGATCTCAAAAGACAATATAAACTACACTACGATGAAGGGCAGGGAGAATTTATGGCTGCCGTACATACCCTTAACACCAGCTGCATTGACATTAAATGCAGTCTATGAAAGAGTTATCCTTTGGAAGCAAAGAATACACCACAGAACTGAAAAGTATGGAGTGTTGATTTTTTTTGGGCCAGAGTAGCTAGTTTCGGCCAATTAGGCCTCATCAGTGATCCTCAAATATTTTTCAAATTCCACTTGATACTTCAGTGAGGCAGCACTATAAACATGAGCATTGAGCTCCCTGTCGCAACCAGACACCGTCGTGATATGACTGAAAAGTTGTTGAAAGCGACGTTAAACCCGAATTCACACACACACACACACATTTTCAAATTCCACAATGAAATCAATGATACTAAAGGACAAGAAAATGTAAACAACACTATGATGAAGGGCAGGGAGACTTTACGACTGCCACACATTCCCTTAATACCAGCTGCAGAAACTCAGCAGATATTTCTATTTTCAATCGCTTACCTCCTTTTGCTGCCTGTAAGCTTTTCAGACATGATTAACTCACTGCTGTGGTGGACACTGCTGGGTTAGATTAAGGTTTTAGGGGCTAAGTTGAAAACTCGAAACTCTTGGCCATTGGACCTCTTCATGTATAAGAGTAACTCCATAAAACACACTTTTTATTTTTTTACAAATTCATTTTTCTGATACTATCAAATAACTGTTTTAGAATGTTAACAAGAACCTTGGGAGGAAATTGATACAAAGCTAGCATGATTAGTTCATTGATGCCTAATGACTCTGCTGTCATTATTTCTGACAAGTCCTATCCCCAATTTATAGAGTAATCCAGTCAGTCATATTTTGCAAATTTTTCTAAGTGAAGACCCAGATCAGATGTATTGTTAAGCAGCACATCTTGATTACTTTGTTAATGTCTTTATTGAGACATTGTGAATAACTTGGTGGAACATTTTTTGACATTTGTACCAAATGGAATCTGCCTCCTTATATATTGCAGGAGTCCATTTCAAAATTATGGGGTGACAGGTGTTTTCTTCAAAATTTATTTGGAAAATGGCTGAACTTTTTGCAAACAGTGTAAGCCCTGGGCCTGCACTGTTTGCCAACTACCCGTTTTGGAGTTTCCGGTACAAAATGGGTTAAATGGTTTTCAATATTATGTTTCTGTTTAAAATTGTTAAGTTGTGTGCCTATTAACCCATTGTGTACCGGAAACGTCATACGAGGAATGAGCAAACAGTGGAGGCCCAGATCAGACAGACACAGCATCTGATCAAGTCTTGTTTTGTTTGCGAAGTTCAGCCTTTTTCCAAATAAATTTTGAAGAAAACCCAACCCGACACCCCAAAATTTTGAAATGGAAGTATTTTATATATAAGGTGTAAGATCCCATTCAGTTAACAATGGGTTATGTTAGTAGTGAACATAAATGTCTCAAAAATGACCTAGATAATATTGACAGGGACGTTAAACCTCAATTCAAGGAAACAGCCATAGTGACTTCAACTAATGAAACAGTTAAGTTTTCACCAAGGTGCTCGGGGAATGGTGGGAAAAAGCAGGCACTGTATTGCTGCTTTCAGCTGACCGGGTGCTTAGCTGGTTATGTCCCAGGGTTGGAGTGTGGTGAAGTGCAGTAAATACTCTACTCTACTGAAAACTAGACCAAAATAGGTGGATAAGCTTTTCATATTGGAATTTACTACCTGTTCCTTACATGTCTGTGATTTAGCTACCATAATGGACTGATCAGTTGACAGTGACCTAGACCCTGAGGTTTCATGTGATTAAAAGATTGACAGTCAACATGCTTGAACATTAGATCAAGACACAAAAGTGATTCCTTTATTTCTGTTTTAAAGATCTAGCAAGTGAGTTGTGTTAAAAGAAAGTGTATTTTATGGCACTCAAGATCTGGAGAAGCCTTTAAGCACTAAAATTATTTTTGCCTTGCAACTAAATACTGCATGTTGTAAAACATTGAGATAGTTTCATCTGACATATTACCTGTGATTATTTGCCATTGAGACAACTTCACCACTTTCTGTTTATCTTTCCTATTAATCAAGTCCTCTGAAATTGTGAAGCAAATTCTTTCCTTTCATTAAGATCAGATAGATCTGCCTGTTGATTTGTCCGTCTTTCCCTTTTATGTTTGGGTTGGGCTTTGGGTTCCGATTCATTAAGTTACGGAAGTGGCTTCACTCATATAATTTGAGTACTGGTAAACTGCTTGGAAGCTCTAAGCTTTCACAGGAAATTTGGTGTGAGTCAGACTGTTATAAAACCTTAATAGCAGTTTCTTTGGGCCATAGGGCTGGAGATGTCCTCCCTTCAGTTATCTACCTGGGTAGAATGAAGCAGTTATTAGAGAGTGGTAAACCTTCAAACTATTTATAATCTACCAAGGTAGATATTCGAAGGGAGGAATTGCAGTCCGAAACACTTCCCCTCTTCAAAAAGTCATCATAAATGAGTGTTTCGGTTTTACGTCCCACCAACAGCTAAGGTCATACGGAGACAGGACCTTTAAAGACATCATAAATGAAGTAAAGCTATTATATATGATGTCAAGCCATCATAAATGATGTAAATGGGGCCTCCGTGGCCTAGTGGATAAGAGAGCTGACTCTTAATCGTAAGGTCTTTCACCGCTGTGGTTCGAGCCTGGCTCGGGTCACATGTGAGACCCCAAGTTCTGCAACGGAAGGTCAGGTGGTTTTTCTCCGGGTACTCCGGTTTTCGCCCACCTCTGATTAACGATCGGCTCGATATGAGTGAAATAATCTTGAAAGGGCCGTAAAACCGAACCCCCCCCCCCCCCCCCCCCCCAAAAAAATGATGTAAAAGACCCACAAAATTGGACAAATGATGTAAAGTCACACAAAATCAGAAGCAAAGTCATTAAAATGAACTAACTAACCGGCCCCGATAGCTCAGTTGGTAGAGTGTCCGCTCCGGGGAACGGGAGGTCTCGGGTTCGATCCCGGGCCGCGACATACCAAAGTCGTTAAAAATGGTACTAGCTGCTCCTCGTTGAGCACTCAGATTTACGGGGTAGAGCTAGGACTGGTTGATCCAGTGTCAGGATAATGTGACTGGGTGTGGTATCATGTAATGTGTCTGGGACATGATACTTCAGTGAGGCAGCACTATAAACTTGAGCATTGAGCTCCCTGTCGCAACCAGACACCGTCGTGATATGACTGAAAAATTGTTGAAAGCGACGTTAAACCCGAATTCACACACACACACACATTAAAATGAACTAAATAGTACTGACATAGACATGAAACATCAACTAAAGGTACAAGCCTTCCCAGAAAAAGTGAAGTGAGGTAAACTGACCGGCTTGACTGTTCCAAGGTGGTTCTTCTGTCAAAGTTTATTTTTGTTATGGTTTGTCTTTGAGTGTGTGCATCGCTTTGGATAGCTAATTGGCTTTTTTTTGGGAAAGTAACTGTCCTTTTGGCTTTCCTTTATTGGTGTTTCCATTAGGGTCTAGTCAATTCATGTTTGTGTTTCTTTCCCTTTGGTGTCTCTGATGGGTGCCGTGGGTTAATTGTATTGATTCCTGATCATTGCCTTCACTTCAATTTTGATGTTACCGTCATTGTGTTAACTACACCACCCAACCAGAAAAAAATATGTCTTAATGCAATTTTTTTATTCAATTTCTGTGCAGGCTACATGATAAAACCAAGGTCTGCATACAGCAGAAGAAAGGTCAGATGATTTCCCAAGTTCTCTGGTCTTTACTCGGACTGACACTAAGTCGACAATATTGGTTTGTGTGTGTGAAATGCTCTTTGGTTGGTAAACACACACAGAAAAAGAAATGTAGGGTTCCATGGCTTGAACTGCTGATAAAAGGTTGGAGGATTATTTCACACCTTGAACACCAACTTGCCATGATGTATTTGAAATATTCTCATTGTCATTGGTTGAAATAGCATAATTTCAGTGAGTCTTTAGTTAAAACAGCATGTTTACAGTGCGTCATCTGTTTAAATTGTGTGTTTACAGTGTTATTGAGTGGCAGTGCCGTAATGATCTTAAGTATTTGGACATAGTTTCAAGCAAGCTTCAGACCCAGATAATACTAGGAGCAGTCTGATCAGGGTCTACACTGTTTGCCATTGCATCTGCATCTTTTGGACTTCTTGCTGGATCATGAAACAAATTTGTTGATATTTTAGGAGAATTGTAGCAAGTCCTAAAGGTGTCTCAATTTTTAGGTTTATTTACGTACTTCAGATTTTCAGTGCTGTAATATGCAGTTTCTGTAGCACATTCCATTTGCTATTGTTGTTAATTGTTTTATAAAAGGGCCGGCCCACAATAAAATATGTAGGAGAGCTGGGGCTAGTATGTGCACCCAATCTGATCAGTGTCCCTGCTTATTTGGCTAGATTCACTGGAATTTTCCAGGGTAGTGCTGGCTGAACCCTGTTAGCTTGAGGTACAGTGCATCCTATATACAGTAAAATACCGCTATTAAGACCATCTTTAGGACTGTTCAGAAGGCCACTTTTGAACAGTCCCAATGGTGGTCCCTGACCAGACGTCACTATGGGCAGTAATCAAAAATAAAGATTAAGTGCAGCCTTCAAAATAAGCTTTTTAAAGCAGAATTAGTCATAATTTTAGGTGGTCTTAATAGCAGCATTTTACTGTACAGTAGAATTCGCTATTAAGACCACCTTTCTGCTTTAAAAAGCTTATTTAGAAGGATACAATTTTTTTTTTTTCATATTTTCTGCACACCATGTCCTCCGGTCAGGGACCACCTTTAGCACTGTTCAAAAGTGGTCCTTAAGACAGGACCAAAGGTGGTCTTAATGTAGGAATCTTACTGTATTTAGCTTGCCCCACAGTGGATGCTTTGCTTGTCCCACAGTGGATCCTTTATGTTTTGCTGTGAGCCGGCTCGAGTTATTTGTGGCAGTTTAATAGCTGTAAAGAATAAATGTGTATGCATGCTGATGAATGTATAACTCCTGTTAAAAGGGAGTTGAAAGTTTAAAAAATACAGTCTTACAAAAAATAATAAAAAGAAAGTGAAAATAGTTTTCGTTGTAGCCTGTCTTTTAAGTCATTCATGGTTTTGAGTCATGTAGTTCTGTCTTTAAGTTTTCAAGTCCATCCAATGTTGAGATTTACAAGTCTTGAAATGAAGAGAAGCCGAGTCTCAGAACACCTGTTGTTCAGGATGCATGATCAGGAGTACCAGAGGACCTGAGGATAAAGTCAGGGATAATATTCCAGTTGATCTGCTGGCTGTCTGTGCAGTTTTCAACCACAAAGTGTGGAAAATTATGTCAGATTTCACCACTATCACTGCAGGTTACCACTCCATTCACCAAGTAATGTATGATCTATCCACCCAGACCTTTATCTTGTCGTATAATTACATGTAATAAGTCATGTTGCATTAGATTATTGTCCAGCAGATGATAATCATTCAGAGATGACACAATATTTCTAACCACTAGGTCATTGAATATTTCTAACCACTGAATTATTGAAGAGTATAAAACGTCCCATTTGCTGCCTGTTCTGAAAGGCCACAGAAACTTTGTATATACTTTTGTAGTTATGTAGTTAATGCAAGTTTGAGAGTGTTGCAATGTGATTATTTGTGAATAAAATTATGTTTAAAAAGTGCGAGAAGGTAGGTGATGTATAAACATTTAATCTGACACTGGAGCTGAATCGACGCTGGATAAGGAGAAATGAACAAGAATGGACATTATTCCTAGAGGATTGTGCTAAACCAATGGAGAGTGGTACCAGAAGAGGTACGTGATTGACAATGACAATAGTTTTGATTTATTACTGCCTATGTATATATGATTCTAGATTATATATGTGGATTTTATAAAATGATAAAAAGCAAAATGAGAGCTCCTTGTATGTCCTGGTACAAAAGAAAGTTACTGTATTTGGTTTCTGAGCAGTAACAGTGCACTTGCACAAAAAGGACCATTCATTGTAAATGGTACACCATTATATTGCTGACTGCCTTACCTCCAGATTCTATTTGAGCTGTATTTTGGGGCAGGAGAGTAGGACAGGCACCTAGAAATTATATTAAGCAACTTGGCGAAGTGTTCAGAAGTATCTGGTTTCTGATTTATAGATTAATGAACAGTGTAATACTGACAAAAATTTACACCACTTTAATGTAAAAGCACATCTTGCTCACAAACTAAAGAATTTGGCAAACCTTAATTGAACAATGTTCCCTTGAAGTAATGTTTAGGGTGCAATATTAACTGAGCAAAGCATACTATTATCTCTTAGCACAACATTGTCATCACTCTAGCCTATTGATGGATAAAAAAAAACTTTTTCATCACTCTAGCACTGACATTTATTGACGGATTTTAATATAACTTCACACAAATGTTGCTTATGATAATATCACCAGCGACTTTCAAGTTCTTGCCGTCAAGGTCACTCTGGCTATTTTTAGAAAAACTGTCATCCCTCTAGCGCCTACATCGACAGATTTTAATATAACTTCACACAAATGTTGCTTATGATAATATCTGGAGCGAGTGCAACTCCAGTTCATGGCCTCCTGGTTAAGGACATTGTGGCCTTTTAGAAAACCTCATTGCTCTGGCCCCTTCATTTATTGACAGATTTTAATACAACCACACAAATGTTGCGTATGATAATATCTCGAGCAAGTTCAACTTTCATGTTCATGGCTGCCCCCCCCCCCCCCCCCCCCCCCCCCATAGGGGCTGGAAGAAATATATGGGCTGCATGATGCTTCCACGCAGAGCTGAATCCGACCCGCACACTAGTACTGGTAAACCGCTTAGAAGATCTAAGCCTGTCGAGGAACCGCAGTGCGAGGAGGACCATCCATGCTAATAAACCCTATTGGTTTCATTGGGCGACAGGGCTTGATATGTCATTTCATCTCAGTGTCGGGTAAAAGTCCCACAAAATTGGAAGCAAAATCTCATAATGACCTTTACAGTGTTGACGGGGACGTTAAACCTCTAATCAAACAAATGTTCATGGCATCTAGGTCAAGGTCACTGGCTATTTTTGGAAACTGTCGCTCTAGCGCCTACATTTATTGACGGATTTTAATATAACTTCACACAAATGTTGAGCAAGTTTTACTTTCAATGTCCTTTGGTCAAGGTATAGGTCACTGGCAATTTTGGACAACTCATGGCTCCAGCGCTTATATTTATTGATGAATTTTACTATAACTACACAAATGTTGGAAATGATAATCTCTCTAGATCTATAGTTCGACTTTGAAGGTCATGGGGTCAAGGTCACTGTTGCTGTTGCTTATGTTGATCTCGAGTGAGTTTGACTTTCAAGGTCATGGCCACAAGGTAAAGGTCACTGGCTATTTTTAGAAAAAGCTAAAAACTTTATCACTCTAGCGCCTACATTTATTGATAGATTTTGCTTTCACATTTATTGATAGATTTTAACTTCACATTTATTGATAGATTTTAACTTCACACAAATGTTGGTTATGATTGTATCTCAAAGAAGTTTTGACTTCCAGGGTCCTGAGGTCAATGTCAAGGTCACTGTTGCTATTTTTAATCCCCACCCTGAAGCCGAGATTATAGGAATGGCCTTTGTCAGTCTGTCCATCTGTCTGTAACACGTCCACTCCAAATCTCCTGAACCCTATGATAGATTTTCATTAAACTTGTCAGTTATCTGCCTCAGTGAGCTGATGTGCAGAACCCATAAATGAACCATGCCGACTCCAGATCAAGGTCACAGGTGAAGGTCACGAGTTTGAAACTGAATTTGGTGACATGATTTTCATTAAACTTTGGTCAAATATCCACCCCAGTGAGCTGATGTGCAGAACCCATAAATAAATCATGATAACTCCAGGTCCCAGGTGAAGGTCATGAGTTTGAAACTTTGAATTTGTGACTGTTCCATATCTCATTAACCCATGGGAGGATTTTCATTAAACTTTGTTGAAATATCCTTAGTGAGCTGCTGTGTAGAACCCATAAATTAACTATGCCAACTCAAGGTCACAGATGAAGGTTACAAGTTTGAAACTTTAAATTTAATGTCCGTTTCGCATAGAAGGAAATTCATTAAACTTTGGATAAATATCCCCCTCAGTGAGCTGATGTGCAGAACCGGTTGTCAGGAGCATTTTTGACAGCAAAAATGCTCCTGACAACCAGCAATATTTTTCCAATAAAAGTCTGCTATATTAGCATTATTTTGGTTACTTAACCCAGTATTTTAAGTTTATTGATACATGTTTAATATTTTTTGTATTCTTTGGTATTTTAACATAGCTACTGGATTGAAAATAAAAGAGAAAAAAGATATGATATTTGCAGAATTTAATGTTTCATTTATTACTGAAAATAAATACAGGTGCAATTTTACAGGAGTGCTTTGGAAAACAAAACATTTTAGAGAAAAAATTAGAAAAATATGGGTCTGCCTTAAAACAGTAATGATGCGTAATGTAGGGTAAAGATGAACAATTTATGCCTGAAAATGACCACCTATCTTTGTTACTGACTTGTAACTCCAAAATGTCTAAAAGAAGACGGGTTGATCTGCGAAAGGAACCTTTCGCGAACGGAAGATTTTCGCCACGAAAGGAACTCTTTTTTTTTTTTTTAGATAATTTGATGTCGAATGAGATACCATCCCAATTAATAAGCGACCTGTCCTGTTAGCCTATAGATAATATATTATCCATAGTTTCCAGCTGGCACTGCACAAGAGCGAACGTATTTGTTTTGTTCATGATAAATGCATAAGGATTATCTCCAGTATGAATAGTTTAGTCTTCATTTTGTCTGACGTCGCTCTTGTGTCGCGTGGAGGTTGACTAGGTCTTGTTGCTATAACCGAAGCAGACCATTTCTTAGCCTCTCGATTCTAGCAACCATTGCCAGCCTTTTTTTTTTTTTTTTTTGCTTTTTTTATGAACATGGATATTTTTGATGAATTTTTTTTCTTTTTATATATACTTCTTATTATTATTATTTTTTATTATTTTTTTAGCTGACCTGAGCACGAAGTGCTCAAGGTGAGCTATTGTGATCGCCTTTTTCCGTCGTGCGGTGTGCGTCGTGCGTCGTCAACAATTCACTTAAATGACATCTCTTAAACCAGTGAATGGATTTCAAAATACTTTCATAGAAATGTTCCTTGGGTGACCCTCTACCAAAATTGCTAAAATGGTTCCGCTCCGGAGAACAAAATGGCCACCAGAGCTAAAAATAGAAAAACCTTTAAACGACATCTCCTCCTAGCCCTTTGGCCGGATTTCAAAATAATTTCACAGAAATGTTCCTTGGATGACCCTCTACCAAAATTGCTAAAATGGTTCCGCTCCGCTTAACAAAATGGCCGCCAGAGCTAAAAATAGAAAAACCTTTAAACGACATCTCCTCCTAGCCCTTTGGTCCGGTTTCAAAATAATTTCACAGAAATGTTCCTTGGATTACCCTCTACCAAAATTGCTTAAATGGTTCCGCTCCGCAGAACAAAATGGCCGCCAGAGCTAAAAATAGAAAAACCTTTAAACGACATCTCCTCCTAGCCCTTTGGCCCGATTTCAAAATAATTTCACAGAAATGTTCCTTGGATGACCCTCTACCAAAATTGCTAAAATGGTTCTGCTCCGCTGAACAAAATGGCCGCCAGAGCTAAAAATAGAAAAACCTTTAAACAACATCTCCTCCTAGCCCTTTGGCCCAATTTCAATATAATTTCACAGAAATGTTCCTTGGATGACCCTCTACCGAAATTGCTAAAATGGTTCCGCTCCGCTGAACAAAATTGCCGCCAGAGCTAAAAATATAAAAACCTTTAAACGACATCTCCTCCTAGCCCTTTGGCCCGATTTCAAAATAATTTCACAGAAATGTTCCTTGGATGACCCTCCACCAAATTGCTAAAATGGGTCCTCTCCGCTGAACAAATTGGCCACCAGAGCTAAAAATAGAAAAACCTTTAAACCACATCTCCTCCTAGCCCTTTGGCCCGATTTCAACATAATTTCACTGAAATGTTTCTTGGATGACCCTCTACCGAAATTGCAAAATGGTTCCGCTCCGCTGAACAAAATGGCCACAAGAGCTAAAAATAGAAAAACCTTTAAACGACATCTCCTCCTAGCCCTTTGGTCTGATTTCAAAATAATTTCACAGAAATGTTCCTTGGATGACCCTCTACCAAAATTGCTAAAATGGTTCCACTCCGCTGAAAAAAATGGCCGCCACAGCTTAAAATAGAAAAACCTTTAAACGACATCTCCTCCTAGCCCTTTGGCCTGATTTCAAAATTATTTCACTGAAACGTTCCTTGGATAACCCTTTACAGAAATTGCTAAAATGGTTCCGCTCCGCTGAACAAAATGGCCGCCAGAGCTAAAAATAGAAAAACCTTTAAACGACATCTCCTCCTAGCCCTTTGGCCCGATTTCAAAATAATTTCACTGAAATGTTTCTTGGATGACCCTCTACCGAAATTGATAAAATAATTCTGCTCTGCTGAACAAAATGGCCACCAGAGCTAAAAATAGAAATATCTTTAAGCAACATCTCCTCCTAGCCCTTTGGCCCGATTTCATATTATAGCCTGGACCAATAATGGCTCTCCCAGGGGCCCACTTGATACCCTATGGATCAGGTGAGCGATCCAGGGCCATCATGGCCCTCTTGTTTTTATTTACATTTTCTTTTCTCGGGAGTTGGTTATACACACTCTTGAAACACGTATAACTAACTTCCGATAATTTTCCAGTGCATAACAATATTTTCTCTTATGACCGATAATAGCCACTTGAGGTGACTATGTTAAAGCACAATAGTCAGGGCTAAACTCCGTTCAGAAAATCTGAATCATCGATGTTTTTGTTTCTTTCTTTTAATACTCATTTTAGCCCATACATCACTATGGGAAAGTTGTAGACCTCAGCCTCCGCCGATTTCTCCAACAAGTCGTATGCTTTTGCGACAGCCAGGAAAGACTGTGATTATTTGGAGAAAATTGCAAAATCTAAATTTTCGTTCACAGACTAAGACATTCTGACAGGTTCGACACACCCTTTTAAACCATATATAGAAGTGGTCACTGCTCTTATACATTACAAGGGCGTCTATATTTTATTTGCACGATAACTTCATGGAAAATAATTAGCTGTGACACCACATCTGATATCGGTATAATTCATTTTGACCACTGTTGACAGCACATTGCGCTAGTGGCTACCCATTCCTAGTGAGCTTCTATCTAGCCATTCGAATGTAAGGTGTGTCGTAACAGCATATCTATTTATAAAGTGCACCACATGGATTTGAATATTTATTATTTTACCTGACAATCATCATCAAATGGACTTAGTCTGTGGCCTCATTTCTTTGTTTTGCAATTTTCTCCAAATAATCACAGCCTTTCCTGACTGTTGCAGAGGCATACGACTTGCTGGAGAAGTCGGCAGAGAGTCGGGTCTAAAACTTTCCCATAGTGATGTATGGGCTAAAATGAGTATTAAAAGGAAGAAACGAAAAAATTGATGATTCAGATTTTTTGAACGGAGTTTAGAAGCCACAGCCTGGCCACTTGAGGTGGTCAGTTGTATCCTGACTTTGCTTTAATTTTACTTTACTAAGATATAAACACTTTGAATTACAGTATTCGGGGCTAGAAGCCACAGCCTGGTCACTTAAGGTGACCAGTTGTATCCCGATGCTGTAAATATGTCATTGAATTATTTTTGTTGACTGTACAAAGTCGGGGCTAGAAGCCACAGCCTTGTCACTTGAGGCGACAAGTTGTATCCCAAATTTGTACAATAAATCGTACAAATAACCCACTTGAGGTGGTCTTGGTTTTATAGAGTCAGCCAAATATTGTTATGCATTGGAAAATCTAAATGTAATATTTTTTTATAACACAGTACTACATAATTTTATATATTTACAACCATTTCAAGCACACCAAGAGAACATACACACACAATATATCTCAATCATTATGAAAACACGCCTATTCAAATATAATGAAAATTTATCACCATTTCCATCAGAACAATTCTGATATTATTTTCATATTTGAGCCAGCGCACGACAAAACCTACATAAAAACGTGCTACCTTCAAATACCCAGATGAGTCTGCTCATTTACTCACTAAGACAACTATCTTTGAATAGCCCGCACATGCGAACAACGAAGGCTGTGATCAAACTGCGCTAATGCGCAGGCTGATCTGAGTCTTCGCTGGTCGCAAAGCATTAACGTAGGTAGGTTCTGCTGTGCGCTGGCTCATTTCAGCTCAAAATACAGATAGTGTGAGGCGTTTCTAACGAGTACTCACAATCTATGTTTTGAGCAGAAATACGGCAAATAATGTATACCCCTATGAACACAAGTTTTACTGTATAAAAGTGGCGTTCAACGGTCCATAATATATAAGCGTATTTTCATGATGGAAATACAGTAAAATTCCTATATTAAGACCACCTTCAGGACTGTTCTAAAGTGGTCTTTAACAGTGATATAATTACAATCAAACCAAATTAATCAAACCAAATAAATACAAAAGAACGGACTTCAACGTGTGAATTTTAATGACTTCATAATTCGGCATGTGTCTTTAATGATAATAGTGCATGATGTCTTGTCTGCCTTAATTGATATGCCGTTAATCCATAATGGCATTTTGTTAAAAAATGGATACCTGCCCGTCTCACTTCAGGTGTGAAAATCATGTTAACATAAATCAGCACGAGCACCTTTAATCGCACGCCCAATTAAAGAAGGTGCGATAATCATTTAATAGAGAAAGAAAGAAAAAAAAGAAAATTAAAATGAACTGAAAAGATATATTAGACTTATCTTCATTTTGGAATGAATATGACATAACTTATGATTGTATTCTTTGAACAATATTTTGTATTCTTTCCCTTACATTGCTAGTATAGACCTTGATAATAAGCCAAAACTAATATATTAATCGCTAAGTTGTTAAACCTGACAAGATGTGGGGTTTATATAGGTCCCCTATGTATTATTTTCATGGTTATACTCCAATCATACGTTGTGGTACAGTTTGAGCCGCCTCAATGATACGAGTACGCATTTACAATCTATGTTTGGAATAGAAATACGAAATATTTTCATATATTACATAGGAATGTTATCACATCGGGTTAATAAGTCTGTGTAATGAACATTCCTCTAAACCACACTTGATGCAGAGAAAAAATGAGGTTTACGGGGTTTTCATTACTTTGGCGAAAAAAGTTAATGTGGGCCATTTTAGCACACTGATGTGTTATGGAGTAACAACGATATATAAAAACTTCAACAACAAAAAACGAGGCGGTTCTAATGAGCGCACACAACTTATACCAAGACATAGGTTGTGGGTACTCGGTTAGAACCGTCTCAACGAGGTGATTCTAATGAGTGCCCACGATTTTTGTTTTTTTACAGTATTAATAAGAAAACTTCAACAGATTTTCGCCAGAGAGAAAAGACATAGGTTGTGGGTACTCGTTAGAACTGCCTCAACGAAGCCGTTCTAATGAGCGCACACAACAAACCAATATATAGGTTGTAGGTACTTGTTAAAACCGTCTCAACGAGGCGATTCTAAACTCTATTAGTTTATCTCAACCATGGATTGCGAAAACCTCACTGGGATTTGGGCCATTGACTGTGGGTATCAGGATGCGGGGAAAAAAACTATCTGTTCTGGAGTAAATTTATAAATTCATAAAATAGGCTACACTACGCATCATTATGCTTTTTCAGGCATCATTACGCCATTTTAGGCAACATTACGCTAAATTACGCCACATTACGCATCATTACGCCACATTACGAATCATTACTGTATTTAGGTAAAATATCAGATTATCAGCCAATACACATCAGTAATTGTATTTCACAGTTGTATCTAATACTGTAAAAGTTCATATTTGCTAATGATAATTTTCTATTTTTTTCCACAACAGGAAACATGTACATGCATGTTGCAATATTAATTAGAATAACAGCAATTAAATGAATACCCACATCATTAACTACAATGGAGAAGTACAGATCATGATTATGATAATTGCACACTTAAATTGCAATTACAAAAATAATAGGCCAGAATTTGATTGATTCCATTCTTGGAATTTATTCCAAAATAAAAACAATCTGAATAAAAATTACATGAATTGAGTTTGTTTGAATACTAAAAATATGACAAAAAGGCATTAAACATGACTTTGTATCAAGAACAAGGTAACTTTGTTTGATTTGAGGTTTAACGTCCCCGTCAACACAGTGAAGGTCATATGGGAGACGTTGCTTCCAATTTTGTGGGACTTTTACCCGACATTGAGATGAAATGACATCCCCAGCCCTGTCGCCCAATGAAACCAATAGGGTTTATAAGCATGGGCAATCCGACTCGTGCCCACCCCTTTGCCTGGGCAAGCTTAGATCCTCTAAGCAGTTTACCAGTACTCGTGTGCGGGTCGAATTCAGCTCTGCGTGGAAGCATCATACAGCCCATATATTTCTTCAAGCCCCAATGGGCGGGAGCCGAACAAGGTAACTAAAATAATACTAATATCATAGGTTTTTATAGGAAAATATTGCCGGTTGTCAGGAGCATTTTTGATAGCAAAAAATGCTCCTGACAACTGGTTGTCAGGAGACACTTACACTCTAGCGCCTATATTTATTGACAAATTGAATATAACTTCACAACGGGCCTCCGTGGCCTGGTGGATAAGAGCGCTGACTCTTAGTCATTAGGTCTCACCGCCGTAGGTTCGAGCCTCGCTCGGGCTACGTGTGAGACGCCAAGTTCTGCAACGGAAGGTCAGGTGGTTTTTCTCCGGGTACTCCGGTTTTCGCCCACCTCTGATTAACGATTGGCTCGATATGAGTGAAATAATCTTGAAAGGGCCGTAAAACCCAAAACCAAAAAAAAAAAAAATAAATATAACTTCACACAAATGTTGCTTATGTTGATATATGTGCTGGTTCGACTCTTGGTCATGGCCTCAAGGTAAAGGTCACTGTGACTATTATCAGAAAAACTGTCATCGCTCTAGCACCTACATTTATTGATAGATTTTAATTTAACTTTACACATGTTGGGTATGATAGTAGCTCGACCAGTTTTGACTTTCAGGGTCCTGAAGTCAAGGTCACTGTTGCTATTTTAGGAATGTCCTTTGTACATCTGTCTGTCCATAACACTTTCTTGTCCGCTCGATGAACCCTTTGATAGATTCTCATTAAATTTTGGTCAATTATCTTCCTCAGTAAGCTGATGTGCAGAACCTATAAATGAACTATGCCGACTCCAGGTCAAGATCACATTTGAAAGTCACAAGTTTCAAACTTGGAATTTTGTGTCTGTTCCATATCTCCTTTACCCTTCAAAGAATTTTCATTAAACTTTGGTCAAATGTCCATCTCAGTGAGCTGATATGCAGAACCCATAAATAAACCATGCCGACTCAAGGTCACAGGTGAAGGTCACGAATTTGAAACTGAACTTTGTGTCCGTTCCATAGCTCCTTTACCCCTGGAAGGATTTTCATTAAACTCTGGTGAAATATCCTACTCTGTGAGCTACTGTGCACAACCCATAAATAAACCATGCAAGGTCACAGGTGAAGATCACAATGTTGAGCCTTGATATTAAAGTGCAGCAGGCGATTTGGCTGTCCCTCAGTCTGTTTAATTGTTAGAATAACTTTATCGCTGTAGCGGCTACATTTCTGATGAGCTTTGCTGCAACTTAACACAAATGTTGAAAGTGATATCTCGAGCGAGTTCGTCTTTCAAGGTCAAGGTCACTTTGCCTGTTTTTAGAAAAACTTTGTCATCGCTCTGTAACTTCACGCAAATGTAGGGTATGATAATATCTCAAGTGACTTACTTTCAGAGTCCTGGACTCTGGGATCAAGATCAAAGTCACTGTGGCTATTTTTAGAAAAACTTTGTCATTGCTTAGTGCCTACTTTTATTGATAGATTCTAATATAGCTTCCATAAATTTTGCACCGCTCTAGTGCCTACATTTATTGATAGATTTTAGTATTGCTCCTGCATAACTTCACACAAATGTTGGGAATGATAATTACTCTAGCAAGTTGACTTTCAGGGTCAAGGTCAAGGCCACTGGCTGTTTTTAGAAAAACTTTCATTGCTACAGTACCTACATTTATTGATGAATTGTGCTATAACTTTGCACAAATGTTGGAAATGATATCTCATCTCGAGCGAGTTCGAATTTTGGGGCCCTGGGGTCAAGGTCACTGGCTATTTTTAGAAAAACATTGCGCTCTAGAGCCTACATATATTGATGGATTTTAATAAGATTTCACACAAATGTTGCAAATGATAATATCTCATGCAAGTTGGACTTTTGCCAGTTCAGGGTTTTCCACACACTTGTGCGAGGGGATTTGTATTGTATCGCCTGCACCCTGTTGTTATTAGGTTTTATGTATGGGGTAACTACACCGATTTAATGGAGTTGGTGACATTCCTATAGAGACAACCTTATTTTCTTTGAAAAACCTGATCCAGGGCTTGACAAAACCAACACATTACGAAAAAAAAACCTATCCAGATATATTGAAAATTAACCTCAAAAAAAAAAAAAAAAAAATTCATCCTAACCAGATATATTGAATATTTACCACCAAAAAAAAAAAAAAAATAGTTTTTATATTTCTGCACCAAGAAATAAAATGTTTACCCCTGTAAACCCTAGTTTGACATTATAAAATGTGGGTTTATAGGCGTGTCTTCAAAATGATAAAAGCCACTAAAATTCCAGCCAGACTTGCTTGCTTCATAGGTTTGTCGGTATAAATTTTCTGCCAGTGATACAGGTTTGTTTGTCCTGCCATGCTCCGGCCATGTATGAAAACATTGTTGTTTTGTGCTTAGTGTTAATTCAGCAAAGTTCAATATATAAAATTATCTACATTACTTTACTAGGCTAAAAATGAACATGTGCAATGTTAGATTGTTTATATCGACAAGAGTAGTAGAAATAAGATACTGAAGTTTGGATCAGTTCTAATCTGACAAACTGAAGCTATGTATTTGGACAGACCGACCTGAGCAAACTGTAGACCCAGATGAGATGCCACTGGATGCAGAGTCTCATCAGGGTCTGCGCTGTTTGCCATTCATCCTGCTATTTTTAGACCAACCATCGAGTAGTAAATTGTACTTTTTCAAATTTTAGAACAAGTATGGCAAGGAGCTAAGTTTCTGAAAAGTAAGGTTAAATACGGTACTCATAAAACTCCAGTTTTCAATCTTTTTCTACCATTTCATGAGAGTTGTAATTGATTAACTCTTATCATGCTGTTCACGACAACCCCTATCTTTGGAAACAGTGTAGATCCAGATCAGATGGCTTCTGAAGAATTCAGAAGCCATCTGATCAGGATCTACACTGTTTGACATTCCGTTTATGAATTTGTAATAAAATTACATCAAGTGATCTGATTGGTTCAAAGTCAGAAATGGGTGTGGCTAAACTGAATATTCAGCAAGAGAAGGGTTAAGAATTTGTTGTCAACTTACTCCTTTTTCCAGCCCGAATCAGAACAGATATGATGAAGTTGAAAACATTATTCATGTTTCTCAAACCTATAAAACTGTTATCTGAACAAATTTAAAAATCTAAACAGTTGAATGTAAGCAGCAATACTCCACACCAGAACTTGATTCAGAAAAGTGGCCGCTTTCAAAATAACTGAACAATGGAAGTTAATTCTGCAGACTTCTCCTTGCAATCTATTATGTTCATTGGATCTGCTTTTAGATATGGCATCAATACAAAAATACGCCTATTCAAATACATGTACATTGGAAATTTTACAGCTGAAAAAAACTAAAATATTAAGATGAAAAATTGTTATATTTTTCTTATGTCTGCTAAAAATTATAGATTGTGGGTACTCGTTAGAACGGACTCACCGAGGCGGTTCTAACGATTACCCACAATCTATATTTTTGAGCAGAAATAAGAAAAATATGGTTTACCCCTGTAAACCCCAGTTTTATAAAATAAAAGTGGGGTTCCAGGAGGTCAAAATTATATAAACAGGTTTTCATGATGTGTTAAAACCAAAACCAGTATATTTCCATCTACCGTAAAAATGCTACGGCCCCCGCCCACAGGGGCTTGAAGAAATATATGGGCTGCATGATGCTTCCACGCAGAGCTGAATCCAGCCGGCACCTAGTACTGGTAAACTGCTTAGAGGATCTAAGATTGTCCAGGAACCCCCGTGGGAGGCCGACCGTCCATGCTAATAAAGCTTATTGGTTTCATTGGGTGACAGGGCTTGAGATGTCGTTTCATCTCAATGTCTGATAAAAGTCCCACAAAATTGGAAGCAACGTCTCCAAAATGACCTTTACAGTGTTGACGGGGACGTTAAACCTGAAATCAAACAAAACCGTAAAAATGCTAACATTTTGGCCACCTTGAGGACTTGCTGCGATTCTCCTAAAAATTGTTTCACTTGTCTTAGGCCCGTCTGTTCCAATACTTAGGATTATTTAGGTACTACACTGTTCATCTCTTTATCTCCACTACTATCTCATCTGGATGCATGTCCAACGTCTCTCCTGTGCTGGCTGCACATCTAACATGACCAGGTTATGGATTTGATCATGAAGACTGATCATGGAAATCTTCTATGTATTATGTATACTCTCTCACCTCAAGGGCATAGTCTAGTTTCTGATGAAATATGTTCTAGAAAGGAAGAAAAAGTGCACAACCTATTTACTGCTGTGTTAAAGCCTGCCTGGGAAACATGTTTTAGGCAAACTGGCCAGCTGGATATGCCTAGTCCAAACAAATCTTCGAGAGCATTCAAAATTGCCAGCCTCAGCAGCTCAGATGTGTCTGACTTGTGACCAGGAGGTCCAGGGTTTGGGGTCAGCAACATCTTTTATGGAGATTGATCATGAAATTTCTCCCCTCGGCAGATTCAAGAAGGACAGTTGTCAGTTTCTGGCCCAGGAATGTTCACTGTTCAGTATAAACTGTTGACAGGTCTGTGAAATTCCAAAACAGAACTTTCCAAAATTACCTACATTGGTTGCTGTATTATTTAACTTTAAAACCGTTTGAGATAATTTCATGAAACTTCAAACAGATGTAAAGCAAGATAATAGGATGGGGAGAACACAAGAACCATAACTCTTCTTTGCATTCATTACAAATTATTTCCCTTTGAAGATTGTAAATTATGTGTCTGCTAACATCTTCCTGTCTTCTCCATTACTTTTAAATGGCTTGACATATTTACATGAAACTCCGCACGAATGTTGAACACCATGAGACGACGTGCAGAACACATGAACCATAACTCTTGCTTTCCTACTTTCAGAGTTATTGCCCTTTGAATCTTGAAAATGGCCATTCTATGGGATATGGCCTGTATATGCAAAGAAGCTTTTGACATTGCTATTTTCAGCTGAGTTGATGGCACTGGCCGGGGGCACTTTTGTCTAGTTCTAAAGCGCCACTTGGCCATTTTCATTTAAATTGTACATGCAGCCTAAGGAATAAAATAATATAAGTGACACAATGACAAACCATAACAAAAATAAACCTCGACAGAAGAACCGCCTTGGAACGGTCAGCAGAAACGAATTCCACTTGAGGGCTTAAATCGATTGTACGTGGCCACAATCCCCGCCTTTACTTCCGTCGTGATATAGACAAATAATTTGTTCAGTCCGCATGAAGGCCTCCTAAATGATCAGTGCAACATCTCCGCGAACACAAATAATCAACAACCACACAGATGAAACAAAGTTGAGGACTCAACAGCAAGAAACCACTGAACTGCTGGAGCAAAAGAAAACCAACAGTTAGACTCCGATGTGCCCGACCAGAGATAGAGCATCAGGCACCAAAACTTTCATGATACATTGGGATTTTAAACATTCACTAGGTTTTGATGGCCTGAACCTCATTTTCAGAGGCCCCCGAAAACTAGCTGTCAATTTTGTGCAAGCGGACCATATTGCTATTTTCACCTTAGTTGTGTTTGTGGAACAGTTAAAGTCACATAATCAGGGTTTACTCATTTTTGATTTTTATTTACCATATTGTTAGCTCACGAGGTGAGTTTTTGTGATCACATTCTGTCCGACTTGATTGTGTCCGTGCGTCAGTCTGTGCGTAAACAATTTCTTCAAATGACATCTCCTAAACCACTGATTGGATCTTGACCAAACTTCACAGGAATGCTCCTTAGGTGGTCCCCTTTAAAAGTTGTTCAAATGGTTCTTGTCCGCTGCACATCTAGGTCACAAGAGGCAAAAATAGATTTTTTTTATACTGAAAACTTTATCTTCTTCTCTGAAACCACAAAGCCCAGTTCTTTGATATTTGGTATGGAGCTTCATCCGGTGCACCTCTACCAAGATTGTTCAAATTATAGCCCTGGGGACAAAATGCCCCCGCGCTGGGGCCCATCAGTTTTAGTTTGACTTATATAGGGAAAACCTTTAAAAATCTTGTCTGAAACCAGGAGGCCCAGGTGTTAAAGGCTTGGATGAGTTCGAAAACTAGCGATTTGGTTGATTACCCATGGAGCTTTTATCCCTGTAAGTTTCAAGAAGATCCGATGAATAAAAATCAAAAATGAGTTAACCTGAAGAGGCTAAAGTGATGACAAGGTCAAAATAAGCATTAATGCTAATTATTTAAACTTACAAACAAGTTAGTCCGGGATAAAAGCTAAGATGAGTTCGAAAACTAGCGAGGTTGACCTCTCTGTCAGAGTTACGTCCCCTTGATTGCTGAAAATGCCTATTTTTGGCCTTGTGATCACCGTAGCCTCTTCAGTTTTCAACGGATTTTCTTGAAACTTACTTGCAAGCAAGTCAGGGATAAAAACTCGAATGCGTTCGAAAACCGGTGAGGTCGGCCTATTTATCATAGGAGTAGTCCCCCTTGATTGCAGAAAATGCTTACTTTCTACCATGTCATCACCGTAGCCCCTTTATCTTTCATCAGATCTTCTTGAAACTTACATGCAAGTAATTCAGGGATAAAAACTCAGATGAGTTCAAAAACCAATGAGGTCAGCCTATTTATCATAGAGTTGCGTCCCTTTGATTGTTTTGGCCTTGTCATCACCGTAGCCCCGTCAGTTTCGATCGTATCTTCTTATAACTAACAAACAAATAAGTCGGGGAAAAAAGCTCGGATGAGTTCAAAAACTGGTGAGGTCAGCCTATTCATTTCCCTTTGATTGCTGAAAATGCCCAGTTTTTGACATTCTCATTATTATAAGTCCCTTATTTTGGAACAGTTTTTTTACATAGACTTACTTTTATAGGGGAAATCTTTATAAATCCTCTTTTCTGAAGCCACAAGGCCCAGGTCTTCGAAGCTTCATTCAGTGGACCATTACCAAGATTGTCAAATTATAGCCTTGGGACCGAATATGACCCAGCCCATGGGTTCAACTGGTTCACTGATGTACAACTCTGTTGATAATAGAAGTGAAGGCAGTGATCAGGAATCGATACAATTAACCCACAGCTCCAATCAGAGACCTCAAAGGGAAAGAAACACAAACATGAAGCAACAGACGGTAATGGAAACATCAATAGGGAAAAGCCAAAAGGACAGTATCTTTCCCTGAAGATATTTATATCAATCCGGTTAATGAACATGCCTTCTTTCAGTTTCTTTTTCTTATGTCCTTGGTAGCGATAGCAGGGACATATTGTTTTTGCCCCGTCTGTTTGTTGGTTGAACAACTTTAACATTGATCATAACTTTACTGTTTGAGATAGAGCTTTCATGCATGTAGGTTCCTTGTGACAAAGGCTTCCCACCCATACAATTAGACCCGTGACCTACTTAAAAGAAACAAAATTAACATTGGTCATAACCTGTGAACCGTTTGAGATAGAGCCTTCATATTTTGCATGTAGGTTCCTTGTGCCAAGGGCTTCACTTCCATACAAATGATCCGACCTGTGACCTTGACGTTTTGGCTACCTAAAAGAAAAAAAAAATAACATTTATCATAACTTTTGAACCGTTTGAGATCAGTTTTTGATCCAATCTTAATGAAACTTGCTCAGAATGTTTGCCTCCATGGAATCTAGGTCAGGTTCGATAAGTCAGTTGGGGTCAAAAACTACGTCACAAGGTCAAATCAAAGGAAAACCTAAAAACTCTATGAGACCACAGTTTTGGCCCAGTCATCGTCAAACTTGCTCAGAATGATCATCTCGACAATATTTAGGTCAGGTTTGAAATGGGTCATGCCGGATCAAAAAGCAGGTTAGTAGGTCAAATCATAGAAAAACCATGTTAACACTCTAGAGGCCGTAATTTCGGTCCAATCAACATCAAACTTGCTCAGAATGATCATCTCGACAATATTTATGTCAAGTTCGAATATTGGCCATGTCGGATCAAAAAGCAGGTCAGTAGGTGAAATAGAAAAAACTTGTTAACACTGATGAGTCCGCAATTTCGGTTCAATCATCATCAAACTTGCTCAGAATGATCATCGTGACAATATCCCGGTCAAGTTCGAATATGGGTCATGGTGGATCAAAAAGTAGGTCAGTAGGTCAAATTATAGAAAAACTTTGTATACTCTAGAAGCTACAGTTTTTG
Source organism: Lucinisca nassula (assembly GCA_963580285.1). Classification (NCBI taxonomy): domain Eukaryota; kingdom Metazoa; phylum Mollusca; class Bivalvia; order Lucinida; family Lucinidae; genus Lucinisca; species Lucinisca nassula. Next base: position 192,821 of record OY757013.1, on the reverse strand, counting down.
GATGGTTTTTTTTTTTTTTTTTTTAAAAAAAAACGTCCTTTAGAATAGCGATGTCCGGGTGTCGGGCGGGCGTCGTCCGAGGTTTACCTTTTGGTTAACTTTTTTTTTTTTTCAAAGTAATATATTTCCTTTATTCTTCAGTGGTTTGCTTTCATATTAGGACTGTTGCTTCATTGCTATTATAATGTTATTAATCTGTGTGTATCACTTATGTCTTTTTATTTTAGATGGCCATTTGGCCATTTTGTGTAGTTGTATGGATTCCTGATCTTTGTTTTACTTCTACTTTTTATTATTGACACAAAAAAAAACACATGATTATTGATTTTTTTACCTAACCTCAGTTAATATTGGTTGACCTGGTGTTAATACGAATGACCTCCGATCAATACAGGATAGTCAATTAATAATACCTCTTACATATACAATCCATTAATGGCACCAAGGACCAAAGTTTTGTTGAAAATCACCATTTTTTCGAACTTAAGTTTATATAAAGAACTTTGCTCGGTATTGCCTCCCAGCTTGATAGTGTAGTTGATAGAGTGCTGGACTCTGATCCAGAGGGTCCTTAGTTCAATTCCAGGAGGAGGAATGTTGTTTTTTTTCTTGAAAACACATAACGTTCTTATTACTTGCAAGTTTGTAAAATTTCTCTTTTTGGTCAGATATATGAATTTGATTTTGTACAATGCAAAGGCTTGAAAATTTCTTGTTCATTTGTTCTTAGGGGTACTTTTTGGTTCTCTTTTAATTGCTGCAGTCTGTTGAACTCTTGTCGATAAAAAAGTCACACTCATGCATGCATACACATGCATGCACACAAGCTTGCCTGCACACACACATACACACATGCATGCATGCAACACGCATGCATACATACACTCCTGCATGCATGTACTGTACAGACACTCATGCAGACATGCATGCACACATACATGCATGCATACACTCACATGCATGTATGCATGCATGCACACGCAAACTTGTGCAGGCATGAACGCATGCAGACGTGTATATATGCATGCAAACATGCACTCGTGCATACATGTTTGCATGCATTCATGCACGCTCACATATGCATGCATGCACATACACACATTCATGTACATACTTGCTTGCATGCATGCATGCATGCACTAATGTATGCACACGTAATGCACTCATGCATACATGTATGCATTCATGCATGAACGCTCACACAAGCATGCATGCATGTACACAAATTCATGCACACACATGCTTGCATGCATGCATGTACGAATGCATGCACACACATACCATATATGCAGTTATGCATGCATGAACAAACACGCACACACTCATGCAGACATGCATGCACACAAACATACATGAATGCATGCATTCACATGCATGTACGCATACATGTACACATACATGCATGCACAAGCACACTTGTGCATGCATGCAGACATGTGTATGTTTGCATGCATGCATGCACTCATGCATACATGTATGCATGCATGCATGGACCCTCACACACATGCAATGCATGCACATACACATTCATGAACACACTTGCATGCAATAATGCATGCACACACAGACATGCACTCATACATGCATGCGCACACACACTCATACATGTATGTAAACACGTACATGCGTACATGCATGTGCATGTACTCATACACGAATGCACACACATGCATAAATGCACACACTCCTGCGTGCATGCAAGCACACATGCATGCATACACATGCATGTACGCACACATGCAAACGTGTATGTATGCATGCAAACATGCACTCGTGCATACATGTTTGCATGCATTCATGCACACTCACACATGCATGCATGCACAAGCACACATTCATGCACATACATGCTTGCATGCACTTATGCACACATATCATGCAAACATGTATGCACTCATGCATGTACGCTCACACACATGCATGCATGCATATACACACATTCATGCACACACATATGCTTGCATGCATGCATGCATGTACGAATGCATGCACACACATACATGCATTCATGCATGCATGAACAAAAAAGCGAACACTCGTGCAGACATGCATGCAAACAAACATACATGCATGCATGCACTCACATGCATGTACGCATACATGCATGCATGCACATGCACACTTGTGCATGCATGTAGACATGTGTATGTAAGCATGCCAACATGCATACATGTATGCACGCATGCGCACACACACACATACATGTATGTACACACGTACTTGCATGTACTCATACATGCATGCACACACATGCATAAATGCACACACTCCTGCATGCATGGAAGCACACATGCATGCACACATACACTCATGCATGCATGCACACACATGTATAACTGTACACACTCATGCATGCATGCAGAAACACTCATCAAGGCATGCATGCACACACATGCATGCATACACTCACACATGCATGCATGCACTCACACATTAATGTGTGCACTAACACATGCATGCATGCATGAATGCACTCCTGCATGCATGCATCGTATTGGCCCAGGTACGAGGTCTGCTGCATTGGCCCGAGCCGAATTAATGACAATTTTATTAATTGACACAATTAAAAAAAACTTGATTTTTGATTTTTATGCCCCCAACGTCGACGAAGTTGTGGGGGCATATTGGTTTTGCCCGGTTCGTCCGCCCGTCCTTCCGTCCGTCCCGCTTTTTTTACTGCATAACATAACTTAAGAACCATGGGTGCTAGGTTTTTGAAATTTCATATGTAGATTCCTCATGAAAAAATAATTGACCCGTGTTTTTTCTCTCGTCAGGATTATGCCTCTTTCTTGAGTTATGCCCCTTTGCAAAAAATACTTTGAAATCTTGTAAGCAAGATATCTCAAAAATGCAAACTTTACAGACTGGTTTAGGATGAGTAGATGAATTGATTTACTTTAGAAACAAATCCGATTTTTTTTTCTCGAGTTATTTTTTTTTTAAATTTTTTTGCATTTTAAGCTTGTAAGCAAGATAACTAAAAAATTGTTCGAGCTATTGCCCTGAAACTTTACAGAACGGTTGGGGATGATGAGAAGATGAACTGTTTAACTTTTGACAAAAATCCATTTTTTTTTTCTTGAGTTATGCCCCTTTGAAATTTTGCACGTTTTAAGCTTGTAAGCAAGATATCTCAAAAACTGTTTGAGCTATTGCCCTGAAACTTTACAGGCTAGTTCAGGATGATGAGTAGATGGACTGATTAACTTTTGATAAAAAATCCAAATTTTTTTTCTTGAGTTATGGCCCTTTGAAATTTTTTGCATTTTAAGCTTGTAAGCAAGATAACTCAAAAACTGTTTGAGCTATTGCCCTGAAACTTTACAGAATGGTTGGGGATGATGAGAAGATGAACTGATTAACTTTCGACAAAAATCCAATTTATTTTTTCTTGTCAGGATTATGCCCCTTTGCAAAAAATACTTTGAAATCTTGTAAGCAAGATATCTCAAAAACTGTTTGAGCTTTTGCCCTGAAAGTTTACAGACTGGTTTGGGATGATGAGAAGCTGAACTGATTAACTTTTAAAGAAAAATCCGAAACTTTTTTCTTGAGTTATGGCCCTTTGAATTTTTTTTTTTTTTTTTTTTTTGCGTTTTAAGCTTGTAAGCAAGATAACACAAAAACTGTTAGCGCTATTGCCCTCACACTTTACAGAATGGTTGGTGATGATGAGAAGATGAACTGATTAACTTTTGACAATTTTTTTCTCGAGTTATGCCCCTTAGAAATTTTGCGTGTTTTAAGCTTGTAAGCAAGATATCTCAAAAACTGTTTGAGCTATAGCCCTGAAACTTTACAGGCTGGTTAAGGATGGTGAGTAGATGAACTTATTAACTTTTGAAAAAAAATCCGAAATTATTTTCTTCAGTTATAGCCCTTTTGATTTTTTTTTTTTTTTTTTTTTTGCGTTTTAAGCTTGTAAGCAAGATAACTAAAAAACTGTTTGAGCTATTGCCCTGAAACTTTACTGAATGGTTGGTGATGATGAGAAAATGAACTGATTAACTAACTTTCGACAAAAATCCAATTGATTTTAAGCTCACCTGGGCCGAAGGCTCCAGGGGAGCTTATAGTATAGTGGGTTCTCCGTCGTCCGTCCACACTTTTGAGCAGTTATATCTCTGTATCCTGCAGGCTGATCTCAATCATTTCTCATCTGTAGCATGCCTCTGGTGGGGCATTGATGACATAAACTTTTTTTTGAAATCGCTCTAAAACTTTGGTTCCTATGGTAACCACAAGGTCCCATAGACTTACTATGGGAAAATGCTTGTCATCACCGTAGCCCCTTCAGTTTTGATCGGATCTTTCTGAAACTTATATGTAAGGTTACTGGGGATAAAACTCGGATGAGTTCGAAAACCGGCCAAGTCGGCCCAATTATCATAGAGTTACGTCCCTTTGATTGCTGAAAATACCAATTTTCGACCTTGTCATCACCGTAGCCCCTTCAGTTTTGATCGGATCTTTCTGAAACTTATATGTAAGGTGGCTGTGGATAAAATCTCGGATGAGTGGAGCGCTGTGGTGCAGTGGTAAAGTATCGGCCTCGGGATCGAGAGGTACCGGGTTCGAACCCCGCGAGCGGCAAGTGTTGTTTCCTTGAGCAAGAGACTTTATCCACATTGCTTAGTACTGGTTCTTCCCAGGAAAAGAGGGCCACATGGAAGATTAGTACTAGTTTACTAAATGTGTTACCCTCTTTAAATAAGGTCGATTATTATTATTATTATTATTATTATTATTATTATTATTATTATTAGATTATTATTATTATTAAAACTGACCAAGTCGGCCCATTTATCGTAGAGTAACGTCCCTTTGATTGCTGAAAATGCTGATTTTTGACCTTGTCATCACTGTAGCCCTTTCAGTTTTGATCGAATCTTTCTGAAACTTATATGTAAAGTGGCTGAGGATAAAATCTCGGATGAGTTCGAAAACCAGCAAAGTTGGTCCATTTATCACAGAGTAACGTCCCTTTGATTGCTGAAAACGCCGATTTTTGACCTTGTCATCACCGTAGCGCCTTCAGTTTTGATCGGATCTTTCTGAAACTTATATGTAAGGTGACTGGGGATAAAAACTAGGATAAGATCGAAAACCAGCTAAGTCGGCCCAATTATCATAGAGTTACGTCCCTTTGATTGCTGAAAATACCAACTTTCGACCTTGTCATCACCGTAGCCCCTTCAGTTTTGATCGGATCTTTTTGAAACTTATATGTTATGTGGCTGGGGATAAAACCTCGGATGAGTTCGAAAACCGGCCAAGGCCGCCCAATTATCATAGAGTTACGTCCCTTTGATTGCTGAAAATGCCGATTTTCGACCTTGTCATCACCGTAGCCCCTTCAGTTTTGATCGGATCTTTCTGAAACTTATTTGTAAGGTGGCTGGGGATAAAATCTCGGATGAGTTCGAAAACTGACCAAGTCGGCCCATTTATCGTAGAGTAACGTCCCTTTGATTGCTGAAAATGCTGATTTTTGACCTTGTCATCACTGTAGCCCTTTCAGTTTTAATTGAATCTTTCTGAAACTTATATGTAAAGTGGCTGAGGATAAAATCTCGGATGAGTTCGAAAACCAGCAAAGTTGGTCGATTTATCACAGAGTAACGTCCCTTTGATTGCTGAAAATGCCGATTTTTGACCTTGTCATCACCGTAGTCCTTTCAGTTTTGATCGGAACTTCCTGAAACTTATATGCAAGGTGGCTGGGTATAAAACCTCGGATGAGTTCGCATACCAGCAAAGGTGGCATATTTATCATAGAGTAAGGTCCCTTTGATTGCTGAAAATGTTGATTTTTGACCTTGTCATCACTGTAGCCACTTCAGTTTTGATCGGATCTTTCTGAAACTTATATGTAAGGTGGCTGGGGATAAAACCTCGGATGAGTTTGAAAACCGGCCAAGTTGCCCCATTTACTATATAGTTATGTGCCTTTGTTGGCTGAAAATGTCGAATTTTAGCTCACCTGGGCCGAAGGCTCCAGGGGAGCTTATAGTATAGTGGGTCATCCGTCCGTCCGTCCGTCGTCCGTCCGTCCACACTTTTGAGCAGCTATATCTATGTACCCTGCAGGCTGATCTCAATCATTTCTCATCTGTAGCATGCCTCTGGTGGGGCATTGATGACGTAAACTTTTTTTTGAAATCGCTCTAAAACTTTGGTTCCTATGGCAACCACAAGGTCCCATAGACTTATTATGGGAAAATGCTTGTCATCACTGTAGCGCCTTCAGTTTTGATCGGATCTTTCTGAAACTTATATGTAAGGTGACTGGGGATAAAAACTCGGATGAGTTCGAAAACCGGCCAAGTCGGCCCATTTATCATAGAGTTACGTCCCTTTGATTGCTGAAAATGCCCATTTTCGTCCTTGTCATCACCGTAGCCCCTTGAGTTTTGATTGGATCTTTCTAAAACTTATATGTAATGTGGCTGGGGATAAAACCTCGGATGAGTTCGAAAACCGGCCAAGTCCGCCGGTTTATCATAGAGTTTCATCCCTTTGATTGCTGAAAATGCCGATGTTTGACTTTGTCATCACCGTAGCCCCTTCAGTTTTGATCGGATCTTTCTGAAACTTATATGTAAGGTGGCTGGGGATAAAATCTCGGATGAGTTCGAAAACTGACCAAGTCGGCCCTTTTATCGTAGAGTACCTTCCCTTTGATTGCTGAAAATGCTGATTTTTGACCTTGTCATCACTGTAGCCCTTTCAGTTTTGATCGAATCTTTCTGAAACTTATATGCAAAGTGGCTGGGGATAAAATCTCGGATGAGTTCGAAAACCAGCCAAGTTGGTCCATTTATCACAGAGTAACGTCCCTTTGATTGCTGAAAAACCGATTTTTGACCTTGTCATCACCGTAGCCCTTTCAGTTTTGATCGGATCTTTCTGAAACTTATATGCAAAGTGGCTGGGGATAAAGCCTCGGATGAGTTTGCATACCGGCAAAGGTGGCCTATTTATCATAGAGTTAGGTCCCTTTGATTGCTGAAAATGTTGATTTTTGACCTTTTCAACACTGTAGCCCCTTCAGTTTTGATCGGATCTTTCTGAAACTGATATGTAAGGTGGCTGAGGATAAAACCTCGGATGAGTTAGAAAACCGGCCAAGTTGCCCCATTAACTATATAGATATGTCCCTTTGATGGCTGAAAATGTCGATATTTTACCTTGTCATCACCGTAGCCCCTTCAGTTTTGATTGAATCTTCTGAAACCTATATGTAAGGTGACTGGAGATAAAACCTAGGATGAGTTTGACAATGGCCAATTTGGCCCATTTATCATTGATTTACGCCCCTTTGATTGCTGAAAATGCCGATTTTTGACCTTGTCATCACCATAGCCCCTTCAGTTTTGATTGGATCTTTCTGAAACTTATATGTAAGGTGGCTGGGGATAAAATCTTGGATGAGTTCGAAAACAGGCCAAGTCAGCCCATTTATCAAAGAGTTATGTCCCTTTGATGGCTGAAAATGTTGATTTTTGACCTTGTCATTACCGTAGCCCCTTCAGTTTTGATCGGATTTTTCTGAAACTTATATGTAAGGTGGCTGGGGATGAAACCTCGGATGAGTTCGAAAACTGGCCAAGTCGGCTCATTTATTTTAGAGTAACATCTCTTTGATTGCTAAAAATGCCAAATTTTGACCTTGTCATCACCGTAGCCCCTTCAGTTTTGATCGGATCTTTCTGAAACTTATATGTGAGGTGGCTGGGAATAAAATCTTGGATGAGTTTGAATACTGGCCAAGTCTGATTGGATCTTTCTGAAACTTACATGTAAGGTGGCTGGGAATAAAACCTCAGGTGAGTTCGAATACCGGCCAAGTCGGCACATTTATCATAGAGTGACGTGCCTTTGATTGCTGAAAATGTCTATTTTCGACATTGTCATCACTGCTGCCCCTTTAGTTTTGAATAGATCTTCATGAAACTTATAAACAAGGAAGTCAGGCAGAAAGCTTGGAGGAGTTTGTAAACTCTTGTTTTTGAACTTGTCATCACCATAGCCACTTCAGTTTAGATTGGATCTTCTTAGCAAGTCAGTAAGGCTGACACGATTAATCGTATAATCGATTAATCAATCGATAAATTCCACAAAAATGATTATCATTTCTGATTTGCTTTTAATCGATTAATTCATAGGTACAATTTACTACCCAAAGATATGCCTAAAATAGAGGGATGAGTGGCAAACAGTGCAGACCCTGATGAGACGCCGCATGCTGCGGCGTCTCATCTGGGTCTACACTGTTTGCTCAGGCCTGTCTGTTCAAATATACATATGTTAATGGGCAACATATGGTAAGAGTCATGCTCAGACAGAAAGCCAGACAGGTAAAATTATGACAAAAACCTTAGCGATTACTAATCGATTATCGATCGCAATAGCATGACTGATTATCGATTATCTTTTCAGCTCCGATTAGCCAGCCCTACAAGTCAAGAATAAAAGCTTGAATGAGTTTGAAAACCGGTGAGGTCAGCCTGTTTATCATAGAGTTACATTCTACTTGATTTTCAGAAAATGCTTACCCTGTCATCACCATTTCCTCCCATAAAGCCTTCAGTAAAGGTTGGCACTTCCTTAAACTTTGAATCTGTTAGCTCAGGTGAGCGATACAGGACCAAGCTAGCTTGGTCCTCTTGTTTCTTTTCAGGTTTATGCCTCTTTCTTGAGTTATGCCCCTTTGCAAAAAATACTTTGAAATATTGTAAGCAAGATATCTAAAAAAAACTGAGCTTTTGCCCTGAAACTTTACAGACTGGTTTGGGATGATGAGTAGCTGAACTGATTAACTTTTTAAAAAAAAAGTCCGAAACTTTTTTCGGTTATGGCCCTTTGATTTTTTTTTTTTTTTTTTTTTTTGCGTTTTAAGCTTGTAAGCAAGATAACTCAAAAACTGTTTGCGCTATTGCCCTAACACTTTACAGAATGGTTGGTGATGATGAGAAGATGAACTGATTAACTTTTGACAAAAATCCATTTTTTTTTTCTGAGTTAGGCCCCTAAGAAATGTTGCGTGTTTTAAGCTTGTAAGCAAGATAACTCAAAAATTGTTTGAGCTATAGCCCTGAAACTTTACAGGCTGGTTCAGGATGATGAGTAGATGAACTGATTAACTTTTGATAAAAAAATCCAATTTTTTTCTTCAGTTATGGGCCTTTGAAATTTTTGTGTTTTAAGCTTGTAAGCAAGAAAACTAAAAACTGTTAGAGCTATTGCCCTGAAACTTTACAGAATGATTGAAGATGATGAGAAGATGAAATGATTAACTTTTGACAAAAATCCAATATTTTATCTTGAGTTATGCACCTTTGAAATTTTGCGCGTTTGAAAGTAGAAGTAAAACAAAGATCAGGAATCGATACAATTAACTTACTCCACCCATCAAAGACACCAAAGGGAAAGAAACACAAACATTAAGCGACCAGACCATAATGGAAACCTAAACAAAGGAAGGCCATAAGGACAGTTACTTTCCCATAAAATGGCCACATGGCCATCCAAAATAAAAAGACACTAGTGATACACACAGTAAGTAACAAACGCGACAGAAGAACTGCCTTGGAACGGTCAGTGGAATGATTTCCACTGAGGGGCTTAAATCGATTTTACGTGGCCACAATCCTCGCCCTTACTTCCGTCGCGATTTAGACAAATAATTTGTTCAGTCCGCATGAAGGCCTCCTAACTCATCAGTGCAACATCTCCGTGAACACAAAAATCAAAGAACCATAGAGGTGAGACAACGGTGAGGACTCGACAGCAAGAAACCACTGAAATGCTGGAGCAAAAGAAAACCAAAAGTTAGACTCCGATGGGCCCGACCAGAGACAGAGCATCAGGCACTAACCAACATTACCAAGAATTAGATCTCTCTAATTCTCAATAAGCCTTTACGTTGGAGCCGTCATAGAATCTGAGGCCTGACCCACCGGCGTGCAATTAAAGAGAAGAATGATTATACGAAATTGGGTGCTGAAGTCATTGCCGTTATATATTTTCTGAATTTATATACTAAGTCACCATAAAATTCGGGTTCCGATAGACCTTGTTGCAGAAGAGATTTAAGTCCAATATTGAATTTTGAAATTAAATCCGAATGGCGTCTATAAAATTTTGAAAAGGCTTTGCGTAGTTAATGGTACCTATAACACTGATTAAAGGCATTTATTCTGTAACAGTAAAACACACCGTGTGTCCATAATTGTTTTATTGCCCCCTGTGATATACTGATATAGCAGATCAAAGACGGACCTTAATAAGGTGATTAGTAGCTCTTGCTGAATCCCCTGACTGAGACACTTAAGGGGAAAATCAATAATGTACACCATTCAACAGTACGTAATTTATTGATTTTCCCCGAGGCAGCCCCTTACCTGTTGAAGACAGAGGACTTCTCTCCAGTGAGCACTGAGGGCTACATAATATTATGTAATGAAATGATAGTCCTCAATAATCAAGAATAAATGCCTTTAAGGAGTTTAGCCGTTAATAATTTATTACGAGTGTTGAAGTCAGTTACATGACTACACACTCTAGCAAATCGAATTAATTGCGAAATATAAACGCCATAGGATAGCGCACGAGGAACATCGCCATCCAAAAAAGGAAAATTTACAATCTCAAAATCGAAATCGCGTTTATCATAAATTTTGCACGAAACAAATCCATCTACAATAGATAGATGTAAATCCAAAAACGGTGTCAGAAGAATTTGTTTTATTTAACTGAAGTTCTGGGGGGTAAATCTGACTGATCAAACCATCGAAATAGGTATTATCAATATTTAATAAATCATCTAAATATCTAGAAGTGGAGCTAAAAGCTTCAATAATTTCAGATTGGTTATCAATGGAAAGCGACAACATGAAGTCTCTTTCATAACAATACAAGAACAGATCAGCCACAAGAGGTGCGCAATTCGTACCCATCGGAATACCCACAATTTGTCTAAATAACTTAGTACCGAATCTAATATAAATATTGTCAAGTAGAAAAGTGAGGGCATCACATACTTTCTGACATGACCAAAGTGTATAATTCTTATGCTCTTTAGAAGTGAAAAATGCATTTCTGACATTACATGCAAGATAGAGAGAATCTTCTCTGTGAAAAGCCCATTCAATTAAATCATTAAGCTTTTCTTTTATAAGATTATGAGGAAGTGTAGTGTAAAGGGTGGAAAAATCGTAAGTAGACAGACTTGAAGCACGAAAATGTCTGGATTTCAATTTATTTAAAACCTCATTCGAATTTTTTATAGACCAGAACAGAAGTTTGTAAGCAAGGTATCTCAAAAACTGTTTGAGCTATTGCCCTGAAACTTTACAGGATGGTTTGGGAGGATGAGTAGATGAACTGATTAACTTTTGAAAAAAATCCAATTTTTTTTCCTTCCGTTATGGCCCTTTGATTTTTTTTTTTTTTTTTTTTTTTTGCGTTTTAAGCTTGTAAGCAAGATAACTAAAAAACTATTTGAGCTATTGCCTTGAAACTTTACAGAATGGTTGGGGATGATGAGAAGATGAACTGATTAACTTTAGACAAAAATCCGATTTTTTTATCTTGTCGGGATTATGCCTCTTTCTTGAGTTATGCCCCTTTGCAAAAATACTTTGAAATCTTGTAAGCAAGATATCTCGAAAATTGTTCGAGCTTTTTCCCTGAAACTTTACAGACTGGTTTGGGATGATGAGTAGATGAACTGATTAACTGTTGAAAAAACATCCGAAATTTTGTTCTTGAGTTATGGCCCTTACATTTGTTTTGCGTTTTAAGCTTGTAAGCAAGATAACTAAAAAACTGCTGTTTGAACGATTGCCCTAAAACTTTACAGAATGGTTGGGGATGATGAGAAGATGAACTGGATTAACTTTAGTCAAAAATCCATTTTTTTATTGAGTTATGCCCCTTTGAAATTTTGCTTGTTTTAAGCCTGTAAGCAAGATCTCTCAAAAATTCTTTGAGCCATTGCCCTGAAACTTTGCAGGCTGGTTCAGGATGATGAGTAGATGAACTGATTAACTTTTGAAAAAAAAATCTAAAGGATTATTCCCCTGAGTTATGCCCCTTTGCAAAATACTTTGAAATCTTGTAAGCAAGATATCTCAAAAAAGGTTTGAGCTTTTGCCCTGAAACGTTACAGAGTGGTTTGGGATGATGAGTAGATGAACTGATTAAATTTTGTAAAAAAATCCGAAATTTTTTCTTGAGTTATGGCCCTTTGATTTTTTTTTTTTTTTTTTTTTGCATTTTAAGCTTGTCATCAAGATAACAAAAAAATTGTTTGAGCTAATGCCCTGAAACTTTACAGAATGGTTGGGGATGATGAGAAGATGAACTGATTAACTTTCGACAAAAATCCAATTTTTATTATCTTGAGTTATGCCCCTTTGAAATTTTGCGTGTTTTAAGCTTGTAAGCAAGATACATGTATCTCAAAACTGTTTGAGCTATAGCCCTGAAACTTTACAGGCTGGTTCAGGATGATGTGTAGATGAACTGATAAGGTGAATTTTAATGCATTTACAATTTTGGGGAACTTATTGAATGCTTGCTTAAGACAGGTTGCTTGCTTAATAGAGGTGGACACTAAGACAGGTTTGACTGTATCTCTAGAACTTTATGAGCTATTGTCCTGTAACTTAAAACACTGGTATGGGTGATAAATAAATGACCTGATTAACTTCAGTTTTTCTCATGTCATGTTCCTTCTAAAATTTCAGCATTACACCCAAATAAAAAAAAGATATCCCAATTACTGTTAGGGCCAAGCAGTGTTAGGGTCAAGCAGTTGGGGGCATTGTGTTTCATAAACACCGGTTCTAGTTTTACCTAACTTGACCTCAGTTAATATTGGTTGACCTGGTGTTAATACGGATTACCTCCGATCATGTACTCACGCACACACACACATGCATACACATATGCATGCATGCACACACTCAAATGTTGTGTATAACGATTTGTTATCTCAAGCAATATCGACTTTAAGGGTCCAGGGCTCAAGGTATTTCACACAATGTTGGGAATTAATTGCGGCAGTCTGTTGAGCTCGTTTACAAAACAAAATGTAGGCTCCCTCCCATCGGGGCTTGATGAAATGGATGGGCTGCATGATGCTTCCAGGCAGAGCTGAATCCGAACTCACACGAGTACTGGTAAACCGCTTAGAGGATCTAAGCCTGCCCAGGCGAAACGGTGCGAGTCGGACAGTCCATGCTTATAAACCCTATTGGTTTCATTGGGCGACATGGCTTGAGATGTCATTTCATCTCAATGTCGGGTAAAAGTCACACGAAATTGGAAGCAAGGTCTCCAAAATGACCTATACAGTGTTGACGGGGACGTTAAACATCAAATCAAACAAAACAAAATGCCATTTTTGGAAAAAAAAAAAGACAGCTGCATAATTGAAATTTTATTTGGATAACTTGTTCAATTTAGGCCCCTATAGGTGAGCTATGTTGCCTTCTGTCAACTCTTGCTACATATGCAGGTTGCAGCTTTGCTGACGTCAAAACTGCATTGAAAAAACACGTCCATAATGCCGTTAGGCATTTTTCTTGTACAATTATCATCAAACTTCTTCTGTGGCGGTTTATTTATGTTGTTGTTTGTTACTTACTGTGTGTATCACTTGTGTCTTTTTGTTTTGGATGACCATATGACCATTTTGTGGGAAAGAAACTGTCCTTATGGCCTTCCTTTGTTAAGGTTTCCATTATGGTCTGGTCGCTTCATGTTTGTGTTTCTTTCCCTTTGGTGTCTTTGGTGGTTGGAGTAAGTTAATTGTATCGATTCCTGATCTTTGTTTTACTTCTACTTTGCTCGGAATGATTATCTCGATATCTCGGATAAGTGTGTATATGGATCATGTCAGGTCAAAAAGTAGGTCAGTAGGTCAGATGATAGAAAAACCTTGTGAACACTCTTGAGGCCACAGTATTGGCCCAATCATCAAAACTTATTATACCCTTGCTCAGAATGATCATCTTGACAATATCTGGGTCAAGTTTGAATACGGGTCATGTCCGATCAAAGAAAAGGTCAGTAGGCCAAATCATAAAAAAATATTGTGAACACTCTTAAGAGGCCACACTTTTGGTTCAATCATCATGAAACTTCTTATCCCCTCGCACAACGAAGTGTTGAGGGGTATGTACGTACGTACTTAAATGTTGTGTATGATTATGTCTCGAGCAAGATCGACTTTCATCGTGCTTGGTTCAAGGTCAAGGTCACTAGCTGTTTTCAGAAAAAACTTCGTCATGGTTCTAGTGCCTTCATTTATTGATGGATTTTAATGTTACAACATAAAATGTCTGGTATGATAATTTATTGAGCAAGTTCGACTTTCAGAGTCCTGGACTCAAGGTCAAGGTCAGTGGCTATTTTAGTAAATCGTTGTCATCACTCTAGCTCATACATTTATTGATTGATTACACAAATGTTGTGTATGATAAAATCTCGAAGAAGACTCGCTTTTAGGTTGCTAGGCTCAAGTCCAGGTCACTGTAACTATTTCAGAAAATTTTCGTTATTGCTCTTTTGGTTTCATTTATTGATGGATTTTCACTAAACATCACACAGATATTCAGTATGATGGCATCTCGAGCAAATCAGACTTTGAAATCTTCCACTGACCGTTCCAAGGCGGCTCTTCTGTGGCGATTTATTTATGTTGTTGTTTGTTACTTACTGTGTGTATCACTTGTGTCTTTTGGTTTTGGATGGCCATATGGCCATTTTGTGGGAAAGTAACTGTCCTTATGGCCTTCCTTTGTTTAGGTTTCCATTATGGTCTGGTCGCTTAATATTTGTATTTCTTTCCCTTTGGTGTCTTTTATGGATGGAGTAAGTTAATTGTATCAATTCCTGATCTTTGTTTTACTTCTACTTTGAAGGTGTTTGGTTTAAAGGCAAGGTTCTTTGGGCTGTTTTTAGAACTTTTTTTTTTTAGAAAAAAAAATGTAACTAAAGCTCCGGCAGTTCTTCATGGATTTTAAAGTAACTTCGCACAAATGATGGGTATGTTATATCTCCAGCAATTTAGACTTTCAGGGTCCCGGGTGCAGTGGCTATTTTAAGCTTACCTGAATGGTAACTTTTGTGACCATGAGATGTACGGCGTTCGTGCGTGCATGCGTAAACATTTCTTGTGGTAACAGTCTAGAGGCCACAGTTTAGATCCTATCATCGTCAAACTTGGTCAGAATAATCAACATGACAATATCTCGGTCAAATTTGAATATGGTTCATATTGGGTCAAAAAAGTAAGTCAAATCATAAAAAAACCTTGTGAACACACTAGAGGCCACAGTTTTAGTCTGATTATCATCAAACTTGCACAGAATGATCATCGTCACAATATCTAAGCCAAGTCTAAATATTGGTCATGTCGGGTCAAAAAGTAGGTCAGTAGGTCAAATCATTGAAAAACCTCGTGAACACACTTTATTTCCAATCATCAAACTTGATCAGAATAATCATGACAATATCTCGGTCAAGTTCGAATATGGGTCATGCCGGGTCAAAAGCAGGTTAGTAGGTCAGATCACAGAAAAACCTTGTGAACACACTAGAGGCCACAGTTTTATTCTGATTATCATCAAACCTTCTTGACACTATATAAGCCAAAGTTAAATATGGGTCATGTCGGGTCAAATAGTAGGTCAGTAGTCAATAATTATGTTCTATTATTTTTCCTTTGGAAGGAATACACTACAAAACTGGAAAACACGGAGTGCTCACCCCCACCCGGGCCGGACAAGCCAGCCTCGGCCAACCAGGCCTCATCAGTGACCCTCAAAATATTTTCAAAATCCCACAATGGAATCAATGATCCCAAAGGACAAGAAAATATCAACTACACTATGGTGTAGTGCAGGGAGAATCATTGAAAAACCTCGTGAACACACTCAAGGCCACAGTTTTGGTCCGATTATCATCAAACTTGCTGAGAATGAACTTCTTGACAATATCTCCGTCAAGATCGAATATGGGTCCTGTCGGGTCAAAAAGTAGCTCTGTAGGTCAAATCATAGAAAAACCTGAACACACTAGAGGCCACAGTTTTGGTCCGATCATCCTGACAATATCTCGGTCAAGTTCGAATATGTGTCATGTCGGGTAAAAAAGTAGGTCAGCAGGTAAAATCACGGAAGTTGTAAACATTCTTAGAGGCCACAGTTTTGGTCAAATTATCATAAATTTTGCTCAGAATGATATCTTGACAACTATATCTGGGTCAAGTTCGAATACGGGTCATGCCGAATCAAAACGAAAATCAGTAGGTTATTTTGTCAAGTTTTGAACCGTTTGAGATAGAGCCTTCATATTTTGCATGTATATTCCTTGTGACAAGGTCTTCCCAACCATACTTAAATTTTGACCAATGACCTTTACCTTTGACTTACTTTGTCATAACTTTTGAAGCATTTGAAATAGTCTTCATATTTCGCTTGTTGGTTGCTTGTGACAGGGGCTTCCTATTCATACATTAAATGATCTGTGACATTGATATGTGACCTACTTTATCATAACTTTTGAACCATTTCAGATAGAGCATTCATATTTAGCATGCATATTCATTATGGTAAGGTAGAAGTAAAACAAAGATCAGGAATCGATACAATTAACTTACTCCACCCATCAAAGACACCAAAGGGAAAGAAACACAAACATTAAGCGACCAGACCATAATGGAAACCTAAACAAAGGAAGGCCATAAGGACAGTCACTTTCCCACAAAATGGCCATATGGCCATCCAAAATAAAAAGACACAAGTGATACACACAGTAAGTAACAAACAACACCATAAATTAACCGCCACAGAAGAACCGCCTTGGAACGGTCAGTGGAAAGATTTCCACTTTCCACCCATATAAAACTTTTACATGTGACCCTGACCTTTGACCACTTTTGTCATAACTTTTGAACCATTTGTGAAAGAGCCTTCATATTTGGCATGATTGTTCCTCGTGACAAGGGCTTCCCACCCATACAAAAATTTTGATCTTTGACTTACTTGGTCATAACTTTCGAACCATTTGATATACAGCCTTCATATTTGGCATGTATGTTCCCTGTGACAAGGGCTTCCCACTCATACAAAAAATTTGACCTTTTGCCCAGTTTGTCATAACTTGTTAACCATTTGAGGAAGAGCCTTCATATTTTGGAGGTAGGTTCCGTGTGACAAGCGCTTCACACTCACGAAAATAGTGACCCTGACCTATGACCTAATTTATCATAACCATTTGAGATGAAGCCTTCATATTTGGCATGTATGTGCCTTATGACAAGGACTTTCCTCCGATACAAAATTTTTATGTTTGACATGCAGGTTCCTCGTGACAAGGTCTTCCCAACTCATGCAAAACTTTGACGTTGACCTTGACCTGCTGACAACGCTTGTTAGATATGTAGATTGTAGTTTTGCCGGCTCCAAAACTGTAGTAGTAATGTACTGAAACAAAAAAGTCCTTGATGCCATTAGGCATTTTTAGCTCTTCTTGTGCCACGCTAAAAGACAAACCAATCATGAAGTGTTTCTCTCAAAAATGACATTTACATTTGTAAAGGAGCCCAACAAACTGCAGCAATTTTGTCATAACTTTTGAACCATTTGTGAAAGAGCCTTCAAATATCAGGCGTGTTGCCAAACCAAGTTCAGTGGACAAAAACATACCTCACCGCCATAAAGGATGAAACTGGTCTCAAATTAAAGATAAATGTCCCTACTTTATTTATAAATTGATCGTACGCCCCAACATGGGTAGCATCATACTAAAAATCGGGAGATAACTCTTCATTCGTTGAAACCATAATCAAAGAGCTCGTACTTCTACATGAATTTTACTCATTTCAAAACTCTTTTTTTAACGCAAATTGTTCCGTTTTCGTCAAGAACATTTCAATTTTATACTTTTTGTGTGCAATTTGGGCGCTATTTTTAGATTGGTTGATATTTTATGAGGAGATAACTCTTCCTAACATATGAAATCGGATTTTTCACCTGCGATCGTTCTTTCTGCTAACTTAAGTTTTCAAAACACAGCATAAATCTTGTAATTTTCTAAACATGTAACCATTTCGCTAATCAAAACACTACATGTAGACATCCTGATATCCATAGTGGCTTCGAAACCCACTGTCAAAGGTACACACCCTGCGTGAAAATGCGTTTTTCCAATACATTTCTTAAGCAACTTTAAGAAGGTCATTTTACATCCAATTCTCGGCGCATTTATCTCCGTGAACACAAATCGTCGATATGTAACAGTTAAATCAACGCCGAGTCGATATTAAGGCGTCCAAAATTTCCCATTGAGTCAACGATGTGCGAATTCAGTGAGTTCGGCGACTCTCTGTCTGATCGGCCAGTAGACTTAATTTCATGGACAGATGTTAATGAAAATGCGAGGTTCTCTTAAAGAAGATTCTATACGTAGCAATTGCACCAGGTTGTGCCTCACAAATTTAAAATGTCGTTACATTAACAAGCTCGTGCAACGAAAGGTTCGGTAAACCCCACCTCGGGAAAGTCAGGCCTACCCAAACCCCGTAAAAGTGGGATTTACAGAGGCAAACGTTATTTTCCTTATAACCACTCAAAACAAAGAGCGTTGGAACTTGTGTGAACCACGTCGATGATGCGGTTTAAACGAGCACCTACGAGATATCATTTGTTTTTCTTCTGAAAATGTTTACACTTTAAAGTCCTAAAATCACTTTATACTACAAAGTCGCGATAATGAAATGAATAGGCTCGACTTTCGAAAAATGAAAGAGCCTTCAGTTAAGCATTTTATAGAGTGTTTATAAATTTCGGTGCGAAATCATTTTAAAATATTTTCAATGACTTTTAATACCTGCCCTCTCCTCAGCCTCTGTGCACTTCTCCCCGACACACACAATCAAAGACCGTGGGATGGGGTAAGTTTCATTGTGGCATAGTTATCGATATTTGCATGTTGACCCTTTCTAAACACATCGGAGTTACTATTCGCTGGGCCGTAAAACGTGAATAAAAATCAAGCCAACAAAATACAGTTTTTGTAAAAATAGAATGTACGCATTCGAGACTGATCGTTGTCGTTGTAAAAATACTATGTACGCATTTCGAGATATTCTAAATTTTGAGTGAACTCGCACAAAAATTATGTAGATCAAGTATCTGACTCCTGTGACAGCAATGACCGAGCAACCAGCATCAAAAATATTGAGGTGATCTATCACCTGGCATCTGGCAAGCCTTACAAAGGGTTCACCATCCCAATGAACGGTCAAAGACTGCAAATGCCTGCCTTGGGGTACACTGTCAACAGCCGTGTATATTGATGATGAAGTCAAAATGACAGGATTGCCAAGGCTAGTGCAGCATTTGGCCAGCTACGTGGTCGTGTTTGGTATCGAAGTAGAATCAGACAGACAGCTGAAAGCCTACAGATTTGTGGTGCTGCCAACACTATTATATGCATTTGAAACGTGGACAGTTTACAACGGCACGTGAAAAGACTGAACCATTTCCATACAAGCTGTCTTGGGAAACTTTTAAATATTAAGTGGCTACATAGGATTCCAGAAATAGAAGTCATGAAAAGGTTGGGGATGCAGATTGTACATGATCTTCTTAAACTGGCACAATTAAGATGGACAGGCCATGTTATCAGGATGCTTGAGAACCGTTTGCCGATGAAAATCCTATATGGAAAACTAGAAATGGTCAAACGCTCCAAAGGTTGTCAGAAGAAGCGTTACTTTATCACACTGTAAATAAAAATCAAAAATGAGTTCCTTTAAGAGCAATGAAAACATTCATAAGAAAGAAGATGGGTCATACTACGTAGTTTCGGCTAATAAAGCCTCATCAGTGACCCTTTAATGATCCGGCAAAGAAAGCCAGAGGAAACACACTGCAATTTTGCGAATTTCGAACAGGCAGTCGACACAAAGACTGATATAAATCAAAATGGGGTCCAAATAACTAAAAACCTGTCTAGAATATGACTCTAAACCAATAATTTATTTCTGATTTCTCAGAATATTCACGCTGATCTCAAAGGACCAAAAGTAAAATATAAACTGCACTATGTAAGCCTCCTCCCAGGACTTCAGCATACCAGCAGATTCGTTGGAACAAACTGCACCGGACCGAGTAAAGTGGCAAGGCCTCATCAGAAGAGGGGCTAGTGAAAAGAATCAGAGAAGCCGAGAAGAAACGTGCACAGCGCAAAGCCAAAACTAAGGCATAACCAACAGCGTTGTCTTCCTCTCACCTCTGTTGCTTTATCTGCAACAGACAGTTCAGAGCTGGAATTAGTCTCTAAAACCGTCTAAGGACACACGAAGCGTAGCATTTCTCGCATGCGAAAAAGATTGGTCACTTTCAGTTATGATAGACGAAATATTACTTTCAAAACTAACTGTCAGGATTTCGATCTTAATAACACAGTTAAAATTTCAGACAGGTGGGAGATTTAATACTTATATATATGGCCACTTGTTAGCTCTTCTGAGTACGGAGTGCTTACAGTGAGCTATTGTGACCTTGGGCCGATTTGATTCAAACTTCATGCTGTTGAGTCCTCACCGTTGTCTCACCTCTGTGGTTCTTTGATTTTTGAGTTCACGGAGATGTTGCATTGATGAGTTAGGAGGCCTTCATGCGGACTGAACAAATTATTTGTCTAAATCGCGACGGAAGTAAGGGCGAGGATTGTGGCCACGTAAAATCGATTTAAGCCCCCCAGTGGAAATCATTCCACTGACCGTTCCAAGACGGTTCTTCTGTGGCGGTTTATTTATGTTGTTGTTTGTTACTTGCTGTGTGTTTCACTTGTGTTCTTTTATTTTGGATGGCCATGTGGCCATTTTGTGGGAAAGTAACTGTCCTTATGGCCTTCCTTTGTTTAGGTTTCCATTATGGTCTGGTCGCTTAATGTTTGTGTTTCTTTCCCTTTGGTGTCTTTGATGGGTGGAGTAAGTTAATTGCATCGATTCCTGATCTTTGTTTTACTTCTACTTTTCACAGGAACGTACGTAGGTGGATCCCCACCAAAAATGCCAAAAACGTTTCGCTCCGATGAACAGGATAGCTGCCGGAGCTCAAAATAGAAGGAAAAACTTCCAACGACAACTCCTCCTTTAGTCCTCTGGGTCAATTTTAATCTTGCTGTTGCTGAGGTGACCATTTCAAATAGAAAAACTTCAACAATTTGCTTTTTATGTTAACTCCTCATGAACACATGTGCCAATTTGATTCAAACTTTACAGGAATATTGCCTATTGACTCCCTGCCAAAATAGCTAAAACTGTTATGCTTTCATGACAAGATGGTTGCCAGAGCTAAAAATAAAAATATATTCAATGGATAGTTCCTCCATTATCCCTCGGCCAATTTTAATTTTAACTAAATGTGAATATTGCTGAGATGAACCTCCAAAATGTCAACAATTTGCTTTTTATGTATATTTCTCCTTAACACTAGGGCCAATTCGATTTAAACAGCACAGGAATGTTGCCTAGCAGGCTCCCTACCAGAACAGCTAAAATTGCTCCTCTCCGATGAACAGGATGGCCACCAGAGGTAAATTATAACAAGTCTTCAAACCAAACTCCTTTACCTTGGGCCAATTTCATTCAAGCTTCATATGAATGTTGATTAGGTGACCCTTTTCCAAATAGCTAAAACGGTCCTGCTTTGATGAGCAAAATGGCCAACAGTGCTTAAAATAGAAGCAAACAAATTTTGCTTTAAATGCTAACTTCTCCCAAACACTTTTGCAGATTTGATTCAAACTTCACGGGAACATTGCCTAGATGGCTACCTACCAAAAATTGCCAACAGCGTTCTGCTCTGATGAACAAGATGGCCACAAGAGCAAAAACGTCTTCCAACGACAACTTCTTCATCATTGGACTTCTCTACCAAAGTAACTAAAATGGTTCCGCTCTGATGAGCAAAATGGCCATGAGAGATAAAACTAGAGTAACGTTTACAAGATAATTTAACGTTGCCTCCCTATATAGCTACCAAATATCTGAAATTGATCCGTTCCGATGAACTAGGTGGCAGCAGGAGTTAAAATTAGAAACATATTTGAACGAATTTTTTTTCAATTTCATTCAAACTTCATAAGAATGTTGCTTAGGTGACTCTTTATCAAAATAATAGAAAATATGGTTCCGTCCTTAAATATAAATCGCTACTAGAGATAAAATTAGGAAAACGTCAACAATTCGCTTTAAATGCCAACTCCTCCTTAACCTTTGGGCCACTGATTCAAACTTCACAGGAATGTTTCCATAGGTGGCTCCCTACTAAAATAGCTGCAAAAATAAAACTCTCATGGACAATATGTCCGGGAGTTCTAAAAAATTAAAACAAAAAATGAAAACTTCAAACGAAAACTTTCACTTTACCTCCTTTACACCTAGACGAATTTCATTCAAACCCCACGGGAAAAGTTCTTAGGTGACTGCTATCAAAATAAATAAAAGGCTTCTTCTTCATGAACAATATGGCTATCAGAGCTAAAATAGAAAACACCTCAACGATTTGCATTAAACGTCAACTCGTTACCATGAGCCAATTTGATTCAACCTTTACAGTTATGTTGCCTAGGTGACTGCCTACCACTATAGCTAAAACAAGTTCACTATGATAAATAAAATGGCAAAAAATAGAAAAACATCTTTAAACAACCACAACTCCTATACCCTGGGTCAATTGCAATTAACCATCATATTAATATTGCTCAGGTGACCCTCTACCAGAATAGAAAAACGCCCCGCCCTGATTGACAAAATGGCCATCAGAGCTAAAACTAGAAAAAATATTTAAATGATAACTACTACACCTACACCTTTGGTTCTATATTTCCCAAAACTTCACAGCAATGATGAACAAAATGGCCAACAAAGCTAAAAATGGGGAAAAAAACAACCTTTAAGAGACACTTTCTCCTATTTCTTTGGTCCCATTTCATTGAAGCTTCACAAGAAGGTTGCTGAGAAGCCCGCTACCAAATTAGCTATTAAAGTTTTGCTTGGATGAGCATGATGACCACCAGGCCTTAAACTAAATAATAATACTAATAATAATACTACTAATAATAAACACACTTTAAATGACAAGCAAAATCCAAATCTCAATCAATAAACACCGCGCAAGAAATCAGGAGCTCGGGTGCGGCTTACACCGCACCCCCAGTGCGGCTTATACCGCACCCCCTGCACAAGCCCCTGAAAACCAAAAAGACAACAATAAAGAGACCTACACAAAAATGGAGGTCGAAACGCTCATCGCCGCAGCAATAAAAAGGCCACGAGCTCAATCCTGCACGAGCTCAACAAACAAAAACTGCTAAGCATCAAGGCGTCAGATGAGGTCATAGACCTCATCATCGAAAACGCCACCACACACAGAGTGGAGACCGACAACATGAATACGTTGGGCACCACAGGGGAAACCGCCGCAAACATTGAGAACCCCCCATCACCATCAGAATCAACGGAAAATAAACAAACCAGCGCCGCACCCACACCCGCACCCGCACAAAACAGGCGGAAAGCGAAAATCACAAGGAGAAAACACAACAAGCGCGAGACACAAGAACTCTTAAGGAAAAACGCGGATTACAGCTCCACTGATCCTGGACGAAGGATCAAGGGTAGACGTGAAAACACACGACACTAAAACATAAAAACTCTAACTGCCTAATTATGGACCCCAGCACCATTGCGAAAATCCGTGTGTTGCAGTGGAACGCCCGTAGTCTGTCTGGCAGGGAAAATGGAACAAAACTCGGGGCTTTAGGGAATTATCTAGAAACTTTAGTCTACACACTGGAGGTAATAGCTATCCAAGAAACTTTCTCAAAAAAAGATAGTAAACCAACAAAAATTCCAGGATACAAAACTCCGGTCAGTTTCAGTAGGAAAAAGGGGGAGCGCGGGGGAGGGCTAGCCACCTTTATCAAAACAGGATTAGATTCGGAAGAAATCAAATTTAGACACACAAACAAAGAAATAGAGGTGGTGATCGTCAGAATTTTTGGACAAAAAGAAAACATAGACATAGTAAACTTCTAAGCACCACCTAAAGCAGTAGTAACGTCTGAGGATTATCATGAAATTTACAAAAAATTAGGGAAAATCAATTTTTCTAGGGGATTTTAATGCCAGACACGCACTATGGGAGACAAACCACAACCCCACATATGAAAAACGACGAGGCCTAGAACTGGTCGATTTCATAAACAGCACTGATTACGTAATCCTTAACACGGGGTGTGGAACACGACTCAACATCGAGCGCGGTAGCACGAGCGCCATAGACTTAACACTGGTTAGCGTAACACTATGCCAATCCAGTGAGTGGCAAGTGGGAGACGACACGATGGGAAGCGACCACTTCCCCATCCTGACGTCGCTCAACTTCACACACAAATGCGAAACGCAACGGCCTGCCCGACGTTGGAATTTAGACAAAGCAGACTGGGACCTCTTTAGGCAGAAACTTAAACACATCAACATATCTCTCGAAGGCATGAATATCAATAAAAACAATGAGGATTTTGTTTCGGAAATAATGGCGGCATGTGAAAAATCAATACCAAAAACACAACCAAAAAATAAGCAAAAAAACACCTTCCGTTGGTGGGATGAAAATTGTAGCAAGGCAGTCAAAAAGAAAAACAAAATATATTATAAATATAGGAAAAGCAAAACAGCCGCCCTTTTGGAGGAATATAGACGTGTAAGAGAGGAAACAAAATATATTTTAACACAAACAAAACTACAAGCCTGGAGGGATTTTGTATCCACCCTCACATACAAAACAAATGCTAAGAAAATTTGGAACACAATAAAAAGGTTTAATGGAAAACCCCTAAAGCCGGGAGAGGTTCTAAAACAAGGAAACAACAGATTTCATGAAAACGAAGAAAAAGTAGAAATCTTAGCACAACACTACCGGAAAGTCTGCAGTAATGAAAATTTAGACCCAAAATTTAGGCGCATTAGGGAAACGCAGGACCCAATGATTGAGCAGGCCGTACAGGACGCCGATCGCGCTGGCCAGTGCCGTGCATACAATGCGAACTTCTCCCACAGGGAGCTGCAAAGCGCGCTAAATAAGAAAAAGAGCACCGCCCCGGGGCCGACACCGTTCACTACGACATGTTAAAGAATCTACCAGAAAAGGGAAAAAATCAGCTGTTCGCATTAATAAACAAATCTTGGAACGAGGGGACCCTCCCTACACAATGGAAGGAGAGCACCATCGTTCCAATATTAAAACCGGACAAGGACCCCCCATGAGCCGAAATCGTATAGGCCGATTTCACTCACATCAACCATATGTAAAATCATGGAAACCATGGTAGCATCTAGACTAAAAGCACACATTGAGAGAAATAAACTCTTAGCAGACGAACAATCAGGTTTTAGGAAACATAGATCTACCATTGACCAAATCACCAGACTAGAATCCGCCATCCGAAAGGCAAAATTAATCAAAGTAGAAGTAAAACAAAGATCAGGAATCGATACAATTAACTTACTCCATCCATCAAAGACACCAAAGGGAAAGAATCACAAACATTAAGCGACCAGACCATAATGGAAACCTAAACAATGGAAGGCCATAAGGACAGTTACTTTCCCACAAAATGGCCATATAGCCATCCAAAATGAAAAGACACAAGTGATACACACAGTAAGTAACAAACAACACCATAAATAAACCGCCACAGAAGAACCGTCTTGGAACGGTCAGTGGAATGATTTCCACTGGGGGGCTTAAATCGATTTTACGTGGCCACAATCCTCGCCCTTACTTCCGTCGCGATTTAGACAAATAATTTGTTCAGTCCGCATGAAGGCCTCCTAACTCATCAATGCAACATCTCCGTGAACACAAAAAATCAAAGAACCACAGAGGTGAGACAACGGTGAGGACTCGACAGCAAGAAACCACTGAAATGCTGGAGCAAAAGAAAACCAACAGTTAGTAGCGGTTTTCTTGGATTTAGAAAAAGCTTTCGACCTACTGTGGACTAGGGGGGCCTTCTTAAACTAAACAAATTCGGAATTCATGGAAAAATGTTCACCTTGATCAGAGACTTTTTGACTGATAGAATAATGAACGTAAAAATAGGTAACAATGTGTTCGGTTTTTATGAATGCAAGAATGGTTCCCCCAGGGGTCGGTGCTATCTCCTATCCTCTTCAACCTACTAATGAACACACTGCAGGAAACATTTCACGCATTACCGCTGGAAATATCCATGTTCGCAGATGACGGCTTAGTATGGAAAACCGCGAGAAAACCAAAAAGTGCCATTCCTGCACTACAAAAAGCGCTACATGCCATACATGATTGGGCTACAAACTGGGGTTTTAAAATATCAACTGAAAAAACAACTGGTGGTTTTCAATAGAAATTTCGCAGACACAAAGGGCATGCCCAGGCTGGCGTATGACGGGCAGGAAATAAAGTACGCCAGTCATGCCAGATTCCTGGGCATGTACTTTGATAGCAATCTGACATGGAGACTGCACATTGAAAATCTGGTGTCCAGGTCCCAGCGGGACCTAAATGTGCTCAGGGCGGTCTCGGGGGCAAACTTTGGAGCAAACAAGAAAACCCTGATCAAAATGTACACAGCACTCATAAGAAGCAAAATTGATTATGACTGCCAAGCATACGCGTCTGCGGCGCCATCACACCTGAAAAAATTAGATAGCATACAGACCGCAGCCCTCAGAATCGCTACTGGGGCATACAGGGGAACGCGGAACCTGGACCTGGAGATTGAATGCAGCGTCATGCCCCTGCACCTGCGGAGGGATGAACTGCAGCTCATGTACTGGGCCCGCTCAAGCAGTCTTAGGGAAAGTCTCCCCATAAACCAAATGATCGCCGACACGCCCAATCATGTTAAAAGAGATAGGTTAAGAGGAAAGATCCCCTACATTATCAAAGTCCAGGACCTAATTAAACACCATGACCTCGAACAGGTCAAAACAGCGGGAAAAAAACATATCCGGAGGTTTTTAATTTAAGAAGCCTACGCGCAAAAACAACACTAACGGGTGTCATAAAGAAAACTGAAACAAAACAGAAAAAAAATGCAATGAGATCGCAGAATCACACATCAGTGAAAACTATAAGCAAGCGCTTAAAATTTTCACTGATGGAAGCAAAGATGCTGACAAAAAAGAAACAGGGTGCGCTTTAACAATACCAGAATTAAATTTCGACCAAAAATTCAAACTTAACCAGCACCTCACAGTCTACTCTGCAGAACTTATAGCCATACAGAAAGCTTTGGAATGGATACAGGAAGAAAAACCCGATAGTGTTGTTATACTAACGGACTCATGAAGCTCAGTACAAAGCATAAACTCTGGAAACAGCACTACAAGACCGGATATACTGCAGGAAATTAATATCCTAATACACAAAATACTAAAACAAGGCATCACCCTGAACATAGATTGGATCCCCTCCCGCTGCAACGTGCAGGGGAATGAGCACGCAGACACGCTGGCCAAAGAAGCTCTGACCCGGGGGAAGGAACTTGACTACCTCCCCACCCCACAAGAATTCTACACAATCATTAAGGCCAGCATCAAAAAGGAATGGGCGCGCATATGGCAGGGACAACACGGCTTCAGACACTCGATCTGCCAGTCCTTGACCCCGAAAATAGTTCAATACAGCGACAGCCGAAAGCTCGATCGCATATATACACGACTAAGACTTGGGGTCAACGGACTAAATGCACACAACATCTTCTATAACGCGGCCGATCCATTATGCGGGCACTGTGGCGGGGTGGAGAGTGTTCAACACTACCTCTCAGAGTGCCCCGCACACGGCCCTGCTAGAAGAGTACTAAAGGGAGAACTGACAGCACTAGGATACCAAGGGGAGATAAACGCGATTTCTTTGCTCAATCTAATGTCACAGGAAATGAGAGACGCGGTTTTCAATTTCTTTGAGAAAACAAACTACCTGGACAAAATATAGGGGAAAGCTAAGGGCGCAGACTAAATTTATTGCACTGTTACGAGAGACACACCCCGTACGAGGATACACACAAACATGCCTGAAACCAAAACCGTTAGAGACCCGATTTCAGAAACAATAAATGATTTAACCGCTTCTGAGACGCTACCAACCAAAAAGGAGCGTAGTGATCAAAGGGCGGCCGTCTCACGGCGAAAAGGGGAACAAAGTCAACGGTAGGCACTGTGGTTTGCGGCCTCGGCTTTGCACTTAGGATTGCCTAACAGTGACAGCGATCCCTGGATTACTGTGAGAAGACCATAACAGAACGGGGCATGGACCCACCACAAGGAAAATCCATAGCCCCGACACACCCTCCAAAGGGGTATGGCAAGCGAGAGGTTTAGACGAGGTGTAGCGTTGTGGTTGCGGCCCACTGGCTTTGCACTTATGAGCGCTGCACCAAAATCCTAGCCGATCGGGAGCCACACTGCCCAAAAGAGGATCACACCAGAACACGCCGGGACTTGGCATGGATCCACAAGGAAAATCCATCGCCCGGCCTCTCCGGAGGGGGTGAGGCAAACGGGAAATCAGGACGAGATGTAACGCTGCGGTTTGCGGTCTTATGACTTTGGCACTGAGCAGCGTTGCGTCAAAATCCTGGCTGATCAAGAACCACACAACCCAAAGGAGAACGGCACACCAACACACTAGCAAACAAAAGGCTCTCCTTCAGGAATGCACATAGATGAGTGGGACAGAAATAAGAAACAATAGGCCTTATCACAT
This sequence comes from Lucinisca nassula, assembly GCA_963580285.1. NCBI lineage: Eukaryota > Metazoa > Mollusca > Bivalvia > Lucinida > Lucinidae > Lucinisca > Lucinisca nassula. The sequence continues at coordinate 163,971 of OY757013.1, read as the reverse complement.
CTCTTTGTTTTTCTTTTTTCGCAAATTTCGCTTTCGAATAAAGGATGTACATTATAAGGTTACCCAAATGGAATGATCTGGGGGCCCACAAAAGGACCCTTTTATAAACACCTGACTAGCAGAAAAATCGCAGGAAGGCCCTTTCTAAGCACACATGGTATTGCTTCTGTCCCTCCCTTGACAAGTGAATACGGTCCCTATAATAGTGCCTGTGGAGACGGCCATCGATGTCCCAAATTTGCCCTCGGAAAATATGAAACGCTGTCCCACAAGTCAACATCATAGCTCGCCACGCGAATACCACCACGGCCGAAAAACCGAACCTCGCCTGGTACATCAAACAGCCCTCGGTACTGCCCTTGTCGTTTAACATAAGAATCACCAAAAACAGCAAATCGCGCCATGACCGTAATTAAAACGGACGGTCTAGACGGCCAAATATTTATACAGATGAGGGAAATTAACTAACTAACTAGGGCATGACTTAGCGCGACCCTGAAGGAGGCCATCAACACACAACCACCCACGCAAAACTAAAACAACATACGTCCACCCACGCAATGCTCAATTAGGTAGATATAGCGATAGTTGTAGAATATTTGTAGAGTATGAATCCCGTAGAGAGGATAGTATAGGAAAAGAGAGATCAAAAACCTGGAGATAGAAGAAGAAGAAGAAGAGTTTTTTTCCCAAAAAGCGATTTCAAATATTGTTAACTGTAAATATGACACATAAAAACAAGATCGCATAGGAGTGCTCGACTGCGCACATGCGCAGGCGGACGCTTGTATGCGACCTACTTGATTATATGATTTTGTACTAACTGCATTGCTAACGAGATCGGCACACGATATCTCGGGCCCTGAAACGACTAGGTAGGAATACAATTCCTCCTATGGTGCCTTCCTTCACGTAGGATGCGATAATGACATGTAAACATGGCGACTCAGATTGAACCACTTACGGCCCCACAGAATATGACATCCTACCTGGAGGAGGGCACCACATTTTCCTAACTTTAAAAAAAATGCAGAAAAGGGGATTGACCTACTTCCACATCCTCCGCGATAGAGGTCACCCACAAACTAAAATAAACACAAACTTGGGCCCGAGATGGCGGAGGCCGTCACACTATACTATATGTTGTATGTACAGAATACACAAAAATCACAAAATATAATCTACAAGCACAACCTTGCAGGTACAAAAACTGTCCTACCCTGCAATAGAGAGCGGGTGGGCTTGCCCCAAAACGGACAACACCATCTTTAAAGCACAAGAAAAACAAACACGACAGGTCCGTGGCGGGGCGAGCACATCCGCCCGCATATATACTCAATAAGCTGGGGGCACAGACCAAATAATGTAAAAATATACATACGTTACAAAAATACGCAAAAATCAAACAAAAAAATAATAAAAACAAAAATACCAATATCAAAATTGATACAAAAAGCGTAGACGACATCCATAGACATGGTGATGGCGTTAGGGTGTAGATGCGGCTGAAGCTACAAGCTAGAAGAAAGAAATGGATGGACTCTACAATGTTGTGGTGCAAATAAGCACCACAAAATGGCTAAAAAACTTTGTCTCGAATCCCCTGATTGGATATAAGGTGCATAACACGTAGCATGGAAATGTGTATAGCAATCTTTAGAAACGTCTTCCAAATCGCAATGAAACTTTCAAACAAAATTAACTGCTAAACGATCCCCTTAATGATAAGTTCAAACTCGGAGCCTACCCTGTTACACAAAACAACCCACACCCCTTTGCGGCAAACCGCAAATATCCAAGGCACAGTACTGCTATAACTTAAACGCAGGCAATCACGTAGCCTAACCTTTAGAATGGAGTTCGAAATTACTACAACTAAACTATGTTGCACCAAAACATAGGCTCACATTGGAACTGTGCAACACATCCACAGCCCTTGAAAAATGAAGCACGCCTAGCCCAGTAACACCATCAAATAAAGATGCCCTTTAGCGACAGGACACATGCACTCCTGAAGCAAACGGGAAGACAAAATATAAGCCCCCCCCCCCGAGACATGGAAAGCTCACGGCACCGTTTCACAAACCTCTCAGGACGGAGCTCGGCGATTGGCTACAGGACAAGGGGTGCCCGTGGGCTCGGAGACACCTGAGACGTGAGACGACAAACACGAGACGGACGGGGCTGGAGCCGAGCGATGGTCTCCCTGTTCACCGGCAACGGGGAATAGGGGTACCACCGAACGGCTACGGTGTAGTGCCAGCATGGATTCGTTCCCTGGAACCCCACCAGCTGACGACCCGCGACACGGGGAACTGGAAAACAACAACAACAACTCCTTCTGCACCTTTGGGTCAGTTTCATTCAAACTTCATAGCTCGTAGGATTCTTGCTTAAAAGACCCTAAACATTGCTAAAGTGGTTTTACTCGGAAAAACAAGATGGCAGCTAGAGCTAAAAATAGGAAAAAAATGACAACTGCTCCTATACTTTTACTACGTTTTCTTTCAAACTTCAAAGTAGTGTTACGTAAATGAGTCCCAAAGCTCAAGATAAGGCGCTTTTGCAAATGAAAAGTACTGATAATTTTCTTATTTCTGCATTCAAATACATTATTATTTTTAGCAAAATTGCACCGTAGAGCAAAATCTTTGTGTACGAATTGATTCCTAATGATTGGGTTCCAAATTCAGTAAATGTTTTGTTGTTGTTTTGCGGGAAGTTACAAAAATTTGTTTTTAAAAAAAGTTTTCTAGGCTTATACTAAGTTAAACATCAACACTTTTTATAGTGAAACTCCAACATAAGGGCAAGGGCAAATACTCCGTTTAGCTGTACTTCCGGTCATATACAACAGAATTTGCATAAAGAAGACAATCACAAAATTTGAAATATATATACATTTATGGATATAAACTAAAAACTTTAAGCGCGTAATGGTAAAGCTTCATCACATAATTTACAACACTCTTTTTTGCAGATTTTACCATTTTCTAGTATCAGAGTTATCTCCCCATTTTAGATATGACGCTACCCATTTCTGAACGTACGACCCCTAGAAAATGAAAGATAATACATTTATCATTAAATTGGGACCCATCTTATCCTTTAGGACGATGAGGTAGTTTTCGTATAATTTAGGCCTTGTTTGAAGTTCAGCAACCCGCCTATATGGCATGGTTGTTCCTCGTGACAAGGGCTTCCCACCCATACAAAATTTTGACCAAGACATTGATCCAGGGGAGCTTATAGAAAAGTCTTCGATCCATCGTCTCTCCGTTAGGACCTTTCATCTCTGCAGCCTGCTGGCTGATCTAGGTCATTTCTCATCTGTAGCATGCCTCTGGTGGGGGATTGAAGACAAAAGCTTTTTTATCAAAATTGACTAAAAACTTCGGCTGCTATGGCACTCCAAGTCCCATACACTTACAATGGGAAAATGGTTGACATTGTTGCGAATACTCTACAGGCCACAGGTTTGGTCCAATTGTCATCAAACTTCATCGTGACAATATCTCCGTCACGTTTGAATATGGGTCATGTCGGGTCAAAAAATATGTCAGTAGGTCAAATCACAGACAAATCTTGTGAACCACACTAGAGGCCACAGTTATGATCCGATCATCATCAGTCTTGCTCAGAATGATCATCTTGACAAGTTCGTATATGGGTCATGTCCGATCAAAAGGTAGGTCAGTAGGTCAAATCATAGAAAACTTTTTGAACACTCTAGATGCCACACTTTTGGTCCAATCATCAACACATTTGCTCAGAATAATCATCTCGACAATATCTCGCTCAACTTCGGGTCAAAAAAGTATATCAGTAGGTCAGATCATAGGAAAACCTTGTGAAAATTCCAGAGGCCAAAGTTTTGGTCCCATGATCATGATCATAAATCTTGCTCAGAATGATCATTTTGGCAATATCTGAGTCAAGTTCGAATGTTGGGCATGTCGAATCAAAAAGTAGATCAGTAGGTCATTTTGTCATAACTTTTGAACCGTTTGAGATAGTCTTCATATTTGGCATGCGGGTACATATTTGGCATGTAGGTTCCTTATAGTTTCCACACATACACAAAAAATGATCTGTGTCCTTTACGTTGATATGTGACCTACTTTATCATAACTTTTGAACCATTTGAGATAGAGCCTTCATATTTGGTATATGTTCCTTCTGATAAGGGTCCATAGTGCAGTTTATATTTTACTTTTGGTCCTTTGAGATCAGCGTGAATATTCTGAGAAATCAGAAATAAATTATTGGTTTAGACTCATATTCTAGACAGGTTTTTAATTATTTGGACCCCATTTTGATTTATATCAGTCTTTGAATCGACAGCCTATTCGAAATTCGCAAAATTGCAGTATGTTTCCTCTGGCATTCGTTGTCGGATCATTACAGGGTCACTGATGCGGCTTAATTAGCCGAAACTACGTAGTATGACCCATCTTCTTTCTTATGAATGTTTTCATTGCTCTTAAAGGAACTCATTTTTTATTTTTATCTTCCTCCCATACAAAAAATGACCTACTTTGCCATAACTTATGAAGCATTTGGGATAGGGCCTTGACATTTGTAATGTATGTTTCTTGCGACCAGGACTTCCCAACCATCCTTTTCTATGGTCATTTGCTCCCTTCCGCTGATTCAAGAAGGGCAGTTGTCAGTTTCTGGCGAAAGAATGTGCACTGTACTGGTTAACCGCTTACGTATCAGCCTGCTCAGGAAAAGTGGGGATAGGTAAACTGACCGGCTCAAAAATGACCTAAAATAGTGTTAACTGGGCAATTTAACTCCAATACAAACCAAAACGCCACACCCATACAATAATTTGACCAACCTTGACTTAATTTTAGAACCATTTAAGAATGACCTGTGACCTACATCATAACTTTTGAACCGTTCCGGGTAGATCCTTCTTATATCGCATGTATGTTCCTTGTGACAAGGGCCTCCCAACCATACAAAAATATTGACCTTGACCTGTGACCTACTTTATCATTCCTTTTAAACCATTAAAGTTAGTGTTCATATTTTGCATGTATGTTCTTTGTGACAAGGACTTCCCACCTGTGACCTTGACCTGTGACCTACTTTATCATAACTTTTAAACCGTTTGAGTTTGAGCCTTCATATTTGGTATGTACATTCCTAGTGACAAGGGCCCCCCATCCATACAAAAATTTTGACTAGTGTCCTTGACCTTTGACCTACTTGGTCATAACTTTTGAACCTTTGATATTTTGTATATATTCCCACACATACAAAAATTTTGACCTGTGACCTTGACCTACTCTATCATAACTTTGGTAACATTTGAGCTGGAGTATTCATATTTTGCATGTATGTTCCTTCTGACAGGGCCTCCCACCCATTCAGAAAATTTAACCCGTGACCTTAACCTTTGACCTACTTTGCCATAACTTTTGTAACATTTGAAATAGAACCTTCATATTTGTCATATATGTTCCTTGTGACCAGGACTTCCCATCCATACAAAAATTTTGCCTGTGACCTTGACCTTTGACCTACTTTGTCATAACTTTTGAACCTTTTAAGATAGGGCTTTCATATTTTTCATGTTGGTTTCTTGCGGCAAGGGCTTGTCACTCATGCAAAACATTTTGACATGTGTCCTTGACCTATAACCTGCTTATAGCTTATCATAACTTTTGAACGCTTTGAGACAGATCCTCATTATTTGACATGTATGTTCCTTGTGGCTTCCCATCTTTACAAACATATTGACCTGTGACCCTGCCCTTTAACCTACTTGGTCATAACTTTTGAACCATTTAACATAGTCTTCATATTTTGCATGTATATTCCTTGTGACAAGGGCTTCCCACCCATTCCAAAAGTTTGGCCTGTGACCTACTTTATCATTACTTTTGAACCATTTGAGATAGAAAGTAGAAATAAAACAAAGATCAGGAATTTGAGATAGAGCCTTCATATTTGGCATGTCTGACGAGGGCCTCCCACTCACACAAAAAATTGACCTTTGACCTTGACCTTTGACATACTTGGTCATATCTTTTCAACCTTTGCGATAGAGCCTTCAAATTTCGCATATAGATTCCTTGTGACAATGTCTTCCCACTAATACAGAAATATTTGACACGTGACCTACTTTATCGTAAGTTTTAACCATTTGACACAGAGCCTTCGTATATGGTAAGTTCCTTTTCCTAAGGGTTTCCCACCGATAGAAAAAATTGACCTGTCACCTTAACCTTTGGCCTACTTTGTCAAAACTTTCTAGCCATATGAGATAGAGCATTCATATTTGGGATGTAGGTTCCTTGTGACAAGGGCTTCCCACTCATACAAAAATATTTTGACCTGTTACCCTGACCTGTGACCTACTTAATCATAACTTTTGAACCATTTGAGATAGAGCCTTCATATTTGGCATGTATGGTCCTCCTGATAAGGACCCTTCACTCATACAAAAACTTTGACCTGTGACGTCTGACCTTTTGACTTATATTGTCATAACTTTTGAACCATTTTTGATAGAGCCATCGTATTTGGAATGTAGGTTCCTTGTGACAAGCGTTTCCCCCTACACCAATTTTGACGTGACCTTGACCTTTGACCTACTCGGTGATAATTTTGAACCATTTGAGATAGACCTGTGACCTACTTTATCATAATATTTGAAACATTTGACATAGAGCCTTCATATTTTGCATGTAAGCTCCTTGTGACAAGGGCTTCCCACTCATACAAAAAAATGACATGTTACCTTGACCTTTTGGGTTAGGGTTAGGGTTAGGGTTAGGAGGGGTTAGGGTTAGGGTTAGGGGTTAGGGTTAGGGTTAGGGTTAGGGTTAGGGTTTAGGGTTAGGGTTAGGGTTAGGGTTAGGGTTAGGGTTAGGGTTAGAGGTTAGGGTTAGGGTTAGGGTTAGGGTATAAGCTGGAGTACGAAGATGGCCAAATTGAGATGGCCAAACTTGTTGGGTTAGGTATTAGGTGTTTAGGGGGTACCCCTATTGCTCTAACCCTGGCGGATGTATATTTTGCTTAGGGTTGGTATGTACTTTGGTTAGGGTTGCCTTTTTACCAACCCTAGCGTAGGATATTGTTACTATTTTTAGTACATTTTACCGAACTTCTTTTTTCAGGGGAGACTATTCAACAAGGGAAATAACAAAGTTTGGAAATAAGTTTGAATTTTCTATGACACAGCCTACTTTGGAATTGTGTAGCTCGGCAACGCCTCGGCGTACAGACAAAACTTTTACATGTACGTGTAGATTGGAATGGGGACTACATGCTCATGTATACAGACTACGCCTGAGGTACCCCTTCTCCAGGTTGTAAGACTTCAAAGTTAGCATAATGGCTGTTTCCGACGACACGAAAATTTGCTAAGTTATTTTTCCAATTTACAATACTTTGGAACTATGTAGTTCGGCAACGCCCAGGCGTACAGACAAAATGTTTACATGTACGTGTAGATCGGAATGGGGACTACGAGCTCATGTATACTGACTTCGCCTGAGATGCCCCTTCTCAAGGTTGCAAGAGTTCAAAGTAAGCAGAATGGCTGTTTCCGGGATTTTTTTCCAATTTATTGGCTTTGCTCAATATTCAATGATTCATAAATTGAGAATGCCTCGGCGTACGGAAGAAATGCTTACATGTATGTGTAGATCAGAATCCGGACAACAAGTTCATTTATACAGACTACGACTCATGTGGCCCTTCTTGTGGTTGTAATAGTTCAAAGTAAGCATACCATGTATTTAGTCGCAGACTTATATCACCTTCTTATTCTTCATACTTAGCCGCTGTACCAGGGCGGTATCTGATACGATGTATTTAGCCGCAGACTTATATCGCCTAATTATTCTTCAGACTTAGCCGCTGTACCAAGCTGGTATCTGATACCTTTTATTTAGCCACAGACTTATATCGCCTTATTATTCTTCAGACTTAGCCAGTGTACCAAGCCATTATCTGTTACCAAGTATTTAGTCACAGACTTATATCACCGTCTTATTCTTGAGAATTAGCTGCTGTACCAAGCCGGTATCTGATACCATGTATTCAGTCGCAGACTTATATCGCATTATTATTCTTCAGACTTAGCCGCTGTACCAAGCCGGTATCTGATACCATGTATTTAGCTGCAGACTTATATCACCTAATTATTCTTCAGACTTAGCCGCTGTACTAAGCCGGTATCTGATACCATGTATTTAGTCGCAGACTTATATCACCTTATTATTCTTCAGACTTAGCCGGTGTATCAAGCCGGTACCTGATACCATGTATTTAGTCACAGACTTATATCACCGTCTTATTCTTGAGAATTAGCTGCTGTACCAAGCCGGTATCTGATACCATGTATTCAGTCGCAGACTTATATCGCATTATTATTCTTCAGACATAGCCTCTGTACCAAGCCGGTATCTGATACCATGTATTTAGTCGTAGACTTATATCACCTTATTATTCTTCAGACTTAGCCGGTGTATCAAGCTGGTACCTGATACCATGTATTTAGTCACAGACTTATATCACCTTATTATTCTTCAGACTTAGCCAGTGTATCAAGCCTGGTAACTGATACCATGTATTTAGCCGAAGACTTATATCACCTTATTATTCTTCAGACTTAGCCGCTCTACCAAGCCAGCATCTGATACTATGTATTTAGCCGAAGACTTATATCACCTTATTATTCTTCAGACTTAGCCGGTGTACCAAGCCAGTATCTGATACCATGTATTTAGTCGCAGACTTATATCACCTTTTATTCTTTAGACTTAGCCGCTCTACCAAGCCGGCATCTGATACTATGTATTTAGCCGAAGACTTATATCACCTTATTATTCTTCAGACTTAGCCGGTGTACCAAGCTAGTATCTGATACCATGTATTTAGTCGCAGACTTATATCACCTTCTTATTCTTCAGACTTAGCCGCTCTACCAAGCCGGCATCTGATACTATGTATTTAACCGAAGACTTATATACCTTATTATTCTTCAGACTTAGCCGGTGTACCAAGCCAGTATCTGATACCATGTGTTAAGTCGCAGACTTATACCACCTTCTTATTCTTCACACTTAGCCGCTGTACCAAGCCAGTATCTGATACCATCTATTGAGTCCCAGACTAATATCACCTTATTATTCTTCAAACTTAGCCGGTGTATCAAGCTGATACTTGATACCATGTATTTAGTCGCAGACTTATATCACCTTATTATTCTTCTGACTTAGACGGTGTAGGTTAGGGTTAGGGTTAGGATTAGGGTTGGGGTTAGGGTTAGGGTTAGGGTTGGGTTAGGTATAGGTGATTTGCTTACTTGTGGTTGCGGAATGATGTGGATTGCTTGAATATTATTGGAAAGGTATTAGTTGTTTAGAGTTAGGGTTAGGGTTAAGGGTTAGGGTCAGGGTTAGGGTTAAGGGTTAGGGTTAGGGTTGGGGTTGGGGTTGGGTTAGGGTATAGGTGATTTGCTTACTTGCGGTTGCGGAATGATGCAGATTGCTTGAATATTATTGGTTAGGTATTAGGTGTTCAGGGTTAGGGTTAGGGTTAGGGTTTAGGGTCAGGGTTAGGGTCAGGGTCAGGGTTAGGGTCAGGGTCAGGGTCAGGGTCAGGGTTAGGGTCAGGGTCAGGGTCAGGGTTAGGGTCAGGGTCAGGGTCAGGGTTAGGGTCAGGGTTAGGGTTAGGGTTAGGGTATAAGTTGGTGTAGGGTATAAGCTGGAGTACGAAGATGGCCAAATTGAGATGGCCAAACTTGTTGGGTTAGGTATTAGGTGTTTAGGGGGTACCCCTATTGCTCTAACCCTGGCGGATGTATATTTTGCTTAGGGTTGGTATGTACTTTGGTTAGGGTTGCCTTTTTACCAACCCTAGCGTAGGATATTGTTACTATTTTTAGTACATTTTACCGAACTTCTTTTTTCAGGGGAGACTATTCAACAAGGGAAATAACAAAGTTTGGAAATAAGTTTGAATTTTCTATGACACAGCCTACTTTGGAATTGTGTAGCTCGGCAACGCCTCGGCGTACAGACAAAACTTTTACATGTACGTGTAGATTGGAATGGGGACTACATGCTCATGTATACAGACTACGCCTGAGGTACCCCTTCTCCAGGTTGTAAGACTTCAAAGTTAGCATAATGGCTGTTTCCGACGACACGAAAATTTGCTAAGTTATTTTTCCAATTTACAATACTTTGGAACTATGTAGTTCGGCAACGCCCAGGCGTACAGACAAAATGTTTACATGTACGTGTAGATCGGAATGGGGACTACGAGCTCATGTATACTGACTTCGCCTGAGATGCCCCTTCTCAAGGTTGCAAGAGTTCAAAGTAAGCAGAATGGCTGTTTCCGGGATTTTTTTCCAATTTATTGGCTTTGCTCAATATTCAATGATTCATAAATTGAGAATGCCTCGGCGTACGGAAGAAATGCTTACATGTATGTGTAGATCAGAATCCGGACAACAAGTTCATTTATACAGACTACGACTCATGTGGCCCTTCTTGTGGTTGTAATAGTTCAAAGTAAGCATACCATGTATTTAGTCGCAGACTTATATCACCTTCTTATTCTTCATACTTAGCCGCTGTACCAGGGCGGTATCTGATACGATGTATTTAGCCGCAGACTTATATCGCCTAATTATTCTTCAGACTTAGCCGCTGTACCAAGCTGGTATCTGATACCTTTTATTTAGCCACAGACTTATATCGCCTTATTATTCTTCAGACTTAGCCAGTGTACCAAGCCATTATCTGTTACCAAGTATTTAGTCACAGACTTATATCACCGTCTTATTCTTGAGAATTAGCTGCTGTACCAAGCCGGTATCTGATACCATGTATTCAGTCGCAGACTTATATCGCATTATTATTCTTCAGACTTAGCCGCTGTACCAAGCCGGTATCTGATACCATGTATTTAGCTGCAGACTTATATCACCTAATTATTCTTCAGACTTAGCCGCTGTACTAAGCCGGTATCTGATACCATGTATTTAGTCGCAGACTTATATCACCTTATTATTCTTCAGACTTAGCCGGTGTATCAAGCCGGTACCTGATACCATGTATTTAGTCACAGACTTATATCACCGTCTTATTCTTGAGAATTAGCTGCTGTACCAAGCCGGTATCTGATACCATGTATTCAGTCGCAGACTTATATCGCATTATTATTCTTCAGACATAGCCTCTGTACCAAGCCGGTATCTGATACCATGTATTTAGTCGTAGACTTATATCACCTTATTATTCTTCAGACTTAGCCGGTGTATCAAGCTGGTACCTGATACCATGTATTTAGTCACAGACTTATATCACCTTATTATTCTTCAGACTTAGCCAGTGTATCAAGCCTGGTAACTGATACCATGTATTTAGCCGAAGACTTATATCACCTTATTATTCTTCAGACTTAGCCGCTCTACCAAGCCAGCATCTGATACTATGTATTTAGCCGAAGACTTATATCACCTTATTATTCTTCAGACTTAGCCGGTGTACCAAGCCAGTATCTGATACCATGTATTTAGTCGCAGACTTATATCACTGTTATGCATAAGAATTTATTTTTCTGATTCCCACTTTCACCCCACTGTGACCTAATAGTGCTATAAATATCTTGTTAATCTTTTTATAGAAGATTCTAGAAAACTGAGTCACAGATTAATTTCTTTTTTGTAAACAACATGTTTACAAGGAAAAGTACTTCAGAACCTTCCAGAAAGTTCAGGTTTGCATTATTTTTAGAAGATTACCTCATCTTATTCCACAACCCTGTGGAACATTCTAGAGAAATCTTAGGGTCTATAAAAGAGCATGATTTTTCTCATTGAGTCAGACTTGGAGTTTGATGTTTGGGCATTTACGAAAAGTTATTTCTAAATTCTGTGTTGGATTGTTAAAGGATATTACTTTTCATTTTGGACTGTGAATTCTGTGGGATCAAGGAAAATAGATTCATTCAGGATATTTCATTTAGAGCTAAGTACATTTAATTTTCTTACTTCTACAGGTTAAAGTTAACTTGTAAATAAATTTTGTTAAATTGTTTCAAAAGGCTTGTTTGCTTTTTCTTTCTGCTACGCCTGGCTCGTAACAGAAATTGGGGGCTCGTCCGGGATAAACCATTTCGAGCATTTTAAAACCGACATTTCATGTGACGGCAGGTAATTGTCATTTCTTAACAAATAGACTTGGCAGTTGCTTCACAAAATTGGTATTTTCCCATAGCATATAGGGGATTGTGATTTCATGTGAACTGTTTTTTCAGGTGAAATAGTACTTGTCATTTCATGTGAAATTCTTGTTGGGCTTGTCATTTCAAAAAAAAAAAAAAAAAAAAAAAAAAAAAAAACTTTGTCAAATTACCCTCAATCTTTATTACCACAATTACTTTATAAAACAAACAAAAAGCAAACATGTCGTTTGATTTGAGAAGTTTTTTGGCTCAGCCTACTCAGGAGTTGTTTAATCTGGCCAAAAGGACAGATTTGTTAGATATTGCTTCCCATTATGGGGTCACTGCTGTCAAAACGAGCATGAAGAAGCATGAAATTAAGAATATTTTGGTACAGTTTTTTGTTGATGAAGAACTTTTCGATCCATCTGCTTTGTCTCTCATTATGGTTTCACATACTGAATTACAAATGAGACAAATTGAAATAGGAAGGCAAATTGAATTAGAGAAGTTAAGGTTAGAAATGGAAGAAAGAGAGAAGGAAAAGCAAAGAGAAATGGAAGAAAGAGAGAAGGAAAAAGAAAGAGAAATGCAGAGACAAATGCAGATGGAAAGATTAGAAATGGAAGAACGAATTCGAAAAGAAAAATTAGAACAGGAAGAAAAACAAAGAGAAATGGAGGAACGGATTGAGTTAGAAAAGGAAAAAATGAGATATAGTATTGAAGAAAAAGAAAGGGAAAGGCAATTTCAATTAAGGCTGAAGGAAATGGAACTTCAGGGTCAAGATAGGGTGAAACCTACCCCTGTTTTTGACTCTGGTAGTTACTTTGATGCCACAAAGCACATCAGATTAGTTCCGCCATTTCAGGAAAAAGAGGTAGATAAGTATTTTTTGCATTTTGAAAAAGTTGCTGAAAATTTAAAATGGCCAAAAGAGCATTGGACCTTACTTTTGCAAAGCGTTGTTGTCGGTAAGGCTCGAGACATTTACACTCAGCTAACTGTCGAGCAAAGCTCAGACTATGATTTGGTTAAGGAGCTTATTCTTAAGGCATATGAGTTGGTCCCTGAGGCTTACAGGCAGAAATTTAGGAATTGTAAAAAAGAAATTTCCCAGACCCATGTAGAATTTGCTCGAACCAAAGAACAGTTATTTGATAGGTGGTGTTCTTCTAAAAAAGTAGGCTCTGATCATGACAAACTTAGACAGCTTGTCCTTGTTGAAGAGTTCAAACGGTGCATAAATTCAGACATTAAATCTTTTCTCGATGAGAGACAGGTTGAAACTTTGGAGGAAGCTTCTCGTTTGGCAGATGATTATGCTTTGACTCATAAAGTCTCATTTGTGAACAGGCCTTATCCTCGAAAACCTTATAATCCACAGACAGGTCCAAGATTCTATCCCAGTAATCCTTCTGGTAGTTATAGCCATACATCTGGTACTTTGCCCAAACTTTCTGGTGAAAATAAAAGCCAGAATCCTTCAAAACCTTCTGGTGAAAACAGAAGCCAGAATTTTTCCAAACCTTCTGGTGAAAACAAAGACCAGAATCCCTTATCTCAATCTCAAGTAGTTTGTTATTATTGTAAAAATACAGGTCATTTGATCTCTGAGTGTTTAAAATTAAAGCGAAGGAAAGAAAGAGAAAGACAAGAGGAACTTAAGCCTACAGGCTTGACTTCTATAAGGCCAAAACCACAGTCTTGTGTAAGGGAGGAAACTCTTTCTGATATCAAATTATCTGAGACTGATTCGGTTATGGAGATTTATGAACCATTCTTATCAGATGGTTTTGTGTCACTTAATGGTGACAGTTATGCCCATCCTACCCCTATCAAAATCTTACGAGATACCGGAGCTTCTCAATCTCTTATTCTTGCAGATACTCTGCCTTTTTCTGAGAAGACTTCTTTGGGCCAAAGTGTCCTTATTCAGGGTGTGGAATGTGGATTTGTTAATGTTCCGCTCCATAACGTTTATTTGTCATCAGACTTGGTATCCGGTTCAGTGGCTGTTGGTATTAGACCTTCTTTACCTTTTAAAGGTGTTCATTTGTTGCTAGGCAATGACTTAGCTGGAGATAAGGTTGTGGTAAACCCACTTTTGACTACTAATCCTTGCATAGACCAACCGCCTGATCCCATTGAGCAGGAAATTCCTGATCTTTATCCGTCTTGTGCAGTCACAAGGGCGATGGCACGTAAGGCCAAGCAAACTGATGGGAAACAGGATTTTGATTTAACTGATACCTTTTTGGGTCAGTCTTTTAATGACGAGATAACAAGGTCTCTGTCTTCAAGCCTGCCTGATAAGCAGACAGATTTTCATGAGAATAACTCATCTTTAGATCTAGGCCATGACATAATGTCTGGGTCTCAACTAGCTATAGAACAGCATAAGGATCCTGAAATTTCGCCTTTATTTGAAAGGGCCTTAGATGAGCAGGAAGTATCTCAGGTCCCAGTCTGTTATTATGTTAAAAATGACATTCTTATGAGAAAATGGCGTCCACCAGACGTCTCAGCAGAAGACGAGTGGACTGTCAACCACCAGATAGTGGTTCCACGGGTTTACCGTCCCGAAATATTAAACTTGGCGCATGAAACTCCCATGTCAGGACATTTAGGTGTCAATAAAACCTATCACAAGATTCTTAATCATTTTTACTGGCCTGGGTTAAAATCAGATGTTTCTCAGCATTGTAGGTCCTGCCATACATGCCAAATGGTAGGAAAACCCAATCAGACTATACCTAAGGCTCACTTGCAGCCTATACCTGCTTTTGATGAACCTTTCAGTCGAATAATTATAGACTGTGTGGGTCCCTTGCCCAGAACTAAGTCTGGCTGTGAATATCTTTTGACCATTATGTGTGCTTCCACACGTTTTCCTGAAGCCATTCCTTTAAGAAATATCAAAACTAAGACAATCGTCAAGGCCTTAGTGAAGTTTTTCACATTTGTTGGGCTTCCTAAATCTATTCAGTCAGACCAAGGCTCAAATTTTATGTCTGGAATATTTCAACAAGTAATGCACGAACTTGGCATTGTACAGTATAAGTCATCGGCCTATCATCCTGAAAGTCAAGGCGCCCTTGAAAGATTCCATCAAACATTGAAAAACATGATAAGATCATATTGCTTTGACACAGAGAAGGATTGGGATGAAGGCATCCATCTGCTTTTATTTGCTGTTAGAGAATCTGTGCAAGAATCTCTTGGCTTCAGTCCATTTGAATTAGTATTTGGTCATACTGTTCGTGGTCCTTTGAAACTTCTCAAAGAGAAATTTCTCTCCAATGATGACACCTCCCTGAATTTACTTCAGTATGTGTCTGATTTCAAAACTAGACTTTCAAAAGCTTGTGAGGCTGCTCGGACCAATCTTCAGTCAGCCCAAAGGAAAATGAAACAGCTATATGACATAGGGACAAAAGAAAGGAATTTTAAACCAGGTGATAAGGTACTAGCTCTTTTGCCTATTCCAGGAAAATCGTTGCAGGCCAGGTATTATGGTCCATTCACTGTAGACAAAAAGATCAGTGACGTAAATTACATAATAAACACTCCTGGGAGGCGCAAGCTAAAGCAGCTATGTCATATTAACATGCTTAAGGCATACATAGATAGGGACAATACATCTTTAACATCAGTCAATCTAGTTAGCTCTATTCCACTTAATTCAAGTGACAATGACTGTGAGGATATTAATTCAGTGAAGTCGGATCCCACATCATCAAAACTTCAGAATTCTGACATTCTACGGAATCTTGACCAGAAACTGTCACATCTAGAGCCAAATCAGCGGAATGAACTGAAACAGCTGATTTTTGAATATGAACACTTTTTTCCTGTTATTCCAACACGGACAGACAACATATTTCACGATGTGGACATAAATGTTTCTAAACCTGTAAAACAACACCCATACAGGATGAATCCTATGAAACAGGAATATCTGAAAGAAGAAATTCAGTATTTGCTGGACAATGACTGGAATGGAGTTCTCCTAGTATTCTTATACCAGAACATGAAAGGACAAAAATGTTTATAGGCTCTTAGAAGGATTAATTCTCGAACATAGACAGATGCAGAGCAAGAATCAGTCTGCAACATTTCGAAGTTTATCTTACCCCTACTACTGCACCGATTGTTGTTTTCAGTGATCACAATCCACTGACTTCCATACATAAAATGAAAAACAAAAATCAGCGGTTGCTCAGGTGGAGTCTCATGCTACAAGAGTATAATTTAGACATAAGACATATTAGAGGGAGAGATAACATTATCCCTGATGCCCTTTCAAGAGCTTGAACAGTGTCAGGAATTGTTTTTTTTCTTTCATACTGAAGTGGATTGTAGATACATGTAATTGTATATGCTATGTTCAATATTTTATTAATCTTAAAACAAAAGAAAGCTTTATTACATAAATCTTTCTTTTCCTCGAAGAGGGGGAGTGTTATGCATAAGAATTTATTTTTCTGATTCCCACTTTCACCCCACTGTGACCTAATAGTGCTATAAATATCTTGTTAATCTTTTTATAGAAGATTCTAGAAAACTGAGTCACAGATTAATTTCTTTTTTGTAAACAACATGTTTACAAGGAAAAGTACTTCAGAACCTTCCAGAAAGTTC
Organism: Lucinisca nassula; assembly: GCA_963580285.1. Taxonomy (NCBI): domain Eukaryota; kingdom Metazoa; phylum Mollusca; class Bivalvia; order Lucinida; family Lucinidae; genus Lucinisca; species Lucinisca nassula. The sequence continues at coordinate 147,123 of OY757013.1, read as the reverse complement.
AGGTTTGCATTATTTTTAGAAGATTACCTCATCTTATTCCACAACCCTGTGGAACATTCTAGAGAAATCTTAGGGTCTATAAAAGAGCATGATTTTTCTCATTGAGTCAGACTTGGAGTTTGATGTTTGGGCATTTACGAAAAGTTATTTCTAAATTCTGTGTTGGATTGTTAAAGGATATTACTTTTCATTTTGGACTGTGAATTCTGTGGGATCAAGGAAAATAGATTCATTCAGGATATTTCATTTAGAGCTAAGTACATTTAATTTTCTTACTTCTACAGGTTAAAGTTAACTTGTAAATAAATTTTGTTAAATTGTTTCAAAAGGCTTGTTTGCTTTTTCTTTCTGCTACGCCTGGCTCGTAACATCACCTTTTATTCTTTAGACTTAGCCGCTCTACCAAGCCGGCATCTGATACTATGTATTTAGCCGAAGACTTATATCACCTTATTATTCTTCAGACTTAGCCGGTGTACCAAGCTAGTATCTGATACCATGTATTTAGTCGCAGACTTATATCACCTTCTTATTCTTCAGACTTAGCCGCTCTACCAAGCCGGCATCTGATACTATGTATTTAACCGAAGACTTATATACCTTATTATTCTTCAGACTTAGCCGGTGTACCAAGCCAGTATCTGATACCATGTGTTAAGTCGCAGACTTATACCACCTTCTTATTCTTCACACTTAGCCGCTGTACCAAGCCAGTATCTGATACCATCTATTGAGTCCCAGACTAATATCACCTTATTATTCTTCAAACTTAGCCGGTGTATCAAGCTGATACTTGATACCATGTATTTAGTCGCAGACTTATATCACCTTATTATTCTTCTGACTTAGACGGTGTAGGTTAGGGTTAGGGTTAGGGTTAGGATTAGGGTTGGGGTTAGGGTTAGGGTTAGGGTTGGGTTAGGTATAGGTGATTTGCTTACTTGTGGTTGCGGAATGATGTGGATTGCTTGAATATTATTGGAAAGGTATTAGTTGTTTAGAGTTAGGGTTAGGGTTAAGGGTTAGGGTCAGGGTTAGGGTTAAGGGTTAGGGTTAGGGTTGGGGTTGGGGTTGGGTTAGGGTATAGGTGATTTGCTTACTTGCGGTTGCGGAATGATGCAGATTGCTTGAATATTATTGGTTAGGTATTAGGTGTTCAGGGTTAGGGTTAGGGTTAGGGTTTAGGGTCAGGGTTAGGGTCAGGGTCAGGGTTAGGGTCAGGGTCAGGGTCAGGGTCAGGGTTAGGGTCAGGGTCAGGGTCAGGGTTAGGGTCAGGGTCAGGGTCAGGGTTAGGGTCAGGGTTAGGGTTAGGGTTAGGGTATAAGTTGGTGTAGGGTATAAGCTGGAGTACGAAGATGGCCAAATTGAGATGGCCAAACTTGTTGGGTTAGGTATTAGGTGTTTAGGGGGTACCCCTATTGCTCTAACCCTGGCGGATGTATATTTTGCTTAGGGTTGGTATGTACTTTGGTTAGGGTTGCCTTTTTACCAACCCTAGCGTAGGATATTGTTACTATTTTTAGTACATTTTACCGAACTTCTTTTTTCAGGGGAGACTATTCAACAAGGGAAATAACAAAGTTTGGAAATAAGTTTGAATTTTCTATGACACAGCCTACTTTGGAATTGTGTAGCTCGGCAACGCCTCGGCGTACAGACAAAACTTTTACATGTACGTGTAGATTGGAATGGGGACTACATGCTCATGTATACAGACTACGCCTGAGGGTTAGAGGTTAGGGTTAGGGTTAGGGTTAGGGTTAGGGTTAGGATTTGGGTTAGGGTTAGGGTTAGGGTTAGGGTTAGGGTTAGGGGTTAGGGTTAGGGTTAGGGTTAGGGTTAGGGTTAGGTATTAGGTGTTTAGGGGGTACCCCTATTGCTCTAACCCTGGCGGATGTATATTTTGCTTAGGGTTGGTATGTACTTTGGTTAGGGTTGCCTTTTTACCAACCCTAGCGTAGGATATTGTTACTATTTTTAGTACATTTTACCGAACTTCTTTTTTCAGGGGAGACTATTCAACAAGGGAAATAACAAAGTTTGGAAATAAGTTTGAATTTTCTATGACACAGCCTACTTTGGAATTGTGTAGCTCGGCAACGCCTCGGCGTACAGACAAAACTTTTACATGTACGTGTAGATTGGAATGGGGACTACATGCTCATGTATACAGACTACGCCTGAGGTACCCCTTCTCCAGGTTGTAAGACTTCAAAGTTAGCATAATGGCTGTTTCCGACGACACGAAAATTTGCTAAGTTATTTTTCCAATTTACAATACTTTGGAACTATGTAGTTCGGCAACGCCCAGGCGTACAGACAAAATGTTTACATGTACGTGTAGATCGGAATGGGGACTACGAGCTCATGTATACTGACTTCGCCTGAGATGCCCCTTCTCAAGGTTGCAAGAGTTCAAAGTAAGCAGAATGGCTGTTTCCGGGATTTTTTTCCAATTTATTGGCTTTGCTCAATATTCAATGATTCATAAATTGAGAATGCCTCGGCGTACGGAAGAAATGCTTACATGTATGTGTAGATCAGAATCCGGACAACAAGTTCATTTATACAGACTACGACTCATGTGGCCCTTCTTGTGGTTGTAATAGTTCAAAGTAAGCATACCATGTATTTAGTCGCAGACTTATATCACCTTCTTATTCTTCATACTTAGCCGCTGTACCAGGGCGGTATCTGATACGATGTATTTAGCCGCAGACTTATATCGCCTAATTATTCTTCAGACTTAGCCGCTGTACCAAGCTGGTATCTGATACCTTTTATTTAGCCACAGACTTATATCGCCTTATTATTCTTCAGACTTAGCCAGTGTACCAAGCCATTATCTGTTACCAAGTATTTAGTCACAGACTTATATCACCGTCTTATTCTTGAGAATTAGCTGCTGTACCAAGCCGGTATCTGATACCATGTATTCAGTCGCAGACTTATATCGCATTATTATTCTTCAGACTTAGCCGCTGTACCAAGCCGGTATCTGATACCATGTATTTAGCTGCAGACTTATATCACCTAATTATTCTTCAGACTTAGCCGCTGTACTAAGCCGGTATCTGATACCATGTATTTAGTCGCAGACTTATATCACCTTATTATTCTTCAGACTTAGCCGGTGTATCAAGCCGGTACCTGATACCATGTATTTAGTCACAGACTTATATCACCGTCTTATTCTTGAGAATTAGCTGCTGTACCAAGCCGGTATCTGATACCATGTATTCAGTCGCAGACTTATATCGCATTATTATTCTTCAGACATAGCCTCTGTACCAAGCCGGTATCTGATACCATGTATTTAGTCGTAGACTTATATCACCTTATTATTCTTCAGACTTAGCCGGTGTATCAAGCTGGTACCTGATACCATGTATTTAGTCACAGACTTATATCACCTTATTATTCTTCAGACTTAGCCAGTGTATCAAGCCTGGTAACTGATACCATGTATTTAGCCGAAGACTTATATCACCTTATTATTCTTCAGACTTAGCCGCTCTACCAAGCCAGCATCTGATACTATGTATTTAGCCGAAGACTTATATCACCTTATTATTCTTCAGACTTAGCCGGTGTACCAAGCCAGTATCTGATACCATGTATTTAGTCGCAGACTTATATCACCTTTTATTCTTTAGACTTAGCCGCTCTACCAAGCCGGCATCTGATACTATGTATTTAGCCGAAGACTTATATCACCTTATTATTCTTCAGACTTAGCCGGTGTACCAAGCTAGTATCTGATACCATGTATTTAGTCGCAGACTTATATCACCTTCTTATTCTTCAGACTTAGCCGCTCTACCAAGCCGGCATCTGATACTATGTATTTAACCGAAGACTTATATACCTTATTATTCTTCAGACTTAGCCGGTGTACCAAGCCAGTATCTGATACCATGTGTTAAGTCGCAGACTTATACCACCTTCTTATTCTTCACACTTAGCCGCTGTACCAAGCCAGTATCTGATACCATCTATTGAGTCCCAGACTAATATCACCTTATTATTCTTCAAACTTAGCCGGTGTATCAAGCTGATACTTGATACCATGTATTTAGTCGCAGACTTATATCACCTTATTATTCTTCTGACTTAGACGGTGTAGGTTAGGGTTAGGGTTAGGGTTAGGATTAGGGTTGGGGTTAGGGTTAGGGTTAGGGTTGGGTTAGGTATAGGTGATTTGCTTACTTGTGGTTGCGGAATGATGTGGATTGCTTGAATATTATTGGAAAGGTATTAGTTGTTTAGAGTTAGGGTTAGGGTTAAGGGTTAGGGTCAGGGTTAGGGTTAAGGGTTAGGGTTAGGGTTGGGGTTGGGGTTGGGTTAGGGTATAGGTGATTTGCTTACTTGCGGTTGCGGAATGATGCAGATTGCTTGAATATTATTGGTTAGGTATTAGGTGTAGGGTTAGGGTTAGGGTTAGGGTTAGGGTTAGGGTTTGGGTTAGGGTTAGGGTTAGGGTTAGGGTTAGGGTATAGGTGATTTGCTTACTTGCGGTTGCGGAATGATGCAGATTGCTTGAATATTATTGGTTAGGTATTAGGTGTTCAGGGTTAGGGTTAGGGTTAGGGTTTAGGGTCAGGGTTAGGGTCAGGGTCAGGGTTAGGGTCAGGGTCAGGGTCAGGGTCAGGGTTAGGGTCAGGGTCAGGGTCAGGGTTAGGGTCAGGGTCAGGGTCAGGGTTAGGGTCAGGGTTAGGGTTAGGGTTAGGGTATAAGTTGGTGTAGGGGTATAAGCTGGAGTACGAAGATGGCCAAATTGAGATGGCCAAACTTGTTGGGTTAGGTATTAGGTGTTTAGGGGGTACCCCTATTGCTCTAACCCTGGCGGATGTATATTTTGCTTAGGGTTGGTATGTACTTTGGTTAGGGTTGCCTTTTTACCAACCCTAGCGTAGGATATTGTTACTATTTTTAGTACATTTTACCGAACTTCTTTTTTCAGGGGAGACTATTCAACAAGGGAAATAACAAAGTTTGGAAATAAGTTTGAATTTTCTATGACACAGCCTACTTTGGAATTGTGTAGCTCGGCAACGCCTCGGCGTACAGACAAAACTTTTACATGTACGTGTAGATTGGAATGGGGACTACATGCTCATGTATACAGACTACGCCTGAGGTACCCCTTCTCCAGGTTGTAAGACTTCAAAGTTAGCATAATGGCTGTTTCCGACGACACGAAAATTTGCTGTTATTTTTCCAATTTACAATACTTTGGAACTATGTAGTTCGGCAACGCCCAGGCGTACAGACAAAATGTTTACATGTACGTGTAGATCGGAATGGGGACTACGAGCTCATGTATACTGACTTCGCCTGAGATGCCCCTTCTCAAGGTTGCAAGAGTTCAAAGTAAGCAGAATGGCTGTTTCCGGGATTTTTTTCCAATTTATTGGCTTTGCTCAATATTCAATGATTCATAAATTGAGAATGCCTCGGCGTACGGAAGAAATGCTTACATGTATGTGTAGATCAGAATCCGGACAACAAGTTCATTTATACAGACTACGACTCATGTGGCCCTTCTTGTGGTTGTAATAGTTCAAAGTAAGCATACCATGTATTTAGTCGCAGACTTATATCACCTTCTTATTCTTCATACTTAGCCGCTGTACCAGGGCGGTATCTGATACGATGTATTTAGCCGCAGACTTATATCGCCTAATTATTCTTCAGACTTAGCCGCTGTACCAAGCTGGTATCTGATACCTTTTATTTAGCCACAGACTTATATCGCCTTATTATTCTTCAGACTTAGCCAGTGTACCAAGCCATTATCTGTTACCAAGTATTTAGTCACAGACTTATATCACCGTCTTATTCTTGAGAATTAGCTGCTGTACCAAGCCGGTATCTGATACCATGTATTCAGTCGCAGACTTATATCGCATTATTATTCTTCAGACTTAGCCGCTGTACCAAGCCGGTATCTGATACCATGTATTTAGCTGCAGACTTATATCACCTAATTATTCTTCAGACTTAGCCGCTGTACTAAGCCGGTATCTGATACCATGTATTTAGTCGCAGACTTATATCACCTTATTATTCTTCAGACTTAGCCGGTGTATCAAGCCGGTACCTGATACCATGTATTTAGTCACAGACTTATATCACCGTCTTATTCTTGAGAATTAGCTGCTGTACCAAGCCGGTATCTGATACCATGTATTCAGTCGCAGACTTATATCGCATTATTATTCTTCAGACATAGCCTCTGTACCAAGCCGGTATCTGATACCATGTATTTAGTCGTAGACTTATATCACCTTATTATTCTTCAGACTTAGCCGGTGTATCAAGCTGGTACCTGATACCATGTATTTAGTCACAGACTTATATCACCTTATTATTCTTCAGACTTAGCCAGTGTATCAAGCCTGGTAACTGATACCATGTATTTAGCCGAAGACTTATATCACCTTATTATTCTTCAGACTTAGCCGCTCTACCAAGCCAGCATCTGATACTATGTATTTAGCCGAAGACTTATATCACCTTATTATTCTTCAGACTTAGCCGGTGTACCAAGCCAGTATCTGATACCATGTATTTAGTCGCAGACTTATATCACCTTTTATTCTTTAGACTTAGCCGCTCTACCAAGCCGGCATCTGATACTATGTATTTAGCCGAAGACTTATATCACCTTATTATTCTTCAGACTTAGCCGGTGTACCAAGCTAGTATCTGATACCATGTATTTAGTCGCAGACTTATATCACCTTCTTATTCTTCAGACTTAGCCGCTCTACCAAGCCGGCATCTGATACTATGTATTTAACCGAAGACTTATATACCTTATTATTCTTCAGACTTAGCCGGTGTACCAAGCCAGTATCTGATACCATGTGTTAAGTCGCAGACTTATACCACCTTCTTATTCTTCACACTTAGCCGCTGTACCAAGCCAGTATCTGATACCATCTATTGAGTCCCAGACTAATATCACCTTATTATTCTTCAAACTTAGCCAGTGTATCAAGCTGATACTTGATACCATGTATTTAGTCGCAGACTTATATCACCTTATTATTCTTCTGACTTAGACGGTGTAGGTTAGGGTTAGGGTTAGGGTTAGGATTAGGGTTGGGGTTAGGGTTAGGGTTAGGGTTGGGTTAGGTATAGGTGATTTGCTTACTTGTGGTTGCGGAATGATGTGGATTGCTTGAATATTATTGGAAAGGTATTAGTTGTTTAGAGTTAGGGTTAGGGTTAAGGGTTAGGGTCAGGGTTAGGGTTAAGGGTTAGGGTTAGGGTTGGGGTTGGGGTTGGGTTAGGGTATAGGTGATTTGCTTACTTGCGGTTGCGGAATGATGCAGATTGCTTGAATATTATTGGTTAGGTATTAGGTGTTCAGGGTTAGGGTTAGGGTTAGGGTTAGAGGTTAGGGTTAGGGTTAGGGTTAGGGTTAGGGTTAGGGTTAGGGTTAGGGTTAGAGTTAGGGTTAGGGTTAGGGTTAGGGTTAGGGTTAGGGTAAGGGTTAGGGTTAGGGTTAGGGTTAGGGTTAGGGTTAGGGTTAGGTTAGGGTTAGGGTTAGGGTTAGGGTTAGGGTTAGGGTTAGGGTTAGGGTTAGGGTTAGGGTTAGGGTTAGGGTTAGGGTTAGGGTTAGGGTTAGGGTTAGGGTTAGAAGTAGGGTTAGGGTTAGGGTTAGGTATTAGGTGTTTAGGGGGTACCCCTATACCTCTAACCCTGGCGGATGTATATTTTGCTTAGGGTTGGTATGTACTTTGGTTAGGGTTGCCTTTTTACCAACCCTAGCGTAGGATATTGTTACTATTTTTAGTACATTTTACCGAACTTCTTTTTTCAGGGGAGACTATTCAACAAGGGAAATAACAAAGTTTGGAAATAAGTTTGAATTTTCCATGACATAGCCTACTTTGGAATCGTGTAGTTCGGCAACGCCTCGACGTACAGACAAAATGTTAACATGTACGTGTAGATCTGAATGCGGACTACATGCTCATGTATACAGACTACGCCTGAGATAACCCTTCTCGAAGTTGTAAGACTTCAAAGTAAGCATAATGGCTGTTTCCGACTTCCTGAAAATTTGCTAAGTTATTTTTCCAATTTACAATACTTTGGAACTATGTAGTTCGGCAACGCCTCGGCGTACAGACAAAATGTTTACATGTACGTGTAGAACGGAATGGGAACTACGAGCTCATGAATACAGACTACGCCTGAGATACCCCTTCTCAAGGTTGCAAGAGTTCAAAGTAAGCACAATGGCTGTTTCCGGGATTTTTTCAATTTATTGGCTTTGCTCAATATTCAATGATTCATACATCGAGAATGCCTCGGCGTACGTTAGAAATGTTTACATGTATGTGTAGATCAGAATCCGGACAACAAGTTCATTTATACAGACTATGACTCACGTGGCCCTTCTTGTGGTTGTAATAGTTCAAAGTTAGCATACCATATATTTAGTCGCAGACTTATAACACTTATTATTCTTCAGATTTAGCCGGTGTACCAAGCCGGTATCTGATACCATATATGTAGCCGCAGACTTATATCGCTTTATTATTCTTCAGACTCAGCCGGTGTACCAAGCCGGTATCAGATTCCATGTATTTAGCCGCAGACTTATATCGCCTAATTATTCTTCCGACTTAGCCGGTGTACCAAGCCGGTATCTGATACCATGTATTTAGTCGCAGACTTATATCACCTTATTTTTCTTCAGACTTAGCCGGTGTACCAAGCCCCTATCTGATACCAAGTATTTAGTCGCAGACTTATATCACCTTATTATTCTTCAGACTTACCCGCTGTACCGAGCCAGTATCTGATACCATGTATTCAGTCGCAGACTTATATCACCTTATTATTCTTCAGACTTAGCCGGTGTACCAAGCCCATATCTGATACCAAGTATTTAGTCGCAGACTTATATCACTTATTATTCTTCAGACTTAGCCGGTGTACCAAGCCAGTATCTGTTACCATATATTCAGTCACAGACTTATATCTTCTACAGACTTAGCCGCTGTACCAAGACGGTATCTGATACCATGTATTCATTTGCAGACTTATATCCCCTTATTATTCTTCAGACTTAGCCGGTGTACCAAGCCCGTATCTGATACCATGTATTTAATCGCAGACTTATATCACCTTATTATTCTTCAGACTTAGCCGCTGTACCAAGCCGGTATCTGATACCATGTATTCAGTCGCAGACTTATATCACCTTATTATTCTTCAGACTTAGCCGGTGTACCAAGCCCATATCTGATACCAAGTATTTAGTCGCAGACTTATATCACTTATTATTCTTCAGACTTAGCCGGTGTACCAAGCCAGTATCTGTTACCATATATTCAGTCACAGACTTATATCGCCTTATTATTCTACAGACTTAGCCGCTGTACCAAGACGGTATCTGATACCATGTATTCATTTGCAGACTTATATCCCCTTATTATTCTTCAGACTTAGCCGGTGTACCAAGCCCGTATCTGATACCATGTATTTAATCGCAGACTTATATCACCTTATTATTCTTCAGACTTAGCCGCTGTACCAAGCCGGTATCTGATACCATGTATTTAGCCGCAGACTTATACCGCCTAATTATTCTTCAGACTTAGCCGTTGTACCAAGCTGGTATCTGATACCTTTTATTTAGCCGCAGACTTATATCACCTTATTATTCTTCAGACTTAGCCGGTGTACCAAGCCCTAATCTGATACCATGTATTTAATCGCAGACTTATATCACCTTATTATTCTTCAGACTTAGCCGGTGTACCAAGCCCATATCTGATACCAAGTATTTAGTCGCAGACTTATATCACTTATTATTCTTCAGACTTAGCCGGTGTAACAAGCCAGTATCTGTTACCATATATTCAGTCGCAGCAGACTTATATCCCCTTATTATTCTTCAGACTTAGCCGGTGTACCAAGCCCGTATCTGATACCATGTATTTAATCGCAGACTTATATCACCTTATTATTCTTCAGACTTAGCCGGTGTACCAAGCCCATATCTGATACCAAGTATTTAGTCGCAGACTTATATCACCTTATTATTCTTCAGACCTACCCGCTGTACCGTGCCAGTATCTGATACCATGTACCAAGCCCATATCTTATACCATGTATTTAGTCGCAGACTTATATCACCTTATTATTCTTCAGACTTAACCGCTGTACCGAGCCAGTATCTGATACCATGTATTCAGTCGCAGACTTATATCACCTTATTATTCTTCAGACTTAGCCGGTGTACCAAGCCCATATCTGATACCAAGTATTTAGTCGCAGACTTATATCACTTATTATTCTTCAGACTTAGCCGGTGTATCAAGCCCATATCTGATACCAAGTATTTAGTCGCAGACTTATATCACTTATTATTCTTCAGACTTAGCCGGTGTACCAAGCCAGTATCTGTTACCATATATTCAGTCGCAGACTTATATCGCCTTATTATTCTACAGACTTAGCCGCTGTACCAAGACGGTATCTGATCCATGTATTCAGTTGCAGACTTATATCCCCTTATTATTCTTCAGACCAAGCCCGTATCTGATACCATGTATTTAATCGCAGACTTATATCACCTTATTATTCTTCAGACTTAGCCGGTGTACCAAGCCCATATCTGATACCAAGTATTTAGTCGCAGACTTATATCACCTTATTATTCTTCAGACCTACCCGCTGTACCGTGCCAGTATCTGATACCATGTACCAAGCCCATATCTTATACCATGTATTTAGTCGCAGACTTATATCACCTTATTATTCTTCAGACTTACCCGCTGTACCGAGCCAGTATCTGATACCATGTATTCAGTCGCAGACTTATATCACCTTATTATTCTTCAGACTTAGCCGGTGTACCAAGCCCATATCTGATACCAAGTATTTAGTCGCAGACTTATATCACTTATTATTCTTCAGACTTAGCCGGTGTACCAAGCCAGTATCTGTTACCATATATTCAGTCGCAGACTTATATCGCCTTATTATTCTACAGACTTAGCCGCTGTACCAAGACGGTATCTGATCCATGTATTCAGTTGCAGACTTATATCCCCTTATTATTCTTCAGACTTAGCCGGTGTACCAAGCCCGTATCTGATACCATGTATTTAATCGCAGACTTATATCACCTTATTATTCTTCAGACTTAGCCGGTGTACCAAGCCCATATCTGATACCAAGTATTTAGTCGCAGACTTATATCACCTTATTATTCTTCAGACCTACCTGCTGTACCGTGCCAGTATCTGATACCATGTACCAAGCCCATATCTGATACCATGTATTTAGTCGCAGACATATCATCTTATTATTCTTCAGACTTAGCCGCTGTACCAAGCCGGTATCTGATACCATGTATTTAGCCGCAGACTTAGATAGCCTTATTCCTGAAAATTTTCTAAGATATATTTTAATTCATTTGCTTTGTTCAATTTTCAACGCTCACCCTATCCCTAACCCTAACCCATATCTAACCCTAACCCAACCCTAACCCATCCCTACGCCAACCCGTACCCAAACCAATCACTTACCCCATCCCTTACCCAACCCTATCCCAAAACCAACCCTATACAAACACTATCCTAGCCTGTTCCGACTGGATTCGAAAATTTTCTAAGTTATTTTAAGGGTTAGGGTTGGGTTAGGGTTAGGGTTAGGGTTAGGGTTAGGGGTAGGGTTAGGGTTAGGGGTAGGGTTAGGGTTAGGGTTAGGGTTAGGGTTAGGGTTAGGGTTAGGGGTTAGGGTTAGGGTTAGGGTTAGGGTTAGGGTTAGGGTAGGGTTAGGGTTAGGGTTAGGGTTAGGGTTAGGGCTACCTCCTGAAAATTTGGCATCCCGGGTTTCAAAATTTGGCATCGGGGTGTCAAAATTTGGCATTTTCAGTCAAATTCTGGCATCGGGGTATGAAATTCTGGCATTTTGGGGTGAAAATCTGGCTGGACGCTAATAAGTCAAAATTTGGCAGCAAAAAGTGGCATTCTTGTTTTTTTTCTTTAATAAGCTGTCTTTTGCTGCAATAATGCCGGAATGGACAATGGAATACCCAATATATTATTTAGTGTTATAAATTGTGTTTTTACCCCGTTTTGAAGGAACTTGTTCACAATTATATTTTGCATGATTGAAAATTTGGCAACATATTTCTAAAGGGTCTTTGTGAATTATTTCAAGACTCAGTCTTTGATGCCATTTATTTTGTGTTGTATAATAAATAGAGGCAGTAGAAGTGAATTTGTTGCTAGTGAGGGGTGTACAATAAGCAGATATAATAATATTAGACACTTCAGCAGCAATGGCAGTAGCAGAGAGGTAATTAACTACTATTAGTAAAGGAAAATGCAGCAGAATGTGAAGATTTTAAATTTTCAAGTGGACTAATATAACTATGTAGGACTGCGGCAGAGGTCTTAGATTTTCAAAGCGGACTCCGCTTACATATATACAACCATATAAGACCATGAGACTGTGGCTGAGATGCAAGTCTTATAATATCAAGCATACACTGGTTACAGATGTTTACTTATATTAGTGTTTAAGACTGTGGTAGGGAAGGATTTCTAAGAGATATCCGATATACTAAATAAGATACCTAATATAGCATATAAGATATCTTATATAACATAGCCGATATCTCATATATTATATAAGATATCATATTTATTTAATAAGATATCTTATTTAAAGATGCAGAAACGATATCTTACATGATATATAAGATATCTGATGTATTATATAAGATATCTTTTCTGTAATATTAGATATTTTATTTGGTATATTAGATATCTTATTTAGCATATCAGATATCTTATATATTTCGGTAAATAAGATATGTTATATCCTGTATCGGATATCTTTATTTATATATTAGATATCTTATACAGCAAAAAAGATATCTTATTATATATATAAGATATTTTATTTGCCTAAATATATAACGTAAATTATTTGACAAATAAGATATCTAACAAAATATATAATGAAGTCAAACTGTCAACGATGTTATTTAAGATATCCTATTTATCAAACGGAAATAAAATATGTTATATGCTAAAGAATATATCTGATATACCAATTTAGATATCTTATTTACTACTATAGATAAGATAGCTTATATAACATAATATATAAGATATCTGATATGCTATTGAAAATGTATTATATGCTTTATTAGATATCTTATTTATTTTTTAGATATCTTATTTAGCATATAAGATATCATATGTTTTAGTAAATAAGATATCTTAATTGACAATTCATATATCTTATTTAACATATCAGATATCTTATATATCATATCATCAGAATATCTGATACTAAGTATTTATCTGTTATTACTTAGACTTGACCGCTGTATCAAGAGTGTATCTGATGCTAAGTATTTATCCACAGACTTATACAAGAAACATTGTAGTGCGGTCAAGACCCATAATGAATATAATGATATGGACTGTGGCTGATACATATATATTGGAAGGAAGCATGGTAAGGCGGTCAAGACCCATAATAAATATAATGATATAGACTGCAGCGGAGACATATATATTGGAAGGATGCACGGTCAGGCGGTCAAGACCCAAAATGATAATAGTGATACAGACTGCGGCTGATACATATATATTGGAAGAATGCATGGTAAGGCGGTCAAGACCAATAATAATTATTATGATATAAACTGCAGCGGATACATATATATTGGAAGAATGCATGGTAAGGAGGTCAAGACCCATAATAAATATAATGATATTGACTACGGTGGATGCATATATATTGGAAGTAAGCATGGTAAGACGGTCAAGACCCATAATAAATATAATGATATTGACTGCGGCGGATGCATATATATTGGAAGTAAGGTAAGACGGTCAAGACCCATAATAAATATAATGATATTGACTGCGGTGGATGCATATATATTGGAAGTAAGGTAAGACGGTCAAGACCCATAATAAATATAATGATATTGACTGCGGCGGATACATATATATTGGAAGTAAGGTAAGACGGTCAAGACCCATAATAAATATAATGATATAGACTGCAGCTGATACATATATATTGGAAGGAAGCATGGTTAGGCGGTCAAGACCCATAATAAATATAATGATATTGACCGCGGCGGATACATATATATTGGAAGGAAGCATGGTAAGGCTGTCAAGACCAATTATAAATATAATGATATTGACTGCTGCAGATACATATATATTGGAAGTAAGCATGGTAAGGCAGTCAGGACCCAAAATAAATATAATGATAAAGACTGCGGTTGATACATATGTATTGGAAGGAATCATGGGAAAGCGGTCAAGACCCATAATAAATATAATGATATAGACTGCGGCTGATACATATATATTGGAAGGAAGCACGGTTAGGCGGTCATGATCCATAATGTATATAATGATATAGACAGTGGCTTATACGAATATACTGGTAGGAAGGATTGAAGCTGAGAAGAATATCTTAAATTATCAATCAGCTGTTTCTTATATGTTTACAACAAGGTTAGTGTATGAGACTGCAATACAGATAGGAGTCTTTAAATATCAAACCATATACCGGTTAAATATACCCACTTATATAAGTATATAAGACTGCGGCGGAGAAGAATTTCAGGAATTATCAAAGCGGACTCCGCTTATACATGTGTAACAACATCAGTATATCAGACTGCGGAGGACATGTAAATCTTTAAATATCAAAGCGTATATCGCTTATAGATGTCCATTAATATAAGTATATATCAAAGCAGATTTCGGTCTATGCAATATACCTACATTAATATATATAACTGCGGCAGGGAGGAATTATTTTAGTTTTAATGCAATGGTTGTAGAAAACACTGCCAGTGTTTATTACTTGTTAGCAATTCAATACCATATTTTAATTGGGCTAATTTTAAACCCTGTTAGCCTAAAATACCAATTTTTAAAACCCTGATTTGGGGTACACATGTAAAACATTATTTATTTTTCATTCCAAAAGAGTCTACTACGTGTTTTTATTAAAAATAAATAGTTTTAACACAGTTATGAACGTTGTGTAGATTAACAACACTGTTAGCCGCGATTAGCTTAGGAAAATTCATGTTCAAAAATAGCTCAAAATAAGCCCAAAATGGCCCAAATTTTGCACATATTTCCTTTATCTTCTATTATATTTCAATAAAAACACTTTCATTTGAAAGTAAATGAAGCAAATAAATCTGAATAAATATATTTATTTGGATAATATTATTAAAATAAGATTTTTTTTTCAAAAAAACTACCAATTTGGAGTCTGTTAGCACAGAATGCCAAATTTTGACTTTTTTGCTCTCTAAAAATATTAATATCTTCAATAAATCTCAGTATATATGTTTGAAACTTTGGGAATCTTATTTTCTATCTAATATTTAAGTTTCCTGAAAATTTGGGGAAGATCTATTGAGAAATAAAAAAAGTTGAAATTTTGCGATTTTTTCATTTTATTCAGAGAGAATTTGTGGTCTACCAGGTGTACACCAGAAGACAACTTTCTTCCCTCGAAAATCTAGCAACTTTTTTGTTTGTGGGTGGGTTACAGATCTTTTCTATTAGATTAAAAAACATCGAGCTAATCGCCTAGGGCCAAAAAATCATACAAAACAGACCACTTTAAGGCCACAAAATAAGCAAAAGTTTAAAATTTGGCATCGATATTTTACATATGACCAAAAATTTTACTTTAAATATACTGATATAGGAAAACTAATACTTGCATGTGATAAAACTCGTAAAAACGAACATTTTTTAAATGGGCGGCCAATAAATATCTCTAAAAATAAAAAAGTTATTAAAGGTAGAGTCAGCTAATCCAAATCAAAATTTGGCACCGGGACCCTAATTAGGGTTAGGGTTAGGGTTAGGGTTAGGGTTAGGGTTAGGGTTAGGGTTAGGGTTAGGGTTAGGGTTAGGGTTAGGGTTAGGGTTAGGGTTAGGGTTAGGGTTAGGGTTAGGGTTAGGGTTAGGGTTAGGGTTAGGGTTAGGGTTAGGGTTAGGGTTAGGGTTAGGGTTAGGGTTAGGGTTAGGTATTAGGTGTTTAGGGGGTACCCCTATACCTCTAACCCTGGCGGATGTATATTTTGCTTAGGGTTGGTATGTACTTTGGTTAGGGTTGCCTTTTTACCAACCCTAGCGTAGGATATTGTTACTATTTTTAGTACATTTTACCGAACTTCTTTTTTCAGGGGAGACTATTCAACAAGGGAAATAACAAAGTTTGGAAATAAGTTTGAATTTTCCATGACATAGCCTACTTTGGAATCGTGTAGTTCGGCAACGCCTCGACGTACAGACAAAATGTTAACATGTACGTGTAGATCTGAATGCGGACTACATGCTCATGTATACAGACTACGCCTGAGATAACCCTTCTCGAAGTTGTAAGACTTCAAAGTAAGCATAATGGCTGTTTCCGACTTCCTGAAAATTTGCTAAGTTATTTTTCCAATTTACAATACTTTGGAACTATGTAGTTCGGCAACGCCTCGGCGTACAGACAAAATGTTTACATGTACGTGTAGAACGGAATGGGAACTACGAGCTCATGAATACAGACTACGCCTGAGATACCCCTTCTCAAGGTTGCAAGAGTTCAAAGTAAGCACAATGGCTGTTTCCGGGATTTTTTCAATTTATTGGCTTTGCTCAATATTCAATGATTCATACATCGAGAATGCCTCGGCGTACGTTAGAAATGTTTACATGTATGTGTAGATCAGAATCCGGACAACAAGTTCATTTATACAGACTATGACTCACGTGGCCCTTCTTGTGGTTGTAATAGTTCAAAGTTAGCATACCATATATTTAGTCGCAGACTTATAACACTTATTATTCTTCAGATTTAGCCGGTGTACCAAGCCGGTATCTGATACCATATATGTAGCCGCAGACTTATATCGCTTTATTATTCTTCAGACTCAGCCGGTGTACCAAGCCGGTATCAGATTCCATGTATTTAGCCGCAGACTTATATCGCCTAATTATTCTTCCGACTTAGCCGGTGTACCAAGCCGGTATCTGATACCATGTATTTAGTCGCAGACTTATATCACCTTATTTTTCTTCAGACTTAGCCGGTGTACCAAGCCCCTATCTGATACCAAGTATTTAGTCGCAGACTTATATCACCTTATTATTCTTCAGACTTACCCGCTGTACCGAGCCAGTATCTGATACCATGTATTCAGTCGCAGACTTATATCACCTTATTATTCTTCAGACTTAGCCGGTGTACCAAGCCCATATCTGATACCAAGTATTTAGTCGCAGACTTATATCACTTATTATTCTTCAGACTTAGCCGGTGTACCAAGCCAGTATCTGTTACCATATATTCAGTCACAGACTTATATCTTCTACAGACTTAGCCGCTGTACCAAGACGGTATCTGATACCATGTATTCATTTGCAGACTTATATCCCCTTATTATTCTTCAGACTTAGCCGGTGTACCAAGCCCGTATCTGATACCATGTATTTAATCGCAGACTTATATCACCTTATTATTCTTCAGACTTAGCCGCTGTACCAAGCCGGTATCTGATACCATGTATTCAGTCGCAGACTTATATCACCTTATTATTCTTCAGACTTAGCCGGTGTACCAAGCCCATATCTGATACCAAGTATTTAGTCGCAGACTTATATCACTTATTATTCTTCAGACTTAGCCGGTGTACCAAGCCAGTATCTGTTACCATATATTCAGTCACAGACTTATATCGCCTTATTATTCTACAGACTTAGCCGCTGTACCAAGACGGTATCTGATACCATGTATTCATTTGCAGACTTATATCCCCTTATTATTCTTCAGACTTAGCCGGTGTACCAAGCCCGTATCTGATACCATGTATTTAATCGCAGACTTATATCACCTTATTATTCTTCAGACTTAGCCGCTGTACCAAGCCGGTATCTGATACCATGTATTTAGCCGCAGACTTATACCGCCTAATTATTCTTCAGACTTAGCCGTTGTACCAAGCTGGTATCTGATACCTTTTATTTAGCCGCAGACTTATATCACCTTATTATTCTTCAGACTTAGCCGGTGTACCAAGCCCTAATCTGATACCATGTATTTAATCGCAGACTTATATCACCTTATTATTCTTCAGACTTAGCCGGTGTACCAAGCCCATATCTGATACCAAGTATTTAGTCGCAGACTTATATCACTTATTATTCTTCAGACTTAGCCGGTGTAACAAGCCAGTATCTGTTACCATATATTCAGTCGCAGCAGACTTATATCCCCTTATTATTCTTCAGACTTAGCCGGTGTACCAAGCCCGTATCTGATACCATGTATTTAATCGCAGACTTATATCACCTTATTATTCTTCAGACTTAGCCGGTGTACCAAGCCCATATCTGATACCAAGTATTTAGTCGCAGACTTATATCACCTTATTATTCTTCAGACCTACCCGCTGTACCGTGCCAGTATCTGATACCATGTACCAAGCCCATATCTTATACCATGTATTTAGTCGCAGACTTATATCACCTTATTATTCTTCAGACTTAACCGCTGTACCGAGCCAGTATCTGATACCATGTATTCAGTCGCAGACTTATATCACCTTATTATTCTTCAGACTTAGCCGGTGTACCAAGCCCATATCTGATACCAAGTATTTAGTCGCAGACTTATATCACTTATTATTCTTCAGACTTAGCCGGTGTATCAAGCCCATATCTGATACCAAGTATTTAGTCGCAGACTTATATCACTTATTATTCTTCAGACTTAGCCGGTGTACCAAGCCAGTATCTGTTACCATATATTCAGTCGCAGACTTATATCGCCTTATTATTCTACAGACTTAGCCGCTGTACCAAGACGGTATCTGATCCATGTATTCAGTTGCAGACTTATATCCCCTTATTATTCTTCAGACCAAGCCCGTATCTGATACCATGTATTTAATCGCAGACTTATATCACCTTATTATTCTTCAGACTTAGCCGGTGTACCAAGCCCATATCTGATACCAAGTATTTAGTCGCAGACTTATATCACCTTATTATTCTTCAGACCTACCCGCTGTACCGTGCCAGTATCTGATACCATGTACCAAGCCCATATCTTATACCATGTATTTAGTCGCAGACTTATATCACCTTATTATTCTTCAGACTTACCCGCTGTACCGAGCCAGTATCTGATACCATGTATTCAGTCGCAGACTTATATCACCTTATTATTCTTCAGACTTAGCCGGTGTACCAAGCCCATATCTGATACCAAGTATTTAGTCGCAGACTTATATCACTTATTATTCTTCAGACTTAGCCGGTGTACCAAGCCAGTATCTGTTACCATATATTCAGTCGCAGACTTATATCGCCTTATTATTCTACAGACTTAGCCGCTGTACCAAGACGGTATCTGATCCATGTATTCAGTTGCAGACTTATATCCCCTTATTATTCTTCAGACTTAGCCGGTGTACCAAGCCCGTATCTGATACCATGTATTTAATCGCAGACTTATATCACCTTATTATTCTTCAGACTTAGCCGGTGTACCAAGCCCATATCTGATACCAAGTATTTAGTCGCAGACTTATATCACCTTATTATTCTTCAGACCTACCTGCTGTACCGTGCCAGTATCTGATACCATGTACCAAGCCCATATCTGATACCATGTATTTAGTCGCAGACATATCATCTTATTATTCTTCAGACTTAGCCGCTGTACCAAGCCGGTATCTGATACCATGTATTTAGCCGCAGACTTAGATAGCCTTATTCCTGAAAATTTTCTAAGATATATTTTAATTCATTTGCTTTGTTCAATTTTCAACGCTCACCCTATCCCTAACCCTAACCCATATCTAACCCTAACCCAACCCTAACCCATCCCTACGCCAACCCGTACCCAAACCAATCACTTACCCCATCCCTTACCCAACCCTATCCCAAAACCAACCCTATACAAACACTATCCTAGCCTGTTCCGACTGGATTCGAAAATTTTCTAAGTTATTTTAAGGGTTAGGGTTGGGTTAGGGTTAGGGTTAGGGTTAGGGTTAGGGGTAGGGTTAGGGTTAGGGGTAGGGTTAGGGTTAGGGTTAGGGTTAGGGTTAGGGTTAGGGTTAGGGGTTAGGGTTAGGGTTAGGGTTAGGGTTAGGGTTAGGGTAGGGTTAGGGTTAGGGTTAGGGTTAGGGTTAGGGCTACCTCCTGAAAATTTGGCATCCCGGGTTTCAAAATTTGGCATCGGGGTGTCAAAATTTGGCATTTTCAGTCAAATTCTGGCATCGGGGTATGAAATTCTGGCATTTTGGGGTGAAAATCTGGCTGGACGCTAATAAGTCAAAATTTGGCAGCAAAAAGTGGCATTCTTGTTTTTTTTCTTTAATAAGCTGTCTTTTGCTGCAATAATGCCGGAATGGACAATGGAATACCCAATATATTATTTAGTGTTATAAATTGTGTTTTTACCCCGTTTTGAAGGAACTTGTTCACAATTATATTTTGCATGATTGAAAATTTGGCAACATATTTCTAAAGGGTCTTTGTGAATTATTTCAAGACTCAGTCTTTGATGCCATTTATTTTGTGTTGTATAATAAATAGAGGCAGTAGAAGTGAATTTGTTGCTAGTGAGGGGTGTACAATAAGCAGATATAATAATATTAGACACTTCAGCAGCAATGGCAGTAGCAGAGAGGTAATTAACTACTATTAGTAAAGGAAAATGCAGCAGAATGTGAAGATTTTAAATTTTCAAGTGGACTAATATAACTATGTAGGACTGCGGCAGAGGTCTTAGATTTTCAAAGCGGACTCCGCTTACATATATACAACCATATAAGACCATGAGACTGTGGCTGAGATGCAAGTCTTATAATATCAAGCATACACTGGTTACAGATGTTTACTTATATTAGTGTTTAAGACTGTGGTAGGGAAGGATTTCTAAGAGATATCCGATATACTAAATAAGATACCTAATATAGCATATAAGATATCTTATATAACATAGCCGATATCTCATATATTATATAAGATATCATATTTATTTAATAAGATATCTTATTTAAAGATGCAGAAACGATATCTTACATGATATATAAGATATCTGATGTATTATATAAGATATCTTTTCTGTAATATTAGATATTTTATTTGGTATATTAGATATCTTATTTAGCATATCAGATATCTTATATATTTCGGTAAATAAGATATGTTATATCCTGTATCGGATATCTTTATTTATATATTAGATATCTTATACAGCAAAAAAGATATCTTATTATATATATAAGATATTTTATTTGCCTAAATATATAACGTAAATTATTTGACAAATAAGATATCTAACAAAATATATAATGAAGTCAAACTGTCAACGATGTTATTTAAGATATCCTATTTATCAAACGGAAATAAAATATGTTATATGCTAAAGAATATATCTGATATACCAATTTAGATATCTTATTTACTACTATAGATAAGATAGCTTATATAACATAATATATAAGATATCTGATATGCTATTGAAAATGTATTATATGCTTTATTAGATATCTTATTTATTTTTTAGATATCTTATTTAGCATATAAGATATCATATGTTTTAGTAAATAAGATATCTTAATTGACAATTCATATATCTTATTTAACATATCAGATATCTTATATATCATATCATCAGAATATCTGATACTAAGTATTTATCTGTTATTACTTAGACTTGACCGCTGTATCAAGAGTGTATCTGATGCTAAGTATTTATCCACAGACTTATACAAGAAACATTGTAGTGCGGTCAAGACCCATAATGAATATAATGATATGGACTGTGGCTGATACATATATATTGGAAGGAAGCATGGTAAGGCGGTCAAGACCCATAATAAATATAATGATATAGACTGCAGCGGAGACATATATATTGGAAGGATGCACGGTCAGGCGGTCAAGACCCAAAATGATAATAGTGATACAGACTGCGGCTGATACATATATATTGGAAGAATGCATGGTAAGGCGGTCAAGACCAATAATAATTATTATGATATAAACTGCAGCGGATACATATATATTGGAAGAATGCATGGTAAGGAGGTCAAGACCCATAATAAATATAATGATATTGACTACGGTGGATGCATATATATTGGAAGTAAGCATGGTAAGACGGTCAAGACCCATAATAAATATAATGATATTGACTGCGGCGGATGCATATATATTGGAAGTAAGGTAAGACGGTCAAGACCCATAATAAATATAATGATATTGACTGCGGTGGATGCATATATATTGGAAGTAAGGTAAGACGGTCAAGACCCATAATAAATATAATGATATTGACTGCGGCGGATACATATATATTGGAAGTAAGGTAAGACGGTCAAGACCCATAATAAATATAATGATATAGACTGCAGCTGATACATATATATTGGAAGGAAGCATGGTTAGGCGGTCAAGACCCATAATAAATATAATGATATTGACCGCGGCGGATACATATATATTGGAAGGAAGCATGGTAAGGCTGTCAAGACCAATTATAAATATAATGATATTGACTGCTGCAGATACATATATATTGGAAGTAAGCATGGTAAGGCAGTCAGGACCCAAAATAAATATAATGATAAAGACTGCGGTTGATACATATGTATTGGAAGGAATCATGGGAAAGCGGTCAAGACCCATAATAAATATAATGATATAGACTGCGGCTGATACATATATATTGGAAGGAAGCACGGTTAGGCGGTCATGATCCATAATGTATATAATGATATAGACAGTGGCTTATACGAATATACTGGTAGGAAGGATTGAAGCTGAGAAGAATATCTTAAATTATCAATCAGCTGTTTCTTATATGTTTACAACAAGGTTAGTGTATGAGACTGCAATACAGATAGGAGTCTTTAAATATCAAACCATATACCGGTTAAATATACCCACTTATATAAGTATATAAGACTGCGGCGGAGAAGAATTTCAGGAATTATCAAAGCGGACTCCGCTTATACATGTGTAACAACATCAGTATATCAGACTGCGGAGGACATGTAAATCTTTAAATATCAAAGCGTATATCGCTTATAGATGTCCATTAATATAAGTATATATCAAAGCAGATTTCGGTCTATGCAATATACCTACATTAATATATATAACTGCGGCAGGGAGGAATTATTTTAGTTTTAATGCAATGGTTGTAGAAAACACTGCCAGTGTTTATTACTTGTTAGCAATTCAATACCATATTTTAATTGGGCTAATTTTAAACCCTGTTAGCCTAAAATACCAATTTTTAAAACCCTGATTTGGGGTACACATGTAAAACATTATTTATTTTTCATTCCAAAAGAGTCTACTACGTGTTTTTATTAAAAATAAATAGTTTTAACACAGTTATGAACGTTGTGTAGATTAACAACACTGTTAGCCGCGATTAGCTTAGGAAAATTCATGTTCAAAAATAGCTCAAAATAAGCCCAAAATGGCCCAAATTTTGCACATATTTCCTTTATCTTCTATTATATTTCAATAAAAACACTTTCATTTGAAAGTAAATGAAGCAAATAAATCTGAATAAATATATTTATTTGGATAATATTATTAAAATAAGATTTTTTTTTCAAAAAAACTACCAATTTGGAGTCTGTTAGCACAGAATGCCAAATTTTGACTTTTTTGCTCTCTAAAAATATTAATATCTTCAATAAATCTCAGTATATATGTTTGAAACTTTGGGAATCTTATTTTCTATCTAATATTTAAGTTTCCTGAAAATTTGGGGAAGATCTATTGAGAAATAAAAAAAGTTGAAATTTTGCGATTTTTTCATTTTATTCAGAGAGAATTTGTGGTCTACCAGGTGTACACCAGAAGACAACTTTCTTCCCTCGAAAATCTAGCAACTTTTTTGTTTGTGGGTGGGTTACAGATCTTTTCTATTAGATTAAAAAACATCGAGCTAATCGCCTAGGGCCAAAAAATCATACAAAACAGACCACTTTAAGGCCACAAAATAAGCAAAAGTTTAAAATTTGGCATCGATATTTTACATATGACCAAAAATTTTACTTTAAATATACTGATATAGGAAAACTAATACTTGCATGTGATAAAACTCGTAAAAACGAACATTTTTTAAATGGGCGGCCAATAAATATCTCTAAAAATAAAAAAGTTATTAAAGGTAGAGTCAGCTAATCCAAATCAAAATTTGGCACCGGGACCCTAATTAGGGTTAGGGTTAGGGTTAGGGTTAGGGTTAGGGTTAGGGTTAGGGTTAGGGTTAGGGTTAGGGTTAGGGTTAGGGTTAGGGTTAGGGTTAGGGTTAGGGTTAGGGTTAGGGTTAGGGTTAGGGTTAGGGTTAGGGTTAGGGTTAGGGTTAGGGTTAGGG